>OX465588.1:280000-880000 GCA_950022655.1 Alentia gelatinosa | reverse complement strand
ACTAAGTGTGCAGGATGCTTAGTAACCTCACACTAAGTGTGCAGGATGTTTAGTTACCTCACACTAAGTGTGCAGGATGCTCAGTTACCTTACACTAAGTGTGCAGGATGCTTAGTAACCTCACACAAAGTGTGCAGGATGCTTAGTTACCTTACACTAAGTGTGCAGTATGTTTAGTAACCTCACACTAAGTGTGCAGTATGTGTAGTAACCTCACACTAAGTGTGCAGTATGTGTAGTTACCTCACACTAAGTGTGCAGGATGTTTAATTACCTCACACTAAGTGTGCAGGATGCTTAGTTACCTCACACTAAGTGTGCAGTATGTGTAGTAACCTCACACTAAGTGTGCAGTATGTGTAGTTACCTCACACTAAGTGTGCAGGATGTTTAATTACCTCACACTAAGTGTGCAGGATGCTTAGTTACCTCACACTAAGTGTGCAGGATGTGTAGTAACCTCACACTAAGTGTGCAGGATGCTTAGAAACCTCACACTAAGTGTGCAGGATGTTTAATTACCTCACACTAAGTGTGCAGGATGTTTAGTAACCTCACACTAAGTGTGCAGGATGTATAGTAACCTCACACTAAGTACTCCGGATGTTTAGTAACCTCATACTAGTGACCTGTGTAGTAACCCTCACTCTGGGGTTTCGTACCTCTTTTGAAATACCGATGACAGCCATCAGTCTCTGCGAACCACAATCTGCATTTATGAATAGATGTCGAGAGCTATTTTGTGTAGAACCAAAAAGAAATATTCTACAGTAAGAAACATCCAATGCCATCGTTTAATGAAAGAAAATTGTAAAGGCCCACTGACAGGATTAAAAATAGGCCAGTAAATAAAACCACACAATGAAACATGGTTTCGGTGGTATGTGACATCCTGAGAAGAACGAGTAAAAAACGTGTATCATAAATACACACAACGGTGTCTTTTGTGAAGTGTGTCCTAACTCAAGTCACGCCTGGCTGCTTTATGGTAATGCAAGTCGATGTGAAAAAAGTATGGCTTAAAACCTCCTGGAATTTTCACTATGTGGATAATAAATTTCTTATTTCTATGCTTGGTCTTGCCTGAAGATATCACAGGTATAAAACTCTATATTATTTACCCCTGCATTGTTTACCGCTGCTGTAGTTGATGTGTATTATCTCACCCCTGGGATTTTTCTCCGTAGACTTAACATTGGGAACCTGTATCCAACGCCCATGGAGTATATAGAAAAAAATACTCAATGGGGGATTAAGTCACAAAGGTTAGCCCATTAGTCAATGTGAAGGGTGAGGTAAATTCAGAAACCTTTTCAAGTTTACTGTCAGAGGTCGATCCCATCTCCTTTGAATCACTGCGTAATTCTTGCGGCTTGACCTTGTGAATTACTACGCGATTCAAACTCTGACGAGCTCTGACCCTAAACTTTCATAGGTTTCCCCTATATTGTGTCCACCTACGCCCGTATACAAGTTTATGTCCTTGTTTTATCAAGGCCGGACAAATAATGGAGCACGTAGCTGACATACGTACGTGAAGCCTGTCCGCGTATTGTAGACCAGTTACATGGAATATGATACATAGGCAGTTTAAATCCATGACATTCACAGCCACATAATGAACACTTTGTATTTAGATAATTATTTCATTGAAATGACATCTAACAACGACAGCATTAATCTGATAAAAGCGACCTTCCTTGCTGTGGCAAAAAAACCTTACATAGAGTATAACAATGCTGATAATATAATGTATATTAATGAGAAAAAATATAGTAGAATGAATTTTATGTGTTCGAGTCCCACTGCAGCCACTTTTCTCCTTCACCCCCAGCAGTGGTAGATTTACTGCTATATCAAAGACCAGTCCTTCTCATACCATGTCTATGTGGTGTGGTGTACAGCCACCTTTCTCCTTCACCCCCAACAGTGGTAGATTTACTGCTATATCAAAGGCCAATCCTTCTCATAAGATGTCTATGTGGTATGGGAACTAAAAAACCTCTCACCTCGGTAAATGTGTAGGGGTGAGATTTCTACCTTAATTACATAGATTCGATCACCACCCTTGTGGTGTAAAACAACCTTGAGAAAGTCTACTAAGAACCATGGCTAACTGGACGTTAAATCAAACCAACCAACCAACAGTAGAACTATAATTTCTATTAAAAAAAATCTTAAACATAAATACCCAATCCCTTGAGAGAGGGAGGAAAGTGAGGGCCTTCCCCTCAATGTCAGGGAGTAGAAGACAAACTTCCAGCCAGGTGAAGCTCGGCATCATGAGTTTACTCCACCGTACAATGTGGCCAACTGCGCACAGCCGAGAGACCTCGTTAACTTCCTGGCGGTAAGTCTCTCCACGCGCTATTCACATCTCAGGGAGGCTTTTTCCCGGAGCTTCCCTCACAGAGAACTGATGTGGACGAGTAGCGACGACCACTTAAATGACGCACGTCGAGGTAAATCAGCAACGCCGGCCTTGACATCTCAGTGGCACGAGAAGGAATGATCTATTTGTTAACTTCCAACGGCATTTGTATCTGGGCTGATATATATATATCTTTATTATCCACCTAACAGAAAATGTCCATAGAAAACACATAGGGAGTATGTATGGACATACGCGGAGCATACAGATATGTTGTATGCTCCGGGTGGCGCATACGGAAAAATAAAGTGTACGGAAACAGTGTATAATTAAAATTAACTGATTTCGACATGACACTTGCCCAGAAAAGGTGGATGATAAATACAATATTGACTGGTTTCAGATAAAAGCGGTTGCATGCTCCTCGGAGTTGACTCTGCACAATATCCTCGCATACGCTCGGATATTACTACGCGTCAACTCCTCGGAGCATACGGCCGCTTATATCTAAAACCAGTCAATATTGTGTATATATATTTGAGGCTGTTTAGGGTAATCACCGGTCTTTAGTGTTTACTTTCACATAACTTTTGTAAATACCTAGAGGCCTAGACCAGCTAGGTGTAGACCTTAAGAAGAAGGGAGTAAGATCTCAAACACAGATGTGCTATGTACTACTATGAGTCAAGAACTTGATTGATTTAATGACAGGTTCTTCAGTCTATACACACAGCAGGTGGCATCTTGGTACAGGGTGAGGTTGTAAACTCTGAGCTTTGATTGGCTGTTGATACAACACATGGTCTGTCACATGGCAGGAGGGCCACTCCTGTGTCATGTCAGTGCACCCTGCCCCATGTGGCCAGAGGGGGAACTGGAGTGAGCGATAATGAGGGTAAACATGCCATTCACTACATGGCTGCCATAAGGACAACATCAAGACAGGGAGGAGCTGCTACAAAATGGCGACTGTCTTTATGCAGTCTTCCTGGCACTAATGAATAGGGACAATTTAGATGCTTTAATCTGTTTGCATAGAAACCAATATAATTGGTCACATGGGGATGTAGAGACTGTAACTTTACAACTTGGTGGAGGAGTGAGATGACCCAGTGGGCCTGTCTGGTAACCACGACTCGGGAAAACCTGCAGGTCGGTCTGAGAACTTCCTCTACTCGGTCTTACACGAGACTCTCGTGCTGCTGAGTGTCAGTCTGAGAACCTCCTCTACTCGGTCTTACACGAGACTCTCGTGCTGCTGAGTGTCAGTCTGAGAACCTCCTCTACTCGGTCCTACACGAGACTCTCGTGCTGCTGAGTGTCAGTCTGAGAACCTCCTCTACTCGGTCTTACACGAGACTCTCGTGCTGAGTGTCAGTCTGAGAACCTCCTCTACTCGGTCTTACACGAGACTCTCCGTGCTGAGTGTCAGTCTGAGAACCTCCTCTACTCGGTCTTACACGAGACTCTCCGTGCTGCTGAGTGTCAGTCTGAGAACCTCCTCTACTCGGTCTTACACGAGACTCTCCGTGCTGAGTGTCAGTCTGAGAACCTCCTCTACTCGGTCCTACACGAGACTCTCTGTGCTGAGTGTCAGTCTGAGAACCTCCTCTACTCGGTCTTACACGAGACTCTCCTGCTGCTGAGTGTCAGTCTGAGAACCTCCTCTACTCGGTCTTACACGAGACTCTCGTGCTGCTGAGTGTCAGTCTGAGAACCTCCTCTACTCGGTCTTACACGAGACTCTCGTGCTGCTGAGTGTCAGTCTGAGAACCTCCTCTACTCGGTCCTACACGAGACTCTCCTGCTGCTGAGTGTCAGTCTGAGAACCTCCTCTACTCGGTCCTACACGAGACTCTCATGCTGCTCAATGTCAGTCTGAGAACCTCCTCTACTCGGTCTTACACGAGACTCTCGTGCTGCTGAGTGTCAGTCTGAGAACCTCCTCTACTCAGTCTTACACGAGACTCCGTGCTGCTGAGTGTCAGTCTGAGAACCTCCTCTACTCGGTCCTACACGAGACTCTCGTGCTGCTGAGTGTCAGTCTGAGAACCTCCTCTACTCGGTCTTACACGAGACTCTCCGTGCTGAGTGTCAGTCTGAGAACCTCCTCTACTCGGTCCTACACGAGACTCTCGTGCTGCTGAGTGTCAGTCTGAGAACCTCCTCTACTCGGTCCTACACGAGACTCTCGTGCTGCTGAGTGTCAGTCTGAGAACCTCCTCTACTCGGTCTTACACGAGACTCTCGTGCTGCTGAGTGTCAGTCTGAGAACCTCCTCTACTCGGTCTTACACGAGACTCTCGTGCTGCTGAGTGTCAGTCTGAGAACCTCCTCTACTCGGTCCTACACGAGACTCTCGTGCTGCTGAGTGTCAGTCTGAGAACCTCCTCTACTCGGTCCTACACGAGACTCTCGTGCTGCTGAGTGTCAGTCTGAGAACTTCCTCTACTCGGTCTTACACGAGACTCTCGTGCTGCTGAGTGTCAGTCTGAGAACCTCCTCTACTCGGTCCTACACGAGTCTCTCGTGCTGAGTGTCAGTCTGAGAACCTCCTCTACTCGGTCCTACACGAGACTCTCCGTGCTGCTGAGTGTCAGTCTGAGAACCTCCTCTACTCGGTCCTACACGAGACTCTCGTGCTGCTGATTGTCAGTCTGAGAACCTCCTCTACTCAGTCTTACACGAGACTCTCGTGCTGCTGAGTGTCAGTCTGAGAACCTCCTCTACTCGGTCTTACACGAGACTCTCGTGCTGCTGAGTGTCGGTCTGAGAACCTCCTCTACTCGGTCTTACACGAGACTCTTCGTGCTGAGTGTCAGTCTGAGAACCTCCTCTACTCGGTCTTACACGAGACTCTCGTGCTGCTGAGTGTCAGTCTGAGAACCTCCTCTACTCGGTCCTACACGAGACTCTCGTGCTGCTGAGTGTCAGTCTGAGAACTGCTGAGAGCAGCAACTTCCTCGAGAACTCCTCCAGAGATGTTCAGAAACTAAACCGCACAGACGAGGGTCAGTGTTTGGCTTCCAATAGAGAGGTGCAGACAGGGCTCCCAGCATAGAGGTGTCCCTCTCCCTTCACTGCCATATAAGGAATATAGTAGGCGTGCTTTGAAGCACCAGGTAATGACTGCATTCATAGAAAACCACGACCTTCACCCTGACCTCCTTACATAGTATTAATAGCGCCCTGGGACGCCTTGTTCTCCTACTCGTTTGAATGCTATGTGATATTCACCTGACTATCGCCTCGTTCATATCACCCCGCATCAAACTTGTAGAGAAGGACGACTTTGACCAACACTTGTTGGTTTCATCTGTAAAACTTGAGTTATATCAACTTACAAGAAAGTTTCGCAAAACAGGTGTCATAGTGAAGAAACCAACATTTATTTTAGCCTCATATAAATGCCAATAGGCTTAACATCAAGAATTCGTTCTCAACAGGCATGCGAATACAGTAACTTATATTCAATGGGTGATAGACAGATAACTTTATCCAGGCTAAGATAAAATCTGAAACATATTCAGAAACATGTTTGGTCCCCGTTCACCATCTTATTTGAAGCGTTTCAGAATATTCACTCGGCTATCACCTCGTTCATATTACTCTACACTCCAAACTCGATGGTGTGTGGGGAAACAGACCAAGCACTCACCAGTTTCTTTCTTAGTATGCACCTCATCCGTGGGGGTATTATTAATCATAGGAAATGATTCTTGACCGTTGTAGTGATAGTTCTGTCGCCAGTGAAGACAGAGAGCGGATCGCCACCTAGCGGGGACCACTTCATCAGAATGTTCCGTTTGACAAGAAAAATCTAATACCGTGTAATTTATAATAAACAAAGCGGGGCGAGGTAACGAGGGTAAGTACGTACCGGGAGCATGTGCGTGGGCTTAACGTGGAGTTATTAACGTAATCACGTGATCAGCACGGTCGCCATGCGGGCACGTCACGTGGAGTTTACGACCGGCCACTTCTGTTAATTAGTACGTCTGTTGTACGATCACAAGGGATCGTATCGTATAGTTCATGTTTTACGTCTCATAAAAATGTATTTTACTTATAATAAAATTAGCATTCGTTAAAAATAGGCATAGCACAGACAAATAAAAAAAAAAAATAAAAAAATTGTCTGAGTGAATTCGTCCATTTATTGGCTAGGAATGCAGTGCAGCCCACATAATTGCTACAACATGAGATGAAGAACTACAAATATTTCTAAACTGGATTAAGTGGTTTGATTCATAATCATTAAGAGTTGTATGATTTTAAGAGGTTATTCCTGCACACGTTTTTACATATTGCTTGTTGATAATGCTTCATGTATATTTCATACTTGGAATTGAATTGAAGAAGTTTTTAACAAAACATTGACCGATGCTTATATACATGTATAAATTATTATACGACCAAGTGAACAATATAACAAACGAATAAGTGTAATTTACATACATATAGTTTATATACATGTATCTGATAAACGCCTAGTACATTGAACCGTTCATTTAATCATTTGACCCTCCGGACATAGTTTTGCTGACAATACTTCTCTTAGACCGTGTTTAGTTACACCTAGCCTGGAATCCGTATTACATTTGTTATCGCGATATCAATTTATTCTCCCATGGAGATGGACCCATCGAACTGATAGTGGAATTTAAAATTCTATTAGACTCAGAAATATTGACGTGTTTTATTCTCGTATCGGTTGATGATGAAATCATAATTCACATTCCCCCCGCACTCAGTGATTACTGACGGGACGCTGTTTTACCGCCCTGCGTGTGTGTGTGTGTGGGGGGGGGGGGGGGGGGGGGGGGGGGCGTGCCTAGATCGCTAATGCGTCGGACTCCCATCGACGAAACGAATTTTGATCCAATCTTGATGAAAATTCGCCTAAAATCCATCCCGTTCCGACGCCGCCGATTAGGGCAGTCATTAGTGGTCGGCCTGTCCGTGGGAAAAATACCTGTCCGTGGGAAAAAAAGAGACCGACTCGGGCGGAGCGAGAGATGGCTCCTGGTTTCCACTCTCCCAGCAGAGATCCTGCGCTCTACTTCCGGTGGCCGCTCTGCCCCAACCTGCCTGTTTGGGCCCAAATCTGGCCCATACGCCAGTTTTTAAGATATCCTAAATTCTTACCTAGCGCTTTGGGGAGAATTTTGTGGTTTATTTGTAAATAGAGATAATACACATATCAACATGGTAAATAATATGTATACTCTCATTTCTGTTATATGTTATGTCAAATCAGACATAGTCATAGGGATCCATTCCTTCAGTGGAAAGCATCTAATGTGTTGCAAGGGTTTTGTTTGTCAACATGTCACATGTGCTCATTCAAAGGAGCATTCTAATCAACTGTGGATTCACATTATAAAGTGTTTTAAATCTGAAAAAGAAACAGTTGGATTGTCTATGAAGCTCGTTTAACAATTCCTATATTTCCCAACTCACAATATATGAGTTGTTTGAGTTTCATAACTTTTGACAGATGCCTTGTTTCGAATCTGAAAGGTTGGCTGGTTCCCCTTTTCGTTAGCGAGTACCTGGGTACCAGGTATGACGTCATTGGGTTGAGGCTGAGTTTAGCGCTAGTGCAGCGTAAGATCTGCTGGGAGAGTGCTCCTGGTGGCTGCTGTGGCTGTGTTTCCGCCGCATAATTTACCTGGTCCTACCTGTGTACCCCTCCACGTGCACCCAACACCCCGCAGTGCACCCCTCACCGCGCCTCCCTCACCCCGCCCCCCTCACCCCGCCCCCTCACCCCGCCCCCCCCTCACCCCGCCCCCTCACCCTGCCACCTCACCCCGCCCCCCTCACCCCATAATTTACCTGGTCCTACCTGTGTACCCCTCCACGTGCACCCAACACCCCGCAGTGCACCCCTCCCCCCTCACCCCGCCCCCCCTCACCCCGCCCCCCTCATCCCGCCCCCCTCACCCCGCCCCCTCACCCCTCCCCCCTCACCCCGCCCCCCTCACCCCGCCCCCCCTCACCCCGCCCCCTCACCCTGCCCCCTCACCCCGCCCCCTCACCCTGCCCCCCTCACCCCGCCCCCTCACCCCGCCCCCCCCTCACCCCGCCCCCTCACCCCGCCCCCCCCTCACCCCGCCCCCCTCACCTACCTGTGTACCCCTCCACGTGCACCCAACACCCCGCAGTGCACCGTCTCAGAAGGGTGGATCCTACATAGCACCGTGCAAGAAAGGCCTGATTCTTATCTGTGTAGAATAGGAGAGTAGGCGGCGGAGTTACTGTGCGAGGTGAAGTGAGTTCAGACTCAGACACGCCGGGCAGGAGGAGGGGAGGCTGAGGTGGGACGGCAGGAGGTGGGTGGACAGAGGTATAAGACACAGAGTTAGTGGACAGAGGTATAAGGCACAGGGTTTGTGGACAGAGGTATAAGTCACAGAGTGGGTGGACAGAGGTATAAGTCACAGAGTGGGTGGACAGGGGTATAAGGCACAGAGTGGGTGGACAGGGGTATAAGACACAGAGTTAGTGGACAGAGGTATAAGGCACAGAGTTGGTGGACAGAGGTATAAGGCACAGGGTTGATGGACAGAGGTATAAGTCACAGAGTGGGTGGACAGAGGTATAAGGCACAGAGTGGGTGGACAGAGGTATAAGGCACAGGGTTGGTGGACAGAGGTATAAGGCACAGGGTTTGTGGACAGAGGTATAAGTCACAGAGTGGGTGGACAGAGGTATAAGTCACAGAGTGGGTGGACAGGGGTATAAGGCACAGAGTGGGTGGACAGAGGTATAAGGCACAGAGTGGGTGGACAGAGGTATAAGGCACAGGGTTTGTGGACAGAGGTATAAGTCACAGAGTGGGTGGACAGAGGTATAAGTCACAGAGTGGGTGGACAGGGGTATAAGGCACAGAGTTGGTGGACAGAGGTATAAGGCACAGGGTTGATGGACAGAGGTATAAGTCACAGAGTGGGTGGACAGAGGTATAAGGCACAGAGTGGGTGGACAGAGGTATAAGGCACAGGGTTTGTGGACAGAGGTATAAGTCACAGAGTGGGTGGACAGAGGTATAAGTCACAGAGTGGGTGGACAGGGGTATAAGGCACAGAGTGGGTGGACAGAGGTATAAGGCACAGAGTGGGTGGACAGAGGTATAAGGCACAGGGTTTGTGGACAGAGGTATAAGTCACAGAGTGGGTGGACAGAGGTATAAGTCACAGAGTGGGTGGACAGGGGTATAAGGCACAGAGTGGGTGGACAGGGGTATAAGGCACAGAGTGGGTGGACAGGGGTATAAGACACAGAGTTAGTGGACAGAGGTATAAGGCACAGGGTTGATGGACAGAGGTATAAGTCACAGGGTTGGTGGACAGAGGTATAAGGCACAGGGTTTGTGGACAGAGGTATAAGGCACAGAGTGGGTGGACAGAGGTATAAGGGGTGGTGGATATTGCTCAGGAGACACAGATGGCAGTTTTCCTTTTTTTCAAGGAAATCTTTGTTTTCTTTTCCAGTTTATAGAAGAATTTATACGTTGCGTTATGTGAATTATTTTATAAACTGGTTTTAACCTTGGCTCACGATTACCTAATAGATTATAACAGCAGATGATAGTGGTTGACCCCCAACTACAGTGGCGCTAATCTCCTGTCGGATGATAGCAGAACTAGCAATCAACGTGCCTTATTGTTTGGTGTGAAAATGGCTATGCTTTTTTTGGTAGAGGTAGGTTTGTATACTTGTGTACACAACAGAATAATAAAAGTGATAAAAAAGGAAGGATTGGTCAAGAGATGGAGTTGAGGTGGGTGTTGGAGTGAGTAGTATACTGAGGCTGGGAGTGAGGTGGGTGTTGGAGTGAGTGGTATACTAAGTATGGGGGTGAGGTGGGTGTTGGAGTGAGTAGTATACTAAGTATGGGGGTGAGGTGGGTGTTGGAGTGAGTAGTATACTAAGTATGGGGGTGAGGTGGGTGTTGGAGTGAGTGGTATACTAAGTATGGGGGTGAGGTGGGTGTTGGAGTGAGTGGTATACTAAGTATGGGGGTGAGGTGGTGTGCCGGGTGAGAGAGGTGTGTGAGAGAGGTGTGTGAGAGAGGTGTGTGAGAGGGGTGGGTGAGAGAGGTGGGTGAGAGGGGTGGGTGAGAGAGGTGTGTGAGAGAGGTGTGTGAGAGAGGTGTGTGAGAGAGGTGGGTGAGAGGGGTGGGTGAGAGAGGTGGGTGAGAGGGGTGGGTGAGAGATGTGGGTGAGAGAGGTGGGTGAGAGGGGTGGGTGAGAGAGGTGTGTGAGAGAGGTGTGTGAGAGAGGTGTGTGAGAGGGGTGGGTGAGAGAGGTGGGTGAGAGGGGTGGGTGAGAGGGGTGGGTGAGAGGGGTGGGTGAGAGAGGTGGGTGAGAGGGGTGGGTGAGAGGGGTGGGTGAGAGATGTGTGTGAGAGAGGTGGGTGAGAGAGCGGGGTGAGAGAGGTGGGTGAGAGAGGTGTGTGAGAGGGGTGGGTGAGAGAGGTGGGTGAGAGGGGTGGGTGAGAGAGGTGGGTGAGAGGGGTGGGTGAGAGGGGTGGGTGAGAGGGGTGGGTGAGAGGGGTGGGTGAGAGGGGTGGGTGAGAGGGGTGGGTGAGAGATGTGTGTGAGAGAGGTGGGTGAGAGAGCGGGGTGAGAGAGGTGGTGAGGGTGTGAGAGCGGGGTGAGAGAGGTGGGTGAGAGAGGTGTACCGGGAGAGAGGTGTGCTGGGTGAGGAGGTGGTGAGAGAGGTGTACCGGGAGAGAGGTGTGCGGGGTGAGGAGGTGGTGAGGACGTGGTGAGGGTGGATGTAAACACGGGGGGCGGGCACCCAGCTCCTGAAGGTACTTACCGTCTCTCCCCATCGTCCACCAGCGAGGAATGCAGCCACAGCGGTGTCGATGTCAAACTGAGGTAAGGCGATGTGTAAGAAATCCCTTATCTCAGCAGAACTCCGGACTAACCCCCGCCCGGTAATCTACCCGAGGACGTCTGAAGTCTCACCGCGTGTACGTCCAACCTACACTCACTGACACCCAGAACGAGTTCTTCTTTTCAATCTGAGAGGCCTCGAGGAAGAACTCCCAATCGAGGGTGATTGTAATGTCTTTGTCAAATGCAAAAGAAAAAATTTAAGTATTCAGTATTGGATGATGTTTTATCCCATCCCTGCTATTTTTGTCCCAAAGGCTTAACATTGGAAATTCATTCTCCATGCCCCTATGAGTATTGCAGTCCGTTCTCCATGGTCTATATCCTGTGTGTTGCCCATTCTTTTAGTGTGTACAGGGGTAAGATGAATACAGAAAGCAACTCATTTTGGTCAAAGAAGTCATTCTCCAACTCGTTTGAATGCTACTTGATATTCACTTGACTGTCGCCTGTTCATATCACTCCGCATCAAACTCGTGGAGAACGAAGACTTTGGCCAAAATTTGTTAGTTTCCTCTTTAGTACTTCATTCTCTACCCTCTACGTCCCTGCCGTGTTCTGCTCTCCTCCTCTCCTTATTCCCTTTCTATTCCCTCCTCTTGGCCCTCCCCCTATTCCTCTAACATACATTTGTCTAACATACATTGATGTATCGCGGTCTCTTGGCCCTCTCTCCCTATTCCTCCTACTTGTGTCGTTGTTGTCTAACATACATTGATGTATCACGGTCTCTTGGCCCTCCCCCTATTCCTCCTATTTGTGTCGTTGTTGTCTAACATACATTGATGTATCACGGTCTCTTGGCCCTCCCCCTATTCCTCCTATTTGTGTCGTTGTTGTCTAACATACACTGATGTATCTCGGTCTCTTGGCCCTCCCCCTATTCCTCCTATTTGTGTCGTTGTTGTCTAACATACATTGATGTATCGCGGTCTCTTGGCCCTCTCTCTATTCCTCCTATTTACATCGTTGTTGTCTAACATACATTGATGTATCACGGTCTCTTGGCCCTCCCCCTATTCCTCCTATTTGTGTCGTTGTTGTCTAACATACATTGATGTATCACGGTCTCTTGGCCCTCCCCCTATTCCTCCTATTTGTGTCGTTGTTGTCTAACATACATTGATGTATCACGGTCTCTTGGCCCTCCCCCTATTCCTCCTATTTGTGTCGTTGTTGTCTAACATACATTGATGTATCGCGGTCTCTTGGCCCTCCCCCTATTCCTCCTATTTGTGTCGTTGTTGTCTAACATACATTGATGTATCACGGTCTCTTGGCCCTCCCCCTATTCCTCCTATTTGTGTCGTTGTTGTCTAACATACATTGATGTATCGCGGTCTCTTGGCCCTCCCCCTATTCCTCCTATTTGTGTCGTTGTTGTCTAACATACATTGATGTATCACGGTCTCTTGGCCCTCCCCCTATTCCTCCTATTTCCGTAGTTGTTGTCTAACATACATTGATGTATCGCGGTCTCTTGGCCCTCCCCCTATTCCTCCTATTTGTGTCGTTGTTGTCTAACATACATTGATGTATCGCGGACTCTTGGCCCTCCCCCTATTCCTCCTATTTGTGTCGTTGTTGTCTAACATACATTGATGTATCGGGGTCTCTTGGCCCTCCCCCTATTCCTCCTATTTGTGTAGTTGTTGTCTAACACACATTGATGTACAGCGGAACTTGCCTTGTTATTGATATGATATCCTGTGTAAACAGACCTCGTAAGCTATGTAGTAATTGGTGACGTGAAGTGATTAGGGGTAGGATTGTGGAGATTAGTGTGTATTTAGTGTGGTTATTACTCAATGTGAGATAAATAATCCCCAAACAGGGAATATAACCTGCAGCTGAGAGATGTAGGAATTTGAATTTGAATCCGTATACCACAGTTATCGTATCTGACAGGTTTTATACAATGGGTAGTGGTTTACTGAGTTCCCATACATTATCAATGAGGTCTTTGTACACGATGGATAATAAACAATGGGTGGTGGTTTACTGAGTCCCCGTACATTCTCAATGGGGTCTTTGTATACGATGGATAATGAACAATGGGTCGTGGTTTACTGAGTTCCCATACATTCTCAATGAGGTCTTTGTATACGATGGATAATTAACAATGGGTGGTGGTTTACTGAGTCCCCATACATTTTCAATGAGGTCTTTGTATACGATGGATAATTAACAATGGGTCGTGGTTTACTGAGTCCCCATACATTTTCAATGAGGTCTTTGTATACGATGGATAATAAGATCTGAGAGTGACCACGAACAGTGGAACAACACCGACCGTAGAACCCAAGTCCTTGCGCTATTTTTGCAAGTAGGCCAATGCCCCATGGTACTGCCTTACATATTCAACAAATGTACAGATAAATGCTATAAATAAAATTCCAAACAAAAGATGTCAAAGACAGAGCAAAGCCAAGTGCACGTGACCGGAAGTTCCTCCCCTCAGAGTAGTTCTACCCGTCTCGCCCTATTATCGCTCAGCGGGCATCTGTCGCTGGTTCTCGGCGTCTCTCTTCGCGTCCTGCACGCGTTCCCGGCATGCATCGCGCCCATTATTCCGCTGCCGAGGCGCCCCCTAGTGAGGAGGAAACGAGGACTCGTGTCGGCCATTAAACGCCAATAGCAGAAGAATGTACGTCATTAATAATCCGCCATTCCCAGCCATTATCTAATTATTCCTATAAAGGTCACACGCTGTCTCTACATTTATCAAGCCGTGTACCATCACCACGCCCGCCATGTTTAACCTTGCTGCTCGTGTCTGTAGAGTCAGCCATCTTGAGAGCCGCTGACATGCGCAGTGACATACGCACAGTCACTCTCCCAGCAGAGATCCTGCGCTCTACTTCATGCGGCTGCTTGTATCTCTGCACCGACCTGCCTGTTTGGGATAAAATCTGTCCCATCCAGTGTTTCAAATATCCCAAATTCTGAGTGCTATGGGAGGTATTTTGTGTTATAGTTGTAGATAGAGATGCACATGTTTATAAGGTAAATGGTAAACACTTATTTCTGTTATTTGTTATGTCAAATCTGACACAGTCTTAGAGATTACTTTCCTCAGTGGAAGGCACCGCATGTGTTGTAGGGTTTTGTTCGTCAACATGATATATGTGCTGAAACGAAGGGGCAGTCTAATCAAATGTGGATTCGAATAATAAAGTGGTTTAAATCTGAAAAAAAACTGGATTGTCTATGAAGCTCAATTAACAATTTCCATATTCCCCAACTCCACACTGAAACGTTGGCTGGTCCCCCTGGTCCCCCTGTCTTTACAGGATACCCAGGGAACCAGCATTGGGTTGAGGCAGAAATTAGTAAGTGATAAGCACGTGATCCACCAAGAGTGAGTTAGGGCCGGAGATGACCATGTGGAGGAATTGTGGACATCGGCCGCCCAAATCTCTCATCGGCTCAGATCAGCTGGGACAATCTGCCTGGTGGATCAGCAAATCGGCCGGACCAGCCCATTGAAAACCCTGTCACCAGCAACCGTGGGGCCGTCGCCTCTGGCTGGCCGGCCCTGTAAAAACCAGCCGGTCGGCCGTCTCTGAGCGTCGATTTGGTGGATCACGTCTGTAGCGCCGCGATAGATCTGCTTGGAGAGTGGCGCCGAGTGGCACTCAGTCGTACCTCTACTGCGCATGACTCTCCTGTGTGACGCCCGCAGACTCCCATGTCGAGCCTTTGTCTGTGCCGAGATTACTGCCGCCAACCATGACTCTATCTCTTTTATTTTCATCTTCAAAACGCTTGGCTTGAATCGCCGACAGTCTGTTTGATGGAGCACGCTATATATCGTGATTGTTGGTCGCGCTGGAATTGACTGATATATTCTAACTGATACGACAAACTAACAATGGTATAACGGCTTCCGTTCTCTTGTTTTTTTTATACTCCAACAAATAGATAAATAACAGCTACTTGTATTGAATGCAGGTTGAGGTCATTCTCTTGTTGTTTCCATGGTATTTAAGAACTGTCAGTGAGCTATTTCTCATCGTCGGTCTGGCCTTACCCTAACTACAAAGCGTTCTGTTTTAAATATTTATGGCAAGCTGTGAAACATTGAATAAAGCACATGAAGTTATTTGAATATAGCACGACTTTGATAATTTATCACTTTATCACTAACTATTGTGAAGTCAACGCAGTTCCTGCAGAATGGCTCTCCTGACAACCCTCCATTGTGTCTGCAGTGTGGAGATTAAACTGCCCACATCCCCAGTTGGAGATGAGCTAGGTTCAGATAAAAAATGTCGTGAACATTTTATCTTTAACGTATAGCGCCGTTTCGTTTGTATAAGACAATCCAGGCAACTCCCTAATAAGTCGGCATTTGTTAGAAATACCCCAAGGTAAAAGGTGGATGACAAATATGATACTCAGAGTTGCCTCTGTTCGGATATTACTACGCGACAACTCCTCGGAGCATACAGCCGCTTGTATCTGGCATCTGTCAGTATTGTGTATGGCTTTGTGTAGACATCAGTATGGACTTTATGATGCACCATACATGGACGTGAGTTGTCTGGTCTGGGCCTACAGACCTGGGGCCTGTTTAATAATCTAGACTCATACCCTGTACACCAACGAGATCCAGGGACCATGTGGGTCAAATTCATTTAACACTTATGGACGACCTTCGACCATCTAGGACTGTCTTATAGAACAAGCCTGGATATTATCAAATGATAACCCTCGGACGAGGTCTCCTCGTAGTCTGTATTTACGTCGATATAAGTTATTCAACAGCCCCCTGACTCGCCGATCATGGGTATTAACCTTACATCAGCAGTTTATTGATAACCCAGCAGTCATTGTAACACTACCCCGATGACAAAATGTTTTGAGATAAATCACCAAAGATGGATTGACAAAACGATATTTGTAATCGCTTATTATTATTATTTTTTATAGAGGGAGATGGTGATATTTTAATTAGAGTTGTCCTGACTAAGTATCGACATTCTGATGCTTGGACCTTCTCCTTGTCACACACGTTGTGTCTAATTAGTCTGATGATGAAGTCACCATTTACTCTCACGTGTATTTGTGGCGGAGGCTGCTCGACCTTGTCCCTCTTATAGGCGTCCTAGACGCTCCCTCGTGACGTCACCAGCGTCTGACGCGCGACCCTCCCCCGTCCCGTCCCCCGTCCCGTCCCGTCCCCCGTCCCGTCCCCCGTCCCGTCCCCCGTCCCGTCCCCCGTCCCGTCCCGTCCCGTCCCCCGTCCCGTCCCCCGTCCCGTCCCCCGTCCCGTCCCCCGTCCCGTCCCCCGTCCCGTCCCCCGTCCCGTCCCCCGTCCCCCGTCCCGTCCCCCGTCCCGTCCCCCGCCCCGTCCCCCGTCCCGTCCCCCGTCCCGTCCCCCGTCCCCCGTGGATTCGGTCCTAAAGACTAAAGAAGAAACCAAAAAGTTTCGGTCAAAGTCGTCGTTCTCCACGAGTTTGATGCGGAGTGATATGAACAAGGCGACAGGCGAGTGAATATCACATAGCATTGAAACAAGGTAGAGACTAATAACTTTAACCAAAACGAGTTGCTCTCTGTATTTATCTCACCCCTGAACACACTGAAAAAATGGACGACACACAGGATATAGACCATGGAGAATGGACTGCAATACTCATAGGTGCATGGAGAATGAGTTCTCAATGTTAAGCCTATAAAAATACCAGGGGTGAGATAATTGTGTATCCTTGACATGGTGGACCGTAGGGTAGCTAAGAATCTGTATGGAGAGTTACCTCTGGGACCACCACTCCGCAGACACAGGGTAGGTACAGTACACCTAGAGAGGTAACGGAAGCAGGGGGTGGCCATTTGTGTGTGCCTATAGGCCCCTTTCCAATGGCCGACGAAAACAGTTTAGATTCTTTGAGTTCTCCCCAAAAGCCCATTTCCTTTTTGCGTCAGCAGTGATAAAGGTCCGTCGGTGGTTCCTGACTGTAGATCGGTTACTGTAAATGGAAACGGGCTATAAGGAGAACTTAAAAAATCTACACTTGTTTTCGTCGGCCAATGAAAACGGGCCTTAAGACCCCACCTCTCGCCCCTCCTTTGCCCAGACCAGACATTGGCAGACAACCTAACAGCCTCCTCACTTGTCAGTCTGAGTAAACAGATCTTGAAGGTGAATGATGGAATGGATACAAGTTCTGTTCCTGACAAATGACTAGATCTGTGATCTCTAAGCATCGTTCCATCAACACATCCATATTAGCAGAGAGTACAAAGAATGAGTGGGGCTTTGTGAGTCTCACTGCAGACACCTTTCTCCTTCATCCCCGTAGTGGTAGATTTACTGCTATATCAAAGGCCAATCCTTCTCATACCATGTCTATGTGGTGTGGTGTACAGCCACCTTTCTCCTTCATCCCCAGCAGTGGTAGACTTACTGCTATATCAAAGACCAGTCCTTCTCATACCATGTCTATGTGGTGTGGTGTACAGCCACCTTTCTCCTTCACCCCCGTAGTGGTAGACTTACTACTATATCAAAGGCCAATCCTTCTCATACCATGTCTATATGGTATGCTATACTGTCTTAGTGACATGACTTGAATATCATTAAGCATGACCTTTGTAGAAGGTACAGAAAAGGGTCTTCACGATCCTAGATTATTAAAACGGGTCCCAGATGTGAACTTTTGCATGTATACACTTTGACAATGTCCACTTATAAATAATTGATTTTATTGACCATGACCTTAACCAAGTGTGTTTGTTTTTTACAGGTGAGTTGCTCATTGACGTCCACATCCTGAAGCTGCTCAGGTAACGCTCTGTGTCCCCGCATCTTGAAATTGTAGCACCTCCCGACATGGATGTCCTGTGGTAGATTTACTGTTATATCAAAGACCAGTCCTTCTCATACCATGTCTATGTGGTGTGGTGTGCAGCCACCATTCTCCTTCATCCCCAGCAGTGGTAGATTTACTGTTATATCAAAGACCAGTCCTTCTCATACCATGTCTATGTGGTGTGGTGTACAGCCACCTTTCTCCTTCACCCCCAGCAGTGGTAGACTTACTGCTATATCAAAGGCCAGTCCTTTTCATACCGATATTCGAATTGCATTACCATACACGCCATGGAAAATGAAAAAAACACGTGTATAATTCATCATCTTTACGGATTTCTTTTCATTAAGCACTCTTTGTGAGGCCTTGCTGGCTTGCCAGTTCCAAAACTTGGTGTAAATTTAATTATTCGTACTCACCAAGAGGAGAACGAAAGGACCGTAATAAAACTTTAATTGTAACTAAAAAACTATCTGATTGAAGCAATACCTCTCAGATTACCTCATTATCCGCAGGCGATTGCTGCTGGGTTCGAAGAGCAGTTCGGGGATTTGATTAATCACAGATTCTCATTATGTAAGAACTTGGCAGAGCCGCGGAAACTTTAACAAACCTGAGTGCATCTCAGACCAACATCTTATACCTAATTATTATCCACCTAATACAAAGTGTTCATAGAAAACACATAGTGAGTGTGTGTCACCATACCCGGAGCATACAGATATATCCACCTAATATAAAGTGTCCATAGAAAACACATAGGGAGTGTGTATCTCCATACCCGGAGTATACAGATATATCCACCTAATACAAAGTGTCCATAGAAAACACATAGGGAGTGTGTATCACCATACCCGGAGCAAACAGATATATCCACCTAATACAAAGTGTCCATAGAAAACACATAGGGAGTGTGTATCACCATACCCGGAGCATACGGATATATCCACCTGATACAAAGTGTCCATAGAAAACACATAGGGAGTGTGTATCTACATACCCGGAGAATACAGATATATCCACCTAATACAAAGTGTCCATAGAAAACACATAGGGAGTGTGTATCACCATACCCGGAGCAAACAGATATATCCACCTAATACAAAGTGTCCATAGAAAACACATAGGGAGTGTGTATCACCATACCCGGAGCATACGGATATATCCACCTGATACAAAGTGTCCATAGAAAACACATAGGGAGTGTGTATCTACATACCCGGAGAATACAGATATATCCACCTGATACAAAGTGTCCCTAGAAAACACATAGTGAGTGTGTATCACCATACCCGGAGCATACAGATATATCCACCTGATACAAAGTGTCCATAGAAAACACATAGGGAGTGTGTATCTACATACCCGGAGCATACGGATATATCCACCTGATACAAAGTGTCCATAGAAAACACATAGGGAGTGTGTATCACCATACCCGGAGCATACAGATATATCCACCCAATAAAAAGTGTCCCTAGAAAACACACAGGGAGTGTGTATCACCATACCCGGAGCATACAGATATATCCACCTAATACAAAGTGTCCATAGAAAACACATAGTGAGTGTGTATCACCATACCCGGAGCATACAGATATATCCACCTAATACAAAGTGTCCATAGAAAACACATAGGGAGTGTGTATCACCATACATGGAGCATACAGATATATCCACCAAATACAAAGTGTCCATAGAAAACACATAGGGAGTGTGTATCACCATACCCGGAGCATACAGATATATCCACCTAATACAAAGCGCCATAGAAAACACATAGGGAGTGTGTATCACCATACATGGAGCATACAGATATATCCACCTAATACAAAGTGTCCATAGAAAACACATAGGGAGTGTGTATCACCATACCCGGAGCATACAGATATATCCACCTAATACAAAGTGTCCATAGAGAACACATAGGGAGTGTGTATCACCATACCCGGAGCATACGGATATATCCACCTAATACAAAATGTCCTAGAAAACACACAGGGAGTGTGTATCACCATACCCGGAGTATACAGATATATCCACCTAATACAAAGTGTCCATAGAAAACACATAGGGAGTGTGTATCACCATACCCGGAGCATACGGATATATCCACCTAATACAAAGTGTCCATAGAGAAAACACAGGGAGTGTGTATCACCATACCCGGAGTATACAGATATATCCACCTCATACAAAGTGTCCATAGAAAACACATAGGGAGTGTGTATCACCAAACCCGAAGCATACAGATATATCCACCTAATACAAAGTGTCCATAGAAAACACATAGGGAGTGTGTATCACCAAACCCGAAGCATACAGATATATCCACCTAATACAAAGTGTCCATAGAAAACACATAGGGAGTGTGTATCACCATACCCGGAGCATACAGATATATCCACCTAATACAAAGTGTCCATAGAGAACACATAGTGAGTGTGTATCACCATACCCGGAACATACAGATATATCCACCTAATACAAAGTGTCCATAGAGAACACATAGTGAGTGTGTATCACCATACCCGGAGCATACAGATATATCCACCTGATACAAAGTGTCCATAGAAAACACATAGGGAGTGTGTAATACCATACCCGGAGCACACAGATATATAACCACCTAATATAAAGTGTCCTGAGAAACACATAGGGAGTGTGTATCACCATACCCGGAGCATACAGATATATCCACCTGATACAAAGTGTCCATAGAAACACATAGGGAGTGTGTATCACCATACCAGGAGTATACAGATATATCCACCTAATACAAAATGTCCTAGAATACACATAGGGAGTGTGTATCACCATACCCGGAGCATACAAATATATCCACCTAATACAAAGTGTCCACAGAAAACACATAGGGAGTGTGTATCACCATACCTGGAGCATACAGATAAATCCACCTGATACAAAGTGTCCTGAGAAACACATAGGGAGTGTGTATCTACATACCTGGAGCATAGAGATATGCTGTATTCTCCAGGTTTGCAAAAGCCATCGCATACGGAAAAATAGTGGTATGAAAAATATTGCCTACCTAAATGAACCAATATCAGTACACCACTTCTCAGGAAAAGGTGGATGATAGATACACTATAGACTGGTTTCAGATAAAAGCGGTTGTATACTCCTGGGAGTTGCCTCTTTGCAATATCCTCACATGCACTGGATATTTACTAGCTTAAATCTTTGGAACCGGGGATGGTAATCCTAGGTCCCTGTACAACACCCAGTGTTTGCTGGTCGTAGGGACGGAGGTGTGGTAGGTAGACCTAGGTGCCTGTACGTTGCCCCGTGTTTGCTGGTCGCGGGGGCCGAGGTGGGGATGGTAGACCTTGGTGCCTGTATCATGCCCGGCGTTTGGTGGTTGTGGGGACGGAGGTGGCTATATTAGACCTAGGTGCCTGTAAGACACCCAGTGTTTGCTGTTCATGGGGGCGGAAGTTGGGATGGTAGACCTCGGTGTCTGTACGATGCCCGGTGTTTGCTGGTGTTGGGGGTGGAGGTGGGTATGGTAGACCTCGGTGCCTGTACGACACCCAGTGTTTGCTGGTCGCGGGGGCGGAGGTGGGGATGGTAGACCTCGGTGTCTGTACGATGCCCGGTGTTTGCTGGTGGTGGGGGTGGAGGTGGGGATGGTAGATCTTAGTGCCTGTATGATACCCAGTATATGCTGGTCGTGGGGGCGGAGCCGGGGATGGTATACCTTGGTGCCTGTACGTGGCCCAGTATTTGCCGGTCGTTGGGAGGGAGGTTGGTATGGTAGACCTCGGTGTCTGTACGATGCCCGGTGTTTGCTGGGGTGGGGGCGGAGGTGTCGATGGTAGACCTTGGTGCCTGTATGGCGCCCGGTGTTTGCTGGTCGTTGGGAGGGAGGTGGGATGGTAGACCTAGGTGCCTGTATGATGCCCGGTGTTTGCTTGTAATCGGGCCGGAGCCGGGATGATCTATTTTTATTGATTCTGAGAGGCGCGTTGCATGCTGGGAGAGACGCCCGATGACGTGTGAGCTGCTCACCTGACGCTGGTACCCCGCGTGCACGTTGAGTTTACATCTGACCTCGGTAACCAGCGCCCACCTACGTGACACGCCCCCTAGCGATGAGCAGGTGTACTGGACGCCGAGCGGAGGTCACGTGATCGCAAGGCCACGCCCCGCGAGACTTCCGGTGACGTCGTCATGATTTCACGAAGCGGAAGAAAACAAACGTCAGGCAAACAACTATATGGAATTGAGTAACCTTTAGATTTTATCGTACCTCTGCAATTCTTTTTAACTTCATATGTCACCCGTGGCATATAAATATTTTATAACCTTGGCATACAGTCACACCATGTTAAGTCTATGGAGATCTATATGAGGGGTAGGATGATAACCGTGGTATACAGTCACACCATGTTAAGTCTATGGAGATTTATATGAGGGGTAGGATAATAACCATGACATACAGTCACACCATGTTAAGTCTATAGAGATTTATATGAGGGTAGGATAATAACCGTGGCATGCAGTCACACCATGTTAAGTCTATGGAGATCTATATGAGGGGTAGGATAATAACCATGGTATACAGTCACACCATGTTAAGTCTATAGAGATCTATATGAGGGGTAGGATAAATACGGGATATGGCGCAATGCTTTGATACAGTCACATTGGATGAGTTATAGGATGGAAATTAGTGGAAGCATTCAGAAGCGCTCTTATTCGTACTTCAGAAGGCAGGGATCAAAATAACATTCAGGGAGAGACGATTAGGCAGGATTGATAGAATGACTGAGGGTCTAATTCACTCCCTTGTCTAATAAGCCATTAGACTCTGGAGGCTAAAGCTGGTGGTCTTAAAAGTGGCTTGATATGAAAAGTGAGCATTTTCTATGAAGATGTGTTCAACGGGATGTAAAATAGACAGTCTTTGAGATTGTCAGCTGCTGAAGGACAAGTAAAGAGTCTCTGCGGAGATCAGTGTCGTGAACGAAGAGCAAACAGCAAACAGAAAGACCAGATGTGTATGAGGGTGGTTTTAGCCCAAGAAATTCAGGTCAACTCTAGACTGTAGAACTCTCCCGAGGCGCTATTAAGATAAAATGTATATACCTTACTGGTACATACTCACATACCGCGTTTCTTTCGATAAAAATATTCCACGAGCTCGCAGAGTGAGTGGAATATTTTTATCAAAAGAAACAAGGTATGTGAGTATGTAATAGTAAGGTAATACATTTTTATTTTATTATATACCTTCAAATATAAGTATTTGATGAATTGCATAAGGAAATATGATAACTCCGAGCTGGATTCAAAGTGTGCTGGTATATCTCTTGACATCTTAGTGAAAGTCAAGCACAGAATATGCTCCAATCACATTTTTTACTCTTGTTTTCCCTTCAACTACTGTGATCCTTGTGCAAGTCACTGTCCGCACTTCCTAAGTAGGTCAGTGCAATTTTTTTCAGCCTTTCAGAATTTGTATTCAAAGTAGGGTGGAACATCATTTTATACCACCATACTGTGCCGGTATATATTTAATACCAATACCCTAACAGAGGTTGGTATTTGTGTAACATACTGGCACAGGTATATAATAATAACACTATGTAAGGAGGTCAGGGTGAAGGTCGTGGTCTGCTGTTAATGCAGTCATTGGCTGCTGGGTTAATCCATGCCGTCTATATTCCTTTTATGGCAATGACGGCAGGTATACACATGTATTTCTATATATGTATATATATATTTATTTATTGTAACGAAGGCTACAATATATACACATGTGTATTTCTATATATGTATATATGTATGTATATATATATATTTATTTATTGTAACGGAGGCTACGCTATATGTTATATGTACTCATGTAAACGCTGCCTTCTATATTCCCTTTATGCAGGTACACATGTGTATTTCTATATATGTATGTATATATATTTATTCATTGTAACGAGGCTATGATATGTGTTATATGTACTCATGTAAACGCTGCCATGCTAAGAGCAGCTCGGTAAACACTTTCTCCGTCAAGGTCATCGATGTAAACACCGTGTAAGGGGCAGTGACACAAGGCGGGTCGGAGCCGCCCTTTGTGGGGCTCGTCCTTGGACCTCAGAGCGGCCCGTGCCCATACACAGCTCTGCCACCCCCACCAGCCCCCCACCCCACCCCCCAAAAAAAACACAATAAAAAAATAAAATGAAATAAAAGAAATTCCCCCGACTCTCTGGTGGGGATCCAGAGGGCGCTACGTGATATGCAAATGAAGGCGGAGAGGCTGGAGCCTGGGGTGTGGGGAGGGGATCGGATGTGACTTTAAAAGGAGAGGGATAGCGGGGTAAATGGGGGTGTAGGGAGGTGTGTAGGGTGGGAGGGAGGGAGGGAGGGAGGGAGAGGTGGGGAGGGGGGTAGCGGGGTAAATGGGCTGTGTGGGGGCATCGTGCAGGGTGGGAGGGAGGGAGGGAGGGAGGGAGAGGTGGGGAGGGGGGTAGCGGGGTAAATGGGCTGTGTGGGGGCATCGTGTAGGGTGGGAGGGAGGGAGGGAGAGTTGGGTAGGGGGTAGCGGGGTAAATGGGCTGTGTGGGGGCATCGTGTAGGGAGGGAGGGAGGGAGGGACAGGTGGGGAGGGGGTAGCGGGGTAAATGGTCTGTGGGGGGCATTGTGCAGGGTGGGAGGGAGGGAGGGAGAGGTGGGGAGGGGGTAGCGGGGTAAATGGGCTGTGTGGGGGCATCGTGTAGGGAGGGAGGGAGAGTTGGGGAGGGGGTAGCGGGGTAAATGGGCTGTGTGGGGGTATCGTGTAGGGTGGGAGGGAGGGAGAGTTAGGTAGGGGGTAGCGGGGTAAATGGGCTGTAGGGGGGCATCGTGTAGGGTGGGAGGGAGGGAGGGAGAGTTGGGTAGGGGGTAGCGGGGTAAATGGGCTGTATGGGGGCATCGTGCAGGGTGGGAGGTGTGTAGGGTGGGAGGGAGGGAGGGAGGGACAGATGGGGAGGGGGTAGCGGGGTAAATGGTCTGTGTGGGGGCATCGTGCAGGGTGGGAGGGAGGGAGAGGTGGGGAGGGGGTAGCGGGGTAAATGGTCTGTGTGGGGGCATCGTGCAGGGTGGGAGGGAGGGAGAGGTGGGGAGGGGGTAGCGGGGTAAATGGGCTGTGTGGGGGCATCGTGCAGGGTGGGAGGGAGGGAGAGGTGGGGAGGGGGTAGCGGGGTAAATGGTCTGTGTGGGGGCATCGTGCAGGGTGGGAGGGAGGGAGAGGTGGGGAGGGGGTAGCGGGGTAAATGGTCTGTGTGGGGGCATCGTGCAGGGTGGGAGGGAGGGAGAGGTGGGGAGGGGGTAGCGGGGTAAATGGTCTGTGGGGGGCATCGTGCAGGGTGGGAGGGAGGGAGGGAGGGAGAGGTGGGGAGGGGGTAGCGGGGTAAATGGGCTGTGCGGGGGTATCGTGTAGGGTGGGAGGGAGAGTTGGGGAGGGGGTAGCGGGGTAAATTGGCTGTGTGGGGGTATCGTGTAGGGTGGGAGGGAGGGAGAGTTGGGTAGGGGGTAGCGGGGTAAATGGGCTGTATGGGGGCATCGTGTAGGGTGGGAGGGAGGGAGGGAGAGTTGGGTAGGGGGTAGCGGGGTAAATGGGCTGTATGGGGGCATCGTGTAGGGTGGGAGGGAGGGAGGGAGAGTTGGGTAGGGGGTAGCGGGGTAAATGGGCTGTATGGGGGCATCGTGTAGGGTGGGAGGGAGGGAGGGAGAGTTGGGGAGAGGGCACTATTAGCGCGGCGCGTCTGTGAAGGGCAGCGGAGGCCGGGGAGAAGATGTCCTTGTCTGAAGGTCACAGTCTGAGTCCTCCAGGGTCACACAAGTCTCGCGTATCGATCACGACCTCGGCGGCTCTACAGGGACCCCCCCCCCCCCCCCCCGCCTCACCCACCCCCGCCCCTTCTTCCCACGCTCCGGGGTGCGGGCGGGTATTCAACCTCTTCCTTCCGCCCCCGACCCGGTCCTCCTGGGTGTGATTCAATCCCGGCCCTGAAGAGGGCGCTGTGGTCACGTGGTGCCGGACAAAAGGAAGCGCTCTGCTCATGCGCACTGGAGGGGACGCTGGGTGTAGACGCGCCCCCTGGCAGCCATTCGGGCGTCAGTCTCGCCTCGTCTCGCCGGTTCTCGCCTCGTCTCGCCGGTTCTCGCCGATTCTCGCCGATTCTCGCCGATTCTCGTCTGGTAAACCTAATTCCCCAGCATGTGCCTGGACTGCGTGCAGGTTACTGAGTGGTCTATCGCCCAAACAGATCTAATGTCACGTTGATGGGTCGAGATTCAGGAATGCATTATTTACCAAAATGAAGAGAGCTTGGAGGCGTTCACGATAAGAGTTTAGACAACATCTCTGTATTTTTGGGGCTCTTTGCCTTGACTCAAATAATTGCTCGAGCTCATGATTTTCTTCCATTTAATTGAGTATCATCAGATGTATAGAATGCCTTCAAATCAGCACATATTCCTCTTTTTGTCCTCAGTCTACTGGTTGCTGGAGTCACACCATTTTATATTAATTTCCTCTTGGACGTTATATGGAAGAACTGTCACCTCACATTGAATAAAAGCTTCTCTCTGTCTCTATTTCTCTGTCTCTCTGTCTCTCCCACTCTGTCTGTCTCTCTCTGTCTGTCTCTGTCTCTCTGTCTGTCTCTCGTCTCTCTCTGTCTGTGTCTGTCTGTCTGTCTGTCTCTCTGTCTGTCTCTCTCTGTCTGTCTGTCTCTGTCTGTCTGTCTATCTGTCTCTCTGTCTCTCTCTCTCTCTCATATATATATATATATATATATATATATATATATATACAGCTAGGTAACGAGAGCCTGCTATCAGTGAACCACGACACTAGTATAGTAGGCCTACAATATGTCACTGCTGGTATATATAGTAGGCCTACAATATGTCACTGCTGGTATATATAGTAGGCCTACAATATGTCACTGCTGGTATATATAGGAGGCCTACAATATGTCACTGCTGGTATATATAGTAGGCCTACAATATGTCACTGCTGGTATATATAGTAGGCCTACAATATGTCACTGCTGGTATATATAGTAGGCCTACAATATGTCACTGCTGGTATATATAGTAGGCCTACAATATGTCACTGCTGGTATATATAGGAGGCCTACAATATGTCACTGCTGGTATATATAGTAGGCCTACAATATGTCACTGCTGGTATATATAGTAGGCCTACAATGTGTCACTGCTGGTATATATAGTAGGCCTACAATATGTCACTGCTGGTATATATAGTAGGCCTACAATATGTCACTGCTGGTATATATAGGAGGCCTACAATATGTCACTGCTGGTATATATAGTAGGCCTACAATATGTCACTGCTGGTATATATAGTAGGCCTACAATATGTCACTGCTGGTATATATAGTAGGCCTACAATATGTCACTGCTGGTATATATAGTAGGCCTACAATATGTCACTGCTGGTATATATAGAAGGCCTACAATATGTCACTGCTGGTATATATAGGAGGCCTACAATATGTCACTGCTGGTATATATAGTAGGCCTACAATATGTCACTGCTGGTATATATAGTAGGCCTGCAATATGTCACTGCTGGTATATACAGTAGGCCTACACTATGTCACTGCTGGTATATATAGTAGGCCTACAATATGTCACGGCTGGTATTATAGTAGGCCTACAATATGTCACTGCTGGTATATATAGTAGGCCTACAATATGTCACTGCTGGTATATATAGTAGGCCTACAATATGTCACTGCTGGTATATATAGTAGGCCTACAATATGTCACGGCTGGTATATATAGTAGGCCTACAATATGTCACTGCTGGTATATATAGTAGGCCTACAATATGTCACTGCTGGTATATATAGTAGGCCTACAATATGTCACTGCTGGTATATATAGAAGGCCTACAATATGTCACTGCTGGTATATATAGGAGGCCTACAATATGTCACTGCTGGTATATATAGTAGGCCTACAATATGTCACTGCTGGTATATATAGTAGGCCTGCAATATGTCACTGCTGGTATATACAGTAGGCCTACACTATGTCACTGCTGGTATATATAGTAGGCCTACAATATGTCACGGCTGGTATATATAGTAGGCCTACAATATGTCACTGCTGGTATATATAGTAGGCCTACAATATGTCACTGCTGGTATATATAGTAGGCCTACAATATGTCACTGCTGGTATATATAGTAGGCCTACAATATGTCACTGCTGGTATATATAGTAGGCCTACAATATGTCACTGCTGGTATATATAGTAGGCCTACAATATGTCACTGCTGGTATATATAGTAGGCCTACAATATGTCACTGCTGGTATATATAGAAGGCCTACAATATGTCACTGCTGGTATATATAGGAGGCCTACAATATGTCACTGCTGGTATATATAGTAGGCCTACAATATGTCACTG
Organism: Alentia gelatinosa; assembly: GCA_950022655.1. Lineage (NCBI taxonomy): Eukaryota > Metazoa > Annelida > Polychaeta > Phyllodocida > Polynoidae > Alentia > Alentia gelatinosa. The sequence continues at coordinate 851,445 of OX465588.1, read as the reverse complement.
CTGGTATATATAGTAGGCCTACAATATGTCACTGCTGGTATATATAGAAGGCCTACAATATGTCACTGCTGGTATATATAGGAGGCCTACAATATGTCACTGCTGGTATATATAGTAGGCCTACAATATGTCACTGCTGGTATATATAGTAGGCCTGCAATATGTCACAGCTGGTATATACAGTAGGCCTACACTATGTCACTGCTGGTATATATAGTAGGCCTACAATATGTCACGGCTGGTATATATAGTAGGCCTACAATATGTCACTGCTGGTATATATAGTAGGCCTACAATATGTCACTGCTGGTATATATAGTAGGCCTACAATATATCACTGCTGGTATATATAGTAGGCCTACAATATGTCACTGCTGGTATATATAGTAGGCCTACAATATGTCACTGCTGGTATATATAGTAGGCCTACAATATATCACTGCTGGTATATATAGTAGGCCTACAATATGTCACTGCTGGTATATATAGTAGGCCTACAATATGTCACTGGGCATCCATGAATGTGAAGTTTCTTCGTCTGCTCAGTTTGCTTCGTTTCAAAGCCCACCAGAGAAAACAGGGAAACGTGTCTACTCAGAATATTCATTATCGCCCATGTATTAAGGCATCATCCCTAATGGTGGGCGATAACACGTCCGTTTACGGTCGCAGATCTCCATCATTGAGAAGGGGACTGCGCCACTCGTATTGTCGTTGTCATGCCCAGACCTCTAAAAGCTGCCCACACTGTCACTAGATGTCGGCACCGACGTGAAAAGACCAAATCGTCCCCGCCGGCTTTGTGCCGATCATTCGGCAGTTTGTATTTACAAACAATGAACCGCGCAGAAAATACTGCTTCTGAGGCTTGTTGCTGCACGGAGAGATCAGCCAGTTAAAACTAACACGGGGTACGGAGAGATCAGCCAGTTAAAACTAACATGGGGTACAGAGAGATCAGCCAGTTTAAACTAACACGGGGTACGGAGAGATCAGCCAGTCAAAACTAACACGGGGTACGGAGAGATCAGCCAGTTAAAACTAACATGGGGTACGGAGAGATCAGCCAGTCAAAACTAACATGGGGTACGGAGAGATCAGCCAGTCAAAACTAACACGGGGTACGGAGAGATCAGCCAGTCAAAACTAACACAGGGTACGGAGAGATCAGCCAGTTAAAACTAACATGGGGTACGGAGAGATCAGCCAGTTAAAACTAACACGGGGTACGGAGAGATCAGCCAGTCAAAACTAACATGGGGTAAGGAGAGATCAGTCAAAACTAACACGGGGTACGGAGAGATCAGCCAGTCAAAACTAACACGGGGTACGGAGAGATCAGCCAGTCAAAACTAACACAGGGTACGGAGAGATCAGCCAGTTAAAACTAACATGGGGTACGGAGAGATCAGTTAAAACTAACACGGGGTACGGAGAGATCAGCCAGTTAAAACTAACATGGGGTACGGAGAGATCAGTTAAAACTAACACGGGGTACGGAGAGATCAGTTAAAACTAACACGGGGTACGGAGAGATCAGCCAGTCAAAACTAACATGGGGTACGGAGAGATCAGCCAGTTAAAACTAACATGGGGTATGGAGAGATCAGCCAGTCAAAACTAACACAGGGTACGGAGAGATCAGCCAGTTAAAACTAACACGGGGTACGGAGAGATCAGCCAGTCAAAACTAACATGGGGTACAGAGAGATCAGCCAGTTAAAACTAACATGGGGTACGGAGAGATCAGCCAGTTAAAACTAACACGGGGTACGGAGAAATCAGCCAGTTAAAACTAACACGGGGTACGGAGAGATCAGCCAGTTAAAACTAACACGGGGTACGGAGAGATCAGCCAGTCAAAACTAACATGGGGTACGGAGAGATCAGCCAGTCAAAACTAACATGGGGTACGGAGAGATCAGTCAAAACTAACATGGGGTACGGAGAGATCAGCCAGTCAAAACTAACATGGGGTACGGAGAGATCAGCCAGTTAAAACTAACACGGGGTACGGAGAGATCAGCCAGTTAAAACTAACACGGGGTACGGAGAGATCAGTCAAAACTAACATGGGGTACGGAGAGATCAGCCAGTCAAAACTAACACGGGGTACGGAGAGATCAGTCAAAACTAACATGGGGTACGGAGAGATCAGCCAGTCAAAACTAACACGGGGTACGGAGAGATCAGTTAAAACTAACACGGGGTACGGAGAGATCTGCCAGTTTAAACTAACACGGGGTACGGAGAGATCAGCCAGTTTAAACTAACACGGGGTATTAGGGAGACCTGGGAGTTGGGGATCACCACAAGTGCGTCCCGATGAATCAGCGGCTGTTATCTGGCGGCCTTGTCATGTCGATTTAGATCCTGTTTAGTAAACTTATCACTTTTATTGATTATGGGACTCGCTTCCACGTTCGCGTCTTCCCCCTGCGTCGCTCTGTTCTCTTGTTGCTTTCATCGATTGTACTTTTGGTTCACTGCAACGGAGGATATTTTTATTGACCCGTTAAAAAATCTTTACATCTTACTGCAAAAACAGAGACACTGGAGAGATGGAAAACGTAGCACACACGCGCTTCTACGGCAACACGGCCGAGTCTGGGGAAGTTTTATAAGCGATTTAAAACATCCTTAAAAGTAGCTGGGCAAAACAGGAGAAGACACAAGAAAGATTTCAGGGGGGAAAAAACAGTGTTTTGAAAGAAACAAAAATTGCTGGAAGCATTAACCGTTTCCAGGCGAGAGAGTCTTAATTTATACACGAAGGGCGAGAGAACGCATGCGCAGTATGTATGCAAATGATTTTGGCAATCATGATAAATTCAACATTGTTTCAACAAATACAGGAAAAAAAACTAAAGGTTTCTTGTTAAGTACAGAAAGATACACGTTGGTCAAATACGGCCAACTGCTAGGGGTGCAGTATAATAATGTTCGCGTCCACTGTGACTCCCACTTCACAAGTCATTAAAATGGCTATTTTTTCATCGGTTTTAGGAATATGATAATAAGCAAACGTCCATAATGTGGACGAAATGGTTCCCATCTCAGCCAGTCGTTAATATAATATAGCCTTCCACCTACAGTCTCGGGCCGTATGAAATCGATGACTGACATCGAACCCGAACCGTTTCGTCCACAGTAAGGACGTTTCCTGGTATCATATTATCTTAAATATTTGTAAGAATGATGAGATTTAGAAAGTCACAAGACAGACGAAGCTTCTGTGAATGTCTCAAGGCACCCCCCCCCCCCCCCCCCCACTCCCACACCCGAGGCCTACTTCTCAATGACATTGTTTTGGCCAGTGCTAAGCACCGACCCGGTCGCCGAGAGAGGATTAAAGGTATCCCGTTACATTAGTTTGTGGTATGTGCCGCTACTGTGGGCTGCAGTGTTGATAATGGACTAAAGGGCACTCAACTGTTCGGATTCTATTTCTGTCGGTTCTTTTTCATAGTCTTAAAAACTCGCAATTAGTGTTGGCTTTGCTCTCATAGACTAATGGTAGCTAAACGGAAACAAACATTGCATGTGCTTAGAAGAAAAAGTCTTTTAAATGGCATTTAACGTTTACTTTATCCTAGATTGGCGTCTGAGAAGAATTATAAAATACAAAAAAACTCGGTCAAACAAGTGCACTCGGCTTGCAAGTGACTGTGATAGTGAATAGTATAGCTTCATAGTAAATCGTCTGTTTTATGTCCATGATAGTTCTAATTATCTGATATTCAGAATACGCATAGATTCTTTTATAACTAGAGAAAGGGGTTTTTCTCTTTTTTATGTGAGAGAAATGGGGGTGTCATTTCGTTATATGGGATCGTGTAGTTCACACATGAATCTGTGTCCTGTTTCTACTAAATTATTCTATGTTTCTGTATCTAATATCCATGAATTATCAACATATTCGTGCAATATTCGCTGTGTAGTTACTAAAGAAGAAACCACTAAGTTTTGGTCAAAGTCATTCTCCACGAGTTTGATGCAGAGTGATATGAACGAGGCGACAGCCGAGTGAATATCACGTAGCATTCAAACAAGTTGGAGAACAACGACTTTGACCAAAACGAGTTACTTTCTGTATTTATCTCACCCCTGTACACACTAAAAGAATGGACGACACACAGGATATAAACCATGGAGAACGGACTGCAATACTCGTAGGGGCATGGATAACAAGTTCCCGATTTTAAGCCTATGGGACCACAATACCAGGGGTGACATGACATACATTATTCCCGCGAGCGATTATTCTAGGTGGCGCTGTATGACGATCAAAGTGATCAAAGCTCCTGACCGGAAGTGATCAAAGCTCCTGACCGGAAGTGAGATTTGCTCTCATTACAAGAACAAAGAACGTAGGCACCACCTTGTGATCCAGAGCGGAACCAAATTGGGGTTTTTTTTCAGATTATTTCTGGCAGTAAACTTGACGAGCGTTGGCGAACATTCGTAGCACGTCTCGTACTGATAAAAACGCCTCTCAGGTTTGGTAGGTCTCAGATAATTAGTAGAAACCAAACGAAAGTCAGCCTTGTCAATGTTTATGCCACGATGGGCAGGTTGTGTATTACTACACGAGGCGTTAGCCGAGTGTAGTGAGTAGCAGACCTGACCAGAGAGAGAAGAGAGAGAGAAGAGAGAGGGCTAATGGGGCACGAACACGCCTCAACCTGAGTGAACCAGCCGCAGAACCTCACAAGTGTCCACTGTGTGTCAGGTTACCGACGGGGATGTAGAGAACCTGGTAACCTAATTACAGTGGTTTGTGATGATTGAGATTTAATTTACAGAGAGAGATTCATCAGACGGTAATAATGATCGTAGATTTTGTTCCTTATTCTCGGGATCCTACTGATGGCACAGATGAGTCAGTTAAGTTCACTTTCACACATTTCCCCGAGAAGCAGTTTCTAGTCCTTCAACGTTTAAACTGGTAACCCGGTTAGTGTCTAAAGACCAGAAATCACCCTTCTCGTATCAGACAAACCGATATTTTGACATTTACCTAGGCTCGATATCACCTAGTTTCTGTTTAAAAGCAAACCTTTTTATAATCTAGAAAGTGGCTTAGCATCAATATGAGAAAAATTCTCCTCTGTATCCCCAGAGCTACATCAAAGAAGGTATAACAGGGACGTGGGACCCTGTATCCCTCCTCTGTACCCCCTGAGCTACATCAAAGAGGTTATAACAGGGACGTGGACCCTGTATCCCGCCTCTGTACCCCCTGAGCTACATCAAAGAGGTTATAACAGGGACGTGGGATCCTGTATCCCTCCTCTGTACCCCCTGAGCTACATCAAAGAGGTTATAACAGAGACGTGGACCCTGTATCCCTCCTCCGTACCCCCTGAGCTACATCAAAGAGGTTATAACAGGGACGTGGACCCTGTATCTCTCCTCCGTACCCCCTGAGCTACATCAAAGAGGTTATAACAGGGACGTGGACCCTGTATCCCGCCTCCGTACCCCCTGAGCTACATCAAAGAGGTTATAACAGGTACGTGGGACCCTGTATCCCACCTCCGTACCCCCTGAGATGCATCAAAGAGGTTATAACAGGTACGTGGGACCCTGTATCCCGCCTCCGTACCCCCTGAGCTACATCAAAGAGGTTATAACAGGGACGTGGACCCTGTATCCCGCCTCCGTACCCCCTGAGCTACATCAAAGAGGTTATAACAGGGACGTGGACCCTGTATCCCTCCTCTGTACCCCCTGAGCTACATCAAAGAGGTTATAACAGGTACGTGGACCCTGTATCCCGCCTCCGTACCCCCTGAGCTACATCAAAGAGGTTATAACAGGGACGTGGGACCCTGTATCCCTCCTCCGTACCCCCTGAGCTACATCAAAGAAGGTATAACAGGTACGTGGACCCTGTATCCCGCCTCTACACCCTGAGCTACAGCTGCCAATCAGCACGCTATGATGGCATCCTCTGTAGATCGTCCGTTGTTGGGGTTCGCTACAGGTGGTTTATAGATCTGTAGATCGTCCATTGTTGGGGTTGGCTACAGGTGGTTTATAGATCTGTAGATCGTCCGTTGTTGGGGTTGGCTACAGGTGGTTTATAGATCTGTAGATCGTCCATTGTTGGGGTTGGCTACAGGTGGTTTATAGATCTGTAGATCGTCCGTTGTTGGGGTTGGCTACAGGTGGTTTATAGATCTGTAGATCGTCCGTTGTTGGGGTTGGCTACAGGTGGTTTATAGATCTGTAGATCGTCCATTGTTGGGGTTGGCTACAGGTGGTTTATAGATCTGTAGATCGTCCGTTGTTGGGGTTGGCTACAGGTGGTTTATAGATCTGTAGATCGTCCGTTGTTGGGGTTGGCTACAGGTGGTTTATAGATCTGTAGATCGTCCGTTGTTGGGGTTGGCTACAGGTGGTTTATAGATCTGTAGATCGGACACTGTTGGGGTTGGGTAAAGGTGGTTTATAGATCTGTAGATCGTCCGTTGTTGGGGTTCGCTACACGCGGTTTATAGATCTACAGATCGTACACTGTTGGGGTTCGCTACACGTGGTTTATGGATCTGTAGATCGTCCGCTGTGATACACACCTCACACGAGTTATTAGTGACTAGAGTCTTCCTCCTCGCTTCCCTCCCACTGGGCTTCAGAAGGACTGCTGGGTGATTTATGTTTGTGATTTATGTTTGTGATTTATGTTTGTGATTCATGTTTGTGATTTATTCAGGTGCTTTAGAGTATCTACATACACAAAGGCAGTTACTTCAGCTTAAGGTTGTAGATACCAGGACGGATAAAGAGAGACCTTAGATCTTGGTAATTGTGACAAAAGGCAACTTAAGTGACTGATATCTATATGCCTGTTTAGAAGATTAGTAGTAAGCAGGGATGCCAGTTTTCCACTTTTCAGTGGAAATTCACTTTTTCATTTTTCCACCCTAAAGATTTTTCCAGTGAATAAAATTCTGTCAGTTGAGCCTCATTCCTACCAATAGAACTGTGGTTTCCGTTTAAGATTAAATCTGCTTAGTTACCCAAATCAGAAACACAGCACCAGTCCACCATAGGCCAGGATCATAGCCCTACAGCCTCCCAGCCACATGCTGGGGCAGGCACCGACCAGATTTCCACACTTCGTCGGACCATTTGAGGCAGTCAATTCCACAGAAACGTGTGTGGAAAACCCAGGCAGCAAAAGAAATCCTAGGCTCTGATTGGTCAAAATTCCATTGTACATTATATATTCGCCCATGCCGCCTAGCGGTTACGCGGTGAACCAGCGTATCTGGGCGTGTGCGGATCATTTCCCAATGGGGGGAACTGTTGCTGTAATCGCAGGTGGACCATCGCGGCCTTAAATGTTTTTATTTATCTGGGGGAGGGGGGGGGGGGCGACTTCATGGTTAAAATCTGGTGTTGGACCGTTTTCTGGAAAATTTGTCAGGCTTGCTGATTTATCTTTGTCCACATGGCAATATCCCAATTGATTCAGATGATAGGAATTCCTTTTTCATATGGTAAACAAATTTTCCACGTTTTATTTCTACCCCAACTGGCATCCCTGAGTAAGGGTTACGGCACCAATGTAGTGTGAGATATATGATAACGAGCAAGGGTAGAATTCACACGATTGAGTGATTTAAAAAAAAGTATTATAAATTCTTCTTTCTTTTTTTTTCTTCTGAAATCAGTTGCCCTACCAACCATGCACCCTTTATAAGAAACTCCTTCTCCAGCGATTTGACTCATGGGGGCGCACAGGGGCCCGTTTAATAATCTAGGATCGTACATGTAGACCCTTTTCTGTATGCAATAGAGACAGGGGCCCGTTTAATAATCTAGGGTCGTACATGTAGACCCTTTTCTGTATGCAATAGAGACAGGGGCCCGTTTAATAATCTAGGATCGTACATGTAGACCCTGTTCTGTACGCCATAGAGACAGGGGCCCGTTTAATAATCTAGGATCGTACATGTAGACCCTTTTCTGTATGCAATAGAGACAGGGGCCTGTTTAGTAATCTAGGATCGTACATGTAGACCCTTTTCTGTATGCCATAGAGACAGGGGCCCGTTTGATAATCTAGGATCGTACATGTAGACCCTTTTCTGTATGCAATAGAGACAGGGGCCTGTTTAGTAATCTAGGCTCGTACATGTAGACCCTTTTCTGTACATAGAGACCCAGGGACGATGTGGATCAATTTTATTCAACACTTATGGACGACCTTATGGACGGCTGATACTGTCTTAGCAAACAGAGTTAAATATTATCAAGCGATGACCCTTGTACGAGTTACAGAAAAGGGTCCTCATGTACGACCCTAGATTATTAAACGGGCCCCTGGTCTTTAGCTCACAGGGTTTTTAGATAATCAGAACACCAATTCTCAAACACTAGATTTGACAACACTCCTGAATTTAGAAATACTTTATCTCAGAGGGTGACAGGTTCCTGCCACTGTGTTCTGCCTTCATACCATCCTCGTCTTATACTCCTGCCATGATGTGAACCTCTCCTACATGGAGCCTTCCCTATGCCTTCACTGCCATATAAGGAATAGCGTATGCCCAACAGCCAATGACTGCATTCAGAGCAAACCACGACCTTCACTCTGACCTCCTTACAGTGTTAATAGCGCCTCGGGACGGTTCTACAGTCTATAAGTGACCTGAATCTAGTGGGCCTAAACCACCCTCTTACGGTCAGCGTAAAAGTATCTTTCTAAACGAGCTTTATTAAGTATAATGTTTAAGCATAGATTTGATAGCTCCTGGCTAGAACCAGAAAAAAGAAGAACAACAAGAAGAGGAGAAAAGATCAACTTTAATATGCCATTTACAAGAACTGCAACAGTCATGAACAGTCCGGATTATCGGGGAGCCCGCGAATGGAATGGTCTTGGAAAAGATATACAGTACTGTGACAACCTACAAACGTTCAAGAAACAATTGTGTAAATAAGACAGAGATCTGATATGAACTGGAAAGAAAAGAAATTGATAATGATAGTTTCAATCGCCACATCTTCATATACTAATATTCATGTTTCTTTGTAATAATCTATATATGTTATAGACAACTGTGGAGAATCGAACCATATTATATGTAACTTTGGAAGCACTGTTACTGAAAAACTCATGTATGTGAGAGTAGCAATAAACAAATAAAAAAACCAAAACGACGACCGTCTTATCGAGCCCCTCTGGCTTAAAGAAGAAACCAACGAGTTCTGGTCAAAGCCGTCGTTCTCCACGAGTTTAATGCGGAATGATATGAACAAGTCGACAGCCAAGTGAATATCACATAGCATTCAAACGAGTTTTCTGTATTTATCTCACCCTATACACACTAAAAGAACGGATGATACACAGGATATAGACCATGGAGAACGGACTGCAATACTCATTATAGCTTGGAGAACGATTTCCCAATGTTAAGTCTATGGGACAATGTTAAGTCTATGGGGATAATGTTAAGTCTATGGGACAATGTTAAGTCTATTGGGACAATGTTAAGTCTATGGGGATAATGTTAAGTCTATGGGACAATGTTAAGTCTATGGGGTAATGTTAAGTCTATGGGACAATGTTAAGTCTATGGGGATAATGTTAAGTCTATGGGACAATGTTAAGTCTATTGGGACAATGTTAAGTCTATGGGGATAATGTTAAGTCTATGGGACAATGTTAAGTCTATGGGGATAATGTTAAGTCTATTGGGACAATGTTAAGTCTATGGGGTGAGATACCATGTTATACAGAGCGATCACAACTCTTTAAGTGATTTGGCCATCGTTTACCTCGCCCAGTGTTTTATATAGGACGTTAGAGTAGCTCCCGGGTTACCTAAAAGATGCAGAGCCACTTGTAGGCGGAGACAGCTTTAAAGAGGGTTTTATGTGAGGAACACAATGCAGAGTCGGTGGTGAGGGACAAGTGTGGGTTTTGTCATTCTGAGGGAACAACAGTTAAAGTATGATGAGGCAGGAGTGTGGCCGGAAAATACACACAGGAGACAAACAACAGTCAGGGTCATGTCAATGCTGAGTGAATTAAATCAAAATGGCAAGCAATGGAACTCAATAGCATGATACAGCAAACTTAGAACTGTATGTTCAAAAGACAAGTTTTTTTGTGCTTTTTTCATTTATATACATGTATGTACATTCCTGATGTGTTGTAGACCATCTGATACAAGATTTACAGTTGAATTATCTTGTATGCATTACAAATCCAAATAACAGAATATTCCCGGCACCAGTTCCTACCAGGCGTTATACTCACATACAAAACCGAGAACATAACCTCTTTTTATATGCTACATTCTGGTTAGCGTGATTTAGGCACTTATCTGCATCTTTTTCATCAAAGGCTCTGTCAATTTTTTTTTTTAATAAATGTGAATATTCAGTAGTTAATGGGTTTTTTCTGTGGACTTTTTGCTTCACACCGGTGTTTCTCTTTTTATTAAAAGCTCGGGAGGCGCCGTACAGGGAAGTGCGGGGAATTTCCATCTTAATCTCCTTTGTATGAGAATAATTAGTACAGAAAGACACCAGGCATCGAAGAAAAGTCCCAGGGAACCGCTTAACATGCAAAGTTATGGAAATTTGCAAATTGAACTGTGGTATTCACAAAACACAATGTGGTAAAAGGTTTTCTGGTTGGGAGAGAAGTCAGGCTAAGGCGAACTTTCAGTTTTATAAAATACTAATCATATTTCAAACTTAATAAAAAAAAAAAAGATTCATATGTTAATGGAGAGAAGAGGATTTCATGTGGGTTTCCCTGAACAGTAAGTGAGAAAATATGGAAACGATCTCATGATTGCGCCTTCACAATTACAGCTATTCGTATTGCAACGAGACCAGATCCCATTTCTACTGGTAAAGGTTTGGACATGTCTCGGCAATGTTCTGTCTTTGAACTGTGAACCTGAACAGATTTGTGAACCTTGTTCATGACAAATCCAAGAAACACATGTTTTTTAATTCAGGTCCCATTTATATTGAATTAAGTGTATGTAGCGAAAGAAAATCTCGAAAAAGAGGAAACCTCACATGTAGGAGATCATATGACATATATTCGTTACAATGTGGTGAACCGCCTTTAAAATAATGTATTAAAAAGAAATCACTTAAGTAGGGCTTTCTCATGCATCACGACCACTCTAACGTTTCGGCGCCCTCATCGCATGTATTTACTTGTCAGTTGGTGCTCCTAAATCTCACCTCACCAGAGGCAGACACATACAGGGTACACATTTAGGACCCTGTACTCGGAGACTGATGCTCATCTGACGAGGCATTGCGCTGACGAGGTGCGCTACATTAACACCAACAGCAGACAACAGCTGACGGCACGGTCAGTAAAAATACACACAGGAGAGTAAAACACGGCCAGGAGGTGGTCTCTGAGGGCCGGCCGTCCTCACCCGGGTCTAAACAGAACCCGGTCTCCAGTCGCGGAATGACAATATTGATGTCCGCGCGAGTGTCAGCCGAACATTAGCCTGGTTTCCATTTATCGGATGTTGTGCCAATTTAGCTTCACATAGCTCCAGTTCTTTTTTTATTTCATTTAAAACGCGTGTCGCTACTAGGAGAGGTGAAGTGTTTTTCCTGTTGGCGATCTCTCGGCCTGGGGAGGCACATCGCGGCGTGCGGCTCCCTGCTTACAGGAAGCCAACAACCCGGAGGTAAATCCAAGTACCTCGCAATGTTAACGCCAGAAAAAGAGTGATTTACATGTATGTAGATGAAGCCTTGGGAGGTGCGCCACATGTTTTCACGAGTAGGGCTTTGCTAAAGTGGCGCCTACTTATTTCACGTGAGGAGTCAGAGTGCAGCGAGACGTCCACACCTCTCACACAGTCACGGCGAGACGTCCACACCTCTCACACAGTCACAGCGAGACGTCCACACCTCTCACCCAGTCACGGCGAGACGTCCACACCTCTCTCACAGTCACGGCGAGACGTCCACACCTCTCACACGGTCACGGCGAGACGTCCACACCTCTCACCCAGTCACGGCGAGACGTCCACACCTCTCACACAGTCACGGCGAGACGTCCACACCTCTCACACAGTCACGGCGAGACGTCCACACCTCTCACACAGTCACGGCGAGACGTCCACACCTCTCACAGTCACGGCGAGACGTCCACACCTCTCACACAGTCACGGGCAGCGAGACGTCCACACCTCTCACACAGTCACAGCGAGACGTCCACACCTCTCACACAGTCACGGCGAGACGTCCACACCTCTCACACAGTCACGGGCAGCGAGACGTCCACACCTCTCACACAGTCACGGCGAGACGTCCACACCTCTCACACAGTCACGGCGAGACGTCCACACCTCTCACACAGTCACAGCGAGACGTCCACACCTCTCTGGGTCTGGTGTACTCTCACCCCGCTGGTGGTTTTTGTCGTGTCGTAGGGAGGGGGGTCTGGTGTACTCTCACCCCGCTGGTGGTTTTTTTCGTGTCGTAGGGAGGGGGGCCTGGTGTACTCTCACCCGGCTGGTGGTTTTTGTCGTGTCGTAGGGAGGGGGGTCTGGTACACTCTTACCCCGCTGGTGGTTTTTGTCGTGTCGTAGGGAGGGGGGTCTGGTGTACTCTCACCCGGCTGGTGGTTTTTGTCGTGTCGTAGAGAGGGGGGCCTGGTGTACTCTAACCCGGCTGGTGGTTTTTGTCGTGTCGTAGAGAGGGGGGCCTGGTGTACTCTCACCCGGCTGGTGGTTTTTGTCGTGTCGTAGGGAGGGGGTCTTGGTACACTCTCACCCAGCTGGGCCTGGCTTGGTGTGCCTTGAATGCTGCTAATCGCATTACTCCCGAACATCTGGTGGGAGATTGAAGCCCTGAAGGCTACGTTGCACCTGGTACGCCCCGATGACTGCTACACGAGTTTTTATCAGAAAGCCGTGTCAATAATTGATCTGTTGACGATCATTTTTCTCGTCCGGTGTTCACGGGTAAAGGCCGATCAGTCCCCAGTCTAAGACGACCCTTTACCGTAATGTGAGCCGCTACTGTACAGGAAGGTGGCTGACCATTTTAAGGAACCGTTATTATACTGTAACTTTAATATCAGATATCGCCATAGTGTTATTGTAAGGGCATACATTTATTAGAACCTGTTACTGTTGAAAAAACATAGAAGAAGAGAATTAATGGGTCTGTTTCAAAAGAACAAGAGATCTACAAAATGCGATGCTGGGTCTTTTCTATGTAACTTTGTTTTTCTTTAAACTTGATTCTAAGGTCTAATATAATATGATGGTCATGTAATGGACAGGGTTTTAGGATGGTTTGGGCCGATTATTTAAAGGTATTTTAAAGATAATTGGTGGGTTCTGCCTGTCCAATACAGAAGTTATCAAAAGAAGAACACAACAAGTGAAATAATATCAAATGATCTCTGTATTCAATGTTACAAAATGACCAGCACACTTACCTTGGTAATTAGTGATGTATAATGTATAATTGTAGTATAATGTATAGCTCCCAGGTCACAAGTCACAGAGAAATCCGAGGAGCAGTGCTTTCCTATGTGTTTCAACCAGTGACCAGTAACCAAAGAGAGAGAACGTGGGGGTTGCAACCCCTTTTAAAGGGATGGGATGGGGGGCACTGGAAGTGACATCACTGGCACCGCCAGTGACTTCATTCCTCCAGTACGGGAGAGGTATAATGAAAGTAGTATATGGTTTGATGGCGTTCCCATTACAGTCATTCAGCAGTTCCCTGATAAAACTGTGAACCTGGAGGGGTATATTCACATGTTCTGATAACTTGTCGTACCCATCGCTCAGTTAGATTCCTTCATGATAATTCGTTTGATAATCTAGGATCCTACATGGAGGCCCTGTTCTTTGTGCCAGAGAGACCAAGGGACGATGTGGGTTAACTGTTTTCAACTCATTGGACGACCTTATGGATGGTTAATACTGTCTTTAATAGCAAACAAATAGACTTAGATATCATAAAACGATAACCCTTGTACATGGTACAGAAAAGGGTGTTCATGTACAATCCCAGATTATCAAACGGGCTCCAGAAATTCTACTTTCTCATGCACTTTGACAATGTCCGCTTATAAATAATTGATTTTATTGACCATGATCTTAACCAAGTGTGTTTGTTTTTTACAGGTGAGTTGCTCATTGACGTCCACATCCTGAAGCCGCTCAGGTAACGCTCTGTGTCCCCGCATCTTGAAATTGTAGCACCTCCCGACATGGATGTCCTGTGGTAGGTTTACTGCTATATCAAAGGCCAGTCCTTCTCATACCATGTCTATGTGGTGTGGTGTACAGCCACCTTTCTCCTTCATCCCCAGCAGTGGTAGACTTACTGCAATATCAAAGACCAGTCCTTCTCATACCACGCTATGTGGTGTGGTGTGCAGCCACCATTCTCCTTCATCCCCAGCAGTGTTAGATTTACTGTTATATCAAAGACCAGTCCTTCTCATACCATGTCTATGTGGTGTGGTGTGCAGCCACAATTCTCCTTCATCCCCAGCAGTGTTAGATTTACTGCTATATCAAAGACCAGTCCTTCTCATACCGTGTCTATGTGGTGTGGTGTACAGCTACCTTTCTCCTTCATCCCCAGCAGTTGTAGATTTACTGCTATATCAAAGACCAGTCCTTCTCATACCATGTCTATGTGGTGTGGTGTACAGCCACCTTTCTCCTTCACCCCCAGCAGTGGTAGACTTACTGCTATATCAAAGGCCAGTCCTTCTCATGTCTGTGTGGTGTGGGAAGTAAAAGAACTCTTACTTCAGTAAATGTGTAGGGGTGACATTTCTACCTGAATTCATCTCATAGATTCGGTCAAACCCAAAGTAAGTCTGATAGAACATATTGGACGTTAAAATACGAAAACAAATACACACAGAACTTCCCGGCAGTGACGAGTCATCTGATCGGGAAGATTGGCTGGCGATCTAACTGTTCTTCTTTCGGTGTTTTCATTCTAGTTTGAAAAAAAAAGCAATTAATAAAAGCCGATGATTAAACATGTCTATTCAAAAAGGTGTCTTTATTTAAAATAAACATCAAATCAAACTCAGTCACATCAAATCACCCCGAAAACGTTTGAGAAACGATTACTGAGGATGTACTGCGATAACTGTGATTCATCGGGTAATGGATGATGATTTTGTCGTCAGATTGCCTCTCTGTCGTTATTGTCAGGAGAGGATGTTGTAAATACCCCGATTTGATGTTAACGAGATCGTGAACAGCGCTAACAGTACACAGGGATGCCAGTTTGTAGGATTTTGCCTACATGTAGGATTTTCATTCTAGTCTAAAACATATATGGAAACTCCAATAAATTGTATATGTTTTAAGAACAATATAGACTCCAGCTTTTCTAAATCTTATATAAACTTGTTTTGTAATCTTTCAAATTTGTTAATTCAGCTACCCTACAGCTCACACAGTTAGAAAGCCTATGAGCCTGGAGTTGTAGGATGGTAGGATTCATGTAGGAAATCCTCCTACGGACAAGGGCAAACTGGAATGCTGACATCTGATTGGCTTAAAATATGTCATGTGAGAATACAATTATGGGGGCCTTACCAAGTGTAAAAAGAAATCAGAGGAATACCTTATGAACTTGTAAAGATATTTTGCAGAATATAGAACTGATAATATGTGGTAATCTATTCCCAATGGATAACTTTGAATAGTTCTCCATTTAATGCAGAACTACACCTAGACCCACTCTCAGAGCAGATATTCAAATATCATATACTGCCAGTCTATATCCAAGGATCTGCTTGGAGATTGATGGGGATTCCCCTACAGCATATGCGTTTTAGGTGAAACATAGACTGGCCTTAGTCCCTATGTAGGATCTTTTCCTCACCCCAACTGGCATCCCTGAGTACAGAGATGGAGGTCTGAGCCTGAGAGTGATCATAAGAAAGACTAAAGGAGAAACCAACATGTCTTGGTCAAAGTCGTCAATCTCTGTGAGTTTGATGCGGAGTGATATGAACGAGGCAACAGCCGAGTGAATATCATGTAGCATTCAAACGAGTTGCAGAATGTCTTCTTTGACCAAAACGAGTCGCTTTCTGTATTTATCTCACCCCTATACACACAAAGAGAACAGATGACACACAGGATATAGACCATGGAGAATGGACTGCAATACTCATAGGGGCATGGAGAACGAGTGCCAATGTTAAACCAACTAGTATACTCGTTGGTTAAACATATGGGATAAAATACCACAGGTGAGATAAACTGACGAGTGTTTGGTCGGTGTCCTCGTTCGCCATCGAGTTTAGAGTACACAGTAATATAAACGAGGTGATAGCCGAGCGAATATTCTGAAGCACTCCAAACGAGATGGTGAACGGAGACTCAGACCTAACATGAATATGTTTCTGATTTTATCTTAGCCTGGAAATATTTATCTGTTAAGTATGAGTTACCGTACTCGCAAGCCCGTTTCTGACGTTTATACCAGGCTAAAGCCCAATACACATCTACCAATTCAGGGATGAACGATTAGTTCCCAAATCGTATAGGAGTCGGTGAACTTGTCGCAGGTGAATTATGTATCCCCTCGGCCCATGTCGGCCACCTATTCAAAGGTCATATATCAATGTTCTGTTGTCTGTGACTGGATTTATCAACATGTTGATAAACTTGTGGTGAATGATTTAGAAATATTCACCGACAACTCGTCGGTGACAAAAGAACATCTCAAAAAGGGGGTTTCAGTAATCGTTGGCTCACCCTTGCCTAGCTGTCCTACGTCTACCAACCAGGGCCGACTCCGTTAGGATGCCTCGCCTGAGACAAAGTACCATTCCTTTCTCGCCGACAAAGGTACATGGATGTTCCGGTCGATGTGTATTGGGCTTTAAGACGATACGTTGAACGTGGATCGTGGCGACTGACGTCACTGATACTGGATCCCACGTCTCCGCCGGAGACTGATGGGATCCGACCAACTCATTAACCTCAACGGGAAATTAATGACAGGTACCTCCCGCAGTGCCCAAGACTGTCGTGCGAAGTTCATGAATATAACTTCATAGATTACGACGAAAGGGACTAGAAAATAATGGTTAAAAGTGGGAAGAGGAGGGGGAGGGAGAGGGATGGGGGAGGTGGAGACGGAGGAGGAGAGGGAGGAAGGGGGAGGAAGAGGAGGGGGAGGAAGAGGAGGAGGGGAGGAGCAGGAGGAGGAGAGGGAGGAAGGAGGGGAGGAGGAGGACTAAGAGGGAGAGGAGTAGGAGGAGGAGGGGGAGGGGGAGGAGGAGGAGGGGGAGGAGGAGGGGGAGGAGGAGGAGGAGGAGGGGGACTAAGAGGGAGAGGAGTAGGAGGAGGAGAAGGAGGAGGAGGGGGAGGGGGAGGAGGGAGGAGGAAGAGGAGGAGGGGAAGGGGAGGAGGAGGAGGGGAGGGGAAGGAGGAGGGAGAGGAGTAGGAGGTGGAGGGGGAGGGAGAGGAATAGGGGAAGGGGAGGAGGGGGAGAAGGAGGAGGAGGGGGAGAAGGAGGAGGGGAGGAGCAGGAGGAGGAGGGGGAGGAGTAGAAGGAGGAGGAGGACTAAGAGGGAGAGGAGTAGGTGGAGGGGGAGGAGGAGGGGTTTGACGGGGGGTGAATAAGTCATGTCGTGTCATACTCAGTCGTGGTCTTGCCGCCCGGAGGACGGGGGAGATGGATGGAGGCCCGGGTGACTTGTCGGCGGAGTGTCCAGGTGTGATCCATCTCTTGTCTGTGGCGCGGAAACAGTTGTCAGAAGCTGGTGGCGGCCTAATTACTGCCCGGTCAGCCGAGGTGGGCCAAGCGACCCCTCCGCCGCCACACCCGCCGTCACCACCTCTCTGCCGCTCACTCCTTATACCAGGAGCACATCTTTTTTTATCTTTTTTTTATTTTTAAATCTTTTAT
Source organism: Alentia gelatinosa (assembly GCA_950022655.1). Classification (NCBI taxonomy): domain Eukaryota; kingdom Metazoa; phylum Annelida; class Polychaeta; order Phyllodocida; family Polynoidae; genus Alentia; species Alentia gelatinosa. Next base: position 833,520 of record OX465588.1, on the reverse strand, counting down.
TTAAACTGAATTATCCACTAGGGTGAGGGACACCCAGTTTTCCGCCATTTGGCCATTAATTAATAGAGAACTGCATCGAGAATCGTATAAATAGACAATACTCCACGAGTTTGAATGCACAGTAATCGTCACTCGGCTTCACCTTGATGACGATTGCGGAGCATCCAAACTCGTGGAGTATTTTGGATTTCTGAATTTATCTCACCCCTTTCAATGTTAGGGACGTTTAAATCTCTTGCCTTGTCTTGTCTCTGAAATCCTGGCCGCTGATTGGTCATTCACGTTGAGTATTTTTAGAGCGTGCTTGCACGTGCTAAATACTTCATCTAGAGGTTAGAGTGGTCACATTGAACTTTCAGTGTGCTTCCAGAAAACTATCCCATCTGCATGATGGTCCTTCTCATACCATGTCTATGTGGTGTGGGAAGTAAAAGAACTCTCACCTCGGTTCATGTGTAGGGGTGAGATTTCTACCTAAATTCATCACATAGATTTGATCACCACCCTTTTGGTGTAAAAGAACCTTGAGAAAGTCTGGTGATAACCTGCAATGGTTAAGTGGACGTCAAATCAAACTAACCAACCAACCAACAAACAAACAGCCACGGCAGTGGCATAGAGTTGTCACTTTACGAGAGTGATCATTGAGTATTTTTTTCTAATATTATTCTTATGGCTAATCTTGTACCAGGGGTGAGATAACATGGAGAAAACACTGGGGTGAGATAACATGGAGAAAACACCGGGGGTGAGATGGGAATACACGGGGGGTGAGATGGGAACACACCGGGGGTGAGATGGGAATACACGGGGGGTGAGATGGGAATACACGGGGGGTGAGATGGGAATACACCGGGGGTGAGATGGGAATACACCGGGGATGAGATGGGAATACACCGGGGGTGAGATGGGAATACACCGGGGGTGAGATGGGAATACACCGGGGGTGAGATGGGAATACACCGGGGGTGAGATGGGAATACACCGGGGTGAGATGGGAATACACCGGGGGTGAGATGGGAATACACCGGGGGTGAGATGGGAATACACCGGGGATGAGATGGGAATACACCGGGGATGAGATGGGAATACACCGGGGGTGAGATGGGAATACACCGGGGGTGAGATGGGAATACACCGGGGGTGAGATGGGAATACACCGGGGATGAGATGGGAATACACCGGGGATGAGATGGGAACACACCGGGGGTGAGATGACATGGGGAAAACACCGGGGGTGAGATGGGAATACACCGGGGTTGAGATGATGCACTCCGCCTCTGACAGTGAACTCGGCCCGTCGGAGGTTTCTCTTACAAATCCCCGTTTACCGCCGGACGTCCCTCCCTCTACACGTGGTCTCTCCGTGTCCCGGTGTTCTGCATCCGTCAACGTTCTCCAGACACATTAAAAAAACTCACATCTCGTGTACCTTATTAAAGATAACTGAAACATTGTCTGATCCCACTACTGAGAAAAATGTCAAATTTGTAAAGTGTCAGTTTTTGTAACCGAGACTATAGTAGGGTCACGTGACTTGATAGTAAAAGTGGTGCACAGAATTTGTTAAATACAGCAGAAAATAAAGCCACATTTACAATGAAGTGACGATGCATCTCCCAAGTTGAAATGTCTCATTCTGTAAGACTGAGTACAACATGTTTTGTAACACGCTCGTGACTGGCCACTTTCAACTTCTCCTGTGTGCTTTTCAACGACTGTGTACCCGCTAAAGGGCTGGTTCCACCAGCAGAAGGATTGTCTGTGTTATATCGTGGTATATCTTGTTGTATCTTACAGTGTTGCAGGTCCACTTGAACAAATTGGACGTTAAACGACCCAAACAATCAATTACAGCATTGCGATATGTCTTACCTCCTTTGCCATGACGTGTCGCACTCGATGATATGTTGTGTATGTTTCGGTGGTGTGTATATTTTGGTGCTCCGCCACCACGATGCCTCACGATCTATTGCCGACATGTCGCGGTATACTGCGATCTATCACGGAAAAAATCGCAATAATGGTGCTTAACCAGACCGATCCATCGCGGCAAATATGCATACGACTACTCAAAACCTAACATGAGTTAGCAACCAAATCGTGACAAATCTCGCTATATCTTGTGTACCGGTGGAAGAGCCCTTTAGAAGTGTAGCTAGATGTATTGTGCCTATAATGAGAGAGAATGTCACTGACAAGTCCTACTAGGAATAAATGATCCTAAAAAAACATATTTAAAAAGATAAGTGTTCTGTCAATTGGCAGTTTGAATTGAATGATTGTTCAAAACGAATGGGAGGAGAGGTGTTACCGAATTGAAAGGATGCCAAAGAGCAGACCTCAAGGCGCGTATCAATATTGCCTTTCATGGTAGCTCAGACGATATCATAATTTCACCATTTCTAATACCATACGGAATATTTGGTAAAGCTGTAGTATGAAAGAAGAAACCAATGAAGTCAAGAGTCGTCATTCTCCATGAGTTTCAAGTGGAGTGATATGAACGAGGCGACAGGGCGAATATCACGTAGTATGCAAATGAGTTGGAGAACAACGACTTTGACCAAAACTAGCCGCTTCCTGTATTTATCTCACCCCTGTACACACTAAAAGAATGGATGACACACAGGATATAGACCATAGAGAACGGACTGCAATACTCGTAGGGGCATGGAGAACGAGTTACCAATGTTAAGTCTGTGGGACATAAATACCAGGCGTGAGATATACCCACGGGACATAATGGTCACCAGTTACTAAAACCCACATGTTAAGGAAATATGATGTGATGATATACCCAGCCCAATAAAACAAACAAGCCAGAGGAACCACCGGACAGAGTGCGCACTCCCCGTAAAGCCAAGAATGTACAACAGTAAAAAAAAAAAAAAAAAAAAAAAGAGAGTAAAATTGGTCATTTCCTGTGACGGTGGTAACTCGTTCCTGAGGAGGTTTTTCTATTCTGGAGACCGTGACGCAGTCCTGCTCAGGGCTGGTTGAAGTAACCTCAGAGGTACAGTGAAGTAAAAGAACCCGCGGCTAAAAGCTAAAAGCGCCACAGAAGGCAGAGGGCATTATTTATGTACGTCAAGTACGGTAACGGCAGCCGCAAGCAAAACACAGAACCATCGTCATCCCAAATAAATGTGGAAACACCGTGTTGAGGCCTCCGGATATGGCTTCTTTTAAGTTTATTTGTTTATTGGCCACATTTCTACCATAAGTAGGTCTTCCAATGCAGGGTTACCAAACGAGGTAAAGGGTATACCTCAAGATAATCTTCCAAAGATGTGTAACACTTGAGCACAAGAACAGATAATGATGGGATTCATTGACACTCATAGACACCAGAAGATAACTTTAACAATTGTTTTGAACTCGCTTTTCGACAAGTTTCAGTTAATCTTTCTCCACGATATTGAAGTGATCCCAGGTAATGGTTTCAGCTGTATCAATGAATGCTGTCCATTGTAAACTTTAAATGACATTTGAGAGACGTTTATTTGAATAGTTTTGATATAGATAGGGTCAAAATGATGGATGTTTTACGTCAAGACTATATCTTCTAGAATACATCTTTATCCTACCCCTGATATAAAACCCCATAGGCTCAACATTGAGTTTCCGTATGCCAGTCAGCGTGGAGTTTTATATGCCACTAGTGGCATATAGAATTGTTATCACGTAATATTCCAAAATCGAGGAGACGGGATAGGGTAAAATCAAAACCTGATTCGTTTTAATCTTGGCCACCACATTCCACTCCTGGAGTTTTGGCTCCGGACTTCACTCGGCTTCGCCTCGTTACATCACTACGCCAAACTCCAGTCGTGGCATACGGTGGCCAAGATTAAGACTCCTCCAGCTCCACGATAACTCAGAGACCCCGACCCGCCTGTACCTGCACGTAGCTGACCAGTGAAGACACTGACAAGACCCGTCAGGTTTTTTTTGGTTTTCATCGAGACTTTTATTTAGACTGGAGGGTCTACTAGGGTAGTCATCTGTTTTCAGTAGGCTCCAGTGACCAATCATGCTCGAGTTCCTTGGAATTCTATTAATGACCCAACGTATTTAGAGGCAGTTCAAGTACAGGTTGCAGTATTCACCTGTTGTAGGCACAGACAATGTATAACCATTTTTTATATATTTTTTCTTTTTTATTGCCACTCTCACGTACACGAGTTTTTCCGTAACAATATGGACAATTTTCTCATACTCAACCATACTCAACAGTATTTACAATGAGGTGAGATTTTCATCGTATCAGATAATTCGTGAACTTTTTTAATATTTTTTTTAAGACTTTTATTTATACTGGATCACCCTCAACTCCAAAGGAGGTGGTCTCAACGTGTGTCCAGTCTTAGAGTTGGATTAGTTGATGTAGGTATCAGAGGGACGCAGTACTGTACGAGAGGATAGTTTATTGATACAGGTATGTTTTTAGTCATAAACTAATTATTGGGCATTAAGAGTCTGGCCTTAGGACGGACATGAATAGAACAGAAGTGAGCAGCACAGAGAAGCACAGCGAAGGACGTACGAGGACTCCCAGAAGAGAGTAAGAGAGCACAGTGAGAGAGACACAGAGAGAGACACAGCGAAGGACGTACGAGGACTCCCAGAAGAGAGTAAGAGAGCAGAGTGAGAGAGACAGAGAGAGAGACACAGCGAAGGACGTACGAGGACTCCCAGAAGAGAGTAAGAGAGCACAGTGAGAGACAGAGAGAGACACACAGCGAAGGACGTACACGGACTCCGAGAAGAGAGTCCAGTGAGAAAACAAAACCTGGTTTTACTGGTGACTGCCTCAGAGGTCAGGCCTGTGATGACAGAGTAAACATGGGGACAGGAGTGACAAGGAAGAGATTATATTGTAGTTACAGATATAGAACCAGGAAGATAGAGACAGACTGCTGTATTAGTGTATAGAACAGGATCGAGAATCATGTAAATAGACAATACTCCACCAGTGTGGTCGTGCTGTGTAATCGTCATCCGTGAAGCTGAGTGATGATTACAGTGCAGCAAAACAAGGGGAGTATGGTTTATTTTACTGTTAGTTAGTCTTTCACAGACATTAGATAGCATCACAATATCAGAGTAGTCCAAGGTGCTTACGCAAATCCAGTTAGGAACATAAAAATCTCCATGTTGATGTCGTGCCTACTTTCTCAAATTCTGGCCACTGATTGACCAGAGCTCTGATTATGACGTCATCTCATCACTCTGCCATGACCATGGCAGTATTGGCACTTTACTTTGATCTTGTGTATAATTTGTTAATGCTATTTCTACAGGGGAAACCTATGAAAGTTTAGGGTCAGAGCTCATATCCCAACGAGTCTGAATCGTTTAATAATTCACAAGACGAGGCCATGTGAATTACATAGCTATTCAAATGGGATTAGATGAAAAAAACCCAGTGGTGAGATAGATATAGGAACTGAACGAGTCGAGGTTCACCCAGCACACGTGCAGTCCTACTCTCACACCGGTCACACGGACTGTCGCCTGTCTATATAACCCTCCTCTCCCCACCACAGTAAGGCCCGCCCGGTTAGAGCTGGCCTGTTGACTAGTCTGTCCCCTGTCTATATAACCCTCCTCTCCCCACCACAGTAAGGCCCGCCCGGTTAGAGCCGGCCTGTTGACTAGTCTGTCCCCTGTCTATATAACCCTCCTCTCCCCACCACAGTAAGGCCCGCCCGGTTAGAGCTGGCCTGTTGACTAGTCTGTCCCCTGTCTATATAACCCTCCTCTCCCCACCACAGTAAGGCCCGCCCGGTTAGAGCCGGCCTGTTGACTAGTCTGTCCCCTGTCTATATAACCCTCCTCTCCCCTCCACAGTAAGGCCCGCCTGGTTAGAGCTGGCCTGTTGACTAGTCTGTCCCCTGTCTATATAACCCTCCTCTCCCCACCACAGTAAGGCCCGCCCAGTTAGAGCCGGCCTGTTGACTAGTCTGTCCCCTGTCTATATAACCCTCCTCTCCCCACCACAGTAAGGCCCGCCCGGTTAGAGCTGGCCTGTTGACTAGTCTGTCCCCTGTCTATAGAACCCTCCTCTCCCCTCCACAGTAAGGCCCACCCGGTTAGAGCCGGCCTGTTGACTAGTCTGTCCCCTGTCTATATAACCCTCCTCTCCCCACCACAGTAAGGCCCGCCCGGTTAGAGCTGGCCTGTTGACTAGTCTGTCCCCTGTCTATATAACCCTCCTCTCCCCACCACAGTAAGGCCCGCCCGGTTAGAGCTGGCCTGTTGACTAGTCTGTCCCCTGTCTATATAACCCTCCTCTCCCCACCACAGTAAGGCCCGCCCGGTTAGAGCCGGCCTGTTGACTAGTCTGTCCCCTGTCTATATAACCCTCCTCTCCCCACCACAGTAAGGCCCGCCCGGTTAGAGCTGGCCTGTTGACTAGTCTGTCCCCTGTCTATATAACCCTCCTCTCCCCACCACAGTAAGGCCCGCCTGGTTAGAGCCGGCCTGTTGACTAGTCTGTCCCCTGTCTATATAACCCTCCTCTCCCCACCACAGTAAGGCCCGCCCGGTTAGAGCTGGCCTGTTGACTAGTCTGTCCCCTGTCTATATAACCCTCCTCTCCCCACCACAGTAAGGCCCGCCCGGTTAGAGCCGGCCTGTTGACTAGTCTGTCCCCTGTCTATATAACCCTCCTCTCCCCACCACAGTAAGGCCCGCCCGGTTAGAGCCGGCCTGTTGACTAGTCTGTCCCCTGTCTATATAACCCTCCTCTCCCCACCACAGTAAGGCCCGCCCGGTTAGAGCCGGCCTGTTGACTAGTCTGTCCCCTGTCTATATAACCCTCCTCTCCCCACCACAGTAAGGCCCGCCCGGTTAGAGCCGGCCTGTTGACTAGTCTGTCCCCTGTCTATATAACCCTCCTCTCCCCACCACAGTAAGGCCCGCCCGGTTAGAGCCGGCCTGTTAACTAGTCTGTCCCCTGTCTATATAACCCTCCTCTCCCCTCCACAGTAAGGCCCGCCCGGTTAGAGCCGGCCTGTTGACTAGTACGAGCGTTCTACTCTCACACCGGTCACACGGACTATCCCTGTCTATATAACCCTCCTCTCCCCACCACAGTAAGGCCCGCCCGGTTAGAGCCGGCCTGTTGACTAGTCTGTCCCCTGTCTATATAACCCTCCTCTCCCCACCACAGTAAGGCCCGCCCGGTTAGAGCCGGCCTGTTGACTAGTCTGTCCCCTGTCTGTATCACACTCCTCTCCCCACCACAGTAAGGCCCGCCCGGTTAGAGCCGGCCTGTTGACTAGTCTGTCCCCTGTCTATATAACCCTCCTCTCCCCACCACAGTAAGGCCCGCCCGGTTAGAGCCGGCCTGTTGACTAGTCTGTCCCCTGTCTATAGAACCCTCCTCTCCCCACCACAGTAAGGCCCGCCCGGTTAGAGCCGGCCTGTTGACTAGTCTGTCCCCTGTCTATATAACCCTCCTCTCCCCACCACAGTAAGGCCCGCCCGGTTAGAGCCGGCCTGTTGACTAGACTGTCCCCTGTCTATATAACCCTCCTCTCCCCACCACAGTAAGGCCCGCCCGGTTAGAGCCGGCCTGTTGACTAGTCTGTCCCCTGTCTATATAACCCTCCTCTCACCACCACAGTAAGGCCCGCCCGGTTATAGCCGGCCTGTTGACTAGTCTGTCCCCTGTCTATATAACCCTCCTCTCCCCACCACAGTAAGGCCCGCCCGGTTAGAGCCGGCCTGTTGACTAGTCTGTCCCCTGTCTATATAACCCTCCTCTCCCCACCACAGTAAGGCCCGCCCGGTTAGAGCCGGCCTGTTGACTAGTCTGTCCCCTGTCTATATAACCCTCCTCTCACCACCACAGTAAGGCCCGCCCGGTTAGAACCGGCCTGTTGACTAGTCTGTCCCCTGTCTATATAACCCTCCTCTCCCCACCACAGTAAGGCCCGCCCGGTTAGAGCCGGCCTGTTGACTAGTCTGTCCCCTGTCTATATAACCCTCCTCTCCCCACCACCACAGTAAGGCCCGCCCGGTTAGAGCTGGCCTGTTGACTCGTACGAGCGGCGGCCGCTCTGCCGGGATCCGACACGACTCAATAAGCGCGCGGCTTATTGGAGGGTGCTTATTGGATGTCGCCCTGAACCTGGTGCCGACCCGTTTACCTCCGTGACAGACAGTAGTCGGCTGCCGGATCTCACACCGGTGTGTTACAACATAGACTTAACATGAGGAACTCGTACTCAACGCCCATGGAGTATTTATAAGAACATACTCAATGGGGGATTATGTCACAAAGGTTAGCCCATTAGTTAATGCGAAGGGTAAGATAAATTCATAAACCTATTCAAGTTTACAGTCAGAGCTCGATCCAGTAATTCTACGTAATTCATGCGGCTTTGCCTTGTGAATTACTACGCGAATCAAACTCATTGGGCTACAAACTCTGACCCTAAACTTTCATAGGTTTCCTGTATAAGATACAATTTACCGTATTATATAAACTCCTCAATTGATGATACTACTAGCGTGATTCCCCTATGCCTCGTTTTATTGGCCAAGTTGATTGCTTTTTGACCCATCCCACTGAGCGTAAATGTCCTGTAGAATTATTAAAAGGTCATATTGCTTGTGACCTCTGCACCTCGCTTCCCCTGCTTTGTGACTGGTAATAATGACGTGAGGTATCCCATCACTCATATTCATGTCACTGTTATTGGTGTATTGTCATAAGAAGGTCGTCCTATGGAATACAGGATACATCTTATTGAAGAACATCTTCTGTCTTATTTATGACAAGCCCAAACCAGTCTGTGCCATCAAAATAGGACACTTTAACGATTTCTAACTAACTAACTAAAAAAGATTCCTAAGGAAAATAATTGCAAACAATTATTGGAGACCCACACCGGGTCGAGACAACTCCAACAGGACAAAAATATACACACATTACCAATTTCCTCTTGCTTTTCCTCCGTTGATGGTTTGGATTGACAGAGCATATTAGGACCTAATTACAAGGTATGCCGTCAGTAGTTAGTAACTAGGCGAAAAATAACTATGATGAGTGCATCGTAGGCTATAATCAAGAAATGATACATAGCGTAGGGACATACATAGCAAAGGGTCTGTGGTACCCCATAGTGACTGAGAGAAGGGAGGTAGATAGACTGTGGCACCCCATAGTGACTGAGGGAAGGGAGGTAGATAGTCTGTGGTACCCCATAGTGACTGAGAGAAGGGAGGTAGATAGTCTGTGGTACCCCATAGTGACTGAAAGAAGAGAGGTAGATAGTCTGTGGTACCCCATAGTGACTGAGAGAAGGGAGGTAGATAGACTGTGGTACCCCATAGTGACTGGAGGGAAGGGAGGTAGATAGACTGTGGTACCCCATAGTGACTGGAGGGAAGGGAGGTAGATAGACTGTGGTACCCCATAGTAACTGAGAGAAGGGAGGTAGATAGACTGTGGTACCCCATAGTGACTGAGAGAAGGGAGGTAGATAGACTGTGGCACCCCATAGTCAGTCGCTGTGTGAGTCGCTCTGTGAGCAGCTCAGTGAGTCGCTCTTTCAGTCGCTCTGTCAGTCACTGTGTCAGTCGCTCTGTCAGTCGCTCAGTGAGTCGCTCTTTCAGTCGCTCTGTCAGTCGCTCTGTGAGTCGCTGTGGGAGTCGCTGTGTGAGTCGCTGTGTGAGTCGTTGTGTGAGTCGCTCAGTCAGTCGCTCTGTGAGCAGCTCGCCTCCAGAGTCCAGTGTTCTTAGATTGACCCTGCCTCGCCTCTCCAGTAGGGGGGGGGGGGTGGCGAAGTTAGCTTAATGGTACTGGACTTGTAATCCCAAGATAGACTTTGTTAGTTCAAGTCCCACTACAGCCACTCTTCTCCTTGATCCCCAGCAGTGGCAGATGTACTGCTATATCAAAGGCCAGTCCTTCTCATACCATGTCTATGTGGTGTGGGAAGTGAAAGAACTCTCAAATTGGTAAATGTGTTGGGGTGAGATTTCCACCTACATTCACTACATAGATTCGATCACTACTCTTGTGGTGTAAAAGAACTTTGAGAAAGTCTGGTAAGAATCTGTAATGGTTAACTGGACGTTAAATCAAACCAACCAACCAACCCACCAGTAACAAGGGAAGCAGGCTCAGTACGTTAAACATTCAACCTCATTACAAGTAGTCATGATGTATACCATATGGTCATGTTTATTGGCGTAGAAAAATGTCAGATCATATACCTGAAGCCTTGAACACCACATTGATCATTCGGTCATTGAATATAGCATATTAACTTATACAAGTTTGCAAATGAATAATGCATATCATCGATGCGGTTCAGATATATGTTTACAGGTGCATTGATTACGTGAGAACAGTAAACCTAATTGTGCGGTAATCTACATATGTTAAATACCAGCTCACACGTGAGTTATGGGGAGACATTTCCGAGTCAGGATGTTATTGGATGTTTGTCATGATCAGCACCCAGTGTTATAGTATTTTCCATCGACCGAGGTCTGCTGGGGTGGACAGCAATTACCAATCTGTTCACCCTCTTGGTCGCCTCGCCTCCTCGTGGTGCAGACCAGATATGCTTGCACGCAAGCATAACTAAAGCAACCCAGATGGGGAGTTAGCTCAGTGGTAAAGAGCACTAGACTTGTAATTGTGTGTCCGACTCGTTGATTTGAGTCCCACTGCAGCCACCTTTCTCCTTCATCCCCAGCAGTGGTAGATTTACTGCTATATCAAAGGCCTGTCCTTCTGATACCATGTCTATGTGGTGTGGTGTACAGCCACCTTTCTTCTTCACCCCCAGCAGTGGTAGACTTACTGCTATATCAAAGACCAATCCTTCTCATACTATGTCTATGTGGTGTGGGAAGTAAAAGAACTCTCACCTGGTAAATGTGTAGCAGTGAGATTTCTACCTACATTCATCTCATAGATTCAGTCAGACCCAAATCAAGTCTAATAAAACATATTGGACGTTAAACTACCCAAACAAACAACCAAACAAACAATCATGCCCTTAGATACACCCAGTTTCACATCAGCCCGGCGGTAACTGTCGCGTGGATCCGTACGTTCTACGAGTCCATTGAACTGGGCTTCTAGTGAGGGAACACTTCACGACGAGGCCGTAATCCTGTTCACCATCTCATAATGACCTTCTTTATACACAAATCCACCTTCCCCAAAACACGTGGAGAAGAAAAAGACCGCACAAAGAGATCGTCAGAAACGTGTGGAGTTTAGCGGATTAGTGAGGCGGATTAGTGAGGCGGATTAGTGAGGCGGATTAGGGGCACTCCGAGGGAGGCGGGAACCGGGGCTTAACTCTTCGTCAAGGATGAGAGAGCGTCACGCACGCCGCCATCTTGGATTGCAGGTCACGTGTCACACGTCACGTGTCACGTGTTGTACGCAGCTCCCGACAGCGTTTGCCGCTAGTCGGCGCTAGTGTTTCGGGTTGACGCAATGACGTAAAAAAAAACCACCATAGTAGACAAAGATTATAAACGATGGTTTTGTGGACAGGCGGCCGTAAACCACGAGAGGTTGACGCGCAGTAATACACGAACGTCAACCTCGAGTGGGTCCCCATACAGTCTCAATGCGGTCTTTGTACACGATGGATAATAATATCCAATATCTGAAACCTTCACCTTCTCCCAGACCTAAAACACACCCACGACCTGTTCCCACGCCCGTCCCATGTCTGTGGTGTTAAATACCTCCCCGTCTCCGGACTTACCTTCCATCCAACGCCACCCTTGTGACAAAAACTTCCTTTTCCCTCGCTCTAGGAAGTGACAAACAAAGGGCGGAGAGAGTTTTGTGTTGTTTTAGATACAAGACACGCAGATACAGAACGCCTCAGGGAGTCGGACATGACGCTGTCGTGTAGGGCACGGAGTGATGCGTAGTTCTGCTAATATCCGCCGGGAAACTGTAAGATGGAGCCACTGTAGTCGGGGGACAACTCCCGTTATCTGCTGATACAATCTGTAGATAATCGTGAGACGAGGCTAAAACCCGTCAGTGGCATGCCAAGAAAAATATTTATAAGGAAATTCATTGATAACTGGACCCCACATTCACTACATGGCTGCCGTACAGTCAACATCAAGACAGGGAGGAGCGGCTACAAGATGGCAGTGTTTTTTGTATTGATAAATACTAACAATGTAGATAATAATCTCTTTGTATAAAAACCTAATTGGTCATAGTAGAGATGTAGAGACTGGAACTTCACACCGTGATATCATACTAAAAGCCATTTTCCACTCGCCGACTATTCCCCACTGATCTACTGTCGGGAACCACCGACACCACATCGGTGAATGCAAACAGACGTGCAGAGAAGTGTTCACCGATTAATTGTGCATAGATCATGCATTAAGGCCACCACCGCGATGGTCATTGTGTTTGGGGGACAGTTGTTATCGACCTATGAAATGCGGCAGAAACAGCGCATACACAGCACCCTCACCGATTAGATAAAGACGTGCAGTCGTTGGCCACCATCGACCTTCTTTAAGGAGAACTCAATAAATCGGTGCCGTTTTTGTCGACCAGTGGAAAACGACTTTATATTATATACATTGAGGCGTATGATGATGACAAAAAGCAATCACCTGTAGGCGTCTTCAGGCCAGCACTAAATAACAATGTAACGGATTTGAGTTTCCATTTAAAACCGAAACTATTTAGGCACTCCCAGGTAGAATAAGAAATAAAGGACGCACAAAGCCAAGCGACCATTCCTTTGGGCATTTTACACAGTCAAAGTGACAAAAGGTATTCATGTCGTAAAACCGAGAAAAAAAACAACTGAAAAGAATCGCCAGGAATGGGGACGAGAGTTACTACGCAGATAGAGAGTTGAGGCAGTCAGACAGAGAGTTGAGGCAGTCAGACAGAGAGTTGAGACAGTCAGACAGAGAGTTGAGGCAGTCAGACAGAGAGGGGAGGCAGTCAGACAGAGAGTTGAGGCAGTCAGATAGAGAGGGGAGGCAGTCAGACAGAGAGTTGAGGCAGTCAGATAGAGAGGGGAGGCAGTCAGACAGAGAGTTGAGGCAGTCAGACAGAGAGGGGAGGCAGTCAGACAGAGAGGGGAGGCAGTCAGACAGAGAGTTGAGGCAGTCAGACAGAGAGTTGAGACAATCAGATAGAGAGGGGAGGCAGTCAGACAGAGAGTTGAGGCAGTCAGACAGAGAGTTGAGGCAGTCAGACAGAGAGTTGAGACAATCAGATAGAGAGGGGAGGCAGTCAGACAGAGAGGGGAGGCAGTCAGACAGAGAGTTGAGGCAGTCAGACAGAGAGTTGAGTGTCAGACAGAGAGTTGAGAGAGTCAGATAGAGAGTTGAGTGTCAGACAGAGAGTTGAGGCAGTCAGATAGAGAGTTGAGGCAGTCAGACAGAGAGTTGAGGCAGTAAGATAGAGAGTTGAGGCAGTCAGATAGAGAGTTGGGGCAGTCAGACAGAGAGTTGAGGCAGTCAGACAGAGAGTTGAGACAGTCAGACAGAGAGTTGAGGCAGTCAGACAGAGAGTTGAGACAGTCAGACAGAGAGTTGAGACAGTCAGATGGAGAGTTGAGGCAGTCAGATAGAGAGTTGAGGCAGTCAGACAGAGGGTGGAGGCAGTCAGACAGAGAGTTGAGGCAGTCAGACAGAGAGGGGAGGCAGTCAGATAGAGAGTGGAGGCAGTCAGACAGAGAGTTGAGGCAGTCAGACAGAGAGTTGAGGCAGTCAGATAGAGAGGGGAGGCAGTCAGACAGAGAGTTGAGGCAGTCAGACAGAGAGTTGAGGCAGTCAGACAGAGAGTTGAGGCAGTCAGATAGAGAGGGGAGGCAGTCAGACAGAGAGTTGAGGCAGTCAGATAGAGAGTTGAGGCAGTCAGACAGAGAGTTGAGACAGTCGGGTCGACCTGTGAGAGTGTACATTGTTGAGCCTCTACTTCTACAGTCCGTTTACAGACCGCGCCGCCCAAGACTTACGGTCCGTGAGGGTCTAACAGAGCACGGCTCCCATTTGCCAGTTCCCTCTGCCTGATGGGAGAAAGGAATTTCGTGATTGGCTGTTCTAATTTTAGGACCTATGCATAAAGAGTAACACACTGGTTACTGGCAAATCACTCAGGGCAGCTTAGTACCAGCAGAGGCAGGAATTCCTGCCTGAAAATGGCAGCGCATACAGTCTAAGTTCGAGCCTGTGCGCCCTGGCCCTGGCGACAACAGACTGTACTAGAGTCTACTGGTCCCCTACACGGTAACTCCGACCCCCTCAGGCACATGACTCTCCCAACACAGTCAGTTCTGACCCTGCAAATAAACCGCTCACACTAAACACCATTCAGGATTGTATCTGCGTTCTTCCCCTCGTTTTCCCGGAGCTATTTTATGAGCCACCTTTTCCTTTCAGATCCCACTCTGAAAGAGATTGACAAAAAGTCCCGGTGAGATGGCGCGGGGTATGTTTACTGGTACGCGTGGGTGACGGGGTGCAAGGACCCTCTCGGCATGGAGGTCCCCAACACGACACCTGCCGAACCAAGCGTCACTCCACGTTATTACCCACCGAATACGGAGTCTCCGTGCTAAGTCTATGGAGCCTCCAGATCGCTATTATTACCCACCTAATACGGAGTCTCCGTGCTAAGCCTATGGAGCCTCCAGATCACTATTATTACCCACCGAATACGGAGTCTCCGTGCTAAGTCTATGGAGCCTACAGATCGCTACTGAGTAGAATACGGACCTCTGGAATCTCACAGGAGAATACGGCTTTTTGGGCCACCTGACGGGCATTATAGGAACTAATTTATATTTTTAAAAAGCACGGCGCTTGGGTCGAATTTCTAATTATTTACAAGATTATTTCCCTAATAATTACTCGAAAGGTGAGAAATAAATATAATATTACCATGATTTCCATCTGAGTGACCGTATTCTCCTTGTAGTTGACACTACGCGATACTCCTCGCTATCGCTCGGAGTTTTACTACGCGTCAACTAAGCGGAGAATACGGCCACTCAGATCGAAATCATGGTAATATTGTGTATTTATTATCCACTTAATACAAAGTGTCCATAAAAATCATCTACATACTACATACACGGGGCATACGGATATGTTGTATGCTCCGGGCTGCAAAATCTGGCGTATACGGAAAAATAGTGCGTACCTAGATGAACTGATCTCAGTACGTCACTTGTCAGGAAAAGGTGGATGATAAATACAATATTGACTGGTTAAAGATAAAAGCAGTTGTATGCTCCTCGGAGTTGACTCTGCGCAATATCCTTGCATGTGCTCAGATATTGCTACGCGTCAAGTCCTCAGTGCGTACGACTACTTGTATCTGAAACCAGTCAATATTGTCTATGTATTCTCCGGGCAAATCTTATCTGTACACATTACAACATCAATTCTCAGTTTTAATCATGTTCACTGCTGTTTTAATGGTGTTTTTTTTTTCAAATGAAACTCTAATTGTTTGGGTGGGATTTACGTGGAGCAGTTCTCACAGAGAGAATCGGAGCTCTACCTCCGCCTACAGCCTGCTAGAGGCGTTATAAGAAAGGTTTACATGGAGCTGTTCTCAGAGAGAATCGGAGCTCTACCCCCACCTACAGCCTGCTAGAGGCGTTATAAGGAAGGTTTACATGGAGCTGTTCTCAGAGAGAATCGGAGCTCTACCCCCCCCTACAGCCTGCTAGAGGCGTTATAAGGAAGGTTTACATGGAGCTGTTCTCACAGAGAATCGGGGCTCTACCTCCGCCTACTGCCTGCTAGAGGCGTTATAAGGAAGGTTTACGGGAAGCTGTTCTCACAGAGAATCGGAGCTCTACCTCCGCCTACAGCCTGCTAGAGGTGTTATAAGGAAGGTTTACATGGAGCTGTTCTCACAGAGAATCGGAGCTCTACCTCCGCCTACAGCCTGCTAGACGCATTATAAGGAAGGTTTACGTGGAGCTGTTCTGAGAGAGAATCGGAGCTCTACCTCCGCCTACAGCCTGCTAGAGGCGTTATAAGGAAGGTTTACATGGAGCTGTTCTCACAGAGAATCGGAGCTCTACCTCCGCCTACAGCCTGCTAGAGGCGTTATAAGGAAGGTTTACATGAAGCTGTTGTCAGAGAGAATCGGAGCTGTACCTCCACCTACAGCCTGCTAGACGCGTTATAAGGAAGGTTTATGTGGAGCTGTTGTCAGAGAGATTCGGAGCTCTACCTCCGCCTACAGCCTGCTAGAGGCGTTATAAGGAAGGTTTACATGGAGCTGTTCTCACAGAGAATCGGAGCTCTACCTCCGCCTACAGCCTGCTAGAGGCGTTATAAGGAAGGTTTACGGGAAGCTGTTCTCACAGAGAATTGGAGCTCTACCTCCGCCTACAGCCTGCTAGAGGCGTTATAAGGAAGGTTTACGGGAAGCTGTTCTCACAGAGAATCGGAGCTCTACCTCCGCCTACAGCCTGCTAGAGGCGTTATAAGGAAGGTTTACATGGAGCTGTTCTCACAGAGAATCGGAGCTCTACCTCCGCCTACAGCCTGCTAGAGGCGTTATAAGGAAGGTTTACATGGAGCTGTTCACAGATAGAATCGGAGCTCTACCTCCGCCTACAGCCTGCTAGAGGCGTTATAAGGAAGGTTTACGGGAAGCTGTTCTCAGAGAGAATCGGAGCTCTACCCCCACCTACAGCCTGCTAGAGGCGTTATAAGGAAGGTTTACATGGAGCTGTTCTCAGAGAGAATCGGAGCTCTACCCCCCCCTACAGCCTGCTAGAGGCGTTATAAGGAAGGTTTACATGGAGCTGTTCTCACAGAGAATCGGGGCTCTACCTCCGCCTACTGCCTGCTAGAGGCGTTATAAGGAAGGTTTACGGGAAGCTGTTCTCACAGAGAATCGGAGCTCTACCTCCGCCTACAGCCTGCTAGAGGTGTTATAAGGAAGGTTTACATGGAGCTGTTCTCACAGAGAATCGGAGCTCTACCTCCGCCTACAGCCTGCTAGACGCATTATAAGGAAGGTTTACGTGGAGCTGTTCTGAGAGAGAATCGGAGCTCTACCTCCGCCTACAGCCTGCTAGAGGCGTTATAAGGAAGGTTTACATGGAGCTGTTCTCACAGAGAATCGGAGCTCTACCTCCGCCTACAGCCTGCTAGAGGCGTTATAAGGAAGGTTTACATGAAGCTGTTGTCAGAGAGAATCGGAGCTGTACCTCCACCTACAGCCTGCTAGACGCGTTATAAGGAAGGTTTATGTGGAGCTGTTGTCAGAGAGATTCGGAGCTCTACCTCCGCCTACAGCCTGCTAGAGGCGTTATAAGGAAGGTTTACATGGAGCTGTTCTCACAGAGAATCGGAGCTCTACCTCCGCCTACAGCCTGCTAGAGGCGTTATAAGGAAGGTTTACGGGAAGCTGTTCTCACAGAGAATTGGAGCTCTACCTCCGCCTACAGCCTGCTAGAGGCGTTATAAGGAAGGTTTACGGGAAGCTGTTCTCACAGAGAATTGGAGCTCTACCTCCGCCTACAGCCTGCTAGAGGCGTTATAAGGAAGGTTTACATGGAGCTGTTCTCACAGAGAATCGGAGCTCTACCTCCGCCTACAGCCTGCTAGAGGCGTTATAAGGAAGGTTTACATGGAGCTGTTCACAGATAGAATCGGAGCTCTACCTCCGCCTACAGCCTGCTAGAGGCGTTATAAGGAAGGTTTACGGGAAGCTGTTCTCACAGAGAATCGGAGCTCTACCTCCGCCTACAGCCTGCTAGAGGCATTATAAGGAAGGTTTACATGGAGCTGTTGTCAGAGAGAATCGGATCTCTACCTCCGCCTACAGCCTGCTAGAGGCGTTATAAGGAAGGTTTACATGGAGCTGTTCTCACAGAGAATCGGAGCTCTACCTCCGCCTACAGCCTGCTAGAGGCGTCATAAGGAAGGTTTACATGGAGCTGTTCTCACAGAGAATCGGAGCTCTACCCCGCCTACAGCCTGCTAGAGGCGTTATAAGGAAGGTTTACATGGAGCTGTTCTCAGAGAATCGGAGCTCTACCTCCGCCTACAGCCTGCTAGAGGCGTTATAAGGAAGGTTTACATGGAGCTGTTCTCACAGAGAATCGGAGCTCTACCTCCGCCTACAGCCTGCTAGAGGCGTTATAAGGAAGGTTTACATGGAGCTGTTCTCACAGAGAATCGGAGCTCTACCTCCGCCTACAGCCTGCTAGAGGCGTTATAAGGAAGGTTTTTCACTGCCCCTGAGACCACTTTAAGGCTCGTCAAGTGATCTTTAAGGGCGATGTAGTTAATTTTAGCCTCGTACCGGCAGGAGTAACGAGTGACATAAAGTTTCCTGCTATTGTTGTACGTCCTTCAAGAAGCACAACGCCCTTAACAGAAGAAATAAATATGATATTTCGTCCAGGACATGCTGACAAAAACTAGAAAATGTGCTTTAACGATCACACGCTTCGTGGCAGTTTTACCGTGAAAGTTATTTGTTTACTTACGTTGTAAGAAGCCGTTCCAACATGCTAGCTTATCAGAGAGTGCTGGGTAGACTATAGCTGAGATTAGTAAATGACAGTTTGAAACATGTGAGTTTACCAGAGAGTGGTGAATAGACTATAGGGGAGGTGAGCTTACCAGAGAGTGGTGGATAGACTATAGTGGAGGTGAGTTTACCAGAGAGTGGTGGATAGACTATAGGGGAGGTGAGTTTACCAGAGAGTGGTGGATAGACTATAGTGGAGGTGAGTTTACCAGAGAGTGCTGAATAGACTATAGTGGAGGTGAGTTAACCATAGAGTGGTGAATAGACTATAGTGGAGGTGAGTTAACCAGAGAGTGGTGAATAGACTATAGTGGAGGTGAGTTAACCATAGAGTGGTGAATAGACTATAGTGGAGGTGAGGGAGGTGGCCGTCATACCTGAGATCTGGGCCGGGGTTAGACACGCACACTCTACACGTATTGTGTGTGTGTGGAGCCTGCAGACACTGCGTGCTACCTGACCTCCTCTCCAACCCAACCCCAGTCCCCAAATCACCAGTACCTGACGCCCGTTTAATAATCCAGGACCCTACTTGTAGACCCTTTACTGTATGCCATGTGACACAGGGATGATGTGGGTCACCTTTATACAAAACGTATGGACGACATTATGGACTGTTAACAAAGTCTTAGCAAACGAACTTAAATATTATTAAACGATAACCCTTGTAGAGGTACAGAAAAGGCTCTTCATGTACGATCCTAGATTATTAAACAGGCCCAAGATGTTGAACATTCCATGCACTTTGACAATGTCCACTTATAGATAATTGATTTCATTGACCATGACCTTGACCAAGTGTGTTTGTTTTTTACAGGTGAGTTGCTCATTGACGTCCACATCCTGAAGCCGCTCAGGTAACGCTCTGTGTCCCCGCATCTTGAAATTGTAGCACCTCCCGACATGAATGTCCTGTGGTAGATTTACTGCTATATCAAAGGCCAGTCCTTCTCATACCATGTCTATGTGGTGTGGTGTACAGCCACCTTTCTCCTTCACCCCCAGCAGTGGTAGATTTACTGCTATATCAAAGGCCAGTCCTTCTCGTACCATGTCTATGTAGTGTGGTGTACAGCCACCTTTCTCCTTCAGCCCCTGCAGTGGTAGACTTACTGTTATATCAAAGACCAATCCTTCTCATGTCTGTGTGGTGTGGTGTACAGCCACCTTTCTCCTTCATCCCCAGCAGTGGTAGACTTAATGCTATATCAAAGGCCAGTCCTTCTCAGGATGTCCTAGCATCCTTAAGTCAACATGTACCTTTATTACCTTTTTACTGTATAAAGATATGTTTGAAACATGATGGCATGTGAGAACGCCTTTATAGGTGAATGCTAATCTTGATACTGAATAAAGAAAGCAACATTATTCAACACTTATTGCAAACGTTTGGGCATGTAGGACATACTTAGCGAACAGCCTTGGATGTTACTAAACGATAACCCTCATACAAGGTATCCTTGTATGTGTACTTCTGTCGGCATGAATTATTCAACAGCCCCCTGGTTGTAACACGTCCTCTACACAATACATATTTTCACATGGCATACATCCGAGTTGTAACAATTTGCTGCTGATACGATGACAAATATGGCTGGCTGGTCATCGCGAGGCGGTGGGCTCTTCTGCTCAACTGCCCTGTTCACCACCCAATACTTACCTGTGATATACGTGGACCAGAATCAATGCAGGACTCGTGCGATCCGCGCCAGGTGTGTTTGGGGAGAGTTTACGGTGGCATGCTATATGTATGGGCTATGTTTGCATAGAGTTTACGGTAGGTTGCCATGCGGTCTGTGTTTGCACCGGATTTGTAACACCAAGGTTGTAGGATTTGTGGGTTCGAGTCCCACCCCCAGCAGTGGTCGACTTACTGCTATATCAAAGGCCAATCCTTCTCATACCATGTTTATGTGGTGTGGGAAGTAAAAGAACTCTCACCTTGGTAAATGTGTAGGGGTGAGATTTCTACCGGAATTCGTTACATAGATTCGATCACCACCCTTGTGGTGTAAAAGAACCTTGAGATAGACTGGTAAGGACCTATAATGGTTAACTGGACGTTAAATCAAACCAAACAAAGCAGATAGTTTATGGTCGGATGCTATGTATGTTCTGTGTTCGCATAGAGTTTACGGTAGGATGCTATATATGTATGGTCTGTGTATGTATAGAGTTTACGGTAGGATGCTATATATGTGTGGTCTTTGTATAGAGTTTACGGTACCGTGCCATGTATGTATAGTCGCTGTATGTCTATTGATCCCCAGGACTCTGCCGGGACAAACCCTTACACAAATCCATTATTGTAACGCTATTGTAACGCTGGGTAAACACGGGGGGAATGGATAATTTCCAATTAGTGCCCGATGAGCAATTACTGGAGCGAGTTAGGAGCGAGTCGCCACCGACGTGAGCCGCTCCTGGGGTGCATGGATAAGAGAGATGAGAACGGGAGCAGGACGGAGAAAAGACGATACATACACAGTAGTGACGGGGTGATACAGGCGGCCGTGTGGTCCGAGCAGTTGACGCGCAGTGAAATCAGAAACGGGAAAGAAACAAGACGATAGAGAGATGCATGATATAGTTATCTGATGCATCATACATGAATCTATATGGCATTATTAGGTCATGTGTATTTGTCTATAAACTACATCAAGGGCTTATTGTTTCAACTTTTTTCGTTCACCCGGGTTACCAGATTTTGGATGTATGTGAAACAATTTTTTCACACACATCAATGGCTTATACTTTTCATAGAACGTAGCAGCCTACAAGTAGGTAGAATATCATCACTATTATATAGAGCTGACAAAGAAGCTCCTCTACTAAAGGTAATGAAAACGTATTTATACGGTAGAAATGACTAATGAATGCTTTCTTAATCCTTGTAGTGACCTATAGCTTCAATCAAACGATACATACAAGGATCTGTGTTAGTCCATGATATACGTAACAACCCTCGTCTACTGTCTTGGCCGGAGTTCCTAAATAAGTGCTCCTATTATCTAGTTGGTTTTTTTTTCTTTTTGTATGTCGTGGCAACGCGCGGCCATTAAAGGTCATCCAGGGACGTTCATAGTACCTGTAATCGCCACCAGGAGGCACCGAGTTGTGGGAGTTCGTGATTTCTATCCCGCTACCTGTCTATCTATTTCTATCCCTGTCCCCTGTCTATCTATTTCTATCCCGCCCCTGTCTATCTATTTCTATCCCGCTACCTGTCTATCTATTTATATCCCGCCCCTGTCTATCTATTTCTATCCCGCCCCTGTCTATCTATTTCTATCCCGCCCCTGTCTATCTATTTCTATCCCGCCCCTGTCTATCTATTTCTATCCTGCCCCCTGTCTATCTATTTCTATCCTGCCTCCTGTCTATCTATTTCTATCCTGCCTCCTGTCTATCTATTTCTATCCCGCCCCTGTCTATCTATTTCTATCCCGCCCCTGTCTATCTATTTCTGTCCTGCCTCCTGTCTATCTATTTCTATCTCGCTGCCTGTCTATCTATTTCTATCTCGCTGCCTATCTATTTCTATCCCCCCTGTCTATCTATTCCTATCCCGCTGCCTGTCTATCTATTTATATCCCGGCCCCTGTTTATCTATTACTATCTCGCTGCCTGTCTATCTATTTCTATCCCTCCCCCTGTCTATTGTAAAATAGTAGAATAGATCAGTAATAACTTAACACAGGTTAGGACAATATTCTTTAAGATGTGTAGACATTTCAGATTTAACTCCATGGGGTCAGGTATACAAAAAGAGTTCATAGCTCGGTCATGTCAGAATGACGCTTGATTGTTCATGGAATTTTTGAGTACAGTTCTCGTTTGAGGTGCTCTTTAAAGTGATTTAGAGTGACAATATTTCTGATTTGAGGTGGTTGGTTATTCCACCGTATGGCTCCATGACATTCTACACTTTTCGTAGGCCCCAGGGAGGAACCACTTGAGAATACGTGAGTTTCAGCATGAAGGGTACAGCGCCACGTGAGGGGGGGGGGGGGGGGGGGGCTCAACACGGAGACAGACACACGTCGCCGGTTAGTACAGATTTCACAGACCGCGCTGTGTTGATGCAGAGTCTGGGCTGACTGCGCCTGACTTGAAGGTGAGGGTGAAGGGGACACCCCCCCCCCCCCCTCCGCCCCCCTCCCTCTTCACAGGCGTACCACTAGCCCCATCTGGCGGCAGTCACACGTGTCCCCGCCCCTGTGAGACACGGGGGCTATCTATTTCCGGTTCCGTCGACGCGTAAATTGCCCACCACCTGCCTTCCACGTGTAGCCTCCTGAGGTCTTTTTATGGACTATTTTTCCTCCGCGCAAGGATATTTAGTCTCTGGTAGCATGTGATGTCATGTGCCGACACATTACAGCCAAGTCAGTCCTGGTACAGAGACGCCGAGACGAAAATCAGAAGAGACAGATATAAGGGACCAGGAGAGAGTGGGCACTTCTAAAGTGTCTTTGATGAAGGGAAACGAGGGACGAGGTTCCCTACTTTGTTAGACTTCAGCTAATTGTACAGACCTTGTAATGGCGCCCGTCGGTTCCGCACCCGGATTTCCCAGATATGGGTTCACTTAAATCGTCGTAAATCATAATTGATCGGTGTGCGTGCCAGGATGAGTGCTTGGTCCGGGCGGAGGAAATGTGGGCACTCGAGATCTCCTCACGTGACCTTGACCTGTCAGAGCACAGTCACGGGATTCAGGTCAGCAGACCGTGACGTCAGCAGATCATGACGTCATCGGCTCCTCGTGGAAGAGACGCCCATATATTTCTGCGTCATAAACTTGTACAGACTATGGGGACATCCGTAAAGTATGTATGCAGAATCTCCAAAAATATAGACCATCCCCCCAACCCGCACCCAATCTTGTACGCAATAGAACAAAGAAGGGACATACGCAAAATGTCCGAACAGTTTCAGCCGCCCAGCCTGCTCAGCGCGTATGTGCTTTCTGGATGGCCCTTATTCAGCATTGCAAACTTTGGGTATATTCAGTCTATGGGTCATTTTCTGTAACCCACTTGTACTCAGTCAACTTGCCATTTCTACAACTGCCTGAGTCTAAGATCCAAACATATCAAGCACCAGTGGGTCAATGCGGTATTTAGGTGTTGAGTGATTGGTCATGGTCAGATGGCCACACCTCTAAGACCCTGAGACACTGGACCTCTGCTAATATCACAATATCACAGTGAACAGCACGCGGATGGTGAAGGGGTACTTTTTTTTAATCAAGCTGGAAGTCCAAGTGAGCACTCTAACCTTTAGGCAGCGTATGTAGCTCGTGCAAGCACGCTCTAATGAAAACAGTTTACCTCGTACTCCTCTCGCCTCAGACAGGCGCCAGTGTGGAGAGCAGCTCTCATCATTAAGTCCACTGGGCGATATTAGAAGGAGGGCCTCGCGTGTGATAACCTTGACAGGTCGTTCTAATCTCCTGATTCGTCCTCAAACAGTGGCTGACAGAGTGGGGGGGGGGGGGGGTGGAGGGGAGAGTGGGGAGTGGTGGAGGGGGGAGTGGTGAGTGGTGGAGTGGTGAGTGGTGGAGTGGTGAGTGGTGGAGTGGTGAGTGGTGAGTGGTGGAGGGGGGAGTGAGGAGGGGGGAGTGAGGAGGGGGGAGTGAGGAGGGGGGAGTGGCGGAGTGGGGAGTGGTGGAGGGGGGAGGGTGGAGGGGGGAGTAGTGAGTGGTGGAGTGGTGAGTGGTGGAGTGAGGAGTGGTGAGTGGTGGAGTGGGGAGTGGTGGAGTGGTGAAGGTGGGAGTGGGGGAGTAGTGAGTGGTGGAGGGGGGAGGGTGGAGTGGGGAGTGGTGGAGTGGTGAGTGGTGGAGGGGGGAGTGGGGAGTGGTGGAGTGGGGAGTGGTGGAGTGGTGAAGGGGGAGGTAGAGTGGTGAGTGGTGGAGTGGTGAGTGGTGGAGTGGTGAGGGGGGAGTGGTGAGTGGTAAGTGGTGAGTGGTGGAGTGGTGAAGGGGGAGGTAGAGTGGTGAGTGGTGGAGTGGTGAGTGGTGAGGGGGGGAGTGGTGAGTGTTAAGTGGTGAGTGGTGGAGTGGTGAAGGGGGAGGTAGAGTGGGGAGTGGTGAGTGGTAGAGTGGTGAGTGGTGAGGTAGAGTGGTGAGTGGTGAGTGGTAGAGTGGGAGTGGTCGATACGGGCCGGGAGTACGCGGCAGAGAACTGCCGGTGATAAAGCTGGTGATTTAATTAATCAGTAGGATGCGGTCTTAATGATCCATTCCGCTGTCCTCTGATGTTATATTAAATATGACCGCGTTTGAACCTTGTAGAGGCGGCACACGCCAAGTCACGTACTCCGAGCTGCTCGAGGCCTCCACACCTCTGTATCCAGTCACAGTGTTACCCTTTATCACAGAGACTCTGTATGTCCTCTTCAAGACCACCAGTTTTCTAAAGGCGGAATGTCTCAATCTATATCCGAAACAAATCTTAATCGTTGTATAACATGAATAGGCACAAAGTCAGACATTAAACTTACGATGAGGAACAGTCTTAGCTAGAGTCTACCATTAAACATGACGTAAGACTCACAGGAGCGACCAGTCTGACTCATACTGGGCAGTAAGACTCACAGCAGCGACCAGTCTGACTCAGAGACTGGGCAGTAAGACACACAGCAGCGACCAGTCTGACTCAGAGACTGGGCAGTAAGACACACAGCAGCGACCAGTCTGACTCATACTGGGCAGTAAGACACACAGCAGCGACCAGTCTGACTGGGCAGTAAGACTCAGAGGAGTGACCAGTCTGACTCATACTGGGCAGTAAGACTCACAGCAGCGACCAGTCTGACTCATACTGGGCAGTAAGACACACAGCAGCGACCAGTCTGACTCATACTCAGACTGGGCAGTAAGACTCACAGCAGCGACCAGTCTGACTCATACTGGGCAGTAAGACTCACAGCAGCGACCAGTCTGACTCATACTGGGCAGAAAGACACACAGCAGCGACCAGTCTGACTCAGACAGGGCAGTAAGACACACAGCAGCGACCAGTCTGACTCATACTGGGCAGTAAGACACACAGCAGCGACCAGTCTGACTCAGACTGGGCAGTAAGACACACAGCAGCGACCAGTCTGACTCATACTGGGCAGTAAGACTCACAGCAGCGACCAGTTTGACTCATACTGGGCAGTAAGACTCACAGCAGCGACCAGTCTGACTCAGAGACTGGGCAGTAAGACTCACAGCAGCGACCAGTCTGACTCATACAGGGCAGTAAGACTCACAGCAGCGACCAGTCTGACTCATACTGGGCAGTAAGACACACAGCAGCGACCAGTCTGACTCATACTGGGCAGTAAGACACACAGCAGCGACCAGTCTGACTCAGAGACTGGGCAGTAAGACTCACAGCAGCGACCAGTCTGACTCATACTGGGCAGTAAGACTCACAGCAGCGACCAGTCTGACTCATACTGGGCAGTAAGACTCACAGCAGCGACCAGTCTGACTGGGCAGTAAGACTCACAGCAGCGACCAGTCTGACTCATACTGGGCAGTAAGACTCACAGCAGCGACCAGTCTGACTCATACTGGGCAGTAAGACACACAGCAGCGACCAGTCTGACTCATACTGGGCAGTAAGACTCACAGCAGCGACCAGTCTGACTCATACTGGGCAGTAAGACACACAGCAGCGACCAGTCTGACTCATACTGGGCAGTAAGACTCACAGCAGCGACCAGTCTGACTCATACTGGGCAGTAAGACTCACAGCAGCGACCAGTCTGACTCATACTGGGCAGTAAGACTCACAGAAGCGACCAGTCTGACTCATACTGGGCAGTAAGACACACAGCAGCGACCAGTCTGACTCAGAGACTGGGCAGTAAGACTCACAGAAGCGACCAGTCGGACTCATACTGGGCAGTAAGACTCAGAGCAGCGACCAGTCTGACTCATACTGGGCAGTAAGACTCACAGCAGCGACCAGTCTGACTCAGAGACTGGGCAGTAAGACTCACAGCAGCGACCAGTCTGACTCAGAGACTGGGCAGTAAGACTCACAGCAGCGACCAGTCTGACTGGGCAGTAAGACTCACAGCAGCGACCAGTCTGACTCATACTGGGCAGTAAGACTCACAGCAGCGACCAGTCTGACTTATACTGGGCAGTAAGACACACAGCAGCGACCAGTCTGACTCAGAGACTGGGCAGTAAGACTCACAGCAGCGACCAGTCTGACTCATACTGGGCAGTAAGACACACAGCAGCGACCAGTCTGACTCATACTGGGCAGTAAGACACACAGCAGCGACCAGTCTGACTCAAACTGGGCAGTAAGACACACAGCAGCGACCAGTCTGACTCATACAGGGCAGTAAGACTCAGAGCAGCGACCAGTCTGACTCATACTGGGCAGTAAGACTCAGAGCAGCGACCAGTCTGACTCAGACTCAGACTGGGCAGTAAGACTCACAGCAGCGACCAGTCTGACTCAGTGACTGGGCAGTAAGACACACAGCAGCGACCAGTCTGACTCATACTGGGCAGTAAGACTCACAGCAGCGACCAGTCTGACTCAGAGACTGGGCAGTAAGACTCAGAGCAGCGACCAGTCTGACTCAGAGACTGGGCAGTAAGACACACAGCAGCGACCAGTCTGACTCATACTGGGCAGTAAGACTCACAGCAGCGACCAGTCTGACTCATACTGGGCAGTAAGACTCACAGCAGCGACCAGTCTGACTCATACTGGGCAGTAAGACTCAGAGCAGCGACCAGTCTGACTCAGAGACTGGGCAGTAAGACACACAGCAGCGACCAGTCTGACTCATACTGGGCAGTAAGACTCACAGCAGCGACCAGTCTGACTCAGAGACTGGGCAGTAAGACTCACAGCAGCGACCAGTCTGACTCATACTGGGCAGTAAGACTCAGAGCAGCGACCAATCTGACTCAGACTCATACTGGGCAGTAAGACTCAGAGCAGCGACCAGTCTGACTCAGACTCAGACTGGGCAGTAAGACACACAGCAGCGACCAGTCTGACTCATACTGGGCAGTAAGACTCAGAGCAGCGACCAGTCTGACTCATACTGGGCAGTAAGACTCAGAGCAGCGACCAGTCTGACTCAGACTCATACTGGGCAGTAAGACTCAGAGCAGCGACCAGTCTGACTCAGACTCAGACTGGGCAGTAAGACTCAGAGCAGCGACCAGTCTGACTCAGACTCAGACTGGGCAGTAAGACACACAGCAGCGACCAGTCTGACTCATACTGGGCAGTAAGACACACAGCAGCGACCAGTCTGACTCATACTGGGCAGTAAGACTCAGAGCAGCAACCAGTCTGACTCATACTGGGCAGTAAGACACACAGCAGCGACCAGTCTGACTCATACTGGGCAGTAAGACTCAGAGCAGCGACCAGTCAGACTCATACTGGGCAGTAAGACACACAGCAGCGACCAGTCTGACTCATACTGGGCAGTAAGACTCAGAGCAGCGACCAGTCTGACTCATACTGGGCAGTAAGACACACAGCAGCGACCAGTCTGACTCATACTGGGCAGTAAGACACACAGCAGCGACCAGTCTGACTCATACTGGGCAGTAAGACTCACAGCAGCGACCAGTCAGACTCATACTGGGCAGTAAGACACACAGCAGCGACCAGTCTGACTCATACTGGGCAGTAAGACTCAGAGCAGCGACCAGTCTGACTCAGACTCAGACTGGGCAGTAAGACACACAGCAGCGACCAGTCTGACTCATACTGGGCAGTAAGACACACAGCAGCGACCAGTCTGACTCATACTGGGCAGTAAGATTCAGAGCAGCAACCAGTCTGACTCATACTGGGCAGTAAGACTCAGAGCAGCAACCAGTCTGACTCAGAGACTGGGCAGTAAGACACACAGCAGCGACCAGTCTGACTCATACTGGGCAGTAAGACTCAGAGCAGCGACCAGTGGGTTCGCGGAGGTCTGGGGGTGTCTCCAGGTTCATCAGACCCGTCTCCATGACTTCCTGTAAAGAATAAAGCAATAAAGTACACAGTCGACCTTTTCAACTCCCAGACTTTTATGTGGCATTTAGGTCAGCTTTGCCGAAGCAATAAAACTAACCAGCGTAACCGATGGCCATGAGAAAAAGTAGAATATGCCAGAAATAACAAAAGAGCCAACGCATGAACGGCAGAGGTCAGAGGTCAGGGGTCAGGGGTCAGGGGTCAGGGGTCAGGGGTCGGGGGTCAGGGGTCAGGGGTCAGGGGTCAGGGGTCGGGCAGGACTGGAGAGTGCGCTAACTTCACAAACACACCTTGAATCAAAGCATTACCGGAAGACGATGTACCCCAAAGTGTGGTAGATAAAGTCCGTGTATGAGAGCATCGTAGAAATCTCCTTAAAATGCCTGCATTCTGTGTATGTGCTTGACAATGACGATATGAAATCGTTAGAGATTCCAGTAATTTCATCTTCGATTGCTGCACACGAAAAGGAAAGGGAAGAACACAGAAATGCGGGACAATAGTCGTTTTATTGTTTGGTGAATTTTTCCCGGTATGCCTTTTTTCAATACCGCGGATATTATGAATGGGAAGTAAAGAATTATATATCTTTGAATCCAGAAAACAAGTTAATTAAACCACGCAATACTAGTTTATATCATGTATTCGAGGAGCACATATCACGGGAGTTGTGTAACATTTATTGGAGTGTAAGTTGAAGCCGATGTGAGCCTGGTGGCGCCACCCCCAACTCCGTGTCGGGTTAAAGAAGCGCTTGGCTTTCCGCTCCCTGAACCGCGGACTCGGATGATGTTCTTTCCGTATTTACCTTCGCCGAGTGAAGTTTCTGGCTTTAGATCGGGTGTTTTTCACGTCACATGGAGACTATTTGGTGACAGGTGGAGGCAGGTTGTTTTTTGAGGAGGCTTTGGTGCTCTACACAGATCGTGTGCAGTTTAAATAAAAACATAAAACAAAAACAAAAAAAACGCGGGCAGGTAACTGTGTCGGTGTGTCAGTGCCGGTATAAATAGAAGCCGGGTCTTAATACCACAGTGAATTATAGGTTTTTATGTCTCAGTACTTGGTGTTTTCCTGTTTCTCCTTTGTTTCCCCGCAGTGTGGTAATACATATAATAACCAGATTACACCAGAATTACCTCAGATGTTGCACTGCAGGGGTTTTGTTTGTCTGTTTGGTTTGATTTAACGTCCAGTTGACCATTACAGGTTCTCACCAGACTTTCTCAAAGTTCTTTTACACCACAGGGGTGGTGATCGAATCTATCATTCTATGAGATGAATTCAGGTAGAAACCTCACCCCTACACATTTACCGAGGTGAGAGTTCTTTTACTTCCCACACCACATAGACATGGTATGAGAAGGATTGGCCTTTGATATAGCAGTAAATTTACCACTTCTGGGGATGAAAGAGAAAGGTGCCTGTACACCACACCAAATGGACATGGTATGAGAAGGATTGACCTTTGATATAGCAGTAAAGCTATCACTGCTGGGGATGAAGGAGAAAGGTGGCTGTACACCACACCACATATACATTGTATGAGAAGGATTGGTCTTTGATATTGCAGTAAATCTACCACTGCTGGGGTTAGGACTCGAACCGACAAGGTCGAACCGTTTTCTTCAGGCTTCAGTCTTCATTCAAAGTTTTCGGGTTTATTGACATCTTTACTAGATTTACATTTGTCCAATCTGAATCTTCAGTGTACAGCCAATTCTGTCTAATGCGGTCATGGCCAGTTCTTTGAGAAGTAAAGCTGCATCACGTTGTGTGGCCGTACCTGGGGGCGTCAGTGCCTTACATCGAGTAGATCAAAGAAGGTCACTATAGAGCTATAAATACCCCACCCCGAGGTACCTCAGCTGTACCACGGTAAAGGCAAGCGAGATCGCTGATTGGGTTGCATGAATGATGTGCACAAAACTAGTCCAGGTCCTTAAATCTATCATATGTTTCTATATGCTAGCCGCATGTGTGCATGTGCAAAGAAATAGGTCAAATTCCCATAGGTTTATTATATGTTTCTATAAGATCCCCTTTTTGAATCTCCTCTTTAATGTATCTTTACTCGAACCCCATCGTCAGTTAAATTGGGTGTGCTGTGCCTCAAAGACTTCTTATTTGGTGTTTTTGTAAAGTGGATTTGGTGGTAGACCGCGATACATGTCTGTATGCGAACCTTATCCGATAAAAAAAAGATAAGAAATAAGTTATAATACCGGCTTCAGAGTATCGCCCAGTGTGCTGGAGGTTAGCTTTGACTCAGATCAGCAGAGCTAGGCACTGCGGGGTGAACAGGAGGAGGAACACTTTGTCCGCAGGTATTTAGACGCCTTTACTCCAGAAGCTTACACCGAATCGCGTGACGTTTGGCTAAAGGGATGTCAGGCGGATCAGGTGTTTGTATCGTGTAGATGTACACGGGCAGAGGCGTTCTAGACCGGGAGAATGTGTTGGTTACAAGGCTGCCCTCAATATCCACCGAAGGTTACCTCATCCCACCTATATTCTGTTTTATTACTCACCCAATATGGAGTCTCCATGCTAAGCCTATGACACCTCCAGATCGCTACTGAGTAGAATACGGACCTCCGGAATCTCCTAGGAGAATACGGCTTTTTGAGCCACCTGACGGGCATTATGTGGACTAATTTATAAAAACAATGCACGGCGCTAGGGTTTAATTTCTAATTATATACAAGATTTTTTTCCTAATAATTACTGGAAAGGCGAGTAATAAATACAACATTACCATGATTTCGATCTGTGTGGCCGTATTCTCCTTGTAGTTGACACTACATAATACTCCTCGCAATCGCTGGGAGTATTACTACGCGTCAACTACGCGGAGAATACGGCCACTCAGATCGAAATCGTGGTAATAGTGTGTATTTATTTACCCGCGGCATCTGTGTTCCGGTAACAGAGCTGTTTAGTAGTTTATAACATCATGACCGATACACAAAGGACGGCTCCTTGTAGGCGTCTGAGACCTCACCTGAGTCACGACTCAGAGGAGGTCTGAAGCGCAGCGCCCCCTCTAGGGACCCAACTCATATATGCCATCGCAGCAGGGTTCAAGGCGCCACTTTCAAACCTGCAATCAGAGGGGAAGGAGCTCTTGACAATGGACTGTGTGAGGCTTGTAAGCCATAGTCTATGTGAAATAAGGCTGTATTCAATAATACCAAACAACCATAAATCGTGGAGCTCTATTGAGCTCTATTGTGGTTTGGAGTACATTAGATAGCACTCTATCAATATCTTAAAAGATTTTTGATAGAGCTCTAACAGTTTGTATGTAGTAGCTGTTACTAGTTAGCCTATTTTTGTATAGGAATCTCCATTCAGCTGTCATTTGAGACCATGCCAAAAGGATAGGGGGCGCTGCGCTTCACACCTCCTCTGGTCACGACTATAAACGGAAGTGTCCCTCCGAGACACTGTGGGGGGGGGGGGGGGGGGGAGCCAGTAACAAGAAGGAAGTGGGAAGAGCAAATATACTCAACATGCACTGCCAAATAATAGCGTATAACACCCGTGTCTCGTCATTGACCTTGGATGCAATCCGAGAGTAGTGCCACCCACAACCCCCCCCCCCCCCCACACACACACACCTGTTCCTCACCAACCTACAGACCAGGAGCAAATGTTATGTTCATCGCTGATGAATGAGCCTGCAATTATAAACAAATAACAATTGAAAGGTTTGGGATATATTCAGTCTGTGAAACATTTTCTGTAACCCACTTATACTAAGTCAACTTGACATGTCTGCAACTGCCTGAGTCTAGAATCCAAACATATCAAGCATCAGTAGATCAATGAGGTCTTTCTCTCTCTAGTGAGTGTTCATGGTCAGCTGAGCATGCCTCTGAGATCCTGAGACACTGGCATCTTGCTCCTTTCAGAATATCACAGTAAATAGCACGCCGATAGTGAAGGGATAGTTTTTTTTTGCAGCAAGCTGGAAGTCCATGTGATCACGCTAACCTTTAGGCACCGTATATGTCCGTGCAAGCATGCTCTAACTAGAGCAAGGCAAACGAGACCCGTTATTATAACAATTACGATAAATGAACAATGGAATAAGTTTCATTTCATCCCAGATCCCTAGAGATTTATTCAGATGTCCACTATGGGAGGGGCCTTGTAGTATTAACCTTGAACTGTATTCCTTTTCGCCAATACATCATTTATTGACGACAAGATCTCACGAGTTACGGTGTTTTTAAAGATTGAACCAAACCCATATTTCCAGTAAACTGATGGGAAATAGATATGAGAACACCAGAACAGGGACAGGTAGAGATTTAAATGTTGGCGGTTACTCAGAATAGAAGTTGATCAGTTTGTATATCTTTGGTCATCTCTTTTTAAGACACTTTTTTTAAGACTTTCCTTAAATGTAAAGGGATATGTCAGTTCTCTTTTTTTATTGAAGCACTTTCACATATAATAAACCGTACATCGAAATAAAGTAGAGATTTAAGTTTGTATGTAATGGGTCATCAGTTCCAGACACTCCTTATAAGGCTTCCCTGAAATGTCAAGGGGTATGTCGGTTTTTTAAATTAATGCACTTACACATATGATAAACCATACATCAAAATAAAATATCAATCTACATACCAACGCGTTTTCTTTTGCATTGTCCTGTGTTCGTCCCTGACGCTAACAGTAAAATATTCTTTGCTAAGAGACCGGATATCCACCTAGATCAGAAGTGTCAAGCGATAGAGAAAAAAGAGAAACATACACATATTGCAGCTTTACCTTAAGGGGGCGAGGCTTTGTGGACGAAAGACAGTGCCCTTCCATTCTGAGAAGGAAGGGTTTCATTTTGTTAAATTTCTCAGGTAGCATGAGAATTTCTTTACTCTCTAGCTTTTCCCTGAACTCTGTATTCTGTCAGTAATTAAGGAGAATTTCCACCGGCGTCCACTTAAAGTGTAAGTCAAGCACCTTTTCTATCCAATTTCTTTCCTTTTTCCTCATAAGGGTATGTCGGTTCTTAGCTCGGACATATTGGGCCCGTTTCATAATCTAGGATCCTACATGCAGACCCTTCTCTCTCTGTATACCATAGAGACCCAGGGACGATGTGGGTCAACTTTACTCAACACTTATGGACGACCTTATGGATGGCTATGACTGTCTTAGCGAACAAATTAACCCCTGTACAAGATACAGAGAAGGGTCTTTATGTACGATCTTAGATTATTAAACGGGCCCCTGGTTTTGGGTTAACATCGTGGATTGACGAGAACCATCGTGGATTGACGAGAACCATCTCAGAGTCCGAGTTGAAGCTGGACATGGTCGTGGGCGACCCAAACGGTACGTTCCCGTAGTATGGGGTCGGACTCTCTGACTAAGCCGGACATAGTCGTGGGCGACCCAAACAGTACGTTCCCGTAGTATTGGGTCGGACTCTCTGACTAAGCCGGACATAGTCGTGGGCGACCCAAACAGTACGTTCCCGTAGTACGGGGTCGGACTCTCTGACTAAGCCGGACATAGTCGTGGGCGACCCAAACAGTACGTTCCCGTAGTATTGGGTCGGACTCTCTGACTAAGCCGGACATAGTCGTGGGCGACCCAAACAGTACGTTTCCATAGTATGGGGTCGGACTCTCTGACTAAGCCGGACATAGTCGTGGGCGACCCAAACAGTACGTTCCCGTAGTACGGGTCGGACTCTCTGACTAAGCCGGACATTGCTGCACCTTTCACCGGCAGCTCGTAAGGCGCCTGTAAAGTGTGAAGCCGGAGCATTGCCGAGACGTAATGAAGTTACCCTCCCGCTCTTTATGAAATTACCATAACCTAATCACAGCCTTCTGCCAACCTCGTGTTTACATGATGATTATACCCGCCACGACACGGCCGGTAGACGGGTGGGCAGGTAGGGGGTATGTGTAGACGGGTGGGCAGGTAGGGGTGTGTGTAGACGGGTGGGCAGGTAGGGGGATGTGTAGACGGGTGGGCAGGTAGGGGGATGTGTAGATGGGTGGGCAGGTAGGGGGATGTGTAGATGGGTGGGCAGGTAGGGGGATGTGTAGATGGGTGGGCAGGTAGGGGGATGTGTAGATGGGTGGGCAGGTAGGGGGATGTGTAGACGGGTGGGCAGGTAGGGGGATGTGTAGACGGGTGGGCAGGTAGGGGGTATGTGTAGACGGGTGGGCGGGTAGGAGAAGATGGGGTTAAAACAAACACAACCATCTAGAGCTCAGGACCCTTTAATCTTATATCCTACCCCTCATATGAATCTCCATAGACACGGTTATGCCATACAATATTTATATGCCACTGGTGACATATGAAGTTAAACAACATGTGATGAGGTAGGATAAAATCTAAACGTCACTCAATTTCATATGATTGTTTATATGGCGTTCCTTGTCTTCTACTACAGATATCACTCAGCTCTGCTTCGTGATATCATTGCGAAGACAACTCACATCATTTAAACAATTATATGAAATTTCGTGACGTTCCTTGATTATATTCCGCTTCACCTTTCTGTATAACAACTAGAATACATACACAATATTGACTGGTTTCAGATACAGGCGGCCGTATGCTCCGAGGAGCTGACGCGTAGTAATATCCGAGCGTATGCGAAGATATTGCATAGAATCAACTCCAAGGAGCATACGATCGCTTTTATCTGAAACCAGTCTCTAATGTATTTATTATTCTACTTTTCCTAACAAGTGGCGTACCGATATTAGTTTATTTATCTACGCCCTTTTTTCCAACGCACTACTTTTCCGTATGCAGGGATGCCAGTTTGTAGGATTTTGCCTACATGTAGGATTTTCATTTTAGTCTCAAAGATATGAAAATTTCAAGAAATTGTATGTTTTGAGAATGATATAGACTCCAGGTTCCCTGAAATCTAGATCTTAGATAAACTTGTTCTGGAATCTGTCAAAAATCTGAATTCAGCTTCCCCCATCACACTCTTTTTGAGGGCCTATGGATCCCAGTGCTCCATCCTACAGCTGTAGGATGGTAGGATTCCTGTAGGAAATGCTCCTACAGATAAGGGAAAACTTGAATGCTAACATCTAATTGGCTTAAAATGTGGCATGTGAGAATAGTTATTAAAGCATTACAAAGTCTAAAATAAAATATCTGAGGAATGCCTAATGAACTTGTAAAGATATTCTGCATAATATAGAACTGATAGTGTGTGGTAATCTATCTTAAATTAATTTCTTTGAAGAGTACCCCATTTAGTGCAGAACTACACATATGCCCACTCTCCATGTGCGTTTTAGGTGATACATAGACTGGCCTCAGTCCCCATGTAGGATTTTTTCCTGACCCCCACTGGCATCCCGGCGTATGTGCTGGCTTTTGCAGCCCGGAGCATACAACACATACGTATGCTCCGGGTATGTGGTTTCTATGGACGTATGTATTATTAGACGGATAATGCAACATATCTGTATGCTCCCGGTGTGTAGATAAACGCTGCCCATGTGTTTTCCATGGACACTATGTATGAGGTGGATAATAAAACAGTCTATTCTCCTTGCTTATCTATATTTTCAGTTGCATGATGTGTGAACGGCGGTAGTATAGACAAGTTTGGGGAAAACAATTCAAATTGTCAGTCGTTGTCTTACAGAGATATAAAATACTGACAGTGTAGTAAGATATAAAATACTGACTCTGTAGTAAGATATAGAATACTGACTCTGTAGTAAGATATAAAATACTGACACTGTAGTAAGATATAAAATACTGACACTGTAGTAAGATATAAAATACTGACCCTGTAGTAAGATATAAAATACTGACTCTGTAGTAAGATATAAAATACTGACAGTGTAGTAAGATATAAAATACTGACTCTGTAGTAAGATATGAAATACTGACACTGTAGTAAGATATAAAATACTGACAGTGTAGTAAGATATAAAATACTGACTCTGTAGTAAGATATAAAATACTGACACTGTAGTAAGATATAAAATACTGACACTGTAGTAAGATATAAAATACTGACTCTGTAGTAAGATATAAAATACTGACACTGTAGTAAGATATAAAATACTGACACTGTAGTAAGATATGGAATACTGACACTGTAGTAAGATATAGAATACTGACACTGTAGTAAGATATAAAATACTGACACTGTAGTAAGATATAAAATAAAGACACTGTAGTAAGATATAAAATACTGACTCTGTAGTAAGATATAAAATAAAGACACTGTAGTAAGATATAGAATACTGACACTGTAGTAAGATATAAAATACTGACACTGTAGTAAGATATAAAATACTGACACTGTAGTAAGATATAAAATAAAGACACTGTAGTAAGATATAAAATACTGACTCTGTAGTAAGATATAAAATAAAGACTCTGTAGTAAGATATAAAATACTGACACTGTAGTAAGATATAAAATACTGACTCTGTAGTAAGATATAAAATACTGACACTGTAGTAAGATATAAAATACTGACTCTGTAGTAAGATATAAAATACTGACAGTGTAGTAAGATATAAAATACTGACACTGTAGTAAGATATACAATAATGACACTGTAGTAACTGTCGATATCTCATCACCATCTTTACGATTAGGGGATATTATGACAGTGCGACAAAGCGATATCGCTTCTGTCTCATTATGGGGAGTGTGGCCGATTTATGCTGAATGAAGAGGATTTAGAAGTGAAATGTAGAGAAAGACGTGTCTTCATCCCGTGTGACTGGTTTGCGTGGTGAACCGTCAGGAGATTGAGTGATGTGAGGAGCCAGCAGTCCACTTAATTCTCCGGACTCGTCAGATGTTTTTAGCATCTTCAATACCGGCCGACGTAGTTCAAACTATAACTCACATCCCACTGACTTTGATCCTTCACTTTGGGTCTGTTATATCATCCCTCGTTAAGTCTGTCATCCTCAATACCGGCCGACGTAGTTCAAACTATATCTCACATCCCACTGACTTTGATCCTTCACTTTGGTTCTGTTATATCATCCCTCGTTAAGTCTGTCATCCTTAACACCGGCCGACGTACTTCAAACTATAACTCACATCCCCCTGACTTTGATCCTTCACTTTGGTTCTGTTATATCATCCCTCGTTAAGTCTGTCATCCTCAATACCGGCCGACGTACTTCAAACTATAACTCACATCCCCCTGACTTTGATCCTTCACTTTGGTTCTGTTATATCATCCCTCGTTAAGTCTGTCATCCTTAACACCGGCCGACGTACTTTAAACTATAACTCACATCCCACTGACTTTGATCCTTCACTTTGGTTCTGTTATATCATCCCGCGTTAAGTCTGTCATCCTCAATACCGGCCGACGTACTTCAAACTATAACCCACATCCCACTGACTTTGATCCTTCACTTTGGTTCTGTTATATCATCCCTCGTTAAGTCTGTCATCCTCAATACCGGCCGACGTACTTCAACCTATAATTCACATCCCACTGACTTTGATCCTTCACTTTGGTTCTGTTATATCATCTCTCATTAAGTCTGTTTGTGGAGGTTTTTATGAAGGCGCCATATTGGGGAAGGATCCTTTTGGACAGAATTCAGGGAGGGTTTCTTGAATGATACAGCATTTTGTGAACTTTCTATGACGATGCAGCTCAATGGTTAAGGCACTGGACTTGTGATCCCAAGATTGTTGGTTCGAGTCCTATTGTAGCCACCTTTCCCCTTCATCCCCAGCAGCGGTAGATTTACTGCTATATCAAAGGCCAGTCCTTCTCATACCATGTCTATGTGGTGTGGTGTACAGCCACCTTTCTCCTTCATCCCCAGCAGTGGTAGACTTTATTCAACACTTATGGACGACCTTATGGCTTATAAATTTACCATGATTTTATTGACCATGACCTTAACCAAGTGTGTTTGTTTTTTACAGGTGAGTTGCTCATTGACGTCCACATCCTGAAGCCGCTCAGGTAACGCTCTGTGTCCCCGCATCTTGAAATTGTAGCACCTCCCGACATGGATGTCCTGTGGTAGATTTACTGTTATATCAAAGACCAGTCCTTCTCATACCGTGTCTATGTGGTGTGGTGTACAGCCACCGTTCTCCTTCATCCCCAGCAGTGGTAGACTTACTGCTATATCAAAGACCAGTCCTTCTCATACCATGTCTATGTAGTGTGGTGTACAGCCACCTTTCTCCTTCACCCCCAGCAGTGGTAGATTTACTGTTATATCAAAGACCAGTCCTTCTCATACCTTGTCTATGTGGTGTGGTGTGAATGAGGGTAGTCTAATTTCATGGAGGGGTTTTGAATGGGGCAGTATTCAGGGAGGTTTCATGATTGGGCAGTAATCAAGAGGGCTTTCTGGATTGGGCAGTAGTCAGGGGGTTTCTTTGAGGGGGCAGCATTAAGAGGGGTTTTATGATTGGGCAGAAATCAGGGGGATTTCTTGATAGGGCAGTAATCAGGTTAGGTTTCTTGATTGGGCAGAATTCAGGGAGGGTTTCCTGATTGGGCAGAATGCATGGAGGGTTTTCTGATTGGGCAGTAGTCAGGGGGTTTCTTTGAGGGAGCAGCATAAAGAGACGTTTGTATTACGATGCAGTCTTCAGTGAGCGCGGTTTTTGCTGTTAACGTTTTCAAGATTTCTTTGTAGGGTCTCATATACAGTACATATAAAATGAGGCAACTCTTATAGTAATGTTACACTACGATAGCGGCCCAATTACGTGTCAGTTCCCTCAATTGCGTTGCAATTGGTTTTCATGGCAGTGCCAAACAGTCATCATAACTTAAAGTACAGTATAGTTGTATAGGCTCTACGAGTTATACTGAAAGAAAACTCGATATTTTTCAGAATACACTAGTTCGTGTACCATGTACAATCAGGAAAGAAATGTCTCAACAATTCTTAACTCTGGATACAGGTATAATATACACGGTTTCCTCAAACATAACTCAGTTTTAACTGGGCAGCTTCACACGGGGCATTTTTATGGGGCAGTATTGAGTGAGTTTTCTTTGAGGGGGCAGCATCAGGAGAAGTTGTATGGCGGGGCAGGATTGAGTGAGCTTTCTTTGAGGGGGCAGCATTAGGAGAAGTTGTATGGCGGGGCAGGATTGAGGGAGTTTTCTTTGAGGGGGCAGCATTAGGAGAAGTTGTATGGCGGGGCAGGATTGAGGGAGTTTTCTTTGAGGGGGCAGCATTAGGAGAAGTTGTATGGCGGGGCAGGATTGAGGGAGTTTTCTCTGAGGAGTCAGGTGGCCCGCCTGAACGTGACTTTAAGCCCAGTGGCTCATTGAATATCAACATTGCCCTCCCCTGGCCGTCTCTCATATTCCAGTACCGTATGTGGTGACGCACATGTGGTCTTTGTCATTCCATCCCTAAACCAACGAGCTGAAAAGTATATGGAGCTAAAAAAGAGTAGTGTACAGCACTCCACACCGCACACATAGAGGCCTCCATACCTCTGTAGGCTGTTTTATCTGGTATTCTCCCCATAGACTTAACATTGGGAACCTGTATCCAACGCCCATTGAGTATCTAGAAAAAAGATACTCAATGGGGGATTATGTCACAAATGTTAGCCCATTAGTTAATGTGAAGGGTGAGATGAATTCAGAAAATTAATCAAGTTTAGGATCAGAGCTTGATCCCATCTCGTTTGAATCGCTACACGCGGCTTCACCTTGTGAGTTACTACGCGATTCATACTCGATGGGATACGAGCTCTGATCCTAAACGTCAATAGGTTTGCTCTATAGTCTCAGGTTTTTCTAGGACTTGTCCAGAAAAAGGTGGACAATAACTACAATATAGACTGGTTTCAGATAAAATCGGCCGTCACACCTCCGCCCATCCATGACATCTCTCTTTGAACCTTCTAACCACTCAAAGCTCTCAACGTGTTCCAGAACAAACAATTATTTTACCTTCAACTGAAGAAATTGACAGGCGGAAAATACCGTCTTTTTTACTTGTTATTATTGTCATTTTCCCGTCTGACCGACCCTCTGAACACTCCCTACACCTCTCGCGAGATCCCGCACGTTATCGGTTAAGACTCACCACGAGACCAGAGAAGCAGATGTTTTCCCATCTCCGTTGTAATTATGTGGAAATGGATTATTCCGATAATGGCCGAGATTGCCCGAGGCATGATTAGTCAATCGAGGCAGGCGGTTTTTGTCGTCATTTTATATCATAAATGGGAAGTACGTCGAAACGTAAAAAACGGCGATGATGTATGATTTGTCAACAGCTGCGAGCGGAGGTTCTTTGGCGGCCCCCCGTCTCGTAAACCACACTTACCTCGTGCTCCACACGGCCTCGTAAACCACACTTACCTCGTGCTCCACACGGCCTCGTAAACCACACTCACCTCGTGCTTCACACGGCCTCGTAAACCACACTTACCTCGTGCTCCACACGGCCTCGTAAACCTCACTTACCTCGTGCTCCACACGGCCTCGTAAACCACACTTACCTCGTGCTTCACACGGCCTCGTAAACCACACTAACCTCGTGCTCCACACGGCCTCGTAAACCACACTTACCTCGTGCTCCACACGGCCTCGTAAACCACACTTACCTCGTGCTCCACACGGCCTCGTAAACCACACTTACCTCGTGCTCCACACGGCCTCGTAAACCACACCTACCTCGTGCTCCACACGGCCTCGTAAACCACACTTACCTCGTGCTCCACACGGCCTCGTAAACCACACTTACCTCGTGCTCCACACGGCCTCGTAAACCACACTTACCTCGTGCTCCACACGGCCTCGTAAACCACACTTACCTCGTGCTCCACACGGCCTCGTAAACCACACTTACCTCGTGCTCCACACGGCCTCGTAAACCTCTTTAAGGGAACAGCTCCTAGTGTGGTCTAGTGTTTACTCAAAACATCGATTGAGGTAGAGTTATGACCTCAGTGCTGAACAGAACTCCGACCGCTACCCGCGTGAGACAGGCGATGAATGACGGGAATTATGAGTAAATAACGATGAAAAGGTTCGGGTTACAGTCAGTCTATGCATCGTTTTCTGTAACCCACCCGCACCAACTTAACTTACCATTTCTACAACTACCTGATCCAAACAAGTGGGTCACTATGGTATTTGGGTCTGGAGCGATTGGTCACGGTCAGGTGGTAGGGATGTGTAGACGGGTGGGCAGGTAGGAGGGGTCTAAGACGCGCTCTAAGACACTGGCCCTCTGATCCTCCCCGAATACCACACTGAATAGCAGGCAAATAGTGAAGGGGTTGTACTTTTTGCAGCAAGCTGAAAGTCTAACTTTTAGACTCTGTATATAGCGCATGCGAACACA
Organism: Alentia gelatinosa; assembly: GCA_950022655.1. NCBI lineage: Eukaryota > Metazoa > Annelida > Polychaeta > Phyllodocida > Polynoidae > Alentia > Alentia gelatinosa. Next base: position 791,623 of record OX465588.1, on the reverse strand, counting down.
CTATAAAAACAATGTCTACAACAAAAAGAAGATAAAAACAATATGTTTGTTCGTAGACTGGCGCAAAAGGAAGTAAAATGGACTAAGCCAGGTATGTAGATACTGCCTGACCCTGTAGAGGAAGGCGGAGGGCGGCTGGTAGTAGGTGGCTGGCGGTGGTGAATGGGGCCCGGAGTAAAGGTGGGGGCGGGCATAGAGGTAGATGGGCATTGGGCTTTAGCGTGTACTGTGGTGAGATTAAAAAAACAAACAAAAACAACAGCAACACGTTTTGATCAAAGTCGTCATTCTCCAATTCGTTTGAATACTACGTGATATTCACTCTGCTGTCGCCTCGTGTTTATCACTCTGCATCAAACTCGTGGAGAACGACGACTTGTCGGTTTCTCCTCTATTACACCACGATAGGAGGGAGGAGTGATGGGAACCCAGGAGGAAACCATGAAATAATAATACCAGGGTGCAGGAGGTTTACGGTTAACGGGACGATGGACCTACATATCGAGTGACCCTCTGGAGATCTTACACCCACCCTCTATAAGTGTCCTGATACTCTATACTGAGGTGGAGGTAGATTGTGCGGACTGTGACAGCCCTCCTTCACTCCCCTCACTCAGAGTCACAGCCGAGCCTTTAATAAGCCATCATAGAGAGCTGATAAATCCCCTTTATATCAGCCACTCGTCGCCGTCTGCTGCCAGCGAGCAGATAAGACTCGTCACCCAGCGCCGCGTTAACGCCTGATCTGTGAGGATAGGAGATAAAACTGAGAGGCGCAGTGTGGATGTAGCTACAGGGGCGGGGGTAGACTGGCTCCAGTCCCTGTGTCATACTGCTGCCCCCTACCTCACCCCTCCTCACCAGGACATAGACTGCCTCCAGTCCCTGTGTCATTCGGCTACCACCTACCTCACCCCTCCTCACCGGGATACTGCCTCCAGTCCCTGTGTCATTCGGCTACCACCTACCTCACCCCTCCTCACCAGGACATAGACTGCCTCCAGTCCCTGTGTCATACTGCTAACCCTCCTCACCCCTCCTCACCAGGACATAGACTGCCTTCAATCCCTGTGTCATACTGCTACCACCTACCTCACCCCTCCTCACCAGGACATAGACTGCCTCCAGTCCCTGTGTCATACGGCTACCACCTACCTCACCCCTCCTCACCAGGACATAGACTGCCTCCAGTCCCTGTGTCATACGGCTACCACCTACCTCACCCCTCCTCACCAGGACATAGACTGCCTCCAGTCCCTGTGTCATACGGCTACCACCTACCTCACCCCTCCTCACCAGGACATAGACTGCCTCCAGTCCCTGTGTCATACGGCTACCACCTACCTCACCCCTCCTCACCAGGACATAGACTGCCTCCAGTCCCTGTGTCATACGGCTACCCCCTACCTCACCCCTCCTCACCAGGACATAGACTGCCTCCAGTCCCTGTGTCATACGGCTACCACCTACCTCACCCCTCCTCACCAGGACATAGACTGCCTCCAGTCCCTGTGTCATACGGCTACCACCGACCTCACCCCTCCTCACCAGGCATAGACTGCCTCCAGTCCCTGTGTCCGGCCTACCCCTCTACCTACCCCACCCCTCCTCACCAGGACATAGACTGCCTCCAGTCCCTGTGTCATACGGCTACCACCTACCTCACCCCTCCTCACCAGGACATAGACTGCCTCCAGTCCCTGTGTCATACGGCTACCACCTACCTCACCCCTCCTCACCAGGACATAGACTGCCTCCAGTCCCTGTGTCATACGGCTACCCCCTACCTCACCCCTCCTCACCAGGACATAGACTGCCTCCAGTCCCTGTCTCCTATACCTCCACCTACCTCACCCCTCCTCACCAGGACATAGACTGCCTCCAGTCCCTGTGTCATACGGCTACCACCGACCTCACCCCTCCTCACCAGGCATAGACTGCCTCCAGTCCCTGTGTCCGGCCTACCCCTCTACCTACCCCACCCCTCCTCACCAGGACATAGACTGCCTCCAGTCCCTGTGTCATACGTCTACCACCTACCTCACCCCTCCTCACCAGGACATAGACTGCCTCCAGTCCCTGTGTCGTACTGCTACCACCTACCTCTCCCCTCCTCACCAGGACATAGACTGCCCCCAGTCACTGTGTCATACGGCTACCCCTCCTCACCGCGATACAGGCCCCAGTCCCTGTGTCATACGGCTACCCCTCCTCACTGGGATACAGGCCCCAGTCCCTGTGTCATACGGCTACCCCTCCTCACTGGGATACAGGCTCCAGTCCCTGTGTCATATGGCTACCCCTCCTCACTGGGATACAGGCCCCAGTCCCTGTGTCATACGGCTACCCCTCCTCACTGGGATACAGGCTCCAGTCCCTGTGTCATACGGCTACCCCTCCTCACTGGGATACAGGCTCCAGTCCCTGTGTCATACGGCTACCTCCTACCTCACCCCTCCTCACCAGGACATAGACCGCCTCCAGTCCCTGTGTCATACTGCTACCACCTACCTCACCCCTCCTCACCAGGACATAGACTGCCTCCAGTCCCTGTGTCATACTGCTACCACCTACCTCACCCCTCCTCACCAGGACATAGACCGCCTCCAGTCCCTGTGTCATACTGCTACCACCTACCTCACCCCTCCTCACCAGGACATAGACTGCCTTCAGTCCCTGTCTCCTATACCTACCCCTCACCTACCTCACCCCTCCTTTCTGGCCTGTCAGGGATTGCCTCACCCCTGGTATTTTAATACCATAGGCTTAACATAAGGAAATCGTTCTCCATGCCCCTACGAGTATTGCAGTCCGTTCTCCATGGTCTATATCCTGTGTGTCATCCATTCTTATAGTGTGTACAGGGATGGGATAAATACAGAAAGCAACTCTTGGTTTCTTCTTTAATATCTACATATGATTTTTTTTTTATGGAATGTATAGGCGGTATATAAAACGAATCGCTGCGATCTCCACGATTTGCTAATCAAAATAAAATTGTTGAACTAAATAAGTGTCTAGATTGACCTACAGAAACTACAGTTGTGACCTCCATTCTACTCGAATTCACACGAAGTCATGAATTATAATCTGTGAGGGAACTATTATTTAGAGCTACTCATCAGAACTAATCACGTTTTCAGACCGAGTGACGAAAGGTTCTCAGGGCTAATTTGTGGAAGTGGTCGCAGTCTAAGTGAGTAAACCGGCCCTCAGCGGTTATCTGTTTTGTGTTTGGCGTGAATGGCCCTGAGGTGACGTTAAACAGGGATCAGACGAACACTGTACCGCGGCTTCTCGGGAGCGGGAACTGGAGTGGAATGGACGGCCGTGTTGTGGATGTGAACTTCATGTCCACTGACGCGCGAACGTCTCTGGAGCTGGGAAACGAGTCTGAACAGTGCGTCAAGTCTGGCCGTGTATCGTTCACCTAGAGTCCATTCTGAACAATGACCCTTCCTCATGAAATTGAACATAGTCATTGGTGTCCGTTTAACCAAGCTGCCATCCCAAGGCTTCTGGGGCCCGTTTAATAATCTTAATCCTACATGTAGACTCTTCAATGTATGCCATAGAGACCCAGAGACGATGTGGGTTAACTTTATTCAACACTTATAGACGGCCTTATGGGCGGCTAATATTGTCTTAGCAAACAGGGTCCACAACTACCATGCGGCGCGTGGAGAGTGTACATACGGGTGTCAGAGTACAGAATCTCTGTGTGGAGAGTGTATACGGGGGTCAGAGTACATAATCACTGTGTGGAGAGTGTATACGGGGGTCAGAGTACAGAATCTCTGTGTAGAGAGTGTATACGGGTGTCAGAGTACAGAATCTCCGTGTGGAGAGTATAAAGGTGTCTGAGCACAGAATCTCTGTGTGGAGAGTGTATACGGGGGTCAGAGTACAGAATCTCTGTGTAGAGAGTGTATTGGGGTGTCAGAGTACAGAATCTCTGTGTGGAGAGTGTATTGGGGTGTCAGAGTACAGAATCTCTGTGTGGAGAGTGTATTGGGGTGTCAGAGTACAGAATCTCTGTGTGGAGAGTGTATACGGGGGTCAGAGTACAGAATCTCTGTGTGGAGAGTATATACGGGTGTCAGAGTACAGAATCTCTGTGTGGAGAGTGTATACGGGTGTCAGAGTACAGAATCTCTGTGTGGAGAGTGTATACGGGGGTCAGAGTACAGAATCTCTGTGTGGAGAGTGTATACGGGTGTCAGAGTACAGAATCTCTGTGTGGAGAGTGTATACGGGGGTTAGAGAACAGAATCTCTGTGTGGAGAGTGTATTGGGGTGTCAGGGTACAGAATCTCTGTGTGGAGAGTGTATACGGGTGTCAGAGTACAGAATCTCCGCGTGGAGAGTGTATACGGGGGTTAGAGAACAGAATCTCTGTGTGGAGAGTGTATACGGGGGTCAGAGTACAGAATCTCTGTGTGGAGAGTGTATACAGTTGTCAGAGTACAGAATCTCTGTGTGGAGAGTGTATACGGGGGTCAGAGTACAGAATCTCTGTGTGGAGAGTGTATACAGTTGTCAGAGTACAGAATCTCTGTGTGGAGAGTGTATACGGGGGTCAGAGTACAGAATCTCTGTGTGGAGAGTGTACACGGGTGTCAGAGTACAGAATCTCCGTGTGGAGAGTATAAAGGTGTCTGAGCACAGAATCTCTGCGTGGAGAGTATAAAGGTGTCACATAGTACAGAATCTCTGTGTGGAGAGTGTATACGGGTGTCAGAGTACCGAATCTCTGTGTGGAGAGTGTATTGGGGTGTCAGAGTACAGAATCTCTGTGTGGAGAGTGTATGAATGTGTCACATTGTACATAATCTCGGCGTGGAGAGTGTATGAATGTGTCACATCGTACAGAATCTCTGTGTGGAGAGTGTATGAATGTGTCACAGCGTACAGAATCTCTGCGTGGAGAGTGTATAATAGTGTCACATCGTACAGAATCTCGGCGTGGAGAGTGTATGAATGTGTCACATCGTACAGAATCTCGGCGTGGAGAGTGTAATGGTGTCACATCGTACACAACCTCGGCGTGGAGAGTGTATTATAGTGTCACATCGTACATAACCTCGGCGTGGAGAGTATAATAGTGTCACATCGTACACAACCCCCGCGTGGAGAGTGACGCGGTCCCTTATCGGGTGTGGACAGCGTACATAACCTCGGCGTGGAGAGTGTATAATAGTGTCACATCGTACAGAACCCCCGCGTGGAGAGTGACGCGGTCCCTTATCGGGTGTGGACAGCGTACATAACCTCAGCGTGGAGAGTGTATGAATGTGTCACATCGTACATAACCTCAGCGTGGAGAGTGTATAATAGTGTCACATCGTACATAACCCCCGCGTGGAGAGTGACGCGGTCCCTTATCGGGTGCGGACTCCGCTCTTGACGCCCTGACTCGCTGTTGACGTCCTGAAGGGTTCTCGAGGGTCCGCGTCTACCGCAGCGCCCTCTGGATAGCCCTACAAATTGACACGGCGCCAACAGCCCCCGGGCACCGCCTCCCGCCCGCCGCCCGCCAGGTGGCAGCAGGAGTGGCGTCACGTGGGCAGGCGGCGCCAATCAAGAGGCGGTCCGTGATAAACACAATCTTATCTCGGGTCAGGCGTAGACGGGGTGCGGTCTCTGCGCTCCGTGATAAACACAATCTTATCTCGGGTCAGGCTAGACGTGGTGCGGTCTCTGTGTCGTCTGCTGCTTTATCTTAGCCCGGTATAAACGTCCATAGTCTTAATACTAGGAACTCGTACTCAACAGGCTTGTGAGTACGGTAACTTATACATAACAGGTGATAAACAGATGGATATTTCCAGGATAAAATCAGAAACATATTCGTGTTTGGTCTGAGTCCTCATTCGCCATCTCGTTTGGAGTGCTTCAGAATATTCACTCGACTATCCCCTCGTTCATATTACTGTTCATATTACTCCTAGTATCATGCCATGGGCTAACAATATTGTTTTAGAATCATGTAATATTGGAAGACTACAGCGATGCAAGTTCAATGTGTATAATTAGTTCATAACTATATCAATTGAGAGAAGACTTTCTATGTTAGATGTAAGATCAGCTAGATGAAAAATTGTTAACAAATCTGCGAGCATTCACATTGACAAACTTTCATTTATTGGATGATATTTTACGATCCACAAAGTGTGCCTTTAAAAAAAAAAAGTCTAATTGATCAAATTGGACGTTAAACTACCCAAACAAAAAGACATAAATCCTATTTCAAAAAGAATCTTCCCTTCGTGAGTGAGAAAAAAAGAGAAGATGTCTTCCCCGCAAACAAGAATGGCATACATTATTATTCTGCCAGGCGCGGTGATTATTTGTGATTATTTGTGATTATTTGTGCGGCGTGTCCCAACGTTCTGCCTGATGCTCAATTACACGTTGTCGCCATAGAAACCACGAGAAAAACACAGACGGCAACATCCGTGTTGCGATTCGCCATCTGCGAATAATAAACTGATTACCTTGTTGAGATTTGACGACGGAGCCTCGATGGTTGAGAGCTGATTAGTCACTAGGTAGACGATACTGTTGTATTTATCTTCCATCTTCTCGAGTATAATTACCATATCATAGGGTATAACAATAGGGACTATTTCTTTGCACTATAGTACAAAGGGACTATTTTCCCGTATACCATGGTTTTGAGGCTGTATACCACAGATTTGAATCTGTATACTACAGTTATGGTATCCGACATGTTTTATATAATGGGTCGTGGTTTACTGAGTCCCCATACATTTTGAATTGGGTCTTTGTATACATGGATAATGAAAAGTTGTTCAGAGTGCGCCATATTGGCAGTAAAATACTAAATATGATAAAATATGATATAATATAATAAAGCACAATATATTATTGCTATCAACAACTGGGAAATATTTTACATTTGAATTCAACCAAAAAAAGAAAAAGAATTCATCTTGTCACTGGTCACAGTTAAATCCCACACATAAAATCTTGTTTTTTCAGCTGACATTTATTTCGCTGGTCAGTGGAATAAACCGTCCCTCTCTCGGGGCACTAGATTCTGGGCGGGTGTATAGGAGAATTGGCGTTAGATATCCTTCCGCCTCCCATTACACGCGTCAATATCGGATTCGCGGGCCGAACAACCGCCATTTACATGCATGTGTAACGGTTCATTATACTATGTCTTAGAAGGAGTAATTAGGGCCGTGCCTTGTGGGTCAGGGGGACTTGACCGCGTTCCCAGCGGGGTGTGGCTGCCGTGATTGACAGGCAGTGGTATCTTATCTTGGCCAATCATCTGACCACTCCTGCTGGAGGAGGCGGGGTCTGTGACCAGTGGATATACATGGACGGCATGTGGCCGAGATTAAACAGTCTTGCAGTAGTAGCTCTTGAGTTCTCGTCTTCTTTATGATCTGTTAAAATGGCGATCTTGCCAGGATATTACGTTACCCTACCTACCCACAGATCATAAGATGGCGGAGCAACGAGAACAGAGAAAGTTGGACCTCGCTGTGATGGAATCCACACGCAGGAGGATCAATGACTTTGTTAAGGGAGTGGCTGTGATCGACGGGAATGAGCCGGCAGCATTCAGAGACTGGATCGATGGGCTAGATGCGGCTGATAAGGCAATTGATCCAGAGGATACCATTATGATGGACACGGTACAAGGACGGTCTAAGGGCGCACTAGGTAGGTGCATTATCGAAACAAAGACACTGTTTGCCGAGAGTGAGCCACCTACGGAGTACTCATGGGCTAACCTGAAGCCTGTACTTTTGAAAGCATTTCTCGGGGCTGAAGAAGTTAAGTTATTAAGACGGAAGGTAGAAAAAGCGCAACAAAGTCCCTGTGAGACTGTCAAAGAGTATGGTGTACGTTTCCTGGAGGAGGTGCACTACGCCTACACACCACAAGAGCGGCAAATAGATGTCATCGCCACCCAACTCACAGACTTTTATTTGAAGGGTCTGCGTAGTCCCAGGTTACGTGAGTTGGTGGGTTGCCAGCGAGCGGACGATGTACGAGCGGTAATCACTCTAGCCAACCACAATGCCAGTTACCTGTCATTGGAGGATGTATGCGATTTGGAACAGGCAGCCTTGCCTCCGCCGCCTCCCACCTTACTAGATGAGACCCCACATTACAAGGAATTCGCTGGAGTATTGAAGTCGCTGGAAAGGCAAGTGCAGTCGTTGGCGGTATCCATGAAGTCGACGAAGGGTGGACCAGAGGAAGTAGCAGCTGTGGCGGCCCCGGGTAACCCGATGACGACCAATGAGTATACCCAGGCACCTGCGCTCGTCGGGTACGGGCCACCGATCCCGGCACCCCAGATGCAAAACCCTTACCCTGCACCCAATATCTTCTACATGGGGGTACACCCGGGGGCCGGCCGGGATAGAGGCCGGGGTCGAGGCAGAGGCCGAGGCGGTCGTGTATTACGGCCCAATCTACAGTGCTATACCTGCCAAGGGTTTGGGCATGTAGCCCGAGAGTGCCCCAGCAAGAAGGATATGGAAACAACGCAACCACAAAACTACCAGGCCGCAGAAGGAGAAGGATGGCCGACTAACGGGAATGCAGCCTATGGGCCTGTGGCGGGACACTACCCCTACCCGGGAAACTAGTTGCTGCGTCAGACGGTAGGGTGTGTATAATGTTATCACAGGGCAATACTACCGTGCATACCCTAGTTGATTCTGGCGCCTCTAGATCCCTTATCTCTGAATCAAAATGGAAGCAACTCTGCAGGGATGCGGGACGGCCCCAAGTGCTTATGGCGGGACTGGTACTGAAATCATTGTCGGGACACATGCTGGAAACTCAGGGAGTGGCGGTTGTTCCCCTATATGGGTGCGAGATCCCAGTGTACGTGTGTAATGAGCTCAGGCACGATCTTTTGCTAGGGATTGATGCGATGGAGCTAATGGACTGCCAGCTAGACTGTTTGAATAAGAAGGTGTGGTTGGCTAACCAGTGGTTTCAATATGGACAGTGTGGGGACACCAACAAAGAACTCGCGGGTATCCACTCTGAGCTGGATCAATGGAAGGAACAATATCCCGGGGTGTTTGCAGTTGGAGCGACATCACTGTCAGCCGCCCCCGAGGTAAAACTTCACATAGATGTGGGCCAGCATACTCCTATCAAACAAAGACCCTATCGAATCCCCCTGGCATTGCGGGATAAAGTGACGTACGAGATAGACAAGATGCTAAAAGATGGAGTGATTACTCACAGTAGCAGCCCCTGGTCATCCCCATTGCTAATTGTGCCCAAAACGGACGGTGGACTGAGGTGCTGTGTGGATTATAGAAAAGTGAACCAACTATGCAAAAAAGATGCCTACCCGCTCCCCCATATCCAGGACATATTCGACGCTCTGGCAGGTGCCTCGGTATTCTCGGTGTTGGATCTAAAGAATGCATACTACCAGGTGGAGATTACAACCCAGAGCAGGGAGGTTACAGCTTTTAGTACGCCTACGGGACTTTATGAATTCCTCCGAATGCCTCAAGGGTACTGCAATAGCCCTGCCACATGGCAGAGGTACATCAACAAAGTGCTGGCACCGGTGTTAAACAAGAATGTACTGGTGTATTTGGATGATATTATTGTGTATTCTGACAATGACACTGACCACACTGATCATCTAACCGAAGTATTCAATCTGCTGCAACAGCACCGGTTGACAGTGAACCCCAGTAAGTGCAAGATCCGTCAACCTGAGGTGAAGCTGTTGGGGTACATCGTGGGGCGACAGGGCATTCGGCCTGACCCTAGAAAGGTGGAGGCCATCAGGGACATGGCACCACCCACAAACGTGAAGGAGGTTCAACGTTTTCTGGGGCTGGCGGGCTACTACCGCCAGTGTATATCAAACTTTGCTGAACGTGCTGCGCCGCTAGTGGAATTGACCCGCAAAAATGAGCTGTTTCTATGGAACGAAGAACGGGAGGCGGCTTGGAAGGCGCTGAAAAACGTGTTAACCTCAGAATCCATTATGGCATTTCCAGACTCCAAGAAGCCATACAGACTGTACGTAGACGCCAGCATGGCCTGTGTAGGAGGTATTCTAACACAAGCTGACGATGAGGGGGTAGAAAAGCCCATCCAGTACATATCTAAACAGTTGAGTGTCAGTCAGCAGAAGTGGGCGACCATAGAGAAAGAGGCGTTCGCCATTGTGTACGCGCTGCAGAAATTATACCCGTATTTGCAGGGTGCAACCTTCACCATAATTTCTGATCACAAGCCGCTCAGGAGTTTCTTCCAACAGGAGGTCAGAAATTCTCGAATACAGAGGTGGGCAGTGCTGCTGGCGGAGTTCGGAGCCCCCATTGAGTACCGTAAGGGGGCCTACAATGTGCGCGCGGACATGCTGTCGAGACTGCCCCCCCGATCTCCAGCACCATCAGTGGCTTCAAGCCCTCAGGAAGTTGGGCAGGTTGTACAGGACGACGAAGCCGTATTGTTGGAGAGTGCCTCTCTGCTAGCAGTCGAACCCTGCCGCACTGTGTCCACAGAAGGCGCAGCACAGTGGGAGGACCCCAACCTTACCAAAGATACCCTGATAGGACATCAAGTTCGGATGGCGGAATACCAACAGGGACTTAGACAGGAAGATGACTACTTTGTGTCGGAAGGTGTACTGTATACCGTGAGGGAGGTGAAGGGCGTGAGTTTCCCTCGCATTGTGTTACCCCCCACTCTGGTGGAGCGAGTGGTCATGAAAATCCATCAAGAACTAGGCCATCAGCGCATGTACAAGATCTATGAGCGTATTGCGCAGCGTTACAAATGGCCTGACATGCGACGGGGAATTCATAGGATACTGGAACAATGTCCAGTATGCACCTTGTACAGGCCAGTCAAAACCTACCCCCCTTGCCAGCCCCTACCAACGGCGACCAAACCCAATGAAATTGTGGGGATTGACTTGATCGGACCATTGCCAGTAAGTCACAGGGGGCATGACTATGCCATAGTTTGTATTGACCACTGCACGGGTTGGGTGGAGGTGACCCCAATTCGGCAGAAAAAAGCAGAAAACATCGTGGCTTTTTTCAAAGAAGTATGGCTGCCCACTCATGGGCCCCCGGAAATTGTGATCTCCGATAGGGGAAGGGAATTTCTGAATGCAGCGGTGCGGCAACTAACACAGGAACAAAACATACAGTGGAGGTACTCTACCGCTTACCACCCCATGACGAACGCCAAAACGGAACGAGTAAATGGGACGATCAAGGCTATGCTAGCCAAATTGGTAGCAGGGAGAGTACATGACTGGGAAAAACATCTGGGTGCAGTGTTGTGGGCCTATCGATCAACGGTGTCCACAGTTCATGGATTCTCACCGTATTTCCTGCAGTTTGGACGAAACCCGCCAGGGACCAACAACCCCGTTAATGTGCGAACACCAGTGGGGGAGGAATTAAAAGTGTTGGCTGATCAAATCCAACAACGAGAAAAGGCCCTACAATTGGTAAACCAGAGAACGAAGAACTTACAGCAACGCAACAAGATGCGGCTAGATCAGAGACCGGCCGCACCCTCGTACCAAGTGGGACAGGAGGTACTGCTGAACAATGCACGGGTGACAACGTTCCAACCCACTTATTTACATGGGTATGTAGTCACAGAAGTAAAAGGCCACGTGATTACACTTCGGCATTTTTCAGGACGGACACTCAGAGTAAATGCAGAACGACTAAAGCTAGTGCCTTCCCACATCACTTATCTGCCCCTCAACCGTGGATCTACGTGTGCAGCGGCAGCAGACAAGAACCCCCCAGGGGATCCCTATGGCACTAACACGGTGGGGCGGCGGCCGACAAAGGATAAGGAATCTATTGAGTGTGCAACTAATCAGGCCGCCGATGACCACAGGGATACTGACAAGAGGTTGTTTAATCCATACGCTAACTTGCCGCCCTCCTGTGTAGTAAAAAGCCGGTATTATCCAAAGGACGCTCGCATCCCAGCAGAACGATTGGCAAGCGGTAAGACCATTAAACGACGATTAACTCGTAAACGACAATTACAAAGGAGCCGGGCCGCATCGTACTCTGCGTTATCAGAACGCCCGGCCGCCGACACAGGTTCAATCACCACTAATCTCGACAGGTGGCCCTTGCTATCTGTAGCGGACCGTGTGCTCCCTGCCTTGGGCAACGACACACTAGAGACAGAAACGATAAACATGCCTGGGACTGACCCTCCGGAGGACGAGGTTTGCACCCCCCCAATTGATCTTCCCACAATATACACTGGGGACCGGGATGACAGGACGGATTACACCAGACACCCGGGGGAGCCTGTGTCGCCTCTCGCCGAAGATCACAGCACGCATGCTGTGCGGTCAGAGGAGGAGTCTGACACTTCGGAGGATGGAGGAGAGATAACAGATAGGATGAACGATTCCCCGCCGCCTCGGGAAGACAACCAGCAGGGGGACGATAACAACCAAACCACAACACCTGATACCGATTTACAGGAGCAGGACATGACGGTGCCGTCGTCAGGTACTAGACCCAGAACGAGAGCTGCACATCGTATAGCTCATGGACTGACGACTAGGACAGACATCAATTACAAAGAGTGGTCCACTTCCTCGGAAGGGACGTCTGACGAAGCGTCTAGAGATGGGCAAACCATATGACTAGGGGAATTGTGTGTGTCACGGTGCTTGTGTATGAACTTCCGAAGCAGCAACCCCCTGGGGACTAACACCTCGTTGAGGCTATCGATGAAGTTAGAAGATGGATGACAGTTCTAGTAGTAGCCATTGATATTGTTTGTATTTGGAATGACATTGAAATTTGAGAATAATGAGGGATCAGGTCAGAAAACAAAGATGGTCATTAATGTTAATAAGCCTGAAGCAGCAATACCAAGGAAGCGGACGCTAAAGGGCCATACGATTAATTTGCTAGACGCTTGAAGCAGTGGGTTGTGCATGTAAATGGACGATGGATAAGTCAATACGAACCTTTGTTAAGTATTGTGTGTAAAGCCTGAGATGGATCTGGACCTTAGTAGTATATCGACAAAGTACAAGTTATCGAGTTTGTGGTCCGTCAGGAGATTGTATCCGTTATGTATAAGATATATATCCTAGGCTGGTAGAAACAATGTGTTAGCCTGACTAGTTCAAATCTTTACTAATAACTGTTTTTAATTGTGGGTAATCCAAATGCTTGGATTAACCTGGAGGGGGGAGAAATATGTAACGGTTCATTATACTATGTCTTAGAAGGAGTAATTAGGGCCGTGCCTTGTGGGTCAGGGGGACTTGACCGCGTTCCCAGCGGGGTGTGGCTGCCGTGATTGACAGGCAGTGGTATCTTATCTTGGCCAATCATCTGACCACTCCTGCTGGAGGAGGCGGGGTCTGTGACCAGTGGATATACATGGACGGCATGTGGCCGAGATTAAACAGTCTTGCAGTAGTAGCTCTTGAGTTCTCGTCTTCTTTATGATCTGTTAAACATGAATACAGATGGGAACTACTTTCCATATCACCCTGGGGAGATATGAACGAGACAATTATCTCCGGCCATGTGGGTATTGTTGGGAGGTGTTAAGGGCCCGGAGTCCGTCGGGGATGACCCGAGGCCGAGTGAGAATCACTAAACTCTGTGGATGTTGTTGGGGGCATATGGACGCGTATTGTGGTTTGTATGGACGCCGGGCGAGGGAGGGGGGGCAAACGATGGTTATGTGGACAGGTGGCTCTGTAAACCACACAAGGTTGACGTCGTAACACACTCGTTAGCGCTCGTGTATTACTACGCGTCAAACTCTGGTGGTTTACTGCCGACTGTCCACAAACCATCGTTTATTGTCTGTATATTTTTTCTCGCACCATTTGCTCACCTGTCCCTGTAATTGTCTTTGAGTTGTCTTTCACCTCCGCTGACGCAAGTAAGAACGCCGAATGTGGGGCGATTGTATTTTACTTCTATTGAATGAAAAAATAATTCAAATCCATATCACATCATCACTGATTCATTAGCGCGTCACTCGGACGGACAAACTCATCTGAAATGAAAGTTTAATGATGCGAATTAGAGGTCAGAGAACTGATTAGTCTACGTGATCTGCGTGTGTCTGGTCTACATAGCTTTATAAATATGCCCCGGTCACACTGGCGTAAAATTCGGCGTTTTTTCGTGTACGCACGTCTACATTCTTCTACGCATTTTGGAATCTCAAAATACGCCGCAAAACGCCGCAATACGTACAGAAACGTAGATAAGCGTTGATGAACGTTGATGAACGTTGAGAAGCGTACTAAAACGTTAAAGAAAAGCAAACAAATACGTTCCAAATCCGTAGCTAATATAACTGTGTATCAAGAGGATCCTGAAATCCAATGGCGAGACGACACACGGGTTGCCTCACTCTGTGCCTTGACGGCGGTCGGGATTGTTATTCCTTTGTTCCACATCGTTTCCTGTCCTCCCCATCTTGTGTCGAGTTTCGCCCTTGTCTGACACCGGATCCTTCCACAGGACACCACGAAACAAGATCCAACTGAGCCGTGGCGCAGACATGTGTAACAAGCGCTGTGATTGGCTAAAAGTAGACCATTATATGCCCGTCCACAAAGCACTGCTGTAGCTTTCCATAAAGATTCTTTGTACCCTCAACAAACAATTTATTTATTTTTTATTTTTAATAAATCCTTATTTCATTCGGTTAGAAACGGGTCCTCCATGAAATACGTGAAAAACACCACATATAAAGTATAGGGCAGCTTGTTCCGGATGAGAGTACCTCTGTATGGTGGACTTTGCTTCATCCAGATTATTTGAACCTTTACACCTTAAATCTCACTTTATTATCGCTACGTGTTCCTCTGCGATCCAACGATAAGTTTTGGGGGGGTTAGCGATAGTTTGTTGAATTAAGAAAAAAATGCTCGATATATCATGTCTCTGAAGTAACTGGCACCATGGTGTTGTCCCATTACCTTAATTCCATATAAGGAATACAGTAGACCGAGTAGCCAATGACTGCATTCGCAGCAAACCTGACCTTCACCCTGACCTCCTTACATGATATTTTCTAGCCCTTGGGACGGCTCTGCAGTCGAGAGTTGACCTACAATCTAATGGGCCACAACCACCCTCCTATATATCATGTCTCTGAAGTAACTGGCCCACCATTGGGGCCAGGTGATATTCCCGTTGTGGACTGCCTTGAACCCCTGAAGGTATGTGTCTTGGGGGTCGTGTATTGTGTCTTGTAACAGCGTACTTAGTGGCCAGGTGATATTTGCGTTGTGGACTGCCTTGACGACCTGAAGGTATGTGTCTTGGGGGCCGTGTAACAGCGTGTAACAGCGTACTTAGTGGCCAGGTGATATTCGCGTTGTGGACTGCCTTGAACCCCTGAAGGTATGTGTCTTGGGGGTCGTGTATTGTGTCTTGTAACAGCGTACTTAGTGGCCAGGTGATGTTTGTGTTGTGGACTGCCATGACGACCTGAAGGTATGTGTCTTGGGGGTCGTGTATTGTATCTTGTAACAGCGTACTTAGTGGCCAGGTGATATTCGCGTTGTGGACTGCCTTGAACCCCTGAAGGTATGTGTCTTGGGGGTCGTGTATTGTGTCTTGTAACAGCGTACTTAGTGGCCAGGTGATATTTGCGTTGTGGACTGCCTTGACGACCTGAAGGTATGTGTCTTGGGGGCCGTGTAACAGCGTGTAACAGCGTACTTAGTGGCCAGGTGATATTCGCGTTGTGGACTGCCTTGAACCCCTGAAGGTATGTGTCTTGGGGGTCGTGTATTGTGTCTTGTAACAGCGTACTTAGTGGCCAGGTGATGTTTGTGTTGTGGACTGCCATGACGACCTGAAGGTATGTGTCTTGGGGGTCGTGTATTGTATCTTGTAACAGCGTACTTAGTGGCCAGGTGATATTCGCGTTGTGGCCTGCCTTGAACCCCTGAAGGTATGTGTCTTGGGGGCCGTGTATTGTATCTTGTAACAGCGTACTTAGTGGCCAGGTGATGTTTCATTGTGGACTGCCATGAACCCCTGAAGGTATGTGTCTTGGGGGTCGTGTTTTGTATCCCGTAACAGCGTACTTAGTGGCCAGGTGATAGTTGCGTTGTGGACTGCCTTGAACCCCTGAAGGTATGTGTCTTGGTGGTCGTGTATTGTATCTTGTAACAGCGTACTTAGTGGCCAGGTGATGTTTCGTTGTGGACTGCCATGAACCCCTGAAGGTATGTGTCTTGGGGGCCGTGTATTGTATCTTGTAACAGCGTACTTAGTGGTT
Organism: Alentia gelatinosa; assembly: GCA_950022655.1. NCBI lineage: Eukaryota > Metazoa > Annelida > Polychaeta > Phyllodocida > Polynoidae > Alentia > Alentia gelatinosa. The sequence goes on along the minus strand of OX465588.1, from coordinate 775,321 downwards.
CAGCCATGGTCCACCTACTGACCCCTGCCCTGCTGTGCACGGCTGGATGAGTCCGTAACTCCTTCATGCCGCTCCTTATAGTGAAACACCGCCGCCCAACAGACCACTACTCATGGTGTTATTATCATGGACATATACAAACAGATGTAGTCGTCTGATTATCTATTATCACCTATTTTGCATAAAAAGGGGGACGCAAAGCGTGGTGTATAGGAACAGACTGCATCTTTGCACTGCTTCCCTAGCCCAATCCAACATTATATCATGACTAGAGCAAAGTCCTAGTCCTTTATCGCAGACAGCACACTGCAATCAGGTCTTAATGGGGACAGCACAGCGCAGAGTCAGGTTTATATGGCGGACAGCACACTGCAATCAGGTCTTAATGGGGACAGCACAGCGCAGAGTCAGGTCTGTAACACAGACAGCACGCCTGTTGCCGACGCTGATATTCACATTACGAGGCACTACACTCAGTTCCTGGTATTCATTAAACTTGCCTACGAATGACCTTCACATTTCTCAATTGTCCTCTGGTTTCTCAAATCATGTTTGGAGTGTTAGAAGCCATCCGTAAAGTATGTACGCAGGATTTCCAAAATTGTGCCCCCCTCCCCCCACTCCAAAACTTGTAGGCAATAGAACAAAGAAAGGGCAGACGCAAAATTCCAAAAAAAATGTAACACCCCCCCCCCCCCTAGTGAGTACGTACTTTGTGGATGGCCCCCTACGAATGACCTTTGTATTTCTCAATTGGTATCATCTGGTTTCTCAAATCATGTTTGGAATGTTTTTATATATAACAGATGTTGGCAATTCATATTTCATGCAACCAGACCTCCTGTGTTGACATTAAAATCACATGTTTCAACTCACAAGAAGAATCTGTGGGTGTGATTTCATGAAAGGGGACATCGGTATGGGCGAAATGTGAGAACCACAATTCATGATCAAACATGCATAAACCCCTCATGGCTGTCAGTGTCAGCGACGGAAACATGTGTCTGGTGTGTCGATAAGGAGACACAAACGACGTGATTCAAGATGAACTTCATCTTTTATTACCCAGACATAAAAATATAAAAATATTAATATATCTATATATATAGAGATATGTATATAGATTTATATATATTATATATATGTATTTATATATATCTATATATATATATATATATATATATATATATATAGATGTAGTTCCTGTCGACAGCTTCGTTATTAATCTCTTCAATACGGCCACCATCGTAACTCCCGTATATCTATAGATCTATCCAGCATCGCGTAATATACTTTTTGTGTCCTTCCTATAGCTCGTGAGGAGTCCTAGTAAACGTGCACTCCTTTGTCCTCGTCTATGGAAACCCTTTAATTGGCTCATTAATCTGCCATATCACTGCATCGTAATGAGGTATTTAGATTGCGGTCCAAGCTTTCTGTTTTTTATGCTGACTAATGCTGATTAAGTTAATCAGCAAAACGTCAACGTCATAAAGAGGTTGTATCTGTGAGGAGTGATGGTAGTCGCGGCACGGGCCTTACATACGGGAGAAACCTTTCTACTCGCTCGAGGTGGCTGGAAGTTGGGTGGTTTGATTTAACGTCCAGTCAACTATTATAGGTCCTTTCCAGACTTTCTCAAGGTTCTTTAACACTACAAGGGTGGCGATCGAATCTATATGATGGATTTAGGTAGAAATCCCACCACTACACATTTACTGAGTTGAGAGATCTTTTACTTCCCACACCACATAGACATGGTATGAGAAGGACTGGCCTTTGATATAGCAGTAAGTCTACCATTGCTGGGGTTGAAGGAGAAGAGTGGCTGCAGTGGGATTCGAACAACGACCTTGGGTTACAATAACCACTGAGCCAACTGCCCATCCCTTTCAACTCATTCGTTGTGGCTGGAATAGCCTGGAAGCCTGGCCTCTGTGTTCACTCACATCATAGGCCCGGCGCTGGTTTATCCGCTAGAGGGCGTGGCGAAATCGGTTAAGTTTTTTAAAGAAATAGAAATAACTTATCTTTCATCTTTTGAAAGGTTGATATTACTCTATTTTAGTAGGTTATGTGGGGAGAAAGGTTGTGCTGGTTATCCTTGAAACAGCAAATACGCGGGAAACCAGCGAAAGTTCAAAGTATTGCGTAGGAAGGCGTTACCAGTCCCGTATTTCAGTGGGATGGGGAACCAGTCTCTGGCTGGAAGGGATCCAAACTCTCGACTGACTCTTGCCACATGACAATGCCTGCTCCACCCAACACTATTACATGCTCCAGTTTTTTTTCTTCTTCTGAGGCAGTTAAGCAGAGTGCTGATTATCATCAAGGGAATTAGGTGTAATTGTTAAGGAGCATTTTGACGAGTATGTATCACGATTAGCACGTGGATAGTGTTCGTGGATTTAGATGTAAAAATATCTAAGTATCTGTAAACGGGTAAATACACACAAACTGAACATGAGATGCACGTAGGACATTTAGACTGCATATGAACTACACATGTTTTTGTGTTATTTACAAGTTTTTATTAGTGCAGGCCTACAATCATACATGATTTCTCTAAGCTCAACCTAAACCGTTCTGCCGCTTGGTCCCTCTTCCCGTGAAAATATGTTACCATTATATATAAACAAAGAAAGAAAAACCCACCCCAAAAGCGACCTTTAACGGTTGGATGTGCGCGACATGGTCACACAGCGAGTGGTTTCATTCTGATGTGCGGAGAAGGATACAGGAGGTTATTTGTGATGCTCCTCTGAAGAAAGATCAGACTCAGAAAGCAGAGACACGCGTATAAAAAGGCACCACTCCGCGGGGCGTGCTGCGTTAAAACGCGGGCGACGGTCACTCCGGGCGTGTCTGGTTTACCTCAGGAGACCCCCTCCACACGCACTGCCCAGCTCGATACACGCACAGAAAACACTGCCACGCTCAACACAGGCACTTCCACGCTTAATACACACGGACAACTAAACACTGCCACGCTCAACACAGGCACTGCCACGCTTAATACACACGGACAACTAGACACTGCCACGCTCAACACAGGCACTGCCCAGCTCGATACACGCACAACACACTGCCCAGCTCGATACACGCACAACACACTGCCACGCTTAATACACACAACACACTGCCCAGCTCAACACACACACTGCCCAGCTCGATACACACACAACACACTGCCACGCTCAACACACACACAACACACTGCCACGCTCAACACACACTCACAACACACTGCCACGCTCAACACACACGCACAACACACTGCCACACTCAACACACACGCACAACACACTGCCACGCTCAACACACACGCACAACACACTGCCACGCTCAACACACACGCACAACACACTGCCACGCTCAACACACACACAACACACTGCCACGCTCAACACACACACAACACACTGCCACGCTCAACACACACGCACAACACACCTGTGGATAACGTGAATAAGAGTGACTGAAATGTGCGTGTCTGGGGCCCGTTTAATAACCTAAGATCGTACATGAAGACCCTTTTCTGTACCTCGTGCAAGGGTTATCGTTTAACGATATCTAAGTCTGTTCGCTAAGACAATATTAGCCGTCCAGAAGGTCGTCCATAAGTGTTGAATAAAGTTGACCCATTCCGTCCCTGGGTCTCTATGGCATACAGAAAGGGTGTACATGTATCCTAGATCATTAAACAGGCCCCTGTCTCAGTGACATACAGAACAGGGTCTACATGTATCCTAGATTATTAAACGGACCCCTGTGTCTCCCCTTCATTGTTTTCCTTTCATCTCATATCATAGACGATAAGACTATCGCCGTTCCCACGCTATAAACCCGGCTAACATCAGACGACAGATTTACTCCCTTTTTCTACGTCATAATAATACACAAAAACGCGGGAACCTTCAGCTGTGAGGCTCCATTCCCAGGCCCTGTGAGTGGGTCAGTGGAGGGTCGGTGGAGGAGGGACTGGGCCGCCTCCCACGGCGCGCTGAATCAGTGACCAGGAATGTCGGGAGATACTCCGCCGGCCCTCTCCCTCTCCTCAGTCGCCGATCCTCTCATTTGTGCGCTACTGTAATCGCTTCCTGCTCCGTCATCGCTTTCCCCCCGAGCTACAGTAGGACACATATGTATACATAATATTGACTAGTTTCAGATACAAGCGGCTGTATGCTCCGGGGAGTGGACGCGTAGTAATATCTGGGCATATACGAGGTTATTGCGTAGTTAACTCCGAGTAGCATTCAACCGCTTTTATCTGAAACCAGTCTATATTGTATTCATTATCCACCTTTTCTGGACAAGTGGCGAGTCGATATTAGTTCGTTTTAGTTAGGTACTATTTTTCTGTACGCGTCCCCCGGAGCATGCAACATATCTGTATGCTCCAGGTATGGTGATACACACTCCCTATGTGTTTTCTAGGGACACTTTGTATTAGGTGAATATATCTTTATCCTACCCCTAATATAAAATCCCATAGGCTTAACATTGAGTTTCTGTATTCCATGCTGACTGGCATATGGAGTTTTATATGCCACTAGTGGCATACAGAATTGTTATCACATAGTATACCAAAATCGAGGAGACATGGTAGGATAAAATCAAAACCTGATTCGTTTTAATCGTGGCCACCGCATTCCACTCCTGGAGTTTTGGCTCCGGACTTCACTCGGCTTCGCCTCGTGAAATCACTATGCCAAACTCCAGTCGTGGCATACGGTGGCCAAGATTAAAGCTCATCTAGTTTTACGATAGTATGCTCCGGTAATGGTGATACACACTCCCTAGGTGTTTTCTATAGACACTTTGTATTAGGTGGACATATCTGTATACTCCGGGTATGGTGATACACACTCCCTATGTGTTTTCTATAGACACTTTGTATTAGGTGGACATATCTGTATACTCCGAGTATGGTGATACACACTCCCCATGTGTTTTCTATGGACACTATGTAATAGGTGGATATATCTGTATACTCCGGGTATGGTGATACACACTCCCTATGTGTTTTCTATGGACACTCTGTATTAGGTGGATAATAAAAGCGAACACCATCTCTCTAGGAGACTCCCTGCTAGTGTCAGTAAGAATAAAACACTGTATAAACAAACGGAGTTTGTGGCTCCTAGTTTTCATAAACTCCTCCACTTATTGAGTGTAAAGTTGCCGGAGTTCCTGACAAAAGGCGCGGCTTGTTGGTGAACACCGTCAGCCGGTACCGCCGGTCACATGGGGTCTATTGACGGGAGACCTCGCCCCCTCCGCCTGTTTGAATCGTTTATGTACGCGGGCGGGAAGAAGTGCTGATAAATCTCGGCCTCCTCACCGCCTGTTGGCGTAGGCTCCTCCGCCCCTGAGATTTACCCGCGTTAAATAAAGGCGACTTACAGGGAGGGCTGAATACTAAATGCTGTCCATATTTACCGACATTAGAAAAAGACGAGTATAACAAGTCACGGGAGCCTCTCTCTCAGGAGACAGGGAGCGGAGGTAAGGACACACACGGCGTGCAACGACCCGACAAGACGAGACCAGACGAGACCAGACGAGACCAGACGAGACCAGACCAGACGAGACCAGACCAGACCAGACGAGAACTGATCGAGAACCGTAGAAATACACAATACTCCACGAGTGTGGAGGCGCCGCAATCATCATCGAGGCGAGGCGCATCCACACGAGTGGAATATTGACTACTTTACGATTCGAGTGCGGTTCTGGATTTATCTCACCCCTTTTTATGACATGAAATATCATCAAAATCTGACAATGGATATATCTGTATGCTCCGACGAGGCGACCGCTTCTCTCAGGCGACCTTCACCTGAGGCCCCGCTCACCTCTGTTTACCTGGCGCCGGCGACACCGGGAACATCCCCCCCCCCTTCACCCCCCCCCCCCCTCCATCCTCCCCCCCCCCCCCCCGTCAGAGCGGGAAGTGGACCTACGAGCAGTAGAAATCCAACACCAGGCTACAGCCGGATTCCGCCACTTACCAAATATATCGACGTGTCTCTGGTTTGTCTCATGGCTATTAATTTAGAGAAATTTGACTTGTCTGCTTGTCCTTCTTAACTATAAGCCCAGGGTCTATTTTTACTAGGTTTGGGGGCCCCTTTGTGTACCTGTATCCTTTCCTTTTGTACGCTTCTCATGTCCTCTCTCCCTTCTTCTTCTTCCCTACTAGTCTCTCGGCGAGAGGGGGACACCTTGCTTTAGAGTCCAGACTATGTTTTGTGAGCATGATTTATCTTCAGAATCTTCTGATTATAAATCTGCCGCGTGCAACGCTGAAATCTTTGGGCATCTCAAGTTATGAGTGTTTGAAAAAGAAAAGTTAAAAATGATTCTTTAATCAATAAATAAATATGGTCAGGATTATTCAGTTTCCATTGCTTAAGGATCCTGTCACCTTTGAGCTCGATCCTACATTCTGTCTAGTTGATATCAATTTCTATTTCTAATTATGTTATTTTGGGTCATGACCTATTTTAATTGAATAATTAGGTCATCATAATAGAATTATCTGAAATAGATTGATGTAGACTCCTTTTTAAATAAAACAGATCGGGAATCACAAGAAAATAACATTTAAGACTCCAATGTGGATTTCCTCCTCCTCTCCTTCCTTCTCCCTCATTGCTTCATCGCGTCTCTCCTCCCTTTTTTTTAAATCAGTTTATTTAGACTGAATAAAATAAGGCAATCTGCCTGTTTTCAGTTTGATCCAGTGCGTCGTACTTGGCTTGGTTACAGTTGGCTTGACGTCGAACTAACATACCAACATTCTTACTTATATGATGATGTTTACAATGATACATCACTTGATCTGTTTTTTGCCGGTTATTCCAGAAATAAGTACACTTGTACTTGCCTTCTTGTCTACTTGTCGTCTTGGTCCTGTCCCTGTCTACTTGTCGTCTTGGTCCTGTCCCTGTCTACTTGTCGTCTTGGTCCTGTCCCTGTCTACTTGTCGTCTTGGTCCTGTCCCTGTCTACTTGTCGTCTTGGTCCTGTCCCTGTCTACTTGTCGTCTTATTCCTGTCCCTGTCTACTTGTCGTCTTGGTCCTGTCCCTGTCTACTTGTCGTCTTGGTCCTGTCCCTGTCTACTTGTCGTCTTGGTCCTGTCCCTGTCTACTTGTCGTCTTGGTCCTGTCCCTGTCTACTTGTCGTCTTGGTCCTGTCCCTGTCTACTTGTCGTCTTGGTCCTGTCCCTGTCTACTTGTCGTCTAGGTCCTGTCCCTGTCTACTTGTCGTCTTGGTCCTGTCCCTGTCTACTTGTCGTCTTGGTCCTGTCCCTGTCTACTTGTCGTCTTGGTCCTGTCCCTGTCTACTTGTCGTCTTGGTCCTGTCCCTGTCTACTTGTCGTCTTGGTCCTGTCCCTGTCTACTTGTCGTCTTGGTCCTGTCCCTGTCTACTTGTCGTCTTGGTCCTGTCCCTGTCTACTTGTCGTCTTGGTCCTGTCCCTGTCTACTTGTCGTCTTGGTCCTGTCCCTGTCTACTTGTCGTCTTGGTCCTGTCCCTGTCTACTTGTCGTCTTGGTCCTGTCCCTGTCTACTTGTCGTCTTGGTCCTGTCCCTGCCTACTTGTCGTCTTGGTCCTGTCCCTGTCTACTTGTCGTCTTGGTCCTGTCCCTGTCTACTTGTCGTCTTGGTCCTGTCCCTGTCTACTTGTCGTCTTGGTCCTGTCCCTGTCTACTTGCTTTCATCTTTCCTGCCTCCACTCTCTGTCCTTCATTGTCTTTCTCCTAATCTCAATTTCCTTGCTCATGCATACTGCTTTTTAAACCATTTATGACAGTTCGTGGTTGAACTGCATTTGTAGATGTCCCTTCCTCTCCTCTCTAAGAAACACTGACTGATATACGTGGGAGTTTCCCCGTTAGGTAAATAACCAAGCTTTGTGTTTTTACGTAAAGACTCCTCTGTAGGATCCAAGGCTCAATGCTTGAAATGATAATCACAGAACAAAAAAAGCACAACATAACTTGCAGTATCTAAGTACTTAATAACACCCTATATGACAGTATCTCCCATTAGGGGACCACTCCAGGCGGATAAGTGTTGGAGCGAGGTCTAAACGATCCTGTCGGGGTCGACAGGAGCGTGTCCCTGTTGTTTATCCCGCTCGTCAACTGTGGCGTTATGAGGTGGAGGGAGGGGAGAGGGCGGGGGACAGGTGTAACAGTCTAATCTCCCGCCTGGTCCCTGCTCCACTCTCCCAGCGGGATCATCCATATCCAGTGGTATAAAGCCCATTAGCGGAGGACCCCCCGTCTTAACCCGCCATTACCCATCAGGTAACCGCTAATTGGCCGCTTAGCAGCGCAGCGAGGCGGAACGAGGCGGAACTAGGCCTGATTATAGCCGTTGTGAGACACTTGAAAAGGACAACAGGCTGCGACTTGACGACGGATCAGACTCGCGGCCCGTGGTGGGCGACGTTTGATTCTGTCGACGTATCAAGTTCTATCCCGTGTGCTGCGATTACCAACAACACCCGGACAAAGTCTGTGTTTGGAGATTACCCAAAGTCTCTTCTCGGAGCTTACCCGGCCGTGGAGAGTGATGTATAGAACAAGGCAACTGTACGCGGCAGGATTCGGGAGATGGCTGGAAGGCAATGATAACAGTTCGTATTGGACCTCTATGGACACGGCAGGGAGGCAATGATAACAGTTCGTATTGGACCTCTATGGACATGGCAGGGAGGCAATGGTAACAGTAGGCATTGGACCTCTATGGACATGGCAGGGAGGCAATGATAACAGTAGGCATTGGACCTCTATGGACATGGCAGGGAGGCAATGATAACAGTAGGCATTGGACCTCTATGGACATGGCAGGGAGGCAATGGTAACAGTAGGCATTGGACCTCTATGGACATGGCAGGGAGGCAATGATAACAGTAGGCATTGGACCTCTATGGACATGGCAGGGAGGCAATGATAACAGTAGGCATTGGACCTCTATGGACATGGCAGGGAGGCAATGATAACAGTAGGCATTGGACCTCTATGGACATGGCAGGGAGGCAATGATAACAGTAGGCATTGGACCTCTATGGACATGGCAGGGAGGCAATGATAACAGTCAGCATTGGACCTCTATGGACATGGCAGGGAGGCAATGATAACAGTAGGCATTGGACCTCTATGGACATGGCAGGGAGGCAATGGTAACAGTAGGCATTGGACCTCTATGGACATGGCAGGGAGGCAATGATAACAGTAGGCATTGGACCTCTATGGACATGGCAGGGAGGCAATGATAACAGTAGGCATTGGACCTCTATGGAGATGGCTGGAAGGCAATGATAACAGTTCGTATTGGACCTCTATGGACATGGCAGGGAGGCAATGGTAACAGGCTTCTATTGTTTTCATGCGAGGCCCACTGTTGTGACTAGGTCGGAGGAGTGGTGGCGGTCAGTCAGGTCAGACAGACGTGTGGCACTGTCTGTGTGACCAGTTACTGACCAGTCCCTCTCACACCGCTCACTGGTGAGTAGCAGTCTTTATACAGGTCTCTCTCACCCCTGTATCTTTGTACCATAAGCTTGATAACATTGAGAACTCGTTCTCCATGCCCTTACGAGTATTACAGTCCATTCTCCATGGTCTATATCCTGTGTGTTGTCCGTTCTTTTAGTACATACAGGGGTGAGATAAATACAGAAAACAACTCGTTTTGGTCAAAGTCGCTGTTCTCCAACTCGTTTGAACGCTACGTGATATTCACTCAGCTATCGCCTCGTTCATATCACTCCACATCAAACTCGTGGAGAATGATGACTTTGACCAAAACTTGTTGGCTTCTTTAATTGCTGACCTCATCAAACATTCGCACAATAGTAGCAGTTATTTCATTTCTATACACATATAAGATATATAAAAAGTGTTGTATGTATATACCTTCATTTCATCACGGACCTCCAAATCCACGATTTGATATTCCTCAGTTTTTTTCATTAATTTATCCATTGCTCGCTGTCAGTGAAAAAACTCTCCCCGTAAATCATATTGAGCTTTCAGAAGAACTTCTTAATGTGTGTCCCTTGAATACTTGAATGTTTTTACCGCTAAGTCTGCCTCAGATAGTTTGTGTATATCTGTGATTGACGATCCTTTACGGCCAGATGGCTCTCACTGAGCTAAACTCTTTTTGGTTTAAAATGGAAACCATTGCAGGTCGTTGACTTACATTTCTCCGGGCTACAGTTACCTGGCTGCAGTTTATTAGGAGTATTAATTAGGAGCCATGCAGAGATGTATGCTGTACCACTATTTATCTCACCCCGGGTAGTTTTGTCCCATTGGCTTAACATTGGGAACTCGTATCCAACGCCCATGAAGTCTTTAGAAAAAATGCTCAATTGGGGATTATGTCACAAATGTTATCCCATTAATCAATGTAAAGGGTGAGATAAATTCTGAAACCCATTCAAGTCTACGGTCAGAGCTCGATCATATCTCATTTGAATTGCTACGGAATTCATGCGGCTTCGCCTTGCGAATTGCTACGCGCCTCGATGGGATACGAGCTCTGACCCGAAACTTTAGTAGGTTTCCTCTATACCCCTATATACTGTACTAGATCTACAGGCTCATACTCCTGGAAATGCTGAACTCGATCTGAACTATGACACCTTCCAGCCATCTCATAGACTTAATCTCAAGGAGATATAAAGCTGCGTGTCGTCATCGTGTAAAAAGACTGAACATACCTTACTAAACTGATTACACTATCTCTACATGATCGATATGGTATAAAAGTAGCAGTCATGATGCATTACCTCTGCTACTGTTTTAGTATCATACCACAAGACTCTCATGAACTCTCTTTGCCTACAGAGGGGATTCTGTTTGTTTGTTTGTTGGGGTAGTTTAACGTCCAATTTGTTCAGTTAGACTTTGGATTTGACCGAATCTATGAGATGAATGTAGGTAGAAATCTCACCCCTACACATTTACTGATGTGAGAGTTCTTTTACTTCCCACACCACATAGACATGGTATGAGAAGGATTGGCCTTTGATATAGCAGTAAATCTACCACTGCTGGGCGTGAAGGAGAAAAGTGGCTGCAGTGAGACTCAAATCAACAAAGTCCAGTGCTCTTTACCACTGAGCTAACTCCCCACCCTGGTCGCTTTAGTTTTGCTTGCATGCATGCATATCCGGTCTGCACCACGAGGAGGCGAGGCGACCAAGAGGGTGAACAGACTGGTAACTGCTGTCCTCCCCAGCAGAGCGACAGAGACGAGCATTATATCAAGGGTTCATTGAAGTATTTGGTTTTAAACATTCCAGGTGAAGGCTATTCCACAGAAAACTAGAGGAGTTGATTTTAAATTGATGGTTTTATTGGGGGTTGTTTTACATCGAAATAGAAACATTCCCATATGATGGGAAGTTTTGTTTTGGTATTCTTGGCTAAGCAGTGGTTGAATTATTGGTCGGTGGACTCGAGGAATGAGACTACTCTGGAGTCTACTGGGACATTTCAGAACAGAACTCGTCGAGTCCCATGTTCATTCTCCACACGGCCACGTTTTAACTCGCTGCTGTTGGAATGTGTCCTAGTGGAAAACGCCACTCACTTCTACAAAGGCGCACATTTCGAGTCGTTTCACACGAGGTCAAACACATTTCTCACGCCGACGGAACATTTAGAAAACTTTGCTTGTGTCGGCAGATTTCACATCAATATGGATGTCAGCCGTATTGATTCTCCCCGTGACGATATTTGAGTTGACTGTGTAATGGGAGGGGGAGTAGCGGTGTGCCCAGTGACGGGCGGTGAGGACCAGTGTACTTTACCGCCAGCTCTATCAGAGACTGATGAATACCCCCCCCCCCCCCCCCCTGCAGCACTCGCCGACTTGTGGACATGTTCGACGACTAAAGTGAAACGCACCCGACGTGGGTGAACTCTATTTCTTTCTTCGTCAATAAAAAGTAGTTGAAAAGAAATCACTCCTATCGTTTGCGGACGAGATACTTTCTGGGTTGCATTGCAATAGGTACAGGTTATATATCGGTAATATAATCATTGCCTAATTTGTAATACATGTGCGTTCTCATGCAATCCTATTGTCTCAACTCACTAGATTATTTCATTACATTGCAGTACATCTATGATAACTGTCAGGGGATTTTTCCGTTACCTTAGACACTATTTCTTAGCTATACAAGACGGCATTTGTTATATCACTTTGTTTTTAACATTCTCTGGGAGAACGTTTGTAAAATTCGCCCGCCGGGTGGGATTCCATCCCTCAACTCGCCTTGACCGTGTTTTGGTGTCATTCCGTTCTTTTTCCAATTTTTTCCAATTCTCTGGGAAAACATGCTGCTTTATATCTCAACGATAACCAATGCTATAAGTACATTGCTGTTAGCAGGATGACTTACAATGTTACAAACTCACGCAGTCGTTCATGTTTCTTCTAGCTGTACCAGATTGTAAAAGTGAGTGAATTGATTCAGTCACTAGCTAATCCTGTATGGGTATCAACCATGACAATACCCAGGTCGTTCCTGTCAGACGGGGCTGTAGACACACACAGTCAGTAGAAGACTGCCTCTGATCGCGCCGCAGTTTGTAGGATACTCGGGCACTCTTCATGTATGAAGTTTGAACGCGGCCTATCAGTGTCATCCAATCTCCACCGTACCCTGTCTCAGTGCCAGATAATTACGAATACTATCCAGGATCGGCTCCGGCCGTTATACCTCCTCATAGCGCGCAACACCTCAAGACTCCACACAGGGGAAGGACTCTGTCAGATCGGGCTCCTTGTTGTACGTATGTATCATGTTTCACGGGCACGAATTAGTTCTGACGGCCAATCAAACAAAGGCACATGAGTAGAGGCTGTAAACCGATGTCGGGAAATTCCGTTTTTAATCGCGATTTACTTTCTCTGTACTCTGAACTCATGCCGGGAAGTTCCGTTTTCAATCGCGATTTACTTTCTCTGTTCTCTGAACTCATGTCAGTGTCCGTTTTATTGCGAGTTACTTTCTCTGTTCTCTGAACTCATGTCAGTGTCCGTTTTATTGCGATTTACTTTCTCTGTACTCTGAACTCATGTCGGTGTCCGTTTTTAATCGCGATTTACTTTCTCTGTACTCTGAACTCATGTCGGGAAGTTCATACTGAAGACAGGAAGCAGTGAGGGTACATGCTGGGCTCCTGTGCCTCTTTCCAAGTGGTAAAGAGATAGTCAATTGCAAGAGCCCCAGTGTGTGAAGTTAAAATGCTGCTAGTTGAGTGATTTCTAAATTCTATTGAGTTTTGAAATAACACTGGATGATATGAGTCTCATATATCAGCAAATAGAAAATGCAAAAGAAGGCATGTCACCATGCTACCTTCTATGGGAAGGCCATCTGGAAATGTAAGTGCTTAATTATTGGTGTCTATGGAAAACTGCAATACTTTGACTTCGTTGTAAGATGACACTGATAATCTATTCCTATCTTCAAATAATTCTGTATTCTGATAGTTTGGAACATGTACAAATGAGAAATGCTAAAATAAAAACTATGTCACCTACTAACTTCTATGGGAAGGCCGTCTGGAGAAGCTAAGTGCTCAAGTATCGGTGTCCATGGTAAACTGCAATATTATCATTAAATCAAACCAGGATATAAACCAGTTTGGATAGGATCACCACATATCCAGAGATTCAGTTTTCTATTTTTCCGTGGAAATCCACCTTTTCATATTCAGTATATGTTATTACTTTTCCTTACATCAAACAAAGATAATATTGATTTAGCCTCATTTTTGCCAATAAAACAGCGGTCTGAAGCTCCCCACAGACCCTCAGCTTCATGCCATGGCCGACAAGGACATGTTATCCAAGTTTCCCCGGTCTCTCTGAGGCAGACAAATCCACACGAGAATATCTCCCCTTTTTTCCCTGACCCTGACTGACATCCTGTACGTCAAACAGACTGCTCAGGTTAATAACGTCATGGATCCTGGTGTTTTATGTGTCGGTGTTGGATTTATAGGATGTTTATCCAGCACTGTGATCGGTGGACTGGGAGCGATGCCTTGTAATTCACCTCAGTTGCCTCTGATGCACCCCGCGCCCATTCACCAAACTACCCCTGATTCTGTTCTCCCGGGTAATCGTACTCACTTTTGTCTCCACTTTGCCAGAACTTTAAAACGCCATTTAACCTAAAATACGCTCTCTCGTTTTTCAGGTGAGTTGTATTCGCTTTCCACGGAACCTCAGGCTCTTAGCTGAAAAAAACTCGACTTAGAGGAAGAAACCTGAGGTAAGAAAATAGAAATTAGTTGAAAACAACTTGACTTAGAGGAAGAAACCTGAGGTAAGAAAATAGACATTAGTTGAAAACAACTCGACTTAGAGGAAGAAACCTGAGGTAAGAAAATAGATATTAGTTGAAAACAACTTGATATAGAGGAAGAAACCTGAGGTAAGAAAATAGACATTACAAAGAAACGACGCATTTTCTTTGGCATACCTCCATAATGGCTGAACCCGTGATGACAATCCGACCTTGACCTTGGGCCCTTCCCTGAGGGCCCCCACAAGATCTTTTAACAGTGGCAGGTCCTTTCTACAAAATTGTAGCCCCCCCCCCCCCCCCCCCACACACACACAAGGTACTCGGGTCAAAGGAGTTTCAGATGAAAGATGAATGTGGGTTAAGTGTGTCAGTGAAGCGTTCGACTTTATCATCTGCATTTCAGAGGACAGAAAGGTCATCATGTATTCAAGTGAAAGAGTCACAATGGAATTGTCTTGTCTTATCAAATCTGATTTATGTGGACGTAGAGTAGAAAGGAATGTCCTATTAGTCAGAAGATCTTATACCACGTTGTACTTAATCAAATGAAGATCATCGTGTCGGACAGGCGCTCAATAGACGGACTCTTCTGGCCAGATTTAGAGGGGACCCCCACCTACCACGATAGGCCACGACATGCTTCCCGATCGCTACGATTTGAAATGGGGAAATCGTGACCTATCGGGAGGTCCCCGATAGGTCCAACAGTTTGAAATCGTAGAGCGTGGCAACGCCTTGGGAGGACCAATAACATAAACGTTGACCACGATATCTTCCCGATAGACTACCATACCCAACGACAGGCTACGAAATTTCCAACATGTTGGAAATTAGGACCTCTACGATTGGTGTTTTCATCGCAGCCTATCGTGAGCTGTCGTAGACGGAATCGCAGAAACCTGTTCCACCTACCACGATTTTGCCAGACCTCACGCTACAATCGGAATGGTGTCGGGAAGGCCGTCGTAAGGCCAATCGGGACCAGAATCGTGGTAGGTGGGGGCAGGCTTTTAGAGTTCAGAAACCCGCGATTCCTTCATGAAGATCTCCACAGAAGGGTCCTTTAGAAGAACCATCATGTGGAGAACTCAGTGAGTGTTCAGGGGTGGCAGGTGGTCGGTATGAGAGATAGTCAGAGAAGGACAGAGGGAGTTCTTCCCGCCCCAAACGCCGGAGACACACCAAGCCAAAAACACAGCCGTTTCCAGAACCGCCAACACGAAATGGTGTGTGAGATCTAGGGCGAGTAAAAGCTAAAATCAAAACGGCGGTTTTACTCCCGAGGCTGGAAAATGTGGACGCGTTTTTGTAAATCCATTTACATAGCAACACGTTTAGTAGCGGTCGTAGTTGCTATGAAACGAGCTGGAAACCAGCAGGACGAAAACAGAGCGATTGGAGTTACTCGACAAGGGCGGGCATGGCTTCCTGGACTATCGTAGGTAAAGAAATATCCATTTTTATCGATATTTAAAGGTATATCGGAATTGGGAAACCAATCTCCGTAGAAAATAAGTCAAAGCCTCGGGAAGTAATTTTCGCAAGCCTTACCTGGTAACTTTGACTTATTTTCACCGGTGCGTAGCTTCCCCCTGTTCCAGAATGTACTGGGGAAACGGTGATATTCCTGTTTACATTATATTCTGTATTGGGATTAGGGGATGGTTTTCACGGCGTGTTGCGTTCAGTGGACACACGCTGGCCCACATCGCAGGCACACATCGGGGTTGGCACTGACCCGCGCGCCGCGACAAACCTTAGATAAATGCCAGAGACCCAGAATAAACAGAGAACCCACGGATTGCCAAACAGGCCAGCCTGGTCCGGGGGCGAGTACCCGGACAGGGTGCGGTACAGCCCCGGAAAACAGCCCCGGAAAACCAGGAGGAAGTCTACAGGGAAATAACTGACCTAGCCTGCCCTTTATTCTCCCCGACACTAAGTAGCATCTACCTGTATCTGTAGAGTACTATATGAGACTGTACTCGGCAGGTTTTGTTGTTTATAAGAAGCAGTTTCAGGAAGTGTTGGGTGTTATTTGTATCTGGCCCAGGGGAGAACTGGCCTGGTTGACTTTAGGAGCGACCCCCGGCGGACGGACACGGTATATATTTAAATGTATATTAAGAAGAGGCCATGTGTGAACTGTAAACTATGTCCGTACTGAGTCTAGCCAGGCTCATGTCGATGGGTTTTGCCCAGAACCTTCTTTTCTGATTATATCTGTATTATTTCCCCTGCTGCGAGTCACTTTTATTCATAATTTGAATGCTTGCCTAAGAAATCACGAATATCTATTATTTGGACATCGATAGTGAATGAATATTTGGATATAGACTCAGTGTTTATAAACTGGATGATATGTTTTATGTTTAAATAGTGTTAGCTGATTATTGTGTAACGAAGCGATCATGGTATGTAAATGAGACCTCGTTAATTACTCATGTTTTAGGGTGTTATCTCCAATATAAAGGTTCAG
This sequence comes from Alentia gelatinosa, assembly GCA_950022655.1. Taxonomy (NCBI): domain Eukaryota; kingdom Metazoa; phylum Annelida; class Polychaeta; order Phyllodocida; family Polynoidae; genus Alentia; species Alentia gelatinosa. The sequence goes on along the minus strand of OX465588.1, from coordinate 758,487 downwards.
ATGAAATATTGAACTACGTGTATAAATACTAGATGGCACTAGCAACTCAAATATCATTGTAATTTACCATGAAAGGAACATGTATCAAAAGATTCAATTATCTTTTTCATATGGATGTATATGTAACATCGTGTGAGTGTGTCCTTAGACGCAAAAGTCTATTTTAACTGAGCGGACTCAGTTTAGATAATGAATATGAAAAAATATATAAATAAAATACTTGGGGGAGTTGTCTCTGGTCGTCGGCAGGGGGCGTTGGCGCGTCACTGCGGCCGCTAGGTGTCGCCTCCACACGCCAATTAAATGGCCGTCAGACCCTTCTTCTAGTAAACAGATCACAGCCGATAAATAACAAATAAACGGTCGGCAGCAAAAAGGGCCTAATAACCTGCCAGAGACCGAAGGCGCACTCGGTGTAATTAGCAGTTCTTGTCAAGGAAAATCCCTTTTTGAGATAAAATTGGAATGGTGGAAAAAGGGGCGGAGGTGTCTGTGTGTGTGAGGACGGGAGTGTGGGATTATTGTTAGATTAGTTCCAAGGAGTATAGAGATCTGTTCTCTTGTTCTCTGTCCGTCCTAGACTTGCTCAAGTCTTTGATTATAAAGATATTAAATGATTAAAGAAAATCAGAATAAAGTTCATCATAATATGTGTCCTTCCCTGAGTGGCCAATGAATCATGTACCATGTATCCCAGCAAGTAGAGGTGAGGTAGGTGTAGGGCTAGCCATAGGACACAGAGACTGAAGCAAGGTGGCTAGACTGCAGTCTATGTCCTGGTGAGGAGGGGTGAGGTAGGTGTAGGGCTAGCCATAGGATGCGGGGACTAAAGCAAGGTGTCTAGACTGCAGTCTATGTCCTGGTAAGTAGGGGTGAGGTAGGTGGAGGGGTCGCTATAGGACACAGGGACTGGAGTCAGTCTATGTCCTGGTGAGGAGGGGTGAGGTAGGTGGAGGTATAATCACAGGGACTGGAGCCAGTCTATGTCCTGGTGAGGAGGGGTGAGGTAGGTAGAGGGGTAGCCATAGGACACAGGGACTGGAGCCAGTCTATGTCCTTGTGAGGAGGGGTAAGGTAGGTAGAGGGGTAGCCATAGGACACAGGGACTGGAGCCAGTCTATGTCCTGGTGAGGAGGGGTGGGGTAGGTGGAGGGATAGGACACAAGGACTGGAGCCAGTCTATGTCCTGGTGAGGAGGGGTGAGGTAGGTGGAGGTATAATCACAGGGACTGGAGCCAGTCTATGTGCTGGTGAGGAGGGGTGAGGTAGGTGGAGGTATAATAATAACACACAAGGACTGGATCCAGTCTATGTCCTGGTGAGGAGGGGTGAGGTAGGAGGAGGTATAAGACACAGAGACTGGAGGCAGTCTATGTCCTGGTGAGGAGGGGTGAGGTAGGTGGTAGCCGTATGACACAGGGACTGGAGACAGTCTATGTCCTGGTGAGGAGGGGTGAGGTAGGTGGTAGCCGTATGACACAGAGACTGGAGCCAGTCTATGTCCTGGTGAGGAGGGGTGAGGTAGGTGGAGGTATAATCACAGAGACTGGAGCCAGTCTATGTCCTGGTGAGGAGGGGTGAGGTAGGTGGTAGCCGTATGACACAGAGACTGGAGCCAGTCTATGTCCTGGTGAGGAGGGGTGAGGGAGGTGGAGGTATAATCACAGGGACTGGAGCCAGTCTATGTCCTGGTGAGGAGGGGTGAGGTAGGTGGAGGTATAGGAGACAGGGACTGGAGCCAGTCTATGTCCTGGTGAGGAGGTGTGAGGTAGGTGGAGGTATAATCACAGGGACTGAAGCCCGTCCATGTCCTGGTGATGAGGGGTGGGGTAGGTGGAGGGGTAGGCCGGATACAGGGACTGGAGCCAGTCTATGTCCTGGTGAGGAGGGGTGAGGTAGGTGGAGGGGTAGGCCGGATACAGGGACTCGAGCCAGTCTATGTCCTGGTGAGGAAGGGTGAGGTAGGTGGAGGTATAATCACAGTGACTGGAGCCAGTCTATGTCCTGGTGAGGAGGGGTGAGGTAGGTGGAGGTATAATCACAGAGACTGGAGCCAGTCTATGTCCTGGTGAGGAGGGGTGAGGTAGGTGGAGGTATAATAATAACAACACACAGGGACTGGAGCCAGTCTATGTCGTGGTGAGGAGGGGTGAGGTAGGTGGAGGTATAATCACAGGGACTGGAGCCAGTCTATGTCCTGGTGAGGAGGGGTGAGGTAGGTGGAGGTATAATCACGGAGACTGGAGCCAGTCTATGTCCTGGTGAGGAGGGGTGAGGTAGGTGGTAGCCGTATGACACAGGGACTGGAGGCAGTCTATGTCCTGGTGAGGAGGGGTGAGGTAGGTGGTAGCCGTATGACACAGGGACTGGAGCCAGTCTATGTCCTGGTGAGGAGGGGTGAGGTAGGTGGTAGCCGTATGACACAGGGACTGGAGGCAGTCTATGTCCTGGTGAGGAGGGGTGAGGTAGGTGGTAGCCGTATGACACAAGGACTGGGGGCAGTCTATGTCCTGGTGAGGAGGGGTGAGGTAGGTGGTAGCCGTATGACACAGGGACTGGAGGCAGTCTATGTCCTGGTGAGGAGGGGTGAGGTAGTTGGAGGTATAATCACGGAGACTGGAGCCAGTCTATGTCCTGGTGAGGAGGGGTGAGGTAGGTGGAGGTATAATCACAGGGACTGGAGCCAGTCTATGTCCTGGTGAGGAGGGGTGAGGTAGGTGGAGGTATAATCACGGAGACTGGAGCCAGTCTATGTCCTGGTGAGGAGGGGTGAGGTAGGTGGAGGTATAATAATAACAACACACAGGGACTGGAGCCAGTCTATGTCCTAGTGAGGAGGGGTGAGGTAGGAGGAGGTATAATCACGGAGCCTGGAGCCAGTCTCTGCCCATCCTGGCTCTCTCTGTCATCGTGTGCGGCGCCGTTAAAGGTTAAACTGTCGGGCTGAAGGTGGGCCTTTCACATTGTCAGTGACATTACCTTTTAGTGTAGTCAGACATTTAACAAGCCGGCTGCATCCTGCCCGACTCCCAGCAACGTAAATAAATCTAGCCGACAAAAAGCAGCCACTTAAGACTGGGTCTCCTTAAATAATGTTCATGACGAATGCTGGCCGCGTCCTCGTCGTCTCAGGTTTAACGCCGGGTTTTGCTCGTCACAGAGCCGCGATACCTGATTGGCTCACTTCTCTAATCCTGCCTTCTTTCAAGCTAATTAAAAATGCTGATTTGGAGACCTGGGGAGCAGGGTGTCGTTGGTCACCGGAATGTTAAAGTGAGACTTGGTTAAGGATAAAATATGCGGACAACAGTTAATTCCCGATAATATGAACAATATCCTTTGACAGAGACTAAGGAAGAAACCAACAAGTTTTTGTCAAAGTCGTCGTTTTCCATGAGTTTGATGCGGAGTGATATGAACGAGGCGACAGCCAAGTGAATAATATGACGTAGCATTCAAACAAGTTGGAGAACAATGACTTTGACCAAAACGAGTTACGTTCTGTATTTATCTCACCCCTGTACACACTAAACGAATGGACAACACACAGGATATAGACCATGGAGAACAGACTGGAATACTCACAGGGGCATGGAGAACAAGTTCCCTGATGTTAAGCCTATAGGAGATAAAAGCTCTATTCTCGTTGCTACTGAATTCAAACCAGCCTTATCAGCTGTGCGCACAGTAGGATGAATGAAGAATTCATATAAACCACTTTTCTATGAGAATTAGGCACTAGAAGACACTGTTGAGTATTTCAGTCTAAATGGTTACGATTAGACATGACAGTAGAATATAGAGTAGTGATACCATATTCCAGATCTGTCTTTCAATATTCAGAACATCCTTCTTACAGGCAAACGGTTTTGTAACAGAACGCAAGAAAATGGACGAATACATAAGGAGTGATCGTACTTCATCATTTTAATGATCAGCTGATCCATTTGAAGTACTTGTCTCAGTGGGGTGAGGCTTGGCACTCATTTAACATTTACACGACTATATATATTACATTACATGATATTAATATCCTACTTCTGTCAGATAGATTCTCAGTACAGAATAGAAATCCTTTGCCAAGACTACGAGTACATTATTTCAGGTTAGAATTTGAAATAGACTTGGAGGCCATCCATTAAGTATGTACGCAGAATTTCCGAACCCCCCCCCCCTCCTAATCTTGTACGCAATAGAAGAAAGAAGAACATACGCAAGATTTCCGAATTCTTTTACCCTCCCCACCCCTAGTGTGTATGTTCTTGATGAATGGCCCCTTGGCCGTCTGTAGATAATGATAGTTTAAAATGGTTGATATGAGGAATGTCTGTTGTTGATCCGTGAATGTAATACTGGAGCATGATACGTGGGCGGTTAGATGTGGTCATTTCCTCCTGTGTAGAAGCCCGCCCTCCTGGCACGCCTGTTCTGGACACTCCGAGGCTGACCACAGGACCTGGGTGTGTTCACTTTGTCACCATGTCGACTCTCCAGCCCTCTCAACCACAGCCATGTTAGAAGAGACCAATAATATCAAACGGGACACGAATTTGTTGGTTTTAGGACTGGGCTTCTTGATATTCCCAAATAAAAAAAAACTTAACATTTTTTTATCAAAAAGTTCTCGACCTTGCCAGATATCTCAATTTCTTTATACGCCCGTTAACGTTCTGGGAGTGGCATATATCATGTCATAATGAGAAAGCTACATGTTTTGGTGGGTAGATGAAATCTCCCCCTTTTCTATAGGGACATGTAATACTTATGTATCTTATCTTAATTAGCCCAAAGTGCAGTGGCAGACTCATATCCTAGGTTTTTCGGGTTACGATACAATATGCCAAAATCATAATGACAGAACAGGCAAAACATAGCAGGTAGGCTTGTATCTGGTGAAAGGGGCTGCGCTGCGTAGCATAATCTTTTCGAAAAAGATTGAATACGTTCTTATGATTTAAGCAAGTATTATTCAATATGATTACAGGACATCACTATAGGTTGAACTACGGGACACGGAGAATCTATCCGGTCTCTCTGACCCTCAGTCACTGTACGCGGGACCTCCAACATTCTTAATGTGTACTACGTACGTCGTCACGCGGGACCCTCAAGATTCTTAATGTGTACTACGTACGTCGTCACGCGGGACCGCCAAGATTCTTAATGTGTACTACGTACGTCGTCACGCGGGACCCTCAACATTCTTAATGTGTACTATGTACGTCGTCACGCGGGACCGCCAAGATTCTTAATGTGTACTACGTACGTCGTCACGCGGGACCCTCAAGATTCTTAATGTGTACTACGTACGTCGTCACGCGGGACCTCCAAGATTCTTAATGTGTACTACGTACGTCGTCACGCGGGACCTCCAACATTCTTAATGTGTACTACGTACGTCGTCACGCGGGACCTCCAACATTCTTAATGTGTACTACGTACGTCGTCACGCGGGACCTCCAAGATTCTTAATGTGTACTACGTACGTCGTCACGCGGGACCTCCAAGATTCTTAATGTGTACTACGTACGTCGTCACGCGGGACCTCCAAGATTCTTAATGTGTACTACGTACGTTGTCACGCGGGAACCTCAACATTCTTAATGTGTACTACGTACGTCGTCACGCGGGACCTCCAACATTCTCAATGTGTACTACGTACGTCGTCACGCGGGACCTCCAACATTCTTAATGTGTACTACGTACGTCGTCACGCGGGACCTCCACGATTCTTAATGTGTACTACGTATGTTGTCACGCGGGACCTCCAAGATTCTTAATGTGTACTACGTACGTTGTCACGCGGGACCTCCAACATTCTTAATGTGTACTACGTACGTCGTCACGCGGGACCCTCAACATTCTTAATGTGTACTATGTACGTCGTCACGCGGGACCGCCAAGATTCTTAATGTGTAATACGTACGTCATCACGCGGGACCTCAAACATTCTTAATGTGTACTACGTACGTCGTCACGCGGGACCTCCAAGATTCTTAATGTGTACTACGTACGTCGTCACGCGGGACCTCCAAGATTCTTAATGTGTACTACGTACGTTGTCACGCGGGACCTCCAAGATTCTTAATGTGTACTACGTACGTCGTCACGCGGGACCTCCAAGATTCTTAATGTGTACTACGTACGTCGTCACGCGGGACCGCCAAGATTCTTAATGTGTACTACGTACGTCGTCACGCGGGACCCTAAAGATTCTTAATGTGTACTACGTACGTCGTCACGCGGGACCCTCAAGATTCTTAATGTGTACCACGTACGTTGTCACGCGGGACCGCCAAGATTCTTAATGTGTAATACGTACGTCGTCACGCGGGACCTCAAACATTCTTAATGTGTACTACGTACGTTGTCACGCGGGACCTCCAAGATTCTTAATGTGTACTACGTACGTCGTCACGCGGGACCTCCAACATTCTTAATGTGTACCACGTATGTTGTCACGCGGGACCGCCAAGATTCTTAATGTGTACTACGTACGTTGTCACGCGGGACCCTCAAGATTCTTAATGTGTACTACGTACGTCGTCACGTGGGACCCTCAAGATTCTTAATGTGTACCACGTACATTGTCACGCGGGACCGCCAAGATTCTTAATGTGTACTACGTACGTTGACACGCGGGACCTCCAAGATTCTTAATGTGTACTACGTACGTCGTCACGCGGGACCCTCAACATTCTTAATGTGTACTACGTACGTCGTCACGCGGGACGGCCAAGATTCATAATGTGTACTACGTACGTTGTCACGCGGGACCCTCAAGATTCTTAATGTGTACTACGTACGTTGTCACGCGGGACCTCCAACATTCTTAATGTGTACTACGTACGTTGTCACGCGGGCACGACGACATATAAACAATTAACATCGGATCAAAGTCGTCCATAAAACCTGACCTTCGGAATCACTCAAATGAGCTCAAATGAAGCTTAATGTGATTAGGCAAACGCTCGTATTGTGCTCCCGGCCTCATTAGCCTAATTATCAAAGACCGCTCGTAATTCCTTGGCGTCGTTCATCATTCACAACGCGTATCTGGGTCAATCGGGTTTGTAAACCACACGAACATATCTAAACACGAAATAAAGATGAATTACTATGAATCTGTCAGTATCCTTCAAGGAAGTACGGGTTGTCCATGGACAGAAATCTCAAAAGAAGATATGACAAAGCTAGGACTTTTTAAACATACTGTAATCAACCCAAGTGTCATCGGTGAATGATGACAATAACGGATGACTATGGAATTTGAAAGGGAAGATTAATTTAATGATGTAATGATGCAATGCCTGTACCCAGCTGCACCCAAACTCTAGTGATTGATGATGAAGGTCTTTGTAACTCGCCGTTTGTATGTGTCCAGCTTTGATGGTTGACGGAATAGGGTTAGATTTGTGCTGCTCGATCATGGTGAAGGAATGCCGCGCTGAGAACAATATGGCGCCCGGGGAATTCAAAACCAATAATGATCCAATTAATCTGAAAATAAGGCATCTCCATGATCAGCGATATACCAGCGATAAGATGGTATCAGGAGGTGGTTCTGTGGTGCTCTGGTTCTGACAACTTGTAAAGCCTAGAGGCCTGGACCAGCTAGGTGTAGACCCTAAGATGGAGGGAGTAAGAACTCTAACACAGATGTACTATGTACTACTATGAGTCCCGAACTGATTTTAATGACAGATTCTTTAGCTTATATACAGTCAGCAGGTGGCATCTTGCTGCAGGTTGAGCTTGTAAGTTCTGTGCTGTGATTGGCTGTTGGAGTTATGGCCAATGAGGATTGGCCATTCCAGTCTATCCACATGTCAGAAGGGCCGCTAATGTAATTAACAACTCAGGTGTCATGTCAGCGCGCCCTGCCCCCATGTGGCCAGACTAGATACTACAGCAAGCGATAATGAGGGTAAACATGCCATTCACTACATGGCTGCCATACTGAGCCTCTACAAAATGGTGACTGTCTTAATGCCATCGTTTTGATACTAATAGATATGGGCAATTTATATGACTAATCTCTTCGCATAGAAACCAATATAATGGATCATGATAGGGATTAGAGACCGGAACTTTAAGCCCATAAGACAGCGACATCTACTGCCGATTCTCATCGATCCGAGAATCGGGAACAAGAGTGCCAATGCCCCTCATACAGCATTGATGAGATCAAAGTGAGCCGCCGGGAGCCGAGCCGCGGTGAGCCACGGGCCCCTGGTATGGATTCATAGAAAATTTTAATAAGTTCGAATCCAATAAAGATATCGGGAAACGGTTTTCAGACTTATACGGCCTTCTCAGAATCGGGAACAGTCGGTGAAGTGCGTACAGCGACAAGATTAAGGTCGGGCAGAGTCGGTCATTACCCCTATGCTAGTAATGCCCGACCCGATTAAGTCGGATGCATGAAGTGCGTACAGCGACACGATTCTGACCGACCCAACGGGTTCGTCGGGCAAAAGTGTGATCGGGAACAATCGGCGTGTCGCTGTCTTATAGGCTGTAAGGTCTGGCAGAGTCGGTTATTACCGCCATGCTGGTAATGTCCGTCTGTAAAGTGCGTTTACCGAGTCTGACCTCTGACTGTAGCACTGCTATTTAAATGGCCTGCTCACAGTCGGGAACAGTCGGTGAAGGTGCGTACAGCAGCAATCTTAAGGTCGGGCAGAGTCGGTTATTACTCCCATGCTAATAATCCCCGACCCGATTATAATGGGGTCTGTGAAGTGCGTACAGGTACATAAAGTTCACCGATTCTGACCGACCCGACGGAGTGATCGGGTTGCCGCTGTTTGTCGGCTGTGAGAGTGACGCGCAGACGCCCTCCCGTGTGACGGCTCTGACAGGTGGCGGGACACACACTCACACCCCTCACTGCGCGACACCCGCGTGACGGCCCTGACAGGTGGCGGGACACACACTCACACCCCTCACTGCGCGACACCCGCGTGACGGCCCTGACAGGTGGCGGGACACACACTCACACCCCTCACTGCGCGACACCCGCGTGACGGCCCTGACAGGTGCCGGGACACCCACTCACACCCCTCACTGCGCGACACCCGCGTGACGGCCCTGACAGGTGGCGGGACACACACTCACACCCCTCACTGCGCGACACCCGCGTGACGGCCCTGACAGGTGGCGGGACACACACTCACACCCCTCACTGCGCGACACCCGCGTGACGGCCCTGACAGGTGGCGGGACACACACTCACACCCCTCACTGCGCGACACCCGCGTGACGGCCCTGACAGGTGGCGGGACACACACTCACACCCCTCACTGCGCGACACCCGCGTGACGGCCCTGACAGGTGGCGGGACACACACTCACACCCCTCACTGCGCGACACCCGCGTGACGGCCCTGACAGGTGGCGGGACACACACTCACACCCCTCACTGCGCGACACCCGCGTGACGGCCCTGACAGGTGGCGGGACACACACTCACACCCCTCACTGCGCGACACCCGCGTGACGGCCCTGACAGGTGGCGGGACACACACTCACACCCCTCACTGCGCGACACCCGCGTGACGGCCCTGACAGGTGGCGGGACACACACTCACACCCCTCACTGCGCGACACCCGCGTGACGGCCCTGACAGGTGGCGGGACACACACTCACACCCCTCACTGCGCGACACCCGCGTGACGGCCCTGACAGGTGGCGGGACACACACTCACACCCCTCACTGCGCGACACCCGCGTGACGGCCCTGACAGGTGGCGGGACACACACTCACACCCCTCACTGCGCGACACCCGCGTGACGGCCCTGACAGGTGGCGGGACACACACTCACACCCCTCACTGCGCGACACCCGCGTGACGGCCCTGACAGGTGGCGGGACACACACTCACACCCCTCACTGCGCGACACCCGCGTGACGGCCCTGACAGGTGGCGGGACACACACTCACACCCCTCACTGCGCGACACCCGGGCGTGGCTACCACCCTGGATGGCCCACACCACCGGAATCCTCCGCCTCCCTGCTCCCGTTCCCACGTTAGTCCTCCTCCCTCTGTTACCCGCCAATCAGCCCGGACGGGAATCACACGGAGACACTCGTGTACTCATAACTGGTGTACGTCATAGACTCGTGTACTCATAACTGGTGTACGTCATAGACTCGTGTACTCATAACTGGTGTACGTCATAGACTCGTGTACTCATAACTGGTGTACGTCATAGACTCGTGTACTCATAACTGGTGTACGTCATAGACTCGTGTACTCATAACTGGTGTACGTCATAGACTCGTGTACTCATAACTGAAGTACGTCATAGACTCGTGTACTCATAACTGAAGTACGTCATAGACTCGTGTACTCATAACTGGTGTACGTCATAGACTCGTGTACTCATAACTGGTGTACGTCATAGACTCGTGTACTCATAACTGGTGTACGTCATAGACTTGTGTACTCATAACTGGTGTACGTCATAGACTCATGTACTCATAACTGGTGTACGTCATAGACTCATGTACTCATAACTGGTGTACGTCATAGACTCGTGTACTCATAACTGGTGTACGTCATAGACTCGTGTACTCATAACTGGTGTATGTCATAGACTCGTGTACTCATAACTGGAGTACGTCAAATGGCGGATCGGATTCACTCTGAAGGGCACACCCCGGTGCATGGTCTCAGAGGAGCTCCTTTCTCAAGGTACAGTCTCTGACAGCCAGGTGGGGCTTCTTAAAATGCTACATTAACTTCATTATTAATTAAAGGAATCTGTCGGGAACTCAAATTCGCTGAAAAACGCGTTTTACCCTTCAGACCCGATTTGCGCAGTTCGGTCAGTGCGACTGAGGGTTTACTCTGAGAATCTCTCAGGACTCCATTGATCGCCACTACCTGGTGATCTTAGAGCGAGCGCTCACCAGAGTGACCACTTGACGAGAACGAGGCCCGCTTTCAGAACAGTCAACTCATCAGTCCTGTATACGACCAGTCGCATCCTGCACAAGTCCTGAGCATAGACCCTCCAGACGGTACTAAACTCCCTATTATCGCCCGGGGTAAGGCAAGGTTCCGCTCCCGACTGGCTGGCCATACCACGACCGCAGGAACCAGAGTTTTCCGATTCATAATTGGAGAAACTGAAAATAATTTGGGATTTTTATGTAGAAATAGCTGAAATTTCCATTTCTGGCATCGGATTGCCAATTTGAAGATTTATGAAAACCGTTAAACTGCAATAATTTTGGGTTACGGGTCAAGGGTCTATCGCCATACAACGACCAGAACCAGCTAACACCGGATCCTGTAAACAGACTGAATTATGGGATGCCCCAATACGGTCTATGATTCAGAAGCAACCTGCTAGAAGCCTGTGCCTTCATTTATATCGGTGTATGTTGCATGTGGAGAGTTGTCTCAGTGGTTAAAGCTTATATAAAGCAATTAATCTCTGTTAATTAATTCAAAAGAATAGGCCCCGCCCTCCACATGGCTGAGCATGTGCAGAACGGGACCATCGAGGGCATTTTTTCACTGGGAGTAGCGTGGGGCGCTGTCAGCCCTTGTGTACATGTACCCTGGACAACTTTGAGGCAATGGTCGTCTATAGGAGCTCTGCTCCAATGCTAAAGCATGGGAGTAGTGTTAGGACATCGTTACCTGCGCCGACTGTCAGACTGGAGCTATAAAACTGACAGCTAGAGGGCTGAGGGCAGTCAGTCAGATCTGACACTCAGCGGTGTACACACAGCCGTGATTACCGACCATGACAAGCACTATAGGCAGTACAATGACCAGAAGAACACATGGTAACTAATACAATATATGCTCAATATCTATGTATATCTGTGTACCTGTATCTGTGTATCTATATTTACTCAGGATAATTTCACTGTATTTTGCACATTTTGTAATGAATATGCAAGGCCAGGTGAGAGACAGTTAGCAGGGCAGTGAGGCATGACATGAGGGTCAAGGCTGGACTGGTCCTGTAAGGGTTATTTGTAAACATGATATTTGTTGGAGGGAGGGAAGTTATCTATATAACTCTGTGTATCATGTGTCTCTCTATATATCTGTATGTGTATCTGTGTATCTTTGTCTGTGTATCTGTGTAATAACTGCACTCTGTAGGGATTCATGTAATACAAGATCTACCTTCCATACTTCACCTGCAGCTCCCACCCTGTAGACTGACCACCATGCCCCTGTATGTGGCTCCTATATACCCCCACACAGCGCAGACTGCGACATGGGGACGGCGTGAGCGGTCAGGGGCAGGTGCACAACACACAGGCCGCCCTCTCACACAGTGAGAAGGCGGTGTTATATTTTTTGAAATTATCATTAAGATTAGTTCCCGTATTTCAGCTTTAAGGAACTGGACTTGTGATCCCAAGGTTGTGGGTTCGGATCGCACCGCAGACACTCTTCTCCTTCATCCCCAGCACTGGTAGATTGTGTAGAATCTTAAAAGAATCTGTAATGGTTAACTGCACGTAAAGTCAAACCAACCAACCAACTTAGCAAATACCTAGGATATCTCTTGGCTAAAGTATTCTAACCCACAATTAATTAGAATAATGATATTGTTTTCTATATATCCTGAACAAATCATGAACCAATATAAATTATTCCTCAAAATTGACATTTTTGTATTAAAGACCCTTTCTTCTGGGATGCTCGGTTTATAGCTGGATGAGAACGGAGGTCGTGGGCTCTGGTCTCCAGTGTTCAGAAATACCAGTTTCCTACTTTTCCGTGGAAATTAACTTTTTCATATTCAGTATATGTAATTTTTTCACTTGTGTCAAACAAAGATTATATTGATTTAGCCTCATTTATGCCAATAAAACAGCGGTTTAAACCTCCCCACAGACCCTCAGCCCCATGCCATGGCTGACAAGGACATATCCAAGTTTTCCCGATCTCTTTCAGGCAGAGAAATCCACATGAAAATATTTCCAAATTTTCCCCTGACCTCAACTGACATCCCTGAGTGTTTCTGACGGCATCCATTCGGGAGTCACCTTAGTTCACACTGGTCCCTACCAAGTTAAAACCACGGATACTGAAACAAACAGAAACAGAGAAACAAGAACCACCAGTTGATGAAAGGTTCAAACTAGGGTCACCTCAAGATCAAACAGCTAATAGGCTACAGAGCCTGCATTCTGTACACACCATTGTATTGGGAACTGGTACCAGGCTGGTCAGGGATTCTGTACCACACACAGAGTACGACACACAGACTGCTGGAGGCGGCACCCAGACGCGGCACGCGCTGGCACATGCGCACCGGGCGTTTCCGGTGGGACGTGCTGAGCTGGTGCCGGTGATTGTTTGTCGTTTATTGGCGTTAATTGAGGCGGACGCTGGACGGACGCTGGACGGACGCTGGACGGACGCTGGACGGACGCTGGACGGACGCTGGACGGACGCTGGACGGACGCTGGGTGGACGCTGGACGGACGCTGGACGGACGCTGGACAGACGCCGGACGGACGCTGGACGGACGCTGGACGGACGCTGGACGGACGCTGGGTGGACGCTGGGTGGACGTTGGGTGGACGCTGGACGGACGCTGGACGGACGCTGGACGGACGCTGGACGGACGCTGGACGGACGCTGGACGGACGCTGGACGGACGCTGGACGGACGCTGGACGGACGCTGGACGGACGCTGGACGGACGCTGGACGGACGCTGGACGGACGCTGGACGGACGCTGGACGGACGCTGGACGGACGCTGGACGGACGCTGGGTGGACGCTGGACGGACGCTGGACGGACGCTGGACGGACGCTGGACAGACGCGGGGTGGACGCTGGGTGGACGCTGGGTGGACGCTGTACGGACGCTGGGTGGACGCTGGGTGGACGCTGGACGGACGCTGGACGGACGCTGGACGGACGCTGGACGGACGCGGGGTGGACGCTGGGTGGACGCTGTACGGACGCTGGGTGGACGCTGGACGGACGCTGGACGGACGCTGGACGGACGCTGGACGGACGCTGGACGGACGCTGGGTGGACGCTGGGTGGACGCTGTACGGACGCTGGGTGGACGCTGGGTGGACGCTGGGGGGACGCTGAGGTGCGTTCCACTGCTCGTCGCTGGCGGAAGGAGGCGCGCGGGTGGCGTGCGGTGCCCGACTTGACGTCGCCGCTGAGCAAATATGTGTTTTGCGGATCTCTACCGCCCCCCGCCGCCCGCCCACAGGGGGCATTCATAAACAAGCCGTGAAACAGACACACGCATACTAAACACCCGTGCCTGGACCGGTCCTCGTTTAATATTCCACACCATCATGTTAAGTGGGCTTGTCGATCTTCTCTCCCCACCACCACCTCCACCCACACGGCACGAGCTCGCTCAGAGTACTATGGCAAGCTGTTCACCATTTATTTGGAATTTAACAATGTAATTAAAGTAATTTCAATAAATTTCCAAATCATATTTCATTAGAATTAATAACTTTGATAAGATTATTAAATTGTTGAATTCAATGAGTGTTTCATGTTATTTTCTATTTCATCTTCTTTGATACCTAATTTAGAGCATCCTTAATTTAGGAGAAGGCAATAGCTGAATCCTTTGAAATCTCAATTTAGGCTTTGGGATGACAGGAATTGCCTAGATTCATTTAATTCACTTCATTCAGGAACAATTATCAAACGGCTTGTCAATAAAACTCGCTGAATTTGTCCATTCTCCTCTCAGAAATGAACGCGATAGGAGGTGTGCGCATAACCAGAGGAGGTACACAGTGCAGCGCCCTCTACAGTCTTGAGCGATAATATAGAACCAAAACAACACGCTCGGAACACTACGACCTGCTGCTTCCTATCGGACATAGAATCACCTCTACAGACGTTATTATCGAAGTTCGAGATGGGATTAAACAACCAAAATATCCCCAACACTCTGTTTTGCAATACCATTGCTTCTTTTAGGAATGTCATATTCTGTGCATTATGGAATCGATCTAGGTTTCAGTTGACTAGGAGTCAGACTATTTTACTAAAAATATGGGAAATTGTCCTAACTTTGATCAGCTACTGTACTTAAACGACTGAAGTTCTATCAAAGATCTCTTGATGTATTGATAGAGTGATATTTGAAATATCTAAAACCACCAAAGAACTCAATAACACCTCCGGCTTTGTGTTGGTTTTGTTTGTTGGAATACAGCCCATTTCCACAGAAATAATGCATAGCATAGTACCTAGGCATAAAAATAACAACATGAACTTGTTTCTAAAAATAATCTGAGCATTGCCTATGACTGACACTACCTGAGAACAGTTTGGTGTGAGGTAGACTGGCGAGCTCCTTCCCCTCTCCTGTCAGGTTTGAATGTGGCGCCGTGAGGCTGCCGCGATCGCATATATGGGTCAGGTCGGTATAGGGGGCGCTGCGCTGTGCACCTCCTCTGGCCCATAACCATACACAACCACCGTGCACTCTCCATACACAACCACCGTGCACTCTCCATACACAGCCGCCGTCCACTCTCCATACACAGCCACCGTCCACTCTCCATACACAGCCGCCGTCCACTCTCCATACACAACCACCGTTCACTCTCCATACACAACCACCGTCCACTCTCCATACACAGCCGCCGTCCACTCTCCATACACAGCCGCCGTCCACTCTCCATACACAGCCGCCGTCCACTCTCCATACACAACCACCGTTCACTCTCCGCCATTGACTGTCGCTAAGCGCCGCGTATTGTGTGCCACGCTCCACCATCAATGTTTTACAACTGTAGGTGAAAATGGACCGCATCCGAGGCCTTTTTAGGCTCAATATGCGAGCCTAAACAAGCAGGGCGAGTCCCGGATGCGAGACGTGCCTGCGTTCCTGTCACGTGACAATGGGCGTCTGGCGCGGGGCATGATGGGAGCGGGCGGCGTTTTAACACGAGGTATATCGACCCCTCCCCCGCCCGCGAGGGGGCAGTGCGGCATCGACCGGCCTGACGCGTGCCTCGAGGCTCGACTCCCGCACTTTTACCAAGCCGTGTTTGATTGCCACCGATTGCCGATGAATGGAGCGCGTTGAAATGTGTTGACATGCATAATTGGGCAGGTAGCGCCGCCCAGGTGTTGACAGCGGCCGACACTACGCGCTGCTCCTACACCTACTGCTGTGTAACCCCCCCCCCCCTCCCCCCCTCCCCCACTCTCACAGTGTCAGCGCCTGTTGTCTGTGAATGAGGACGGAAAACAAGACCCCAGTTTGTAGAGAATTAGCGAGAGAAAGGGGAAGTAGCAGAGAGTCCATAGAGAGGATAGGGGAGACAAAGAAAGGAGAGACAAAAGAGAGTCCATTGAGGGAATGGAGGACAAAGAAGGGGAGGTAGGAGAGAGTCCATAGAGGGAATGATGGACAAAGAAGGGGAGGTAGAGAAGAGTATGTAGAGATATGGGATGATAGAAAAGGAGAGATAGGAGGGTATTGATAGAAGGAAGATATGACAAAGAATGGAAGATAGGAGAAAGTTCATAGAGGGAATGGAGGACAAAGAAAGGAAGATAGGAGAGAGTCCATAGAGGGAATGATGGACAAAGAAGAGGAGATAGGAGAGAGTCCATCTTATAGAGAGAAGGGATGACAAAGAAGGGTATACGAGGGTAGAGTATGGATGGAGGCAGAGAGGGAACTTACAGATGTGAGGCACAGAGTGATTGCTAGTTCCACCATCATCTGCCAGGACATGGTAAGTTAGCGCCACTGTAGTCGGGGGACAACTACAATTGTCTGCTGTCATAATCTATAGATAATCATAAGATGAGGTGAAAACCCTCTACGACAAGCCCAAAAACATACTTTTAAGCGACTCCATTGGTGATTGGACCCGCCTGCTGGTCGGTACGAGGGTTCTTGTGGCTCAAAGATCTAATCATACATATGTCATGTGTCTTGTGGATCTTGCTGCTAGAGATAGTGACATCTCCAGGTACGAATCTAGATCGACAGTGCTCGCCTAATCTATTTTCGCTTCCCATCCCCCCCTCCCCCCTTTTACCCCCTTTCTTCATCCATAATCCATTCTCTTCTCTCCAGAAGGCTTAGTATTACGAACTCGGGCTAGCGAGAACGGTAACTCGTTCTCAACGGGTGATAAAAAGATGCATATTTCCATGCAGGCTAAGATAAAATCAGAAACATATTCGTGTTTGGTCTGAGTCCCTGTTCGCCATCTCGTTTGGAGTGCTTTAGAATATTCACTCGGCTATCGCCTCATTCACATTACTGCGCACCCCACACTCGATGGCGAACGAAGACACAGACCAAACACTCGTCAATTTCTTTGCTAGTATCTGTCGGGTAAGATGACGTCGTTAACGGCAGACATCCCCTCAGCAGCCTTCCCCGCGCCGCTCCACTGTGGACGAGCACTGAGAACCGCGCGCATGTGCGGGCCCGGCTCTGGGCATGCGCAGTGCGGGACTGCATACTCAGACACGCTCGTCATGCCACAAACATACACCAGGGGTTTTTTGTGAGGGACACCAGGTGACGTTGTCACTGCGAGTCTCCGGATCGATGTGTGGCGTGTGAGGGCGAGGACGGGGACGGGTGAGGGTGAGGACGGGGACGGGTGAGGGCGAGGACAGAGACGGGTGAGGGTGAGGACGGGGACGGGTGAGGGTGAGGACAGAGACGGGTGAGGGTGAGGACAGAGACGGGTGAGGGTGAGGACGGGGACGGGTGAGGGTGAGGACGGGGACGGGTGAGGGTGAGGACGGGGACGGGTGAGGGTGAGGACGGGGACGGGTGAGGGTGAGGACGGGGACGGGTGAGGGTGAGGACGGGGACGGGTGAGGGTGAGGACGGGGACGGGTGAGGGTGAGGACGGGGACGGGGACGGGTGAGGACAGAGACGGGGACGGGTGAGGGTGAGGACAGAGACGGGTGAGGGTGAGGACAGAGACGGGTGAGGGTGAGGGTGAGGACAGAGACGGGTGAGGGCGAGGACGGGTGAGGGTGAGGACGGGGACGGGTGAGGGTGAGGGTGAGGACAGAGACGGGTGAGGGCGAGGACAGAGACGGGTGAGGGTGAGGGTGAGGACGGGTGAGGGTGAGGGCGAGGACAGAGACGGGTGAGGGTGAGGACAGAGACGGGTGAGGGCGAGGACGGGTGAGGGTGAGGACGGGGACGGGTGAGGGTGAGGGTGAGGACAGAGACGGGTGAGGGTGAGGACAGAGACGGGTGAGGGTGAGGACGGGTGAGGGTGAGGGTGAGGACAGAGACGGGTGAGGGTGAGGACGGGGACGGGTGAGGGTGAGGACAGAGACGGGTGAGGGTGAGGACAGAGACGGGTGAGGGTGAGGACAGAGACGGGTGAGGGTGAGGACGGGGACGGGTGAGGGTGAGGACGGGGACGGGTGAGGGTGAGGACGGGGACGGGTGAGGGTGAGGACGGGGACGGGTGAGGGTGAGGACGGGTGAGGGTGAGGACAGAGACGGGTGAGGGTGAGGACAGAGACGGGTGAGGGTGAGGACGGGGACGGGCCGCTTCCCGTGTATCTCAGAGTCACAGGGAACACGTGGGCATCTGGTGAGTGTGTGAGCACACCGAAATCACGGGATCCATTTATCATTATATATATATACATAGTATCCATATGTGCAGAACGAAATGGCAGGATCTAGTTCTCATTATATATATCTAGTGCCACCAATATGTACTGAACAAAATTACAGCATTTTCTATCATTATATATATCTAGTTTCAATATGTGCAGAACAAATGACAGGATTTATTTCTATTTATCTTACCCCTGGTATTTTTACCCGATAGACTCAACATTGGGAACTCGTACTCGACGCCCATTGAGTATTTAGAAATGGGGGGGGGGGTGATCTCACAAATGTTAGCCAATTAATCAATGTGAAGGGTGAGATAAATTCAGAAACCTATTAAAGTTTAGGATCAGAGCTCGATCCCATCTCGTTTAAATCGCTACGTAATTCACGCGGCTTCGCCTTGGGAATCACTGCCTATTCAAACTAGGTTTCCTCCATAATATATCTAGTGCCAATATGAGGAGAAATGGGTTACAAAGATGATTTACACCTGTGTATGTTGAATGCTCCTACGATGAGGAATGATATACGTTTATACGTTATAGAATTTGAACTGTGTCTGTATGGTAGATACCTATATCATATTGAAGACTGGAGCACATCGAACCTGGGATGCACGAATTTACTCTGTGTTGTACTACTTGTCTGTCATCCTGTCATCATTCATTTCATCTCACCATACTCTGCTTCTGGCCATTCAAAGTCTGCTGTTGGTAATTGTGTACCGTGGATAATAACGACTCGGGCAGAGCGCAATTAAATACACCTTCAGAGTAAATCACCCCCGCGCGCTGCCCGCCGCTGGGAAAGTGAGCGTGTTGACGCTGTGTTCGCGGCGTGTAGCGGCGTGTCGCGGCGTGTAGTGGCGTGTCGCGGTGTGTCGCGGCGTGTCGCGGCGTGTCGCGGCGTGTAGCGGCGTGTAGTGGCGTGTCGCGGTGTGTCGCGGCGTGTCGCGGCGTGTAGCGGCGTGTAGCGGCGTGTAGTGGCGTGTCGCGGTGTGTCGCGGCGTGTCGCGGCGTATCACGGCGTGTCGCGGCGTATCACGGCGTGTCGCGGCGTGTCGCCGACTCGTATCGACTCATATCGGGACTCGTATATGGACTCATATCGGGGTTGGTATGAGGGTTGCGCGGTGATCCGTGACAGGCCGGGAGCATGCGTCGGGGCGCTTCGCGGCGTATTGCGGCGGATCGGGGCGTGTCGCGGCGTATTGGGGTTGGTTTGAGGGTAGCGGCGCATCATGGCGTATTGGGGTTGGTTTGAGGGTAGCAGCGTGTCGCGGCGCTTTGCGGCGTGTCGTGGCGTATCGGGGTTGGTTTGAGGGTTGCGCGGTGATGCGTGACGGACCAGGAGCATGTGTCGGGGCGCCTTGTGGCGTGTCGGGCGTGTCGCGGCGTATCAGGTTTGGTTTGAGGGTAGCAGTGTATCGCGGCGTATCGGGCTTGGTTTGAGGGTTGCGCGGTGATGCGTGACGGGCCGGGAGCCTGCCCCCCGGGTCCGTCACGGATCAGCGCGCAGGGATCCACACACGCGTGTTCTCACGACGATCCCGTCTCCCAGTCCCGACCCCTGCCCCGCTCAGAGGCGGGTCCCCGCGACCTCCCCCTCGTCGGCGACACACCGCCGCTAAAAACCACCACGCACCGCCGCTAAAACACGCTTCTTTGAGACCCCGTTTTTCTGTGTAGACATTTTCTGTCACAACAGCAGCTCAGGAGAAGAAACGACGGGATCCCACGCGATGTTCAAACCGCCTGATATTAAATTTAAACAGATTAAAGAGAAACATGGTCAGCTTTCAAAGAGTGCAGGGTCATTTAGGATCTTCACCGGTAGATCCTGATTCTTGGTTTATTCTTATATGTGCTACACACACACATATATATATATATACAGTAGAACCCCGCCTAACGGACACCCCGTGTAAGCGGACACCCCGCGTAAGCGGACACTTTCGTTCGGAACGGAGGGTGTCCGCTTACGCGGGGTTCTACTTTATATATATATATAGAGAGAGAGAGAGACAGAGAGAGAGAGAGAGAGAGAGAGAGACACACACACACACACACACACACACACAGACAGAGAGAGAGACAGCCAGAGAGAGACAGAGAGAGAGACAGAGAGAGAGAGACAGACAGACAGGGAGACAGACACAGAGACAGACAGAGAAAGTCAATCTTTTAAAGTTTGAACTTGCCTTATACAAGTCTATGTTTGGCAGGTGAATTGACAGGTCAGGGGATTGAATAACCTCCTTTGACTGAGTATGCTCCTCGGGCTGGACGACATACACCACAGAATGTAGGACCGATGTCGATACTCCTGTAACAAGATCAGTTTACAGACGCCATTTTACATTACGACGTCCGGGAATCAGGGAACTGCTGATGACATCACAATCGTCATCTCTCTAGAGGATGGAGGTGCAAGTGTTCAACTGATAACTCTTAAAAAGATAGGACTAAAAGATGTCTACTGATGTTGTTAGTTTTGTGAACATTTTTCTCTAGAAATTTACATTTCTTTTCTTCATGATTGATTTAGGTCGTGCAATTCGCGAGCCTATTCATCAGAATTTGATCGCACCCTTTTCAATTTGCTGTTTGATTAGGTTCTCAGTGTCAGGGTTTATTTCAAACTAAGTATAAGTATGCCTAAGACCCTGGGGCCCTTTTAATAATCTAGCATCCTACCAGTAGACCCTGTTCTGTATGAATGGAGACCCAGGGACGATGTGGGTCAGCTTATAAGTCAACACTTGTAGATGACCTTGTGGACAGCCAAGACTGTCTTAGGGAACAAACTTAAAAATTATTAAACAATAACCCTTGTACAAGGTACAGAAACGGGTCCTCGTGTACGATCCTAGATTATGAAACGGGCGCCGATTTTTTTAGTTATATATATTTTTTTATATATGAGCTACGCTCTCATTATTGATCACAAAGTGGAAAATTTCACTGACGATATGAATCTTAAATCTTAATTTTTTTATTTTAAACATGTGAACGTAGCATAATGGTGTATCCCTTAGTTTAGTTATATTATAAATTTGTCACTAAAGCTAGAATGCTATACCTGAATAATAAGAAATATTACTACACTGAATATCCCTTCGTATTTGTTCTAGTCTAGGTTATAGTTTTCTAGCTCCTCAGTGTGTTTTCTATGGAATCCGGACGTCTGTGTGGCAGGTTGGTATCATCACACTATAGAAGAGGAAGTCTCTCCGTCACTTTATAAAACGAGCTGGTGAATTCTAACACGTCGAGTTGACAGAGTCACACTGTAGAAGAGGAAGTCTCTCCGTCACTTTATAACACGAGCTGGTGAATTCTAACACGTCGAGTTGTCAGAGTCACACTGTAGAAGAGGAAGTCTCTCCGTCACTTTATAACACGAGCTGGTGAATTCTAACACGTCGAGTTGACAGAGTCACACTGTAGAAGAGGAAGTCTCTCCGTCACTTTATAACACGAGCTGGTGAATTCTAACACGTCGAGTTGACAGAGTCACACTGTAGAAGAGGAAGTCTCTCCGTCACTTTATAACACGAGCTGGTGAATTCTAACACGTCGAGTTGACAGAGTCACACTGTAGAAGAGGAAGTCTCTCTGTCACTTTGTAACACGAGCTGGTGAATTCTAACACGTCGAGTTGACAGATTCAATCAACTGACCCAGAACTCCTCTCAGCCGCAGAGAAAGACCCAATAACTTAAAACATAGTGTACATGTTTCCTGCCGATATGACAGGGGCCGCCTGTGACCATATGTCCTCGTCTCCATATTTGACGAGACAGCGGGACTCGATCTTTGAACCTGTATGTATGCGTGGGGGGGGGGGGGGGGGGTGGCTGTGTGAGGGAGAGAGGGGTGGGTGTGTGTGTGGTGGGTGGCTGTGTGTGAGGGAGAGAGGGGTGTGTGTGGTGGTGGGTGGCTGTGTGTGTTGTGGAGAGAGTGAGGGGTGTGTGTGTGGTGGGTGGCTGTGTGTGTGGTGGTGGGTGGCTGTGTGTGTTGGTGGGTGGCTGTGTGAGTTGTCGTGGAGAGAGGGGGGTGTGTGTGGAGCGAGGGGTACTCTGAATGCACCTGGTGCCTGAGTCTCGTGCAGTTCCCCGATTCATCTCCTGACACGACCTTGGCCGACGTAAAGATAATTTCCAACGATCCCTCCATGATCCCAGAACGACCTCGGTCCGTTATTAGAGTTAACCCCTCTCTACACTGTTACACGTAACATACAGTACGTGCATACCTGGTGAAGGGAGCCGGGCTGAGGTCAGGGGACAGCGACAGGGGACAGCCACTACACGGAGATAGAGGTCTCTCTATGATGTATGTTTTTTCCTGAATCCAGGTTACTAGGTTGATCGATGGACCGTGACATGCAAATTTAATTGGAGGTTGAGTTAGGAGACAGGAGCGGTTTTTTGCGTACCTCAGACTGAAGTTGGATGTGAGATTTATAAGACGGGTTCTGACACTCCCGGAGATGTGGTAGTATGTACCTCGTGTAGCTCCCTGCAGAGAAGTGAGTGTCTAGTGCAGCCAGTACACTCCGGGTCCGATAAGGTGAGTGTCTTTTTGATCGTTGATCGTTGATAAGTGGTGGTGTCCTAGACTGGGGCCCGTTTAATAGTCTAGGTGCCTATATGTAGACCCTTTTGTGTATTCGATCACCACCCTTGTGGTGTAAAAGAACCTTGAGAAAGTCTGGTGAGAACCTACAATGGTTAACTGGACGTTAAATCAAACCAACCAATCAACCAATGATATAGAGATACAGGGACGATGTGGGTCGACTTTATTTAACACTTGTAGACGACCTTATGGACGGCTAATACTGTCATAGCCAACAGATTTAAGTATCATTGAACGATAAACCTTGCACGAGGTACAGAATAGGATCTTCATGTACGATCCTAGATTATTAAACGGGCCCCTGGTTCCCTGCCCCAATGGGACAGGTAACGCACAGCTTGAACAATGAGTGAACGACCTTGAACTTATGCTGGTTCCCTGCTGTTTTGCAGTGTGGCAAGGAGAACCAGCACAACCTTTCATGAGATTTCTCAAATAACCGATCTACACTGGGTTGAAATGCATGGAGATATAGGACCAAGGAATAGCAACGTTTTTAAAGATGGAAGATAACTTATTACAATGGTTCCCTAAAAGGCCAACAGATGTCGCTCTAGAGGGAAGCCAGCGTAAAATCCAACAAACATATGCCAGGTACCAGTTGAATGCCATCCCACAATGCTCCAGAACAATGGTGGTGGTTACCTGGCCTGATATGTGAGTGCACATCGGTCAGGCGTCCAGACTCGTGAAATCCCTGTACTTGTTAAAAAGCCACCCATTCTGCAGGAAGTGTTGCTCCTTGCATGCACTGCGGCCGTTCTCACGCACAGAGCCTCAGAGATGAGATTTAATCAGCGCGGTCTCACGTGGGGAGGAGAATTAGCGCCATATGTAGGTTAATGAAGTCCCATCGGTGTGAAGAGTTTGGTGATTAGCGATGGCTTTTCTAACTCAATACTGACATGTGTCGAGAATCTATAGTGACATGTCTCGAGAAGTGTAGCTTTATCTGTGTGCAACAACGATAACGGTCCAGTCCCTCCAATGGGGCTGGGAGTTAACTCAGTGGTAAGGGCACTGGACTTGTAATCCCAAGGTTGTGGGTTCAAGTCCCACAGCAGCCCCCTTTCTCCTTCACCCCCAGCAGTGGTAGATTTACTGCTATACCAAAGGCCAGTCCGTCTCATACCATGTAGACCTATTTGGTGTGGTGTACAGCCACCTTTCTCCTTCATCCCCAGCATTCGTAGATTTACTGCTATATTAAAGACCAGTCCTTCTCATACCATGTCTATGTGGGGTGGTGTACAGCCACCTTTCTCCTTCACCTCCAATAGTGGTAGATTTACTGCTATATCAAAGGCCAATCCTTCTCATATCATGTCTGTGTGGTGTGGAAGTTAAAGAACTCTCACCTCGGAAAATGGGTAGTGGTGAAATTTCTACCTAAATTCATCTCATTTATTTGATCCCCAGCCTTGTGGTGTAAAAGAGCCTTGAGAAAGTCTGGTAAGAACCAGTTATGGTTAACTGGACGTTAAATTAAACCAACCAGTTCGCTCCGAGTCGGTACCGAGATAGTGCCACAACTGTGTGTAACAACTAGACCAGTCCAGTCGCTCCGAGTCAGTACCGAGATAGCGGCACAACTGTGTGTAACAACTAGACCAGTCCAGTCACTCCGAGTCAGTACCGAGATAGCGGCACAACTGTGTGTAACAACTAGACCAGTCCAGTCACTCCGAGTCAGTACCGAGATAGCGGCACAACTGTGTGTAACAACTAGACCAGTCCAGTCGCTCCGAGTCAGTACCGAGATAGCGGCACAACTGGTATTATACAGGAAACCTATGACAGTTTACAGTCAGAGCTCATATCCCATCAAGTTTGAACTGTGTAGTAATTCACACTGCGAAGTTTAGGGGTCAGAAAGCTATGAAAGTTTACGGTTAGAGCTCATATCCCATCAAGTTTGAATCACTTAGTAATTCACAATGCGAAGCTGTTTGAATTACGTAGCATTCAAACAAGATGGGATCGAGCTCTGACCCTAAACTTGAATAGGTTTCTGAATTTATCTCACCCTTCACATTGACTAGTGGGCCAACCTTTGTGACATAATCCCCCATATTCTAAATACTCAATGGGCATTGGATATGAGTTCCCAATGTTAAGTCTATGGTGAACGAATCCCAGGGTTAAGATAACACTGTATATGGGGCACCTCCTCGTCTCCCGACCCAGCGGCAGAGTTTTGACATTCCCGCCCCTCCACCTGTCAGCAGATCATAACTCCCGCCGTGAGGAGTGCTACTTAAGTCATTCACAGAACCAGCCGCCAGTCCGTGTCAGATAGGCTGTAAGGTCTGGCAGAGTCGGTTATTACCGCCATGCTAGTAATATCCGTCTGTGAAGTGCGTTTATTTTATGTAAATAATGTACTGCGCTTACGTCTAGTTTCTAATGATTTCAAGATTTTTTCTAATTGTTAATCGAAAGGTGAGTGATAGATACAACATTGCCATGATTTAGATTTGTGTGGTTGTATTACTACGCGTCAACTACGCGGAGAATACGGCCACTCAGATCAGGATCATGGTAATATCGTGTATCTATCACGGGAAATAGGATCCATGTGGGGAGGGCGACTGGACAGAAGAAGAATGCAGCCTCTCAGCTCGGTCCAGTCCTCCCAGTGTTCGTCACTCGCACGGCGGATACCCCGCACACCTCCACGGAACGACACTTTTATTGTCGAGTCCCCAGAGTCCTGCCTCACACACCAAAAGGAGCCTATCTTCATTGGAAACAGCAGAAAGACAAGATTGTGCGTGTTACTTTAAATAGGAAGACCCATGATATTGATTGGATGAGGAATATTCTAATGCACCCACGTGATATGCTACAGCCAATCAGAGCTGGTCTTACAGTTGGATATGTGCTGTCCGTGCCTATCCCCAGGCCCACGTTAGGCCTATACGGGCCTGTCACCCGGCTGCCTGCTGGACGCGGGACCACTTCTGTCGTCCTCTAATGATGCCGCTCCTCACCACAGAAGCAGGTCTGTCGGCGACAGGCGGGTGTCAATGGCAGAACGGTTTATAATGGCCTCACCTGTCAAAAACATGCTCAGAGTTACGTTTACACTGAGCCACTGCGGCTCCGGCGGCCACGTTTTGACGGAACATGGGGCACACGTGACACCCCTCACATAAGATCTCACACTCTCTAAGTGGTGTTCTGTACAAGGTTCTCACTACGCACCCCTCTCATAGGATCTCACACTCTCTAAGTGGTATTCTGTACAAGGTTCTCACTACACACCCCTCTCATAAGATCTCACACTCTCTAAGTGGTATTCTGTACAAGGTTCTCACTATGCACCCCTCTCATAGGATCTCACACTCTCTAAGCGGTATTCTGTACAAGGTTCTCACTACGCACCCCTCTCATAGGATCTCACACTCTCTAAGCGGTATTCTGTACAAGGTTCTCACTACGCACCCCTCTCATAAGATCTCACACTCTACGTGGTATTCTGTACAAGGTTCTCACTACGCACCCCTCTCATAGGATCTCACACTCTCTAAGCGGTATTCTGTACAAGGTTCTCACTACGCACCCCTCTCATAGGATCTCACACTCTCTAAGCGGTATTCTGTACAAGGTTCTCACTACGCACCCCTCTCATAGGATCTCACACTCTCTAAGTGGTATTCTGTACAAGGTTCTCACTACGCACCCCTCTCATAGGATCTCACACTCTCTAAGCGGTATTCTGTACAAGGTTCTCACTACGCACCCCTCTCATAGGATCTCACACTCTCTAAGCGGTATTCTGTACAAGGTTCTCACTACGCACCCCTCTCATAGGATCTCACACTCTCTAAGTGGTATTCTGTACAAGGTTCTCACTACGCACCCCTCTCATAGGATCTCACACTCTCTAAGTGGTAATCTGTACAAGGTTCTCACTACGCACCCCTCTCATAGGATCTCACACTCTCTAAGTGGTATTCTGTATTCCAGTCCAAATAAAGCCACTAGGGCGCCAAGTACACCCGCTAGGTGGCATCATTGAGATTGTAGGAATCTTTGGGTTGCATTGATGTACGTCTTTATCACGGAGGCAGGCCAGTGGATTCTCAAGGCTCTAAGCCTAGTTCGTTAAGAATTCTTCTCCTATAGACGGTAGTGAGAACCTTGTACAGAATACCACTTCGAGAGTGTGAGATCTTATGAGAGGGGTGCGTAGTGAGAACCTTGTACAGAATACCACTTAGAGAGTATGAGATCTTATGAGAGGGGTGCGTAGTGAGAACCTTGTACAGAATACCACTCAGAGAGTGTGAGATCTATGAGAGGGGTGCATAGTGAGAACCTTGTACAGAATACCACTTAGAGAGTGTGAGATCTTATGAGAGGGGTGCCCTTGCAGATGGTCACATGGCCATAATTTTATGTTTACACTGAGCCCCCAGCGGCTCCAGTTTAGGGATGTTAAGGGGTCTGTTTTGTCCATTGTTCCTCGTACGGCCGGCTACGGTCAGTCACGTCCCTCACGCTTGGTCCACGGTTTCCTGTACGGCAACCCGCCTTCTCTCACGTCCAGTCACGTTGTGTGGCGGTCACCACGTCTCGGTAAGATTGTCCTTACCTCCGTGGCCGGCCGTGTCCGCAGGGGAACATCTTTTGCTGATTCAAAATTCTTCTCCAGTGGCCACCCGGGTGTGTCACTGTCTATCAGTGTGTCCATCCCGTCCCGGTTGTGTCACGTCCCTCACGTTTGTGTCCACGGTGCTCTAAGGAGCTCCACGGAGCACCACGGAGCACCAAAATGTGGCCAGCATGACCCAGTGAAACCTAGCTTTACCGTCATCAAAATGGTGAAATTACTCGCGTGTCAGACTATTGTAACTACATGTACATAGTCTCATTATTGCAGGATATATAAATAAACAATGACAGTTTATGCCATTGTGGGGGAGACTTAAGCAGAAACCGCTCATCTGGTGCAGAACGTTTGAGGTGTTTTCAGGTCTTTTACGCTATATTGCGTACATGCGACATACGACCTCTGGAATTCTGACTCTGGGGGTCTCAGCTGGGTCCTGCAGGTCACCGCCACACTGCCTCTCACCGGGTCAGCATGCTGAAGTCAGTCTCGTCTCTATTTGCCCTTTGTCTGGACTACGCACCTCAACTATAATGACTGTTGTCACGCCATGAAGACCTCCTAAAAACGTCACCGCGCGGATCAGTAACTTGGGGACACAGAACAGGGACTGAGAGAGAATGGACCCGAGAATTAGACGAGTGGAGACAGTAGAGACTGGTGACGATGAGGGGAGTGAGGACTGAGACAAGGCGGGGACGACAGATGGAGATGAGGGGAGTGAGGACTGAGACAAGGCGGGGACGACAGATGGAGATGAGGTAGTACAGAAGGTGGACTGGCAGGTTGACTGGTGACGATGAGAGGAGTGAGGACTGAGACAAGGCGGGGACGACAGATGGAGATGAGGTAGTACAGAAGGTGGACTGGCAGGTTGACTGGTGACGATGAGGGGAGTGAGGACTGAGACAAGGCGGGGACGACAGATGGAGATGAGGTAGTACAGAAGGTGGACTGGCAGGTTGACTGGTGACGATGAGGGGAGTGAGGACTGAGACAAGGCGGGGACGACAGATGGAGATGAGGTAGTACAGAAGGTGGACTGGCAGGTTGACTGGTGACGATGAGGGGAGTGAGGACTGAGACAAGGCGGGGACGACAGATGGAGATGAGGGTGTCACAGAAGGTGGACTGGCAGGTTGACTGGTGACGATGAGGGGAGTGAGGACTGAGACAAGGCGGGGACGACAGATGGAGATGAGGAGAGTGAGGACTGAGACAAGGCGGGGACGACAGATGGAGATGAGGGGAGTGAGGACTGAGACAAGGCGGGGACGACAGATGGAGATGAGGTAGTACAGAAGGTGGACTGGGAGGTTGACTGGTGACGATGAGGGGAGTGAGGACTGAGACAAGGCGGGGACGACAGATGGAGATGAGGGGAGTGAGGACTGAGACAAGGCGGGGACGACAGATGGAGATGAGGTAGTACAGAAGATGGACTGGCAGGTTGACTGGTGACGATGAGGGCAGTGAGGACTGAGACAAGGCGGGGACGACAGATGGAGATGAGGGTAGTGAGGACTGAGACAAGGCGGGGACGACAGATGGAGATGAGGTAGTACAGAAGGTGGACTGGCAGGTTGACTGGTGACGATGAGGGGAGTGAGGACTGAGACAAGGCGGGGACGACAGATGGAGATGAGGTAGTACAGAAGGTGGACTGGGAGGTTGACTGGTGACGATGAGGGAAGTGAGGACTGAGACAAGGCGGGGACGACAGATGGAGATGAGGTAGTACAGAAGGTGGACTGGCAGGTTGACTGGTGACGATGAGGGAAGTGAGGACTGAGACAAGGCGGGGACGACAGATGGAGATGAGGTAGTACAGAAGGTGGACTGGCAGGTTGACTGGTGACGATGAGGGGAGTGAGGACTGAGACAAGGCGGGGACGACAGATGGAGATGAGGTAGTACAGAAGGTGGACTGGCAGGTTGACTGGTGACGATGAGGGGAGTGAGGACTGAGACAAGGCGGGGACGACAGATGGAGATGAGGTAGTACAGAAGGTGGACTGGGAGGTTGACTGGTGACGATGAGGGGAGTGAGGACTGAGACAAGGCGGGGACGACAGATGGAGATGGGGGTATCACAGAAGATGGACTGTGAGCGGCTTGCGGGCGTCCGGTGAATCAGGTGAGGGGCTGGGAGAGTCAGGGTACCGAGGAACTAGAAGGAAACTCATGGGATGAAAATAACCTGGTCCGTACTCCACCGAGTTTGACAGCGGAGTAATTCATGAAGCGAAGCGGAGTGAATCACGTAGCGGTCAAACGAGATGGATCAGATGAGAAGGGGTTGAGGCTGGGGTTAGATACCCGGTAGATGAGAAGGGGTTGGGGCTGGGGTTAGATACCCGGTAGATGAGAAGGGGCTGGGGCTGGGGTGAGATACCCGGTAGATGAGAAGGGGTTGGGGCTGGGGTGAGATACCCGGTATAGGAGAAGGGGTTGGGGCTGGGGTGAGATACCCGGTAGATGAGAAGGGGTTGAGGCTGGGGTTAGATACCTGGTAGATGAGAAGGGGTTGAGGCTGGGGTTAGATACCCGGTAGATGAGAAGGGGCTGGGGCTGGGGTGAGATACCCGGTAGATGAGAAGGGGTTGGGGCTGGGGTGAGATACCCGGTATAGGAGAAGGGGTTGGGGCTGGGGTGAGATACCCGGTAGATGAGAAGGGGTTGAGGCTGGGGTGAGATACCCGGTAGATGAGAAGGGGCTGGGGCTGGGGTTAGATACCCGGTAGATGAGAAGGGGTTGAGGCTGGGGTGAGATACCCGGTAGATGAGAAGGGGCTGGGGCTGGGGTTAGATACCCGGTAGATGAGAAGGGGTTGGGGCTGGGGTGAGATACCCGGCAGATGGCGGTGGTAGCGGGAGGCGGGCCGGCAGATGGCGGTGGTAGCGGGAGGTGGCCCGGCAGATGGCGGTGGGAGCGGGAGGTGGCCCGGCAGATGGCGGTGGTAGCGGGAGGCGGCCGGGCAGATGGCGGTGGGAGCGGGAGGCGGGCCCGGCAGATGGCGGTGGTAGCGGGAGGCGGCCCGGCAGATGGCGGTGGTAGCAGGAGGCGGCCGGGCAGATGGCGGTGGGAGCGGGAGGCGGGCCCGGCTCTGTGATTACCACAGAGATGTATGGCCGAGTCGGGGTCGTCGTTACACGTCGACAAATGTCGGGGAGGGCAGCGATTAGGGCGGGCAGAGGGCTTTGTGATTAGACTCGCTGCTCCCGTCCGTCAGTCACCCGCTGATAGCGGCACCACTCCCGTACGGAGAGTGCTCAAGAAGAAACCAACAGGTTCTGGTCAAAGTCCTCATTCTCCACGAGTTTGATGCGGACGAGGCGACAGCCAAGTGAATATCACGTAGCATTCAAACGAGTTGGAGAATGACTTCTTTGACCAAAACGAGTTGCTTTCTGTATTTATCTCACCCCTGTACACACTAAAAGAATGGACGATGCACAGGATATAGACCATGGAGAACGGACTGCAATACTCGTAGGGGCATGGAGAACAAGTTCTTAATGTTAAGTCTATGGGACAAAAATACTAGGGGTGAGATAAAGTTTAATCTTCGCCTTGTGTAACCTAACATAGGCTAAACAATAGGAACTCGTACTCAACAATTTGGAGCACTTCAGTATGTTCACTCAGCTATCGCCTCGTCCATATTACTACGCGCTACTAATTCGGTGGCGAACCGGGACACAGACCAAACACTCATCAATCTCTTTCTTGATAATCCCATTGTCTTCGGTCTTTAACAAAACTAGTTAATTCGTGCCTATCTGAAGCTCCCCATACTCAGTGTTACCGCCTTCCCCTCGTGCCTTCCTCTGACTTGCATCCGCAGATTTCATTTCTCAGAATGGAGTCAGAGAACCATGTAGCAGAAGGCACCCTGTATCGCCGACCAGGAGCATGCCGTTTGTGGGGTGTTGACTATTGCAGAGAACTATTTGAGAAAGGTGCAGTTTTTGGTTGTTTTTGAGGAGCAGGCCCCTGACGCGGCGTCCAGACAGGCGCCTGGTGAGACGCCGCCGACGTTTATCAGCAGACGAGAATCCCGGGTCTCTGTCTCAGTCTCAGTCTCAGTCATTGAGTATCAGCTTCGTCCAGTGAGCGCATAACGCAGCCATGCAGGGTGTGTGAGTGTGCGGGGGTATTCATATTACCCCTGGTGTTTGTGTCCAATAGGCTTACCATTGGCAACTCGTTCTCCATGCCCCTACGAGTATTACAGTCCGTTCTCCATGGTCTATATCCCGTGTGTCGTCCATTCCTTTAGTGTATACAGGGGTGAGATCAATACAGAAAGCAACTCGTTCTGATCAAAGTCATGGTTCTTCAACTCGTTTGAATGCTACACGATATTCACTCAGCTGTCGCCTTCTTCATATCACACTGCATCAAACTCGTGGAGAATGATGACTTTGACTAAAACGTGTTGGTTTCTTCTTTAAAACCTCGTTTCCATTGGCTGATTTTACGGCACCGATCTGCAGTCAGGCACTGATCCCTCTTTTGGGTACATCTTTTGAGACCTGCAGAGAATGCTCACAGATCAATTTGGTAAAGATTATGTAACAAGGCCAACACTGACGGATATTCTCACGGAAAATCTGTCGGTCCCTGCATATTTACATAGAACTGCATCGAGACTCGTATAAATAGACAATACTCGCGGCAAAGCCGAGTAATTATAACGCTGCATCCAAGTGGAGTATTGTTTATTTTACGATTCGAGTGCAGTTCTAGATTTATCTTACCCCTTTCACTTTTAGGGACGTTTAAAGCTCCTGTCTTCTCTCTAAAATCCTGGCCGCTGATTGGCCAATCGCCCATGACGTCATCTCTTATTCACTACGCCACGACCATGGCGTAGTATTTTCACTTTACGGGGGTGATCGTTGAGGTCTTATTTTACATGTTATTCCTTTGGCTAAACTTGTACCAGGGCTGAGATAAAGTCGAGGGCACCACAGACACACTTTCAGGGTAACTAGAAACATCTCCGCCGTTTTCGTCGGGATTTATCTCCGTATCAGTCAGTGAGTGATGACCGGAGCAGGGAGGGAGGAGAGGGAGGAGAGTGGAATGCTGCTGTGAGGAAGCATTAACGGAGACTCGGATACCCAGTGATGGGGTCGGCCTGGTGAGAGCTGACACGGCATGATGTGGCGGGTCGGGGGTGTGGTGGGGGTGACTCAGTAGTAGCGGTGGTCCGGTCAGTGGGCTGAGAGCTGACACGGCGTGATGTGGCGGGTCGGGGATGTGGTGTGACTCAGTAGTAGCGGTGGTCCGGTCAGTGGGCTGAGAGCTGACCCGGCATGGTGTGGCGGGTCGGGGTGTGGTCCGGTCAGCGGGCTGAGAGCTGACACGGCATGATGTGGCGGGTCGGGGGTGTGTGGGGGTGACTCAGTAGTAGCGGTGGTCCGGTCAGCGGGCTGAGAGCTGACACGGCGTGATGTGGCGGGTCGGGGGTGTGGTGTGACTCAGTAGTAGAGGTGGTCCGGTCAGTGGGCTGAGAGCTGACACGGCGTGATGTGGTGGGTCGGGGGTGTGGTCCGGTCAATGGGCTGAGAGCTGACACGGCATGGTGTGGCGGGTCGGGGGTGTGGTCCAGTCAATGGGCTGAGAGCTGACACGGCATGATGTGGTTGGTCGGGGGTGTGGTCCAGTCAATGGGCTGAGAGCTGACACGGCATGGTGTGGCGGGTCGGGGGTGTGGTCCAGTCAATGGGCTGAGAGCTGACACGGCATGGTGTGGCGGGTCGGGGGTGTGGTCCGGTCAGTGGGCTGAGAGCTGACACGGCATGGTGTGGTGGGTCGGGGGTGTGGTGTGACTCAGTAGTAGCGGTGGTCCGGTTAGCGGGCTGAGAGCTGACACGGCATGATGTGGTGGGTCGGGGGTGTGTGTGTGGTGGGGGTGACTCAGTAGTAGCGGTGGTCCGGTCAGCGGGCTGAGAGCTGACACGGCATGGTGTGGTGGGTCGGGGGTGTGGGGGGGGGGGGAGGTGGTCCGGTCAGTGGGCTGAGGGCTGACCCGGCATGATGTGGCGGGTCGGGGGTGTGGGGGGGGGGGGGAGGTGGTCCGGTCAGTGGGCTGAGGGCTGACCCGGCATGATGTGGCGGGTCGGGGGTGTGGTGGGGGTGACTCAGTAGTAGCGGTGGTCCGGTCAGCGGGCTGAGAGCTGACACGGCATGGTGTGGTGGGTCGGGGGAGTGGGGGGGGGGGGAGGTGGTCCGGTCAGTGGGCTGAGGGCTGACATGGCATGATGTGGCGGGTCGGGGGTGTGGTGGGGGTGACTCAGTAGTTGCGGTGGTCCGGTTAGCGGGCTGAGAACTGACACGGCGTGATGTGGTGGGTCGGGGGTGTGTGTGTGGGGGGGGGGGGGGGACTCAGGTGGTCCGCTAAGCGGGCTGAGAGCTGACACGGCGTGATGTGGCGGGTCGGGGGTGTGGTGTGACTCAGTAGTAGAGGTGGTCCGGTCAATGGGCTGAGAGCTGACACGGCATGGTGTGGCGGGTCGGGGGTGTGGTGGTGGTGACTCAGTAGTAGAGGTGGTCCGGTCAATGGGCTGAGAGCTGACACGGCATGATGTGGTGGGTCGGGGATGTGGTCCGGTCAATGGGCTGAGAGCTGACACGGCATGATGTGGCGGGTCGGGGGTGTGGTCTGGTCAATGGGCTGAGAGCTGACACGGCGTGATGTGGTGGGTCGGGGGTGTGGTCTGGTCAGCGGGCTGAGAGCTGACACGGCATGGTGTGGCGGGTCGGGGGTGTGGTGTGACTCAGTAGTAGAGGTGGTCCGGTCAATGGGCTGAGAGCTGACACGGCATGGTGTGGCGGGTCGGGGGTGTGTGGGGGGTGTGGTGGGGGTGACTCAGGTGGTCCGGTAAGCGGGCTGAGGGAGACGTGTAACACTGAGTTATTGTTGGTGCCGACTGCCACAACACACCGTTTACAAACTGCTCTCTCTTCCCCGGCCCCGCCTCCACACGCCCGCCCTGACCTCGGGTGGCGTTTAGCGCTGAACACCTCCCGACCCCCCTCCTCCGCTCCAGTCGCCACCGCGTCTCCGCTCCGCTGGGTGCGTTAAGGGGACGTAGCACAGTGGACCAGTGTTACAATGCCTGCCATTCTCCAGCGTATCATATTTTTTCCTGCCAACTGATATGATAAATTCATTCTCAGATTTATTTCTCCTCCCCTCTCTGGTATCAAGTTTGGTGATTTATGCCATGTCAACACCCGGGCTTCACGAGAGGCAGAGCTTTGACACGATGCATGGACGCCGCGATCCGTGGAGGAGTATGCGACCCTGTACATCATGCTCCTTCTCCCCCAAGTCGTCAGTGTGCCTCCTTTCATTGCTTACTTCAACCTGACAAATCATAGAATATAACTCTAATTCATATGAGCCATTTTTCTGTGGATGGTCTTAAATAATGGCATCAATACCTATCAAATCTGTAGATATAAAAGGCATCTTTCTGAGAATCTATTTAGCTAAGTAGGAAGGTTCCAGTGGCCCAATTAATAATCTAGGATCGTACATGAACTTTTCTATACACCATAGAGACGGGGGCCTGTTTAATAATCTAGGATCGTACATGAAGGCCCTTTTCTATACACCATAGAGACCCAGGAACGATGTGGGCCAACTTTATTCAACACTTATGGCCGACCTTATGGCTTATAAATTTACCATGATTTTATTGACCATGACCTTAACCAAGTGTGTTTGTTTTTTACAGGTGAGTTGCTCATTGACATCCACATCCTGAAGCTGCTCAGGTAACGCTCTGTGTCCCCGCATCTTGAAATTGTAGCACCTCCCGACATGGATGTCCTGTGGTAGATTTACTGCTATATCAAAGGCCAATCCTTCTCATACCGTGTCTATGTGGTGTGGTGTACAGCCACCGTTCTCCTTCATCCCCAGCAGTTGTAGATTTACTGCTATATCAAAGACCAGTCCTTCTCATACCATGTCTATGTGGTGTGGTGTACAGCCATCTTTCTCTTTTATCCACAGCAGTGGTAGATGTACTGCTATATCAGAGGCCAATCCTTCTCATACCATGTCTATGTGGTGTGGGAACTAAAAGAACTCTCCCTAGGTTAATGATTCTAGATTATCAAACGGGCCCCAGAAATGGGCGATAATAGAAGCACGTCTGGTGGATCTCTACCTGGCTGGGCGCGGCCCGATACACCTGGTCCAGTCTGCCATCTGGTGGGAGATCTGCACACCATGCGCTGAGTCAGACTCTTAGAGTAAATACTGTTTAGATATTTATTCTTTAGCATCCTTTTTCTCCAGTAGAAAGTTGTAACTGCTTAAAAAGCCCCTCATTTGACTCGGAGCTGCGTATTTCCATAGCTGAGATTCCTGAAGCCATGTCTGAAGCCATGTCTGAAGCCATGTCTGAAGCCATGTCTGAAGCCATGTCTGAAGCCATATCCGAAGCCATGTCCGAAGCCATGTCCGAAGCCATGTCTGAAGCCATGTCTGAAGCCATGCATGAAGCCATGCATGAAGCCATGTCTGAAGCCATGTCTGAAGCCATGTCTGAAGCCATGTCATAATCCAGCTTTGAATTCAGGCTGGAATCCAGGCCTGAAGCCATGTCGTAATTCAGGCATGTTTATGTACTGAACATTTTTCTGCGGCTCACGTGAGTGATTAAGTAACAGGCGAGGCTTCGCTCACCAGACTGGTGCCCAGCAATCTTCTCAGTAGGGTAGGCAATAATCCGCTAACTAGGTTTTTGTTTTAGATAAAGTGGCACACGTGGCTACAAATGTATAGAGATGAGGAGAAAGGTGGGGCGTTCAAGGTAAAGGCGCGCGAGTAGAGGGGTGAGGAGTTGGCTCAGTGGTTCAGGCAACGGACTTGTAACCACAAGGTTGTGGGTTCGAGTCCAACTGCAGCCACTCTTCTCCTTCATCTCCAGCAATGGTAGGCTAAAGGCTTGATTCCATATAGCCAATTTCACTCCCGATGTGGTCAAGATTGACTCCTGTTGTTGTGCTGACGCACACGTACCCTATTCCAGAGACAAGACATGGGCCAGTTTAGGTGCCAGGACCGCATCTGGAGTGAAATTGGCTGTATGGACTTTTATCTCACCCCAGATATTTTTTCTCCCTAGACTTAACATTGGGAACTCGTATCTAACACCCATTAGATATTTAGGAAAAATATCCAATGGGGGATAATGTCACAAATGTTAGCCCATTAGTCAATATTAAGGGTGAGATAAATTCAGAAACCCATTCAAGTTTAGGGTCAGAGCTCGATCCCATCTCATTTGAATCACATAGCAATTCACGCGGCTTCGCCTTGTGAATTACTAAGTGATTCAAACTCGATGGGATACAAGCTCAGACCCTAAACTTTCATGGGTTTCCTCTATAGTAACCCCAAGGTTGTAGGACTTTGTGGTTTCCATTCCCATTGTAGCCATCTTTCTTCTTCATCCCAGCAGTAGTAGATTTACTGCTATATCAAAGGCCAATCCTTCTCATACCATATCTATTGTGTGGGAAGTAAAAGAACTCTCACCTCGTTAAATGTGTAGGGGTGAGATTTCTACCTTAATTCATCACATAGATTCAAGGGTGGTGTAAAAAACCTTGAGAAAGTCTAGTAAGAATCTGTAATGGTTAACTGGACGTTAAATCAACCAAACCAACTAGCGAGTAAAAAACACACTGCTCTAGTCTGTGTATGTATTTGAATTACTTGATGGAGAAAGTGACGTACATTTGTATGTAGAATGACAGAGCGGTGTTTCCTAAAGCCCGCCTGTCGCGAGCATGATTGATGCTCGTCCAGAAAACCACCACCGAGGTGGCAGAAGTTAGAATGGTTTTGATACCCGCGGAATACAGTAGGTATCACATACAGAAAACCAGTTCCGCCTGAAACCCCAGGAATCGGAGCTCGCAAATAAAACCTTCCTAAATATACTGGACCGAACCGAGATTGAACTTCTGTCTGAATTACAGTTTTTGTCATGTTTGGAGATTCCATTTCAGAAAGTATTCAATAGTAACTCCGCCCGTCCTAGCATAAAATGAGGTCGTTTGTATATGCCGATACTCCTTTTCCCATTCCTTTCACATTGTTCATATATTTAAGTCAAATAGAAAATGTTGGACGTTAAACTACCCAAACAAACAAACAAACAGGTTCATATACTATGCTCTGGATTCTATGGGGGAGTTGGTAAGATTCAACTCCTTTGATGATCAGTTTCATACTTCTTTAATTCACTCACTTGGCACGATGCCGTTGTTACTGGGATTAGATGAACCCATTATCTTGAACATTGACACTTCTTTCTATCCTTAGATGACTGATATCAAAGAAGAAACTTTTTAGTCAAAGTCGTCATTCTCCACGAGTTTGATGCAGAGTGATATGAACGAGGTGACAGCCGAGAGAATATCACATAGCGATCAAAGGAGTTGGAGAATGACTTCTTTGACCCAAACAAATTGCTTTCTGTATTTATCTCACCCCTGTACACACTAAAAGCATGGAACTTGCACAGGATGTGGAGAACGGACTGCAATACTCATAGGGGCATGGAGAACGAGTTCCCAATGTTAAACCTATGGAACATAAACACCAGGGGTGAGATAATACATGTGGGTTGTGTGTGGTTTCTTCCCATGTCCGTCGGTCGTATGAGACTTAACGCGACTGGTCTCCCCTTGTTTGGGATTAACATTCAGAATCCAGGTTAATCCTAAGGAGCACGTCTGTGTGTAGTTAAGTAAGTCATTTTGCACCTTTTAAAACCCACCTTTCCCCGCGGGCGTGTTCAGTACGTGTTGCGGCACCTCGACTCCCCCTCTCCCATCATCTGGCTGCGTTTTACAGATCCCGGGAGCGCAGTAAAAAGCGCGTATCACACGGAAAGCGGTCATAATAAATGCACCAGGTCCGCCACTTATGCAAGAAAACTGCATTCCTGAGGCAGGACCTGAGCTCTGTGCGCTTTGGGTTTTTGTGAGGCGCAGAAGTAAGGCATGCCGCCATCATCCCTCCCTCCTTCCCTCTCTGTGTCTCTGTTTGTCTGCGTGTCTCTCCCTGTCTCTCTGTCTTCTCTTTTTCTCCTCTCTTGCACTTCCTTCTGCCCTACGTAGCTCTCTGCGTCATGTTAATCCACTTTTAAATGTTACCAAAGAAGGCTGATCAAATCTGTAATGTGCCATCACATCCTGTGTGAATGTCCTCAGGACATATTCCCATGTGCTGATGATGCAGAAATCGTTGTCCATTCATAGAAGGGGTTGTGTTAGTAAATTGTTTATATGTCACTCCTGGTGTTTTTTACCCATAGACTTAACATTGGGAACTTGTATCCAACGCCCATGGAGTATTTAGAAAAAATGCTCAATGGGGGATTATGTCACAAAGGTTAACCCATTAGTTAATGTAAAGGATGAGATAAATTCAGAAAACTATTAAAGTTTATGGTCAGAGCTTGATCCTATCTCGTTTGAATTGCTAGGTAATTCATGCGGCTTCGCCTTGTAAATTACTACAAGATTCAAACCCGATTGGATAAGAGCTCTAACCCTAAACTTACATAGGTCTTGTTTGAATTGCGACGTAATTCACGCAGCTTCGCCTTGTGAATTACTACGTCATTGGTTTCCTCTATAATATCTACCTATATAAATTGACCTCAGTAAAATATACCCCACCGTGAATATTATCAGTGTCCTCCCAGACTCTACCTACGACAACGCGGTCGCCATCACGTATGACAATGATAGCGGGTTTATTTGTCTAGAGTCCTGCCCCGCGTATTATACACGATATTTTGTGGGGGATTCCGCCATACAGCAGACTTTCCCCTCTCACCTTACTGCCTATTGTCGAGCATGAATCCACGACGCCAACATTTACCCGGCATTCCTACTCAGGCCGCACAGCATTCTGGGAACTGGAGGACGGCCAGAATTCCTCTCTACCATGGAGATGGGTGCCAGGTGGCGCGTCAGTCGCGACAATACGGCGTATGATTCGCGGGGAAGGGAGGATGAGGTTCTGACGAGGTCTGCAAAGTGCAGAACGGTCCGAGTGTCGGCAATGTAGGTGAGCATCATGCCTAGATGCCGATATCCCATTGAACTAGTATTAAGGTGCTTTGTGTCATGGAAGGGATGTAGATAACAAGTTGAGAACATATTAGAAATCACAAAGTTAGTACGTCAAGGACTTAACCCTGTCAGTGTCGGGAAAACGGAATCTTAGTATTTGATGATACAGACGTCGTACATATAGCTTAGGTTAGGTGAGCTTAGTTGCGTCAAATAGTGTCAGACCCAGTATAAATACATAACACAGTATTACCATTATTTTGATCTGAGTGGTCGTATTCTTCACATAGTTGAAACGTAGTAAAACTCCCGAGTGATAATGAGGAGTATTGCGTAGTGTCAACTACAAGGAGAATACGGCCACACAGATCGAAATCATGGTTATGCTGTATTTATTACTCATCTTTCGATTAATCATTAGAAAGGAAATCCGTGCATTGTTTATATATAATAGTACCAATAGTGCCCGTGAGGTGGCAGAAATAGCCGTATTTTACTGAGTAGAATACGGCTGGTATCCCCCCCCCCCATAGACTTAACATTGGAAACTCGTACTTAACACCCATGGAGTATTGTAGAAAAGTACTCAATGGGGATGGAGTCCCACATTTTAGCCAATTAGTCAGTGAGAGGGGTGAGATAAAATCTGAACCGTACTCGAACCATAGCCACTGACAATATATCTCCATCTCATATTCTAACATTGTATCGAAGTACTCATGTATCTCACCCTTTTGTGCATTATTGATATTGTAAAATGACACCGTCGGTTGCGATAGCCGAAGAATGATGCATGTATACTCCTCAAAATGGAAGACCACCAAATTTGGTGAATTTTGTGTTCAAATTAAAAAAAAAAAGAAAAAAAAAAAAAGAAAAAAAAAAAAGAGTTTTGGATGCGGAGTAATCTCAGGAAGGTCTCGATGCAGTTCCTTATCAATCCGTATTCTGCTCGGTAGCGAACTGTAGACTCGTACGTGTAGCACGGAGTCTTCGTGTTAGATGGACGATAAATACAGATGGGCTACAGACTTGCAGTGCGCTTACTTCACGACAGCTCACCGACTCGTCCAGACTTCCTCTCATCTTGTATATTTCCACGTTCCCTCTTTTTCTCATACGGCCGATGTTTTGATATCGTTGATATCAAAGTGAGGAAAGGTCTGATGAAGAATGTGCCAAGTCGGCAGCCTCCTGGTTTGATTTTTACGTGAGGGAGTTTAAAAAGTCGGTGGTATTCGGCGGGGATGGTTCGTGGGCGGGTATTTATATCTCATCAGGAGATCTGCGTCTTTAACAGTCCCCAGTGGTCCGGAGCCACGTCTCAGAGTTACTTCTCTGCACAGAT
Source organism: Alentia gelatinosa (assembly GCA_950022655.1). Classification (NCBI taxonomy): domain Eukaryota; kingdom Metazoa; phylum Annelida; class Polychaeta; order Phyllodocida; family Polynoidae; genus Alentia; species Alentia gelatinosa. Next base: position 717,150 of record OX465588.1, on the reverse strand, counting down.
TCTGCGTTGTATGAAATATCCTCGTGAATGTTGTCTACTTCTCAGAATATCTGTGGTTTTACAGTTCTCAAAGTACGTAGGAGATGGACTTTTTTTGTGTATCTTTTATTTGTCCTGGAGGTAAGGTTCGGCGACTAGCTCCTACCTTCCACCTTCTCCAGCCAGTTAATCCCATTTGCTCTATTACCCAACTAGTGGGTTTACATGAATTGAGCATGATTAAATTTGTGTAGTAAATATGTACATAAGTGATTAATACTTGGTTCTTACCGAGTTAGCACATGTTGCTTTCTGCAACTTTGACTATAGATAGATTTAGGCAATCTTTAATGCCCATTTATGGAGTTATACAATCGATTGGTAATTTCTCCATAAATAACTAGAATTGTCATACAATTTATTTTTTAAATCAGATCCATTGATAACTGGAAAGGCCACCTGGTGTTTCGTTCCATAGATATATCTGTTTCAGTATATCTACACTGGCAACCAAAGCTACACAAAGCTAGCTGTGGTCGGGTTAAATGAGCGGCCGCCTTGACCAAGTAGCGGGACCAGTCTGTTACTCTCCTACCAGAGTTTTCGTACTGCTCGAAGCCAATTTTCCTTTTTTTTCTCCTGTGTATTTTTTCAAAGTACAATGAACATAAATCCTGGTTTCTCTATCGGGGTTTCAGCTATGAATATTTCATATTAGGTTTGTCTGCTTTGAGAGTATACGTGAGACCATTTGGATCGAGGCGCACCTCGAGTAATCCCGTGTGTGATTTAACCCGACCAACCCCTGTATCGTATCAGGGGCTGGTCGCCAAACTACAGGGTATCGAGCTACCTCCGACCTAGAACTCACTTATGGAGAACAGAAACAAATGCCTTGAGACATTTTACATTCTTTAGCGATGATGCCTCGAGATACATTGACGTGGGAATGTGTGGTGACAGAGACACGGGGAGGTATGTGGGGCGGCAGGGTGGCACAGAAGGCCCGGGTCCAGGGTTCTAATCCACATGTAGCGCCTCCTATTTCAGGGAGGTCACCACTGTGGTCAGTAGATATCCAGCTTCTGTAGAGGTACCTTTCAAATGACACCTTGGCGTTGTTTTTTGAAAATAAATCTTGCACTAATTCATCAACATTTGATAAATCATCCTCAATTAACATACATCAATGTCAAAAACAAAGTATCACCCTCATTATTTAGGTTTACAGTTTAAAAGGCCAATAGGTCAAGGTGAATAGAAGGGTATTCCACTACAACAACGCTTAAGAATACGTACATACTGAAAACAACAAGTTATGAATATATTCAACATAGATTTATCACGTTATCCCCAACGTTCACCACACGGTCAGAGTTATTTACAAGAAAATTAACGAAGAATCCCTTATAAACCCACCCTGATTAGAAAAAGAGCAAATCTGTTGGTTATATACAATGAAGTAGCACTATAAGAGAACACTAGATGTGGATATAACGGGGAGGTAACAGAGGGAGGCGGTAATATGTGAACACTAGATGTAGATATAACGGGGAGGTAACAGAGGGAGGCGGTTATATGTGAAGACTAGATGTAGATATAACGGGGAGGTAACAGAGGGAGGCGGTTATATGTGAACACTAGATGTGGATATAACGGGGAGGTAACAGAGGGAGGCGGTTATATGTGAACACTAGATGTGGATTTAACGGGGAGGTAACAGAGGGAGGCGGTTATATGTGAAGACTAGGTGTGGATATAACGGGGAGGTAACAGAGGGAGGCGGTTATATGTGAACACTAGATGTGGATATAACGGGGAGGTAACAGAGGGAGGCGGTTATATGTGAACACTAGATGTGGATATAACGGGGAGGTAACAGAGGGAGGCGGTTATATGTGAACACTAGGTGTCGATAATAACAGAGTGGTAATAGAGGGATGTGGTTATATGTGAACACTAGGTGTCGATAATAACAGAGTGGTAACAGAGGGAGGCGGTTATATGCGGATTATAATACAATGAACACTAGGTGGTGATAATAACGGAGTGGTAACAGAGGTAGGCGGTTATATGTGAAGACTAGGTGGTGATAATAACGGTGAGGTAACAGGGGAATGTAGTTATATGCGCATTATGATACAATGAACACTAGGTGGTGATAATAACGGTGAGGTAACAGGGGGATGTGGTTATATGCACATTATAATACAATGAACACTAAGTGTGGATAATAACGGTGAGGTAACAGAGGGATGTGGTTATATGTACATTACAATACAATGAACACTAGGTGGTGATAATAACGGAGTGGTAACAGAGGTAGGCGGTTATATGTGAAGACTAGGTGGTGATAATAACGGGGAGGTAACAGGGGGATGCGGTTATATGCGCATCATAATACAATGAAGACTAGGTGGTGATAATAACAGAGTGGTAACAGAGGGAGGCGGTTATATGTGAACACTAGATGTCGATAATAACAGAGTGGTAACAGGGGGATGTGGTTATATGCGCATTACAATACAATGAACACTAGGTGGTAATAATAACAGAGTGGTAACAGAGGGAGGCGGCTATATGCGGATTATAATACAATGAAGACTAGGTGGTGATAATAACGGGGAGGTAACGGAGGGAGGCGGTTATATGTGAAGACTAGGTGGTGATAATAACGGTGAGGTAACAGGGGGATGTGGTTATATGCACACTATAATACAATGAACACTAGGTGGTGATAATAACGGGTAGGTAACGGGGTGAGGTAGTTATGTGCCGTTAGGGCGCCGGGCCGCTGTGGCATGGATCCCGGCAGCGGCGCAGGTTGTGCGGGAAGTGCTTATTCATGTCATGGACGGATGGAAGCCTGATCCCAAAGACAAAGATCCGACAGGTGAATCCCTCCCCCTGCCGTCCCTCCCACACTCCCGCCCGCCCGTCTCCCTCCCCCCACACCTACACCCCACTGTCTCCCTCCCCACACCTACACCCCACTGTCTCCCTCCCCACACCTACACCACACACACCCCACTGTCTCCCTCCCCACACCTACACCCCACTGTATCCCTCCCCACACCTACACCCCACTGTCTCCCTCCCCACACCTACACCCCACTGTCTCCCTCCCCACACCTACACCCCACTGTCTCCCTCCCCACACCTACACCACACACACCCCACTGTCTCCCTCCCCACACCTACACCCCACTGTATCCCTCCCCACACCTACACCCCACTGTCTCCCTCCCCACACCTACACCCCACTGTCTCCCTCCCCACACCTACACCCCACTGTCTCCCTCCCCACACACCTACACCCCACTGTCTCCCTCCCCACACCTACACCACACTGTCTCCCTCCCCACACCTACACCCCACTGTCTCCCTCCCCACACCTACACCCCACAGTCTCCCTCCCCACACCTACACCCCACTGTCTCCCTCCCCACACCTACACCCCACTGTCTCCTCCCCACACCTACACCCCACTGTCTCCCTCCCCACACACCTACACCCCACTGTCTCCCTCCCCACACCTACACCCCACTGTCTCCCTCCCCACACCTACACCCCACTGTCTCCCTCCCCACACCTACACCCCACTGTCTCCCTCCCCACACCTACACCCCACACACCCCACTGTCTCCCTCCCCACACCTACACCCCACTGTCTCCCTCCCCACACCTACACCCCACTGTCTCCCTCCCCACACACCTACACCACACACACCCCACCGTCTCCCTCCCCACACCTACACCCCACCGTCTCCCTCCCCACACCTACACCCCACTGTCTCCCTCCCCACACCTACACCCCACCGTCTCCCTCCCCACACCTACACCACACTGTCTCCCTCCCCACACACCTACACCCCACACAACCCACTGTCTCCCTCCCCACACCTACACCCCACTGTCTCCCTCCCCACACCTACACCCCACACACCCCACTGTCTCCCTCCCCACACCTACACCCCACTGTATCCCTCCCCACACCTACACCCCACTGTCTCCCTCCCCACAACTACACCCCACTGTCTCCCTCCCCACACCTACACCCCACTGTCTCCCTCCCCACACCTACACCCCACTGTCTCCCTCCCCACACCTACACCCCACACACCCCACTGTCTCCCTCCCCACACCTACACCCCACTGTATCCCTCCCCACACCTACACCCCACTGTCTCCCTCCCCACACCTACACCCCACTGTCTCCCTCCCCACACCTACACCCCACTGTCTCCCTCCCCACACCTACACCCCACTGTCTCCCTCCCCACACCTACACCCCACACACCCCACTGTCTCCCTCCCCACACCTACACCCCACTGTATCCCTCCCCACACCTACACCCCACTGTCTCCCTCCCCACACCTACACCCCACTGTCTGCATTCTCCTAACCCCCACCCCTCACTCCTACACCCCACACACCCCACTGTCTCCCTCCCCACACCTACACCCCACTGTCTGCATTCTCCTAACCCCCACCCCTCACTCCTACACCCCACACACCCCACTGTATCCCTCCCCACACTTACACCCCACTGTCTCCCTCCCCCACACCTACACCCCACTGTCTCCCTCCCCACACCTACACCCCACTGTCTCCCTCCCCACACCTACACCACACTGTCTCCCTCCCCACACCTACACCCCACTGTCTCCCTCCCTACACCTACACCCCACTGTCTCCCTCCCCACACCTACACCCCACACACCCCACTGTCTCCCTCCCCACACCTACACCCCACTGTCTCCCTCCCCACACCTACACCCCACACACCCCACTGTCTCCCTCCCCACACCTACACCCCACACACCCCACTGTCACCCTCCCCACACCTACACCCCACTGTCTCCCTCCCCACACCTACACCCCACTGTATCCCTCCCCACACCTACACCCCACTGTCTCCCTCCCCACACCTACACCCCACTGTCTGCATTCTCCTAACCCCCACCCCTCACTCCTACACCCCACACACCCCACTGTCTCCCTCCCCACACCTACACCCCACTGTCTGCATTCTCCTAACCCCCACCCCTCACTCCTACACCCCACACACCCCACTGTATCCCTCCCCACACTTACACCCCACTGTCTCCCTCCCCCACACCTACACCCCACTGTCTCCCTCCCCACACCTACACCCCACTGTCTCCCTCCCCACACCTACACCCCACTGTCTCCCTCCCCACACCTACACCCCACTGTCTCCCTCCCCACACCTACACCCCACTGTCTCCCTCCCCACACCTACACCCCACTGTCTCCCTCCCCACACCTACACCACACTGTCTCCCTCCCCACACCTACACCCCACTGTCTCCCTCCCCACACCTACACCCCACTGTCTCCCTCCCCACACCTACACCCCACTGTCTCCCTCCCCACACCTACACCCCACTGTCTCCCTCCCCACACCTACACCACACTGTCTCCCTCCCCACACCTACACCCCACCGTCTCCCTCCCCACACCTACACCCCACTGTCTCCCTCCCCACACCTACACCCCACTGTCTCCCTCCCCACACCTACACCCCACTGTCTCCCTCCCCACACCTACACCCCACACACCCCACTGTCTCCCTCCCCACACCTACACCCCACTGTCTCCCTCCCCACACCTACACCCCACACACCCCACTGTCTCCCTCCCCACACCTACCCTTCACACACCCCACTGTCACCCTCCCCACACCTACACCCCACTGTCTCCCTCCCCACACCTACACCCCACTGTCTCCCTCCCCACACCTACACCCCACTGTCTCCCTCCCCACACCTACACCCCACTGTCTCCCTCCCCACACCTACACCCCACACACCCCACTGTCACCCTCCCCACACCTACACCCCACTGTCTCCCTCCCCACACCTACACCCCACTGTATCCCTCCCCACACCTACACCACACACACCCCACTGTCTCCCTCCCCACACCTACACCCCACTGTATCCCTCCCCACACCTACACCCCACACACCCCACTGTCTCCCACCCCACACCTACACCACACTGTCTCCCTCCCCACACCTACACCCCACTGTCTCCCTCCCCACACCTACACCCCACTGTATCCCTCCCCACACCTACACCCCACACACCCCACTGTCTCCCACCCCACACCTACACCACACTGTCTCCCTCCCCACACCTACACCCCACTGTATCCCTCCCCACACCTACACCCCACTGTCTCCCTCCCCACACACCCCACCGTCTCCCTCCCCACACCTACACCCCACTGTCTCCCTCCCCACACCTACACCCCACTGTCTCCCTCCCCACACCTACACCCCACTGTATCCCTCCCCACACCTACACCCCACTGTATCCCTCCCCACACCTACACCCCACTGTCTCCCTCCCCACACCTACACCCCACTGTCTCCCTCCCCACACCTACACCCCACTGTCTCCCTCCCCACACCTACACCCCACTGTCTCCCTCCCCACACCTACACCACACTGTCTCCCTCCCCACACCTACACCCCACCGTCTCCCTCCCCACACCTACACCCCACTGTCTCCCTCCCCACACCTACACCCCACACACCCCACTGTCTCCCTCCCCACACCTACACCCCACTGTCTCCCTCCCCACACCTACACCCCACTGTCTCCCTCCCCACACCTACACCCCACCGTCTCCCTCCCCACACCTACACCCCACTGTCTCCCTCCCCACACCTACACCCCACTGTCTCCCTCCCCACACCTACACCCCACTGTCTCCCTCCCCACACCTACACCCCACTGTCTCCCTCCCCACACCTACACCCCACTGTCCCCCTCCCCACACCTACACCCCACTGTCTCCCTCCCCACACCTACACCACACTGTCTCCCTCCCCACACCTACACCCCACCGTCTCCCTCCCCACACCTACACCCCACTGTCTCCCTCCCCACACCTACACCCCACACACCCCACTGTCTCCCTCCCCACAGCTACACCCCACTGTCTCCCTCCCCACACCTACACCCCACTGTCTCCCTCCCCACACCTACACCCCACTGTCTCCCTCCCCACACCTACACCCCACTGTCTCCCTCCCCACACCTACACCCCACACACCCCACTGTATCCCTCCCCACACCTACACCCCACTGTCTCCCTCCCCACACCTACACCACACTGTCTCCCTCCCCACACCTACACCCCACTGTCTCCCTCCCCACACCTACACCCCACTGTCTCCCTCCCCACACCTACACCACACTGTCTCCCTCCCCACACCTACACCCCACTGTATCCCTCCCCACACCTACACCCCACTGTCTCCCTCCCCACACCTACACCCCACCGTATCCCTCCCCACACCTACACCCCACTGTCTCCCTCCCCACACACCCCACCGTCTCCCTCCCCACACCTACACCCCACTGTCTCCCTCCCCACACCTACACCCCACCGTCTCCCTCCCCACACCTACACCCCACTGTCTCCCTCCCCACACCTACACCCCACTGTCTCCCTCCCCACACCTACACCCCACTGTCTCCCTCCCCACACCTACACCCCACTGTCTCCCTCCCCACACCTACACCCCACTGTCCCCCTCCCCACACCTACACCCCACTGTCTCCCTCCCCACACCTACACCACACTGTCTCCCTCCCCACACCTACACCCCACCGTCTCCCTCCCCACACCTACACCCCACTGTCTCCCTCCCCACACCTACACCCCACACACCCCACTGTCTCCCTCCCCACACCTACACCCCACTGTCTCCCTCCCCACACCTACACCCCACTGTCTCCCTCCCCACACCTACACCCCACTGTCTCCCTCCCCACACCTACACCCCACTGTCTCCCTCCCCACACCTACACCCCACTGTATCCCTCCCCACACCTACACCCCACTGTCTCCCTCCCCACACCTACACCCCACTGTCTCCCTCCCCACACCTACACCCCACTGTCTCCCTCCCCACACCTACACCCCACTGTCTCCCTCCCCACACCTACACCCCACTGTCTCCCTCCCCACACCTACACCCCACTGTCTCCCTCCCCACACCTACACCCCACTGTCTCCCTCCCCACACCTACACCCCACACACCCCACTGTCTCCCTCCCCACACCTACACCCCACTGTCTCCCTCCCCACACCTACACCACACTGTCTCCCTCCCCACACCTACACCCCACACACCCCACTGTCTCCCTCCCCACACCTACACCCCACACACCCCACTGTCACCCTCCCCACACCTACACCCCACTGTCTCCCTCCCCACACCTACACCCCACTGTATCCCTCCCCACACCTACACCCCACACACCCCACTGTCTCCCTCCCCACACCTACACCCCACTGTCTCCCTCCCAACACCTACACCCCACACACCCCACTGTCTCCCTCCCCACACCTTCACCCCACACACCCCACTGTCACCCTCCCCACACCTACACCCCACTGTCTCCCTCCCCACACCTACACCCCACTGTATCCCTCCCCACACCTACACCACACACACCCCACTGTCTCCCTCCCCACACCTACACCCCACTGTCTCCCTCCCCACACCTACACCCCACCGTCTCCCTCCCCACACCTACACCCCACTGTCTCCCTCCCCACACCTACACCCCACTGTCTCCCTCCCCACACCTACACCCAACTGTCTCCCTCCCCACACCTACACCCCACTGTCTCCCTCCCCACACCTACACCCCACTGTATCCCTCCCCACACCTACACCCCACTGTCTCCCTCCCCACACCTACACCCCACTGTATCCCTCCCCACACCTACACCCCACACACCCCACTGTCTCCCTCCCCACACCTACACCACACACACCCCACTGTCTCCCTCCCCACACCTACACCCCACTGTCTCCCTCCCCACACCTACACCCCACTGTCTCCCTCCCCACACCTACACCACACTGTCTCCCTCCCCACACCTACACCCCACTGTCTCCCTCCCCACACCTACACCCCACTGTCTCCCTCCCCACACCTACACCACACTGTCTCCCTCCCCACACCTACACCCCACTGTATCCCTCCCCACACCTACACCCCACTGTCTCCCTCCCCACACCTACACCCCACCGTATCCCTCCCCACACCTACACCCCACTGTCTCCCTCCCCACACACCCCACCGTCTCCCTCCCCACACCTACACCCCACTGTCTCCCTCCCCACACCTACACCCCACTGTCTCCCTCCCCACACCTACACCCCACTGTCTCCCTCCCCACACCTACACCCCACTGTCTCCCTCCCCACACCTACACCCCACTGTATCCCTCCCCACACCTACACCCCACTGTCTCCCTCCCCACACCTACACCCCACCGTATCCCTCCCCACACCTACACCCCACTGTCTCCCTCCCCACACACCCCACCGTCTCCCTCCCCACACCTACACCCCACACACCCCACTGTATCCCTCCCCACACCTACACCCCACACACCCCACTGTCTCCCTCCCCACACCTACACCCCACCGTCTCCCTCCCCACACACACCCCACTGTCTCCCTCCCCACACCTACACCCCACTGTCTCCCTCCCCACACCTACACCCCACTGTCTCCCTCCCCACACCTACACCCCACTGTCTCCCTCCCCACACCTACACCCTACTGTCTCCCTCCCCACACCTACACCCCACTGTCTCCCTCCCCACACCTACACCCCACTGTCTCCCTCCCCACACACCCCACCGTCTCCCTCCCCACACCTACACCCCACTGTCTCCCTCCCCACACCTACACCCCACTGTCTCCCTCCCCACACCTACACCCCACTGTCTCCCTCCCCACACTTACACCCCACTATCTCCCTCCCCACACCTACACCCCACCGTCTCCCTCCCCACACCTACACCCCACTGTCTCCCTCCCCACACCTACACCCCACTGTATCCCTCCCCACACCTACACCCCACACACCCCACTGTCTCCCTCCCCACACCTACACCACACACACCCCACTGTCTCCCTCCCCACACCTACACCCCACTGTCTCCCTCCCCACACCTACACCCCACTGTCTCCCTCCCCACACCTACACCACACTGTCTCCCTCCCCACACCTACACCCCACTGTCTCCCTCCCCACACCTACACCCCACTGTCTCCCTCCCCACACCTACACCCCACTGTCTCCCTCCCCACACCTACACCCCACTGTATCCCTCCCCACACCTACACCCCACTGTATCCCTCCCCACACCTACACCCCACTGTATCCCTCCCCACACCTACACCCCACTGTCACCCTCCCCACACCTACACCCCACTGTCTCCCTCCCCACACCTACACCCCACTGTCTCCCTCCCCACACCTACACCCCACTGTCTCCCTCCCCACACCTACACCCCACTGTCTCCCTCCCCACACCTACACCCCACTGTCTCCCTCCCCACACCTACACCCCACTGTCTCCCTCCCCACACACCTACACCCCACTGTCTCCCTCCCCACACCTACACCCCACTGTCTCCCTCCCCACACCTACACCCCACTGTCTCCCTCCCCACACACCTACACCCCACTGTCTCCCTCCCCACACCTACACCCCACTGTCTCCCTCCCCACACCTACACCCCACACACCCCACTGTCTCCCTCCCCACACCTACACCCCACCGTCTCCCTCCCCACACCTACACCCCACTGTCTCCCTCCCCACACCTACACCCCACTGTCTCCCTCCCCACACCTACACCCCACTGTCTCCCTCCCCACACCTACACCCCACTGTCTCCCTCCCCACACCTACACACCCCACCGTCTCCCTCCCCACACCTACACCCCACACACCCCACTGTATCCCTCCCCACACCTACACCCCACACACCCCACTGTCTCCCTCCCCACACCTACACCCCACCGTCTCCCTCCCCACACACACCCCACTGTCTCCCTCCCCACACCTACACCCCACTGTCTCCCTCCCCACACCTACACCCCACTGTCTCCCTCCCCACACCTACACCCCACTGTCTCCCTCCCCACACCTACACCCTACTGTCTCCCTCCCCACACCTACACCCCACTGTCTCCCTCCCCACACCTACACCCCACTGTCTCCCTCCCCACACACCCCACCGTCTCCCTCCCCACACCTACACCCCACTGTCTCCCTCCCCACACCTACACCCCACTGTCTCCCTCCCCACACCTACACCCCACTGTCTCCCTCCCCACACTTACACCCCACTATCTCCCTCCCCACACCTACACCCCACCGTCTCCCTCCCCACACCTACACCCCACTGTCTCCCTCCCCACACCTACACCCCACTGTATCCCTCCCCACACCTACACCCCACACACCCCACTGTCTCCCTCCCCACACCTACACCACACACACCCCACTGTCTCCCTCCCCACACCTACACCCCACTGTCTCCCTCCCCACACCTACACCCCACTGTCTCCCTCCCCACACCTACACCACACTGTCTCCCTCCCCACACCTACACCCCACTGTCTCCCTCCCCACACCTACACCCCACTGTCTCCCTCCCCACACCTACACCCCACTGTCTCCCTCCCCACACACCCCACCGTCTCCCTCCCCACACCTACACCCCACTGTCTCCCTCCCCACACCTACACCCCACCGTCTCCCTCCCCACACCTACACCCCACTGTCTCCCTCCCCACACCTACACCCCACCGTCACCCTCCCCACACCTACACCCCACTGTCTCCCTCCCCACACCTACACCCCACTGTCTCCCTCCCCACACCTACACCCCACCGTCTCCCTCCCCACACCTACACCCCACTGTCTCCCTCCCCACACCTACACCCCACTGTCTCCCTCCCCACACCTACACCACACTGTCTCCCTCCCCACACCTACACCCCACTGTCTCCCTCCCCACACCTACACCCCACTGTCTCCCTCCCCACACACCCCACCGTCTCCCTCCCCACACCTACACCCCACACACCCCACTGTATCCCTCCCCACACCTACACCCCACTGTCTCCCTCCCCACACCTACACCCCACTGTCTCCCTCCCCACACCTACACCCCACTGTCTCCCTCCCCACACACCCCACCGTCTCCCTCCCCACACCTACACCCCACACACCCCACTGTATCCCTCCCCACACCTACACCCCACCGTCTCCCTCCCCACACACACCCCACTGTCTCCCTCCCCACACCTACACCCCACTGTCTCCCTCCCCACACCTACACCCCACTGTCTCCCTCCCCACACCTACACCCCACTGTCTCCCTCCCCACACCTACACCCCACCGTCTCCCTCCCTACACCTACACCCCACCGTCTCCCTCCCCACACCTACACCCCACTGTCTCCCTCCCCACACCTACACCCCACACACCCCACTGTCTCCCTCCCCACACCTACACCCCACTGTCTCCCTCCCCACACCTACACCACACTGTCTCCCTCCCCACACCTACACCCCACTGTCTCCCTCCCCACACCTACACCCCACTGTATCCCTCCCCACACCTACACCACACACACCCCACTGTCTCCCTCCCCACACCTACACCCCACTGTCTCCCTCCCCACACACCCCACCGTCTCCCTCCCCACACCTACACCCCACACACCCCACTGTATCCCTCCCCACACCTACACCCCACACACCCCACTGTCTCCCTCCCCACACCTACACCGCACCGTCTCCCTCCCCACACCTACACCCCACTGTCTCCCTCCCCACACCTACACCCCACTGTCTCCCTCCCCACACCTACACCACACTGTCTCCCTCCCCACACCTACACCCCACTGTCTCCCTCCCCACACCTACACCCCACTGTCTCCCTCCCCACACACCCCACCGTCTCCCTCCCCACACCTACACCCCACACACCCCACTGTATCCCTCCCCACACCTACACCCCACTGTCTCCCTCCCCACACCTACACCCCACTGTCTCCCTCCCCACACCTACACCCCACTGTCTCCCTCCCCACACACCCCACCGTCTCCCTCCCCACACCTACACCCCACACACCCCACTGTATCCCTCCCCACACCTACACCCCACACACCCCACTGTCTCCCTCCCCACACCTACACCCCACCGTCTCCCTCCCCACACCTACACCCCACTGTCTCCCTCCCCACACCTACACCCCACTGTCTCCCTCCCCACACCTACACCACACTGTCTCCCTCCCCACACCTACACCCCACTGTCTCCCTCCCCACACCTACACCCCACTGTCTCCCTCCCCACACACCCCACCGTCTCCCTCCCCACACCTACACCCCACACACCCCACTGTATCCCTCCCCACACCTACACCCCACTGTCTCCCTCCCCACACCTACACCCCACTGTCTCCCTCCCCACACTTACACCCCACTGTCTCCCTCCCCACACACCCCACCGTCTCCCTCCCCACACCTACACCCCACACACCCCACTGTATCCCTCCCCACACCTACACCCCACACACCCCACTGTCTCCCTCCCCACACCTACACCCCACCGTCTCCCTCCCCACACACACCCCACTGTCTCCCTCCCCACACCTACACCCCACTGTCTCCCTCCCCACACCTACACCCCACTGTCTCCCTCCCCACACCTACACCCCACTGTCTCCCTCCCCACACCTACACCCCACCGTCTCCCTCCCTACACCTACACCCCACCGTCTCCCTCCCCACACCTACACCCCACTGTCTCCCTCCCCACACCTACACCCCACACACCCCACTGTCTCCCTCCCCACACCTACACCCCACACACCCCACTGTCACCCTCCCCACACCTACACCCCACTGTCTCCCTCCCCACACCTACACCCCACTGTATCCCTCCCCACACCTACACCACACACACCCCACTGTCTCCCTCCCCACACCTACACCCCACTGTCTCCCTCCCCACACCTACACCCCACTGTCTCCCTCCCCACACCTACACCCCACTGTCTCCCTCCCCACACACCCCACCGTCTCCCTCCCCACACCTACACCCCACTGTCTCCCTCCCCACACCTACACCCCACTGTCTCCCTCCCCACACCTACACCCCACTGTCTCCCTCCCCACACTTACACCCCACTATCTCCCTCCCCACACCTACACCCCACCGTCTCCCTCCCCACACCTACACCCCACTGTCTCCCTCCCCACACCTACACCCCACTGTATCCCTCCCCACACCTACACCCCACACACCCCACTGTCTCCCTCCCCACACCTACACCACACACACCCCACTGTCTCCCTCCCCACACCTACACCCCACTGTCTCCCTCCCCACGCCTACACCCCACTGTCTCCCTCCCCACACCTACACCACACTGTCTCCCTCCCCACACCTACACCCCACTGTCTCCCTCCCCACACCTACACCCCACTGTCTCCCTCCCCACACCTACACCACACTGTCTCCCTCCCCACACCTACACCCCACTGTATCCCTCCCCACACCTACACCCCACTGTCTCCCTCCCCACACCTACACCCCACCGTATCCCTCCCCACACCTACACCCCACTGTCTCCCTCCCCACACACCCCACCGTCTCCCTCCCCACACCTACACCCCACTGTCTCCCTCCCCACACCTACACCCCACTGTCTCCCTCCCCACACCTACACCCCACTGTCTCCCTCCCCACACCTACACCACACTGTCTCCCTCCCCACACCTACACCCCACTGTATCCCTCCCCACACCTACACCCCACTGTCTCCCTCCCCACACCTACACCCCACCGTATCCCTCCCCACACCTACACCACACTGTCTCCCTCCCCACACACCCCACCGTCTCCCTCCCCACACCTACACCCCACACACCCCACTGTATCCCTCCCCACACCTACACCCCACACACCCCACTGTCTCCCTCCCCACACCTACACCCCACCGTCTCCCTCCCCACACACACCCCACTGTCTCCCTCCCCACACCTACACCCCACTGTCTCCCTCCCCACACCTACACCCCACTGTCTCCCTCCCCACACCTACACCCCACTGTCTCCCTCCCCACACCTACACCCTACTGTCTCCCTCCCCACACCTACACCCCACTGTCTCCCTCCCCACACCTACACCCCACTGTCTCCCTCCCCACACACCCCACCGTCTCCCTCCCCACACCTACACCCCACTGTCTCCCTCCCCACACCTACACCCCACTGTCTCCCTCCCCACACTTACACCCCACTATCTCCCTCCCCACACCTACACCCCACCGTCTCCCTCCCCACACCTACACCCCACTGTCTCCCTCCCCACACCTACACCCCACTGTATCCCTCCCCACACCTACACCCCACACACCCCACTGTCTCCCTCCCCACACCTACACCACACACACCGCACTGTCTCCCTCCCCACACCTACACCCCACTGTCTCCCTCCCCACACCTACACCCCACTGTCTCCCTCCCCACACCTACACCACACTGTCTCCCTCCCCACACCTACACCCCACTGTCTCCCTCCCCACACCTACACCCCACTGTCTCCCTCCCCACACCTACACCACACTGTCTCCCTCCCCACACCTACACCCCACTGTATCCCTCCCCACACCTACACCCCACTGTCTCCCTCCCCACACCTACACCCCACCGTATCCCTCCCCACACCTACACCACACTGTCTCCCTCCCCACACACCCCACCGTCTCCCTCCCCACACCTACACCCCACACACCCCACTGTATCCCTCCCCACACCTACACCCCACACACCCCACTGTCTCCCTCCCCACACCTACACCCCACCGTCTCCCTCCCCACACACACCCCACTGTCTCCCTCCCCACACCTACACCCCACTGTCTCCCTCCCCACACCTACACCCCACTGTCTCCCTCCCCACACCTACACCCCACTGTCTCCCTCCCCACACCTACACCCTACTGTCTCCCTCCCCACACCTACACCCCACTGTCTCCCTCCCCACACCTACACCCCACTGTCTCCCTCCCCACACACCCCACCGTCTCCCTCCCCACACCTACACCCCACTGTCTCCCTCCCCACACCTACACCCCACTGTCTCCCTCCCCACACTTACACCCCACTATCTCCCTCCCCACACCTACACCCCACCGTCTCCCTCCCCACACCTACACCCCACTGTCTCCCTCCCCACACCTACACCCCACTGTATCCCTCCCCACACCTACACCCCACACACCCCACTGTCTCCCTCCCCACACCTACACCACACACACCGCACTGTCTCCCTCCCCACACCTACACCCCACTGTCTCCCTCCCCACACCTACACCCCACTGTCTCCCTCCCCACACCTACACCACACTGTCTCCCTCCCCACACCTACACCCCACTGTCTCCCTCCCCACACCTACACCCCACTGTCTCCCTCCCCACACCTACACCACACTGTCTCCCTCCCCACACCTACACCCCACTGTATCCCTCCCCACACCTACACCCCACTGTCTCCCTCCCCACACCTACACCCCACCGTATCCCTCCCCACACCTACACCCCACTGTCTCCCTCCCCACACACCCCACCGTCTCCCTCCCCACATCTACACCCCACTGTCTCCCTCCCCACACCTACACCCCACTGTCTCCCTCCCCACACCTACACCCCACTGTCTCCCTCCCCACACCTACACCACACTGTCTCCCTCCCCACACCTACACCCCACTGTATCCCTCCCCACACCTACACCCCACTGTCTCCCTCCCCACACCTACACCCCACCGTATCCCTCCCCACACCTACACCCCACTGTCTCCCTCCCCACACACCCCACCGTCTCCCTCCCCACACCTACACCCCACTGTCTCCCTCCCCACACCTACACCCCACTGTCTCCCTCCCCACACCTACACCCCACTGTCTCCCTCCCCACACCTACACCACACTGTCTCCCTCCCCACACCTACACCCCACTGTATCCCTCCCCACACCTACACCCCACTGTCTCCCTCCCCACACCTACACCCCACCGTATCCCTCCCCACACCTACACCCCACTGTCTCCCTCCCCACACACCCCACCGTCTCCCTCCCCACACCTACACCCCACTGTCTCCCTCCCCACACCTACACCCCACTGTCTCCCTCCCCACACCTACACCCCACTGTCTCCCTCCCCACACCTACACCACACTGTCTCCCTCCCCACACCTACACCCCACTGTATCCCTCCCCACACCTACACCCCACTGTCTCCCTCCCCACACCTACACCCCACCGTATCCCTCCCCACACCTACACCCCACTGTCTCCCTCCCCACACACCCCACCGTCTCCCTCCCCACACCTACACCCCACTGTCTCCCTCCCCACACCTACACCCCACTGTCTCCCTCCCCACACCTACACCCCACTGTCTCCCTCCCCACACCTACACCACACTGTCTCCCTCCCCACACCTACACCCCACTGTATCCCTCCCCACACCTACACCCCACTGTCTCCCTCCCCACACCTACACCCCACCGTCTCCCTCCCCACACCTACACCCCACTGTCTCCCTCCCCACACACCTACACCCCACTGTCTCCCTCCCCACACCTACACCACACTGTCTCCCTCCCCACACCTACACCCCACACACCCCACCGTCTCCCTCCCCACACCTACACCCCACTGTCACCCTCCCCACACCTACACCCCACTGTCTCCCTCCCCACACCTACACCCCACTGTCTCCCTCCCCACACCTACACCCCACTGTCTCCCTCCCCACACCTACACCCCACTGTCTCCCTCCCCACACCTACACCCCACTGTCTCCCTCCCCACACCTACACCCCACTGTCTCCCTCCCCACACACCTACACCCCACTGTCTCCCTCCCCACACCTACACCCCACTGTCTCCCTCCCCACACCTACACCCCACTGTCTCCCTCCCCACACACCTACACCCCACTGTCTCCCTCCCCACACCTACACCCCACTGTCTCCCTCCCCACACCTACACCCCACACACCCCACTGTCTCCCTCCCCACACCTACACCCCACCGTCTCCCTCCCCACACCTACACCCCACTGTCTCCCTCCCCACACACCTACACCCCACTGTCTCCCTCCCCACACCTACACCACACTGTCTCCCTCCCCACACCTACACCCCACACACCCCACCGTCTCCCTCCCCACACCTACACCCCACTGTATCCCTCCCCACACCTACACCCCACTGTATCCCTCCCCACACCTACACCCCACTGTCTCCCTCCCCACACCTACACCCCACTGTATCCCTCCCCACACCTACACCCCACTGTCTCCCTCCCCACACCTACACCCCACCGTCTCCCTCCCCACACCTACACCCCACTGTCTCCCTCCCCACACCTACACCCCACACACCCCACTGTCTCCCTCCCCACACCTACACCACACAGTGTTTGCATTCCCCTAACCCCCACCCCTCATTCCCACACACACCCAGCCCCACTGTCTCCTCCCCACACACCTACACCCCACACACCCCACTGTCTCCCTCCCCACACACCTACACCCCACACACCCCACTGTCTGCATTCCCCTAACCCCCACCCCTCATTCCCACCCCCACCCAGCTACCTTCGCTGTTCCATAGACCTCACCGATGTTAGAGCTGTTAGGCGAGTCGCAAACCTCACCTGCAATGGAGGGATTCTCGATTCTATTCATGTTTTTATTGACTGCTTTAGACTAGTAAATAGCGTTTTATTTCACCCCTGGTATTTTCGTCCCATAGGCTTAACATTAGGAACTCGTTCTCCATGCCCCTATGAGTATTGCTCATTTGAATGCTACGTGATATTCACACGACTTTGACCACAACTTGTTGGCTTCTTCTGTAGTTCCCGACCCTGGTAGTACCTACTGTTGGTGGCACTCTCCCAATTCGCTCCCTTCCCACTCCACCCTCCCTTCCTGTATACTTCCTCCCTTCCCACTCCACCCTCCCTTCCTGTATACTTCCTCCCTTCCCAGTTAATGGCTCTCGCCCTTCTTACTTCCTCATTCGCTTCCCCCTGCTTCCCCCTCCCTCCCAGCCACTCTGTCTGCCAGGGGCCTGTTTAATAATCTAGATTCATACATGTAGACCCTTTTCTGTATACAATTGACAGCCAGGGACAATGTGGGTCAATTCAACAGTTATGGACGACCTTATTGACGGCTAAAACTGTCTTATCCAACAGACTTAAATGGCACCAAAGATAACCCTTGTATGAGGTACAGAAAATGGTCTCTATGTACGATCTTAGATTATTAAACGGGCCCCTGCTCCCCTGCCTCTCGGCCGTTCTCGCTCCCCGCTCTTCCACGCCTCTATCACGACCCCGCGACTCAATGTCCGTCTTCATCGCTCCATTACCTGGTCTACTCTCCGTCCACCTCTCTATCACGACCCCGCGACTCAATGTCCGTCTTCATCGCTCCATTACCTGGTCTACTCTCCGTCCACCTCTCTATCACGACACCACGACTCAATGTCCGTCTTCATCGCTCCATTACCTGGTCTACTCTCCGTCCATCTATCACGACCCAACGACTCAATGTCTGTCTTCATCGCTCCATTACCTGGTCTACTCTCCGTCCACCTCTCTATCACGACACCACGACTCAATGTCCGTCTTCATCGCTCCATTACCTGGTCTACTCTCCGTCCATCTATCACGACACCACGACTCAATGTCCGTCTTCATCGCTCCATTACCTGGTCTACTCTCCGTCCATCTATCACGACACCAGACTCAATGTCCGTCTTCATCGCTCCATTACCTGGTCTACTCTCCGTCCACCTCTCTATCACGACACCGCGACTCAATGTCCGTCTTCATCGCTCCATTACCTGGTCTACTCTCTGTCCACCTCTCTATCACGACACCACGACTCAATGTCCGTCTTCATCGCTCCATTACCTGGTGTAGTCTCCGTCCACCTCTCTATCACAACACCACGACTCAATGTCTGTCTTCATCGCTCCATTACCTGGTCTACTCTCCGTCCACCTCTCTATCACTACCCCACGACTCAATGTCCGTCTTCATCGCTCCATGACCTGGTGTACTCTCCGTCCATCTATCACGACCCCGCGACTCAATGTCCGTCTTCATCGCTCCATTACCTGGTCTACTCTCCGTCCATCTATCACGACACCAGACTCAATGTCCGTCTTCATCGCTCCATTACCTGGTCTACTCTCCGTCCACCTCTCTATCACGACCCCGCGACTCAATGTCCGTCTTCATCGCTCCATTACCTGGTCTACTCTCCGTCCACCTCTCTATCACGACCCCACGACTCAATGTCCGTCTTCATCGCTCCATTACCTGGTCTACTCTCCGTCCATCTATCACGACACCACGACTCAATGTCCGTCTTCATCGCTCCATGACCTGGTGTAGTCTCCGTCCATCTATCACGACCCACGACTCAATGTCCGTCTTCATCGCTCCATTACCTGGTCTACTCTCCGTCCATCTATCACGACCCCGCGACTCAATGTCCGTCTTCATCGCTCCATTACCTGGTGTACTCTCCGTCCACCTCTCTATCACGACCCCCACGACTCTGTGTCCATGTCGTTAAGGTACTTTATTTTGATCTGTGTGTCTGGCCCCTATCGTTAAGGTACTGTATCCTGATCTGTGTGTATGGCCCCTTTTGCTAAGCTACTTTATCCTGATCTGGGTGTCTGTGTGTCTAGCCCCTATTGTTAAGGTACTTTATCCTGATCTGTGTGTCTGGCCCCTATGGTTAAGGTACCTTATCCTGATCTGTGTGTCTGGCCCCTATCGTTAAGGTACTTTATCCTGATCTGTGTGTATGGCCCCTTTTGCTAAGGTACTTTATCCTGACCTGTGTGTATGGCCCCTTTTGCTAAGGTACTTTATCCTGATCTGGGTGTCTGTGTGTCTAGCCCCTATTGTTAAAGTACTTTATCCTGATCTGGGTGTCTGGCCCCTATCGTTAAGGTACTTTATCCTGATCTGTGTGTCTGGCCCCTATCGTTAAGGTACTTTATCCTGACCTGTGTGTCTGGCCCCTTTTGTGAAGGTACTTTATCCTGATCTGGGTGTCTGTGTGTCTAGCCCCTATTGTTAAGGTACTTTATCCTGATCTGTGTGTCTGGCCCCTATCGTTAAGGTACTTTATCCTGATCTGTGTGTCTGGCCCCTATCGTTAAGGTACTTTATCCTGATCTGTGTGTCTGGCCCCTATCGTTAAGGTACTTTATCCTCACCTGTGTGTCTGGCCCCTATTGTTAAGGTACTTTATCCTGGTGTGTGTCTGTGTGTCTGGCCCCTATCGTTAAGGTACTTTATCCTGACCTGTATGTCTGTGTGTCTGGCCCCTATCATTAAGGTACTTTATCCTGACCTGTGTATATGTGTGTCTAGCCCCTATCGTTGAGGTACTTTATCCTGGTGTGTCTGTGTGTCTGGCCCCCATCGTTAAGGTACTTTATCCTGGTGTGTGTCTGTGTGTCCTGCCCCTATCGTTAAGGTACTTTATCCTGGTGTGTGCCTGTGTGTCTGGCCCCTATCGTTCAGGTACTTTATCTTGATCTGTGTGTCTGGCCCTCATCGTTAAGGTGTTTTATCCTGATCTGGGTGTCTGTGTGTCTGGCCCCTATCGTTAAGGTACTTTATCCTGGTGTGTGTCTGTGTATCTGGCCCTTATCGTTGAGGTACTTTATCCTTACCCGTGTGTCTGTGTGTCTGGCCTTGTCGCTCGCCCCTCGCTCTTTGTCGCTCGCCGGTCGCTCTTTGTCTCTCGCACGGTAATTAAAGACCCAGTCGCACGCTCTCATTGTGATTGTCTCGGAGTAATTAAACACGGCAATGAGGCTGATGAGAATCGATGACAGTATCTGGGTCAGAGTTCACAGACGCGCCGTGTATGTCACGGCACAAAGTGGGACGTCGGCAGGCTTTGAACCACGACCTCCACACACAGGGCCTCGACAAAGATGGGTTTTAGGGGATCAAGGCTGGTTACAGTCCTGCTTTCAATATTCTACCATTCCCTTTCGTCTCTCCATTTTGGTTTCTCACTTACTGTCACCTCTTGTTTCTGAGAATCACGCAGATTCTCCTTGTGAATTGCTACGCGATTCCAACTACTCAATCCAGCTCGATGGGTTACGAGCTCTGACCCTAAGCTTTGATAGTTTTCCTCTGTAGTAATGTAATGACCTCCAGTCTGTACAAGGTCTGGTATATGACGTACACGTAGTCTGTACATGGTCTGGTATATGACGTACACGTAGTCTGTACATGGTCTGATATATGACGTACACGTAGTCTGTACATGGTCTGGTATATGACGTACACGTAGTCTATACATGGTCTGTATATGACGTACACGTAGTCTGTACATGGTCTGGTATATGACGTACACGTAGTCTGTACATGGTCTGGTATATGACGTACATGTAGTCTGTACATGGTCTGGTGTATGACGTACACGTAGTCTGTACATGGTCTGTATATGAGGTACGCGTAGTCTGTACGTGGGTCTGGTATATGACGTACACGTAGTCTGTACATTGTCTGGTGTATGATGTACACGTAGTCTTACATGGTCTGGTGTATGACGTACACGTAGTCTGTACGTGGTCTGTATATGACGTACACGCAGTCTGTACATTGTCTGGTATATGACGTACACGTAGTCTGTACATGGTCTGGTGTATGACGTACACGTAGTCTGTACATGGTCTGGTATATGACGTACATGTAGTCTGTACTTGGTCTGTATATGACGTACACGTAGTCTGTACATGGTCTGGTATATGATGTACACGTAGTCTGTACATGGTCTGGTGTATGACGTACACGTAGTCTGTACGTGGTCTGGTATATGACGTACACGTAGTCTATACGTGGTCTGTATATGACGTACACGTAGTCTGTACGTGGTCTGTATATGACGTACATGTAGTCTGTACATGGTCTGTATATGACGTACACGTAGTCTGTACATGGTCTGGTATATGACGTACACGTAGTCTATACATGGTCTGTATATGACGTACACGTAGTCTGTACATGGTCTGGTATATGACGTACACGTAGTCTGTACATGGTCTGGTATATGACGTATATGTAGTCTGTACATGGTCTGGTATATGATGTACACGTAGTCTGTACATGGTCTGGTATATGACGTACACATAGTCTGTACATGGTCTGGTATATGACGTATATGTAGTCTGTACATGGTCTGGTATATGACGTACACGTAGTCTGTACATGGTCTGTATATGACGTACACGTAGTCTGTACATGGTCTGGTATATGACGTACACGTAGTCTATACATGGTCTGTATATGACGTACACGTAGTCTGTACATGGTCTGGTATATGACGTATATGTAGTCTGTACATGGTCTGGTATATGACGTACACGTAGTCTGTACATGGTCTGGTATATGGCGTACACGTAGTCTGTACATGGTCTGGTATATGACGTACACGTAGTCTGTACATGGTCCGGTGTATGACGTACACGTAGTTCGTACATGGTCTGGTGTATGACGTACACGTAGTCTGTACATGGTCTGGTATATGACGTACACGTAGTCTGTACATGGTCTGGTATACGACGTACACGTAGTCTGTACATGGTCTGGTATATGACGTACACGTAGTCTGTACATGGTCTGGTATATGACGTACACATAGTCTGTACATGGTCTGTATATGACATACACGTAGTCTGTAATGGTCTGGTGTATGACGTACACATAGTCTGTACATGGTCTGTATAGACGTACATGTAGTCTGTACATGGTCTGGTATATGACGTACACATAGTCTGTACATGGTCTGTATATGACATACACGTAGTCTGTAATGGTCTGGTGTATGACGTACACGTAGTCTGTACATGGTCTGTATAGACGTACACGTAGTCTGTACATGGTCTGGTATATGACGTACACGTAGTCTGTACATGGTCTGGTATACGACGTACACGTAGTCTGTACATGGTCTAGTATATGACGTACACGTAGTCTGTACATGGTCTGTATATGACGTACACATAGTCTGTACATGGTCTGTATATGACGTACACGTAGTCTGTACATGGTCTGGTATATGACGTACACGTAGTCTGTACATGGTCTGGTATACGACGTACACGTAGTCTGTACATGGTCTGGTGTATGACGTACACGTAGTCTGTACATGGTCTGGTATATGACGTACACGTAGTCTGTACATGGTCTGGTATATACACGTACACGTAGTCTGTACATGGTCTGGTATATGACGTATATGTAGTCTGTTCATGGTCTGGTATATACACGGAGGCGCTCGGCTGGTCAGCGCACACACCGTAGAGTTCCAGGTGGTCGTCGTGCCTCATTCATGCCTTATTCATGACTCATTCTGTACGGGTTATAACGTGAGCGTGGTGAGAGGCCTACAATGAATACAGACTAGATCAGAACAGCTATCGTCAACAGTGGAGCGGCCATTCTTAGCGTTACGGGAGGGGGGGGGGGGTAACCTCGTGCATGGGCAGGTTGTAAAAGCATGCCCTAAAGACAAACGCTGGTACTTGGGTGATTTCTAAATTCTATTGAATTTTGCAAATAACTCGGGATAATATAAGTTCCATATATCAGCAATTAGAAAATGTCACCATGCTAACTTCTATGGGAAGGCCATCTGAAAATGTAAGTGCTTAACTATTTTTGTCTATGGGAAACTGCAATATTTTGACTTTGTTGCTAAAATCTTCAAGTAATTCTGGACTATGATAGTTGGGAACATGTACAAATGAGAAATGCTAAAGAAATACTATGTCACCATGCTATTTCTATTGGGAAGGCCATCTGGAGAAGCTAAGTGCTCAAGAATTGGTGTATATGGGAAACTGCAAAACTTTTATGAAACCAGATTCTAGCACCAGTGTCTACACAGGGGGCAGTGCGATACCTACCCGCATTTGTCTTTAATCCTGCTGGCCATCTCTTGATTTGGGGAAAGGGGCCATCCATGAAATATGTACGCAACTAATTATTTTGTGTATGCTCCTTCTTTGTTCTATTGCGTATAAGATTGAGGGTGGGGGGTCAAAGTTATTGGAAGTTTTGCGTACGTCCTTTATGGATGGCCCAAAAGCTAGTCTCGTCCCCCATCTGTCTTTTTCTTTTCTTTTTTTCTTAGGGAGGGGGGGGGGGGGACACTAGGAAGGAAAGCCTCACGGCAGATACAAGTTGGCCTTGCCCTAAGAGCACCATAAACATTGCTCTGTTATAAATTGTAAACCTATGTTGAAATCTATTTAATACCTTACAACACACGTCAATGTTGATGAATATATTGGGGGTCATATTTGTCAGTCAATATCTTCTCTGGGAAGTGTGTTAATGGGAAGCCGTTACATACAGATTAACTTCTCTGGGAAGTGTGTTAATGGGAAGCCGTTACATACGGATTTAGTTCTGTCTGACCTCCACATGCCGAGTCTGTGCGTCAGTCACAAAAACAGAAAAGAAACTCTGGGCTCAGGTAATTATGGCCACATCATCAGAGAATGTGTTTTAAATTCACGCCCTGGAAGTCGATACCCGTGAAGTAATGACTTCTTCTGGTTTTTTTATCCGAGAAAAAATATCACAAAAAGCCACGTGGTAGTACCATGGCACAAACATGAGTCTGAGGTAAACTTACTCCCTGTGGTTGGCTTCAACTTTTCAGCATCTTTCCCCTGTGCTAGTTAAGCTATATTCTGCTCGTGAAACCAGTTCTGATAAGTTCTCATGGAAAAGTAATTATTTCAGTTTTTCCACAGTGCCACTGCCCGGAGGTTCTGCAGACCTTCACTGTGTGTCGGTAATTTGATATTAGCTCAGGTGTATGAGTAGACTCACAGCAGACTTATAGAGGGAAACCATGAAAGTCACAGCTCGTATCCAACTGAGTTTGAAGAGCGTAGTAATTCACAAGACACAGCCATGTGAATTACTTAGCGATTCAAACAAGAAGCAGTTTCAAAATCATGGTAATATGCAGATCAAAATCATTGTAATATTGTATTTATTATCCAGCATTCTATATAGAAGTTATCAAAGGAAACACAAAATATCCACCCATCTTATCATGCAATACTTTGCAGGGTAGGGACCCTTTTCCGTATTCTAGAATAGGGCTTTCCTTATTCTACTCTGTAGCACTCTGTAGGCTCCATCTGTTCTGTATCCAGAGACTCCGTGTTAGGTTGAGAATAATAGGAGACATACATGAGCTGGTACGCGCCAATATCCGCCAGAGGGCGTGGCTTGAAGGATTCTAAGGGCAGGTCAGTAGGGGAGTACTCGGGCCATGAGAACCTGTAGACCATGAGAGAACATACAGAGAATAGACCACATATATCTCACACTCACCCTCACGTGTACCAGGCTGCCACGTCTCTCTTCTTACTTTCTACTTTGATATATTTTGTATTGCATTGATAACCTACACTTCATCCCTCTGGTTTAGAGGTTTGGCAAATTGACGATATCCATCTTGATCTGTCCAACACCCTGTTTTAGATCTGCCAGTATTCTGTCGTCATAATACGATTACAGTGAATCACAGTCATTAGTGAATAACATCTACTACATATATGAGTACCTGTCTGTATCCTGCATTAACATGGGAAATATTGCGGAATAAAAGGTTGAGGTAAGGTGTGCTAGAAAAAGAGAAGTGATAGAACTTGATATCGGGGTAAAGGCACAACACGTTGACTGAACTCCAGGGCTCTCTCCCTCAGCCATCCGACCCCCGCCCCCCCGCGCCCCCTGGTGGTGAGATCCGCTCCTGACCTCCAGTACACGGAGCCTGCAGCTGTGGTCTCTCATAACATCACGTAGCCTCATCTCACCCCGGGTATTATCGTCCCATAGGATTAACACTAGGAACTCGTTCTCCATGCCCTTACGAGTATTGCAGCCCGTTCTCCGTGGTCTATATCCTTGGTGTTTTTCTTTCTTTTAGTGTGTGAAATACAGAAATGCAACTCATTGTTCTCCAACTCGTTTGAATGCTACGTGATATTCACTCGCCTGTCACCTCGTTCGTAACACTCCGCATAAAACTTGTGGAGAATGACGACTTTGACCAAACTTGTTGGTTTCTTTTTTAATCCCTAGATGTACTTTCATATACAATAGAACCCTGCCGAGCAGACACCCCGCGTAAGTGGGCACCCCGCATTAACAGACATTTTTGCTCGGAACAGATGAATTCCGCTTATGCGGGCCACACTCTAATGATATTTGTACTGTACTTTGCTTGAGGAACTTATAAAGAGAAGATCGTAATAAATGATATTGAGTGCCTCCTTGTGGCGATACAAACATCATTAAACACCACCATGAAAACCCCACTTAGCTCCCAGAATGTGGAGCAGACGAGATCCCAGCAACCTTTCACACAGGTCTCTGCCCTTTGTTGAGGTTAGTGCTCGCTGCGTGCCTCTGGGTGTGTGACCTCTGGGGTGTGTGACCCCGGGTGTGTGCACGGCGAGGCGGGGGTGTGTACGGCGAGGCGGGGGTGTGTACGGCGAGGCGGGGGTGTGTACGGCGAGGCGGGGGTGTGTACGGCGAGGCGGGGGTGTGTACGGCGAGGCGGGGGTGTGCACGGCGAGGCGGGGGTGTGTACGGCGAGGCGGGGGTGTGCACGGCGAGGCGGGGGTGTGCACGGCGAGGCGGGGGTGTGCACGGCGAGGCGGGGGTGTGTACGGCGAGGCGGGGGTGTGCACGGCGAGGCGGGGGTGTGTACGGCGAGGCGGGGGTGTGTACGGCGAGGTGGGGGTGTGTACGGCGAGGCGGGGGTGTGTGACCCCGGGGGTGTGTACGGCGAGGCGGGGGTGTGTACGGCGAGGCGGGGGTGTGCACGGCGAGGCGCGGGTGTGTACGGCGAGGCGGGGGTGTGTACGGCGAGGCGGGGGTGTGTACGGCGAGGCGGGGGTGTGTACGGCGAGGCGGGGGTGTGTACGGCGAGGGGGGGGTGTGTACGGCGAGGCGGGGGTGTGCACGGCGAGGCGGGGGTGTGCACGGCGAGGCGGGGGTGTGCACGGCGAGGCGGGGGTGTGTACGGCGAGGCGGGGGTGTGCACGGCGAGGCGGGGGTGTGTACGGCGAGGCGGGGGTGTGTACGGCGAGGCGGGGTGTGTACGGCGAGGCGGGGGTGTGTACGGCGAGGCGGGGGTGTGCACGGCGAGGCGGGGGTGTGTACGGCGAGGCGGGGGTGTGTACGGCGAGGCGGGGGTGTGTACGGCGAGGCGGGGTGTGTACGGCGAGGCGGGGGTGTGTACGGCGAGGCGGGGGTGTGCACGGCGAGGCGGGGGTGTGCACGGCGAGGCGGGGGTGTGCACGGCGAGGCGGGGGTGTGTACGGCGAGGCGGGGGTGTGTACGGCGAGGCGGGGGTGTGTGACCCCGGGGGTGTGTACGGCGAGGGGGGGGTGTGCACGGCGAGGCGGGGGTGTGCACGGCGAGGCGGGGGTGTGTACGGCGAGGCGGGGGTGTGCACGGCGAGGCGGGGGTGTGTACGGCGAGGCGGGGGTGTGCACGGCGAGGCGGGGGTGTGTACGGCGAGGCGGGGGTGTGTACGGCGAGGCGGGGGTGTGTACGGCGAGGCGGGGGTGTGTACGGCGAGGCGGGGGGGTGTACGGCGAGGCGGGGGTGTGTGTACGGCGAGGCGGGGGTGTGCACGGCGAGGGGGGGGGGGGAGGTGCCGGGAGGAGGGGGGGAGGTGCCGGGAGGGGTGGCCTGGAGCCCTCCGGGGTGCGTCCAGCGTAGTCTCCCATAAACCGGGCTCGGTTGGCAGGTAGGGTTCCAACTGTTATCTCACACCTGGTAGTTTTCCCCATAGACTTAGCATTGGGAACTCGTATCTAACCGCCATTGAGTATTTATATAAAAAATACTCAATAAGGGATTATGTCACAAAGGTTAGTCCATTAGTCAATGTGAGGGGTAGGGTAAATTCAGAAATCTATTTTGAATCGCTACGATATTCACGCAGCTTCGCCTTGTAAATTACCATGCAATTCAAATTCGATGGGATACGAGCTCTGACCCTTAACTTTCATAGGTTTCCTCTATATATATTGTCTCACCCCTGGTATTTTTTCTCCATAGACTTTCATTGGGAACTCATTTCCAACACCCATTGAGTATTTAGAAAAAATACTCAATGGGGATTATGTCACAAATGTTAGCCCATTAGTCAATATGAAGGGTGAGGTAAATTCAGAAACCTATTCAAGTTTAGGTTCAGAGCTCAATCCTATCTCGTTTGAATCGCTACGTAATTCACGCAGCTTTTCCTTGTCAATTACTACGCGATTCAAACTTTATGGGATACGAGCACTGACCCTAAACTTTCATAGGTTTCCTCTATGGTATACCCGATGAACAGTAGGGGGCTGTTTGTATACGCGATGAACAGTAGGGGGCTGTTTGTATACGCGATGAACAGTAGGGGGCTGTTTGTATACGCGATGAACAGTAGGGGGCTGTTTGTATACGCGATGAACAGTAGGGGGCTGTTTGTATACGCGATGAACAGTAGGGGGCTGTTTGTATACGCGATGAACAGTAGGGGGCTGTTTGTATACGCGATGAACAGTAGGGGGCTGTTTGTATACGCGATGAACAGTAGGGGGCTGTTTGTATACACGATGAACAGTAGGGGGCTGTTTGTATACGCGATGAACAGTAGGGGGCTGTTTGTATACGCGATGAACAGTAGGGGGCTGTTTGTATACCCGATGAACAGTAGGGGGCTGTTTGTATACGCGATGAACAGTAGGGGGCTGTTTGTATACGCGATGAACAGTAGGGGGCTGTTTGTATACGCGATGAACAGTAGGGGGCTGTTTGTATACCCGATGAACAGTAGGGGGCTGTTTGTATACGCGATGAACAGTAGGGGGCTGTTTGTATACGCGATGAACAGTAGGGGGCTGTTTGTATACGCGATGAACAGTAGGGGGCTGTTTGTATACGCGATGAACAGTAGGGGGCTGTTTCATGAAATCTTAAAACTCAGTCTCAGATCCTTCTCTAAGAACAAAGCTCTGCCCCGAGGAGTAAAACCGGCGACGAATTATTGAATTCTGATGGATATTGATGTGATTAGAAGCTTTGTTCCATGCAGTCCCATAATGTGAATTAAGTATAATAAGTGAATTCTCTGCTCGCCCGAGGAATGATGTCGTGGGACTCATTCTCTGCGGACGGTGCTGCTGACTAATCTCCACAGACTGAGGCTGAAGCGTGGGGAGCATTTGTAAAAAGCTTCAATTCGCCAGACCGATTTATTGGCCGGCAGTAGAGGCATCGGAGGGCAGCAGTGGGGCGGGGTTACGGGCACCCACGTCAGGCAGAGGAACATGCTACAAACACGCGGCGTGTTTATCATGCAGCGCCCGACACGTGTGCTGGTCATCAGTCTGTGCAGGCCGCGGCAGCAAGTGCCCCGCTTCACCCGACGGGGGATCTCACAAGTACCCGAAATAGGGATAAAAGAAGGACGAGTAAAAGAGGATGAATGAAGGAAATGGAGGGGCTGAGGTGATGAGGTTAGAGACGGGCGAATCTAGGTCAGCCTCTGAGACCCGGATGCTGACAGGCTGAGCTGTTGCACCTGCGCACTGCGCCCCGTCTGATAGAGGGCGCGCCGTCTAGCGGGACAAATCATAACAACCCCGCCTCCCTCACAGCGACGCAAATTGGGGTCAGGTGAACGTGGCGTCCTCACCTGGGAGGGTCGAGCGTTCAGCGCCCGAGACGAGCTGGTGGTTCCTGTTACCCTCATCTGAAGATCCTGTTTCCAGGAATGTAGCTTTTGTTATCATAATCACCTTTTTATCTCACTCCTGGTATTTTTTCGCCTATAGATTTAACATTAGAAAGTCGTATCCAACGCCCATGAGGTATTTAGGAAAAATATCCAATGGGGGATTATGTCATGTTAGCCCATTAGTCTATGTGAAGAGTGAGATAAATTAAGAAACTCATTCAAGTTTAAGGTCAGAGCTTGATCCCATCTGGTTTGAATCACTACGTAATTCACACGGCTTTGACTTGTTAATTACTATGCAATTCAAACTCAATAGAATACGAGCTCTGACCCTAAACTTTCATAGGTTTCATCTATAGTAAATACAAACTGAATTATTTGGACTTCTGGACTAAAGAAGAAACCAACAAGTTTTGCTCAAAGTCGTTGTTCTCCACAAGTTTGCTGCATAGTGATATGAACGAGGCGACAGCCGAGTGAATATCACGTAGCATTCAAACGAGTTGCAGAACAACACATTTGACAAAAAAACCATTTCTGTATTCATCTCACCCCTGTACACACCAAATGACACATGTGATGCTATGAAAAACCCAGATTCACTCTGGCATTCTATATGAATTAATTAAAGAATTAGAAATTACAGGAAATTCAGTAACCAATTCCCTATTCTTATGGATAAACGAGAGCTCCTGACTATTTATATCTTTTTTGCTAATGTGTACATTTCTGTTCCGAGAATGAGAACACGGAAATGACTGGTATACTTGGAAATTCGCCATAAAACATTTTTTATTGAAGATGAATAATTGCACGTTTGGCCGCGCCTGTAAAAGACGTGCTGTGAGATAGTTGGTATCGCGTGCGGGACGACGTTAGAGCGAGCTCCGGGTCTCACCTGCCAAAAACAATCTGTTTAAGATCGCTCTGACACGCTTCCCGCGGCCATACGCACCCACACAAGAAATCACCCTCACAAAAACAATGTGATAAGCATGGCTAACAACCATAGTTCCACTGGTGCCTGGCCAGGACTGTCTAGTCAGGCCGTCTACTTGATGTAATCACTAAAGATTCAGCTGATTTCCGCTGTTTTAACGTGGAAAACACGCCTATAGCCACCAGGAATGGGACCTGAATGGGGGTCAGGCAGGGAAGGGGTGGTTGGCGATCACAAAGCTTTTACACAGGTTCTGGCGAGTTCAATGAGTACAGATTTTTTTTCGCCTTTGACTGATGATAAAGAGACATGGCAGCGACACACTGTCGCAAATAAGCCATTTTGACTGTATAGTGAGTAGACAGGCTGTGGTCGCACTAACCCATCTCAGGACCGCTAGACCATGATCGCAGTAACCCATCTCACTACCGCTAGACCATGATCGCAGTAACCCAACTCACTACCGCTAGACCATGATCGCAGTAACCCAACTCAGTACCGCTAGACCATGATTGCAGTAACGCATCTCAGTACCGCTAGACCATGATCGCAGTAACCCATCTCAGTACCGACAGGCTGTGATCGCAGTAAGCCATCTCAGTACCGACAGGCTGCGATTGCAGTAACCCATCTCAGTACCGACAGGCTGTGGTCGCAGTAAGCCATCTCAGTACTGACAGGCTGTGATTGCAGTAAGCCATCACAGTAAGCCATCTCAGTACCGCTAGACCATGATCGCAGTAACCCATCTCAGTACCGACAGGCTGTGACCGCAGTAAGCCATCTCAGTACCGACAGGTCGTGGTCACAGTAACCCATCTCAGTACCGACAGGCTGTGATCGCAGTAACCCATCTCAGTAATGACAGGCTGTGATCGCAGGAAGCCATCTCAGTACCGATTGCAGTAACCCATCTCAGTACCGACAGGCTGTGATCGCGGTAACCCATCTCAGTACCGCTAGACCATGATCGCAGTAACCCATCTCAGTACTGGCAGGCTGTGATCACAGTAAGCCATCTCAGTACTGACAGGCTGTGATCACAGTAAGCCGTCTCAGTACTGGCAGGCTGTGATCGCAGTAAGCCATCTCAGTACCGATCGCAGTAAGCCATCTCAGTACCGACAGGCTGTGTCTGGAGATCTCCAGACACAAAATCAATATCGTGCTGGAAAGACAACTTTAATCCGTAGCCGATACAGCCAGGGTGCACCCCGATGCACGCATCGTAGGGTGTATCGGAGGGTATCAGGAGCTCAATGGACGCCAGGACTAATCATTTTAAGTACAATAAAATAATTTAGGTTTTCTACTTTCTACTCGAGACCCCATGTATGACAATATCAAACACCAAGAAGTCACACTTTCCCTGCTAATAACGACCTTTCTTTTATTCTTGCAGGTGAGCACATGACTTTTACTTCGAGGTTGACCGGTGAATGGTGAGTGAGGGTTGCTCTATTCAAACTGAGTACAAGGATTGTTGCATCTGTTATTGAAATGAATAATTAAAGGTAGGATGTTGATATGGAGTTTAAAGGTAATCTCTTTTCACTTGGAATCTCAGAGGGTTTGAGTAAATCATCAGCTAGTCCACATCCATGGTGTCTAGGGTCAGAGCTCGTATCCCATCGAGTTTGAATCGCATAGTAATTCACAAGGCGAAGCCATGTTAATTACATAACGATTCAAGCGAGATGGGATCAAGCTCTGACCCTAAACCTGAATAGGTTTCTGAATTTATCTCACCCTTCACATCGACTAAAAGGCTAACATTTAACAATGTTAAATCTATGGGGGAAAAAATACCAGGCGTGAGATAAAACCTAGAAACTAGAACCTAGAATATAAAGGGAAGGAACTCGTGTAGACCATCCCTGTTCTGATGCGGAGAGTCCTGGAGGGCGGCAGGGTGTGGCGTATCGTCCACACTGTGCAGTGAGCGTGCATGACGCTTGTCTTTAAGGTTTGCACCAGTCGCCCGCAGTCCGACCTTGGCCGCGTTCTGTAATTACCGCCGGGAATGCTCCCCAAAGACTCTGAGTAGAATTTACCCCTGTACAGGAAAGGCCGGGCCTCAAGAGCACGACAAGTTTAATAACAAGTGGGAACACAATGAATATACTTCAGTCACCTTCGTCTAGTCAAATATTTGGGACTATCTAGGTTAACCATTCCCCCGTGAAATCTCTCGATAGTAGGAGATGGTATCATGGGCAATGTCACCTTGGGGATGATACACGGAGGTCACACACAGAGGTCAGACAGAGGTCACACAAAGATCAGACTATAGAGAGGAAACCTATGAAACGTTAGGGTGACACTCCGTATCCCATGGAGTTTGAATCGCGTAGTAATTCACAAAGTGAAGCCGCCTGAATTACGGAGCGATTCCAAACGAGATGGGATCGAGCTGTGACCATGAACCTGAACAGGTTTCTGAATTTATCTCACCCTTCACATTGACCAATGGGCTCACCTTTGTGACTATAGCATAACCAATTGCTTAAGAGGTTGGATACATTGTATTAAGCTTTGTGAATTACTGTCTTCAGAAGTAGGACTTAATTAAAAGGAGTTATCGCGAATCCTTGTCTCACGTTTTCCCTGGAGTCGGATGGAGTGTGAGGTTACCGTTCTCCGTCAGCTTTAACAGCGCGAGTGAAGCTCTACTAAATAACTGAGAAATGACGAAACAATTATCTAGTATACGAGATTAAGTTTGGAAAGTGTTAATACATATTTTATCCTTGAGCTAGTAACAGCCATAGTGAATGAGTCAGCGATTATGAGGAACTAACCCCGAAGTAGATGGATGGACATAGTCTTATTAGATCCTAGACCACACAGCGGTACAACTCCATGGGCGTTGGGTACGAGTTTCCCGTGTTAAGTGTATGGGTAAAAAACAGCAGATACTGTCTGTACGTGTTCCTGACCTGCAGGGACCTGGAATCACGAAACACCGACCAGACACGAAGACACCCGACCACAACCTCCTGACTATTATCTCCGTGAAGGACGGCACGCTCACAACGCGGAGCTTGTATCACGTCCGTGGGCTGCGGAGAGGCGGGGGGAAGGTTCGGCCGGGATGTGTACCGCGTGTTTTATCAGGTGTACGCGCCTCCCACACCCCTCACCGCAGTGCGACCTCCAGTCACGGGCCTCCCACACCCCTCACCGCAGTGATACCTCCAGACACGGGCCTACCCAGCCGTACACCCAGCCGTACACGCAGTGAGACCTCCCGTCACGGGCCTGCCACACCCCTCACCGCGGTGAGACCTCCAGTCACGGGCCTCCCACACCCCTCACCGCGGTGATACCTCCAGACACGGGCCTACCCAGCCGTACACTCCGCCTGCCGCAGTGAGACCTCCAGACACGGGCCTGCCCAGCCGTACACTCAGTGAGACCTCCAGTCACGGGCCTGCCACACCCCTCACCGCAGTGAGACCTCCAGTCACGGGCCTACCCAGCCGTACACTCAGTGATACCTCCACTCACGGGCCTGCCACACCCCTCACCGCAGTGAGACCTCCAGACACGGGCCTCCCACACCCCTCACCGCAGTGCGACCTCCAGTCACGGGCCTCCCACACCCCTCACCGCGGTGAGACCTCCCGTCACGGGCCTACCCAGCCGTACACTCAGCCCTACACTCAGTGAGACCTCCAGTCACGGGCCTCCCACACCCCTCACCGCGGTGAGACCTCCAGTCACGGGCCTCCCACACCCCTCACCGCGGTGAGACCTCCAGTCACGGGCCTGCCCAGCCGTACTCTCCGCCCGCCGCACCGCCTCCCTCACCACATGCCGCATGTCAGACCCCCTCACCACATGCCGCATGTCAGACCCCCTCACCACATGCCGGCATGTCCGCCTCCCTCACCACATGCCGCATGTCCGCCTCCCTCACCACATGCCACATGTCCGCCTCCCTCACCACATGCCGCATGTCCGCCTCCCTCACCACATGCCGCATGTCAGACCCCCTCACCACATGCCGCATGTCAGACTCCCTCACCACATGCCGCATGTCAGACCCCCTCACCACTGCCGCATGTCAGACCCCCTCACCACATGCCGCATGTCATTTCTATACACAGCATGCAGTTGGTGACAGCGAGCTTGTATATATTTTCATCTGGCTATTGCAGGAGTGTTAGCAGGCTTCAAATCGCTTCTTTCTTCCTGGTTTGAATTAGTGTGTGCAGTATATCCTGCCTTTAGTTATAAACATTACCAGTGCTGAGGTGTTGCAGTACTTTCTGCCTACAGTTATATACTTTGGTATTTTTCTCCCAGGTAATATATCTAGATTGTTTAAATGCCATTCGTTGTTTGATATAAACAAAGCGTGTCGCATGTATTGAAGGTGTGAGACCTTGACATAATCCCCCATTGAATTTTTCATCTAGTTACTCAGTGGGCGTTGGATACTAGTCCCCGATGTTGAGGCTATGAGGAAAACACACCAGGGGTGAGATACTGTAGCGTATCTTGCTACGAAGCACAAATAAAAAGATGTGGATTTATCGCGCAGGCTGAGATTCAATTTGTGCATTATGAAGAAACTACCAGACAACATGATTATGAAATAGGAAGCAGGTGCAGTCCCCGATCTGCCGATAAAGTAGCGTGTTTATATCTGTGGAGTACGGGCCCCGATCTACTTATAAAGTATCGTGTTTATATCTGTGGAGGTGTGGAGTATTGGCCCCGATCTACTTATAAAGTAGCGTGTTTATATCTGTGGAGGTGTGGAGTACGGGCCCCGATCTACTTATAAAGTAGCGTGTTTATATCTGTGGAGGTGTGGAGTACGGGCCCCGATTTACCGATAAAGTATCATGTTTATATCTGTGGACGTGTGGAGTACGGGCCCCGATCTACTTATAAAGTAGGGTGTTTATATCTGTGGAGGTGTGGAGTACGGGCCCCGATTTACCGATAAAGTATCATGTTTATATCTCTGGAGGTGTGGAGTACGGGCCCCAATTTACTTATAAAGTATCATGTTTATATCTGGTGAGGTGTGGAGTATGGGCCCCGATCTACTGATAAAGTATCGTGTTTATATCTGTGGAGGTGTGGAGTATCAGCCCCGATCTACTTATAAAGTAGCGTGTTTATATCTGTGGACGTATGGAGTACGGGCCCCGATCTACTTATAAAGTAGCGTGTTTATATCTGTGGACGTATGGAGTACGGGCCCCGATCTACTTATAAAGTAGCGTGTTTATATCTGTGGAGGTGTGGAGTACGGGCCCCGATCTACTTATAAAGTAGCGTGTTTATATCTGTGGAGGTGTGGAGTATGGGCCCCGATCTACTTATAAAGTAGGGTGTTTATATCTGTGGAGGTGTGGAGTACGGGCCCCGATCTACTTATAAAGTAGCGTGTTTATATCTGTGGAGGTGTGGAGTATTGGCCCCGATCTACTTATAAAGTAGCGTGTTTATATCTGTGGAGGTGTGGAGTACGGGCCCTGTTTATATCTGTGGAGGTGTGGAGTACGGGCCCCGATCTACTTATAAAGTAGCGTGTTTATATCTGTGGAGGTGTGGAGTACGGGCCCCGATCTACTTATAAAGTAGCATGTTTATATCTGTGGAGGTGTGGAGTACGGGCCCCGATCTACTTATAAAGTAGCGTGTTTATATCTGTGGAGGTGTGGAGTACGGGCACCTGTCATTCCCTGACCGGAGCCCGCTTTCTCTCTCCACTATCCGTGGCTGGCCGCTCACGATTTACGGGTCTCCGGAGAACGTGAGGCGAGAGAGATGCAACAAACTCGACATGAATCCCCGCTGACAGGACCACCCCCGGAGCCGAGCCGCGCCATTTATACCCGCCCGCATCGGACAGGCTCAGGACGGCTAGATTCAGACGTGTACATTCAGAGGACGTGCTATCTCTGTGTGATATACTGAGACGTAGTTAGTGCGACTGAATGCATTCTGTTCAGGGATATTGTGGTCAGAAACACATATCGAGTTTGAAGAACGAGGGTGAGTAATTCTGACCAAATTATCAAGGAGCAAATTGAATTCAGTCACACTCAATGTGTCTCTTTATTGTTATATACCTAAAGATCATTAACAATGTAATTCTACAACTCACTAAATAGCAGAATGACAGAATGGCATTGGTCACGTGGTACGGAAGGACGTATGAATATGCGTTCGTCACTCGGAGACGAACGGAATTTGTCCTCCTGGTCAGTTAAAGTAAGACATTCGCCTATAGATGTATAATGATATAATTCGCTGGTGAAGAAGGGAACTTTTCATATAAATTCTCGGAGTTGATATTGTAGATGTAATCGGATAATGATATGCCTGTATTCCAGGTGAAATTAAACATCTGAACCGGCGTTTACACCAGACGATTATAGCCGGAGATTCTTGAATTTTGCACCACCTGGCGACTGCCAGCTGTCAATGGCCTGATCGTCTGTAGGCTAATGTAGTCGTCTAATGTGAACGGCAGGTTAAGGGCATTAAGAGCTGGGGCACTTTTCACTATGAGACTTAACATTTTTAGACTATTTTGTTTCTATGATTAGGTAATTTCCCTCAAAGAGATATGTTGCATGATAATTCAACGTAATACATAATGCACTCCTATTCGCTCTATCTATATTCGAACGGTTTTCCTGCTGAACTGCATCGCTATTTGCATCCCCCCGTTACCCCGCTGAGTCCATGCTGTGAATCTCCACACTGTGCCGGAGGGCGCTGTAGTTGTCGGCTGGCGGCAGGTCGGCGTTGTGCTGAGGAGACCTGTAGCGGTGCAGAGATTAGATAAGGAGCGTTATCTGCCGTCAGGCGGCGCTGGTGATGAGCGGCGCTTAATGATGATTGATTGGGAATGAGGGTGATAAGGCGCCACTGATTACAGCGCCCGGCAAGCAGGCAGCGCAGCCACGTGGAAGCCGCGCCGAAGTCACGTGGAAGCCACACGGAAGCCACACGGAAGCCACGCAGAAGCCACGCCGAAGCCACGTGGAAGCCACACGGAGGCCACGCCGAAGCCACACGCAAGCCACATGGAAGCCACACGGAAGTCACGTGGAAGCCGCGCTGAAGTCACGTGGAAGCCACGTGGAAGCCACGCCGAAGTCACGCGGAAGCCACACGGAAGCCGCACGGAAGCCACGCCGAAGCCACGTGGAAGCCACACGGAAGCCGCGCGGAAGCCACACGGAAGCCGCGCGGAAGCCGCCCGCCGGCCTCGTGAAGCTGCGCTGTAATGTCCGCCGCTATGAGCGCCTGTTGCGTGGTCAGCGCGTCTTCTGTGTAAGGCTTCTCCGTAATTGGTAATTATCTCACCCCGGTATTTCTCTACATAGGCTTATCATACTTATACTCCACGGCTGTGAAGGTAGTGTACTCAATAGTCAATGGGTAATCGTATTCCAAAAAGCAGAAAATTAATTTTTCTAATAACGGGCAATGTGAAATAAACATGTAGATATCTGATACAATTCAATACCTTATCATTGAGTACCGTCGTCACATAATAGAATCTTGTGCCTGTCTCTTATCCGACTTAGGAAGCCAAGTAAAAGGTATTACATTATAACATCATTCATCAGTCTCCGAGAAAAACACCCTGATGCAGTCATGATGTAGGCTTCCCTTGTTCACCAACAGTGTTACATGTCTGTACACGTAGTTACTATCTACAACTTTCAAGTTACAGCTTGTTCCTGCGCCTCTAAAGAGAGGCTTTAGGTAAAGTTATACCTCTGTATATGGAGGCTCAAACACCAACTCAGTCCTGGTAATTACTCATCGGAATTGTTTTCAGATTGTAAATTGTCCTCAGGGTATGATTATAATTGTCCCATGCTAATTAAGATATTAATAGCATAAAAGCGAACAAGAAAAAGGTTTACCGCTGGGCAATCCATTCTGGATTTTGCATCGCCTGCCTAACAGGACCTTGCATTAGAGAGGTCAATCAATCATCCAAAACTTGTACCTGCAAAGAGTAAGACAAATCTCATGCATTACTCTGCGACATTCTCACAGGGAAGGTGCACAAGGCGCACAGTACAGAGGAGATTTCAGGGTGGGGAGTTTCTCAGTGTTTAAAAGCACTTGACGTTAATCCTAAGGTTGTAGGACTTTGTGGGTTCGAGTCCCACTGCAGCCACTTTTCTCCTTCATCCCCAGCAGTGGTAGATTTACTGCTATATCAAAGACTACCGTTTTCATACCACATCTATGTGGTGGGGGAAGTAAAAGAACTCACCTAGGATGTGTTGGGGTGAGATTTCTACCTAAATTCATCTCATAGATTCGCTCTAACCCAAAGTAAGTCTAATAAAACATATTGGACATTAAACTACCCCCATAAAACCCAACAAACACGTATTCTTCTTATCAAGTAGAGCCTGGAGTCAGTGAGTTGTTGACTCTGTTAACGGCCGCTGTGCGATGTGTGGTGGTGAGAAGTGATTACCCTCCGTCGACAGATCTCTCTCTAGTTGACGACTAGTGAACGATCTTCACGATCACGGTACGAGTGTTTACGGTGTCAGGGTGGACGTACAGACGTGTTTTACCACCCTGTGCACGGACGTAGACCAGAGCTCTGACTGCCGCCACGACACCTGTGACCCGTGAGTTCGGCGTTTTTAGCACAGAACGAAATGAAAATACACTCATCTATTTCTCACCTAGTAGAGTGATAAGAAGATTGTTTATTCCTCACGTTTCTTTTAAGTGATCTTGCCTAGTTTCAATTTGCCGATTGACTGCTTGCTGCCGTGATGTCCACAGAATGTTGTAAACATGACACATTGGTAGTGATCCTGATAAATGGATACCAAGGTTTAAAGAACTAAAGATTAAAAATAAAACATAAAAACATCTCGAATCAACTGATAATGAACCTAAACGATTTCTGTCAATTGTTGATGATAACCTGGGACCGTAATCTCCTTGTAGTGGACGATGTCATAACCTCACTGTTGCTCGGATATTACTACGCGTCAGCTACTTCGAGATTACGGCCACTCATACATAAGACCAGTCTTTATTGTGTATATAACGACCAGACAATATCTACGCCTATTGAACTTCCCATGTTTATCTTACATGATTTCCTTTTCAAAGTTGTATTTCATATCAAATTGAGAAAGGAGGGAGTACCAAATGAGAAGTTGCTCTCTGTATCTGGTGGTTGCCGAACCTACGTTCACACTAGACAATTCTGGGCGGCGATTCTGGTATTTTGCACCTCCTGACGACTTTCAGCATTAAAATGATAGAAATCGTCTAATGTAAGCGCCAATCGTGTGCTGACTGCAGATCGTTTGTCACGTATTTAGTCGTCTCGTGTAAACGCCGGGTTAGGGCACCACCTGACGACTATAGGCTAGATGACCGACAGTCGTCACGTATATCTAGTCATCTACTGTAAACACTGGGTTAGAGCAATACCTGACGACTATTGGCTGACGATCTACAGTCATCACGTATTTAGTCGTCTCGTGTAAACGCCGGGTTAGGACACCACCTGACGACTATAGGCTAGACGATCTACAGTCGTCCCATATTTAGTCGTTTAGTGTAAACGCCGGGTTAGGGCACCACCTGACGACTATTGACTAGACGATCTACAGTAGTCACATATTAGTCGTCTACTATAAACGCTGGGTTAGGGCAATACCTGACGACTATTAGCTAGACGATCTACAGTCATCACGTATATCTAGTCGTCTAGTGTAAACGCCGGGTTAGGGCACCACCTGACGACTATTGACTAGACGATCTACAGTCATCACGTATATCTAGTCATCTACTGTAAACGCCGGGTTAGGGCAATACCTGACGACTATTGGCTAGACGATCTACAGTCATCACGTATATCTAGTCATCTACTGTAAACGCCGGGTTAGGGCAATACCTGACGACTATTGACTAGACGATCTACAGTCATCACGTATATCTAGTCATCTACTGTAAACGCCGGGTTAGGGCAATACCTGACGACTATTGGCTAGACGATCTACAGTCATCACGTATATCTAGTCATCTACTGTAAACGCCGGGTTAGGGCAATACCTGACGACTATTGGCTAGACGATCTACAGTCGTCACGTATATCTAGTCATCTACTGTAAACGCCGGGTTAGGGCAATACCTGACGACTATTGGCTAGACGATCTACAGTCGTCACGTATATCTAGTCATCTACTGTAAACGCCGGGTTAGGGCAATACCTGACGACTATTGGCTAGACGATCTACAGTCGTCACGTATATCTAGTCATCTACTGTAAACACTGGGTTAGGGCACCACCTGACGACTATTGACTAGACGATCTACAGTCGTCACGTATATCTAGTCATCTACTGTAAACGCCG
The DNA here is from genome assembly GCA_950022655.1 of Alentia gelatinosa. Classification (NCBI taxonomy): domain Eukaryota; kingdom Metazoa; phylum Annelida; class Polychaeta; order Phyllodocida; family Polynoidae; genus Alentia; species Alentia gelatinosa. The sequence continues at coordinate 675,077 of OX465588.1, read as the reverse complement.
GGTTAGGCTGAGTAAACGCGATCCGCGCACGTAGGCGAGTTGAAGATGAATCTACGCCGTTTAATTACACTGACTCCAGGAAGTTATTAGTCGTGCTGATGACAGGCCGCATCCTGGTCAGAGTTTTATATGAATACTGAGACCACGTTGTCACAACACGTAAATACGACCAGACGGTGAAGGCGGCAGGAGGTGACGGAGACGGAGTTTTATATGAATACTGAGACCACGTTGTCACAACACGTAAACACGACCAGACGGTGAAGGTGGCAGGAGGTGACGGAGACGGAGTTTTATATAAATACTGCGACCACGTTGTCACAACACGTTAACACGACCAGACGGTGAAGGCGGCAGGAGTTGAGACGGGAGTTTTATATGAATACTGAGACCACGTTGTCACAACACGTAAACACGACCAGACGGTGAAGGCGGCAGGAGGTGACGGAGACGGAGTTTTATATGAATACTGAGACCACGTTGTCACAACACGTAAACACGACCAGACGGTGAAGGTGGCAGGAGGTGAGACGGAGTTTTATATGAATACTGAGACCACGTTGTCACAACACGTAAACACGACCAGACGGTGAAGGCGGCAGGAGGTGACGGAGACGGAGTTTTATATGAATACTGAGACCACGTTGTCACAACACGTAAACACGACCAGACGGTCAAGGCGGCAGGAGGTGACGGAGACGGAGTTTTATATGAATACTGAGACCACGTTGTCACAACACGTAAACACGACCAGGTGAAGGCGGCAGGAGGTGACGGAGACGGAGCCGGCTTTACGCCGCCCCCGACTCCAGGCAACACCTGCAGTGATTATCAATAAGACAATAAAGTCCACTTCATATTCTCTCCAGATGCCATAGTAGTCTTCTATAGGGCACAGAGTGATTGCTAGTTCCGCCATCATCTGCCAGGTCATTGTAAGATAGCGCCACTGTAGTCGGGGGGCAACCACTGTTATCAGTTGTTATAATGTATAGATGATATTGAAACAAGGCTAAAATTCCTCCATGGCAAGCCCCAACAAATATTTTGGATAAAATCTATGATAATTGGTTCCGCCACCTGGTGTTTTGGATGGCGTCGGAGGGCAAAGTGGCTGTGGGGAATAAAGTTGATTCACATCGTCCCTGGGTCTCTATGGCGTACAGAAAAGGTGTTTTTTTTAATAAATTCTTTATTGGTCCATTATTCTTCTTCAATAGACACATCAATCTGCCAGTAGTATCCGTTTTCCAATAAAGTGACAAAGCCAGCAGCTTTTCGGCTGGTTTTCCTTGGATCGCCAGATCTCAGATGTAGGATCCTAGATTATTAAACGGGCCCCTGGATCGTGCCGCCTATCGTGTGTGTTTTCTACGACGGAGAGTCGGGTCGTTGTGATCGCAGCGCGGCAGTGTGGTGCGGGCAGACGGGACCGGGCCCCACCCACCTGTAAGGAGCACGGACCGGGGGGAGACCGGGGGACTCCGGGGGGAGACCGGGGGACTCCGGGGGGAGACCGGGGGACTCCGGGGGGAGACCGGGGGACTCCGGGCCCGCGGGGTGCAGGGCGCCGGTAATGAGGTGGGATACGAGTGTCAGAATACGTGTTTAACATACGGGGAGCGGGTCAGGCCCACTCAGCGCTACTCGGCGCTACTCGGAGCAGCTCGGAGCGGCTCGGAGCAGGTCGGAGCGGCTCGGTGCAGCTCGGTGCAGCTCGGAGCAGCTCGGAGCGGCTCGTACCCGCCGCCAGCTGCTGCCGTGCACTTGAAGACGCTCCACGGAGGACGCTGCGTCTCCATAGCGACGCGCTATACGCATGCGCAAAGGATTATATCAAAAGAAGGGAGCGAGTAGGACGTCTTTTGTGAGAGCTCGGTGTAGGGTAAGAGCGCGTTACTCTAATCATCCCCGTGAAAACCACGTCCGTAGATCATTGAGTGAGAGTGTGGAGCTGTCAGAATGGTGGTATTAATAAGGGCGGCGGCTACGTGTCTGTATCCCACTCCGGTCTGATGAGCGCCAGCTTCTGTTTGTAGCGTCACGCATCAATGAACACCCCTCTTTGTGATCCTTCATAAAGAATAACAAATAATCATCTATTATATATCAAAGGCGTGAGTCGTGGTCAGTGTCCATGAGCTGGGCACAGTCAGGGCAGGTCTGTGTGTAACACCTCGCGGTGTTGTACTGTGGCCAGGATAAGGCGTGAGTCGTGGTCAGTGTCCATGAGCTGGGCGTAGTCAGGGCCGGTCTGTGTGTAACACCACGCGGTGTTGTACTGTGGCCAGGATAAGGCGGGAGTCGTGGTCAGTGTCCATGAGCTGGGCGCTGTCAGGGCCGGTCTGTGTGTAACACCTCGCGGTGTTCTACTGTGGCCAGGATAAGGCGTGAGTCGTGGTCAGTGTCCATGAGCTGGGCGTAGTCAGGGCCGGTCTGTGTGTAACACCTCGCGGTGTTGTACTGTGGCCAGGATAAGGCGTGAGTCGTGGTCAGTGTCCATGAGCTGGGCGTAGTCAGGGCCGGTCTGTGTGTAACACCACGCGGTGTTGTACTGTGGCCAGGATAAGGCGGGAGTCGTGGTCAGTGTCCATGAGCTGGGCGCTGTCAGGGCCGGTCTGTGTGTAACACCTCGCGGTGTTCTACTGTGGCCAGGATAAGGCGTGAGTCGTGGTCAGTGTCCATGAGCTGGGCGTAGTCAGGGCCGGTCTGTGTGTAACACCTCGCGGTGTTGTACTGTGGCCAGGATAAGGCGTGAGTCGTGGTCAGTGTCCATGAGCTGGGCGTAGTCAGGGCCGGTCTGTGTGTAACACCTCACGGTGTTGTACTGTGGCCAGGATAAGGCGTGAGTCGTGGTCAGTGTCCATGAGCTGGGCACAGTCAGGGCCGGTCTGTGTGTAACACCACGCGGTGTTGTACTGTGGCCAGGATAAGGCGTGAGTCGTGGTCAGTGTCCATGAGCCGGGCGCTGTCAGGGCCGGTCTGTGTGTAACACCTCGCGGTGTTGTACTGTGGCCAGGATAAGGTGTGTCCATAATCAACGTGGCTTCTACTTACACTTAAGGCACGTGAACTGGAGGAGCGTCCTCAAGTTCTGTCTCTCTCGAGGTCTGAAGCTTCGTCACTTATTAGAAAGCAGTGTTTTATTTCACAGCATCTTCGTGGATCTGATTCTCGAGTTGACACTAATTCTGATAAAACAAAGTAACCCGGAGCAGTCTTTACTGCTTTATACAACCTGATGACATTAGATGGTTTGCCACCTCTCTACTAGTGCTGTATGTGACAGATACATCACATCAAAGAAGGAACCAACAAGTGTTGGTCAAAGTTGTCGTTCTCCACGATTGTGATGCGGAGTGATATGCACGAGGTGACAGCCGAGTGAATATCACATAGCATCCAAATGAGTTGGGGAACGACTTTGATCAAAACGAGTTGCTTTCTGTATTTATCTCACCCCTGTACACACTTAAAAGAATGGACGACACACAGGATATGAACCATGGAGAACGGACTGCAATACCTATAGGGGCATGGAGAACGAGTTCCCAATGTTTAGCCTATGGGACTAAAATACCAGGTGTGAGATGTTAGAAGGTTCACTGGCTCTCTGCTAGTGCTGAGAGCGACAGACACAACAGTGGACTCCTGTTTGATATACTTTGTCAGCTCCACTTCTTTCTATTTTTATTATTTAAGTAGCAGCAGGTTGCCACACAATGCCAGATCCATTCAATTAAAATCAAAGATGTTTTATTGATGATAAAAGGCTGAGATACAGTTAGATCAATGAGATGAGTGATTGGTGATTCAGAAAAGACTCAATGTTTCCATCAATTTAATAATGTTCGTCAGGAGTAGTTTTTTCTTATTTGGTCAAACCAGCTGTTATGCAGATTTACAGCTCTTCCACTGTGGAGCAGTGTACATAAACCAGCTACATCATATGTAGACAGGCTAACACAGTGAGACAGGTCTAGTGAGACAGGGTGATAGATGGTGTGGAGCAGTGTGCATAAACCAGTTACATCATATGTAGACAGGATGACACAGCGAGACAGGTCTAGTGAGACAGGGTGATAGATGGTGTGGAGCAGTGTGCATAAACCAGTCACATCATATGTAGACAGGCTAACACAGTGAGACAGGTCTAGTGAGACAGGGTGATAGATGGTGTGGAGCAGTGTACATAAACCAGTTACATCATATGTAGACAGGATAACACAGTGAGACAGGTCTAGTGAGACAGGGTGATAGATGGTGTGGAGCAGTGTACATAAACCAGTTACATCATATGTAGACAGGATGACACAGTGAGACAGGTCTAGTGAGACAGGCTAACACAGTGAGACAGGTCTAGTGAGACAGGGTGATAGATGGTGTGGAGCAGTGTACATAAACCAGCTACATCATATGTAGACAGGATAACACAGTGAGACAGGTCTAGTGAGACAGGGTGATAGATGGTGTGGAGCAGTGTACATAAACCAGCTACATCATATGTAGACAGGAGAACACAGTGAGACAGGTCTAGTGAGACAGGGTGATAGATGGTGTGGAGCAGTGTACATAAACCAGCTACATCATATATAGACAGGATAACACAGTGAGACAGGTCTAGTGAGACAGGGTGATAGATGGTGTGGAGCAGTGTACATAAACCAGTCACATCATATGTAGACAGGGTAACACAGTGAGACAGGTCTAGTGAGACAGGTGATAGATAGTGATGGGTTGGGCGCTTCACAGCTGGGTGGAGTTTTATCGCCGATCATAAACGGATCATTCACTTTTTATACATCACTTGAACTCTCTGCCGCTGATTGCTCGTTGGATGCCCGCACTTAGGCTGTCACTCGCTGTTTACCTGTAGACACGGGCGTGTGTTGTGTGCTGTTTTGTGGGTGTTCTCAGTTTGTTCGTGCTACGCGGATATCTGTGTGGCTGTTCTAAAAGATGTCCATCATGTGGCAGTTTATACATCTGTGGTAGAAGTTGCATCTTACGGCGTGCACACATGTAGTCTATATGCAAAGTGTCGTGTAAGTCATCAATTCGCTGCCTACGTATTCAGTTATATATTTTTTATTTTTTATTGATATATTTGTTTATCTTCATGGAAGACTTACAATACTCGCCATTCCGTTCAGCAGTCGATACTATGTACAAAAGAATACACAACGACACGCTGAGATACAACGCCACTCAGACAATAGATGTAACTCTTTTATAACAGCATTCATCATCAAATTACGTTCTACAGTCACAGGATCTATTGATCATGGGATTACAGGCAGTTCAGATCTATCGATCTAATATCTGTTTTAAGTTAAGCATTTGCAGTCATCTTTTAACTTTATTCTTTAAAACATCAAGTCTATTTGCTTTTGGACAGTCAGCACTAAGTTCTTTCCAGATCTTTTTACCTAGGTTTAAGGGACTGTGTTTAAGCGGTTCAGTGCGTGGGCCTCTTATACTTAACTTACCGTATTACACTAAGGGCCCTGTTTTGTATTTTTGCTCAACTCAAGGAGAGATCTTATGAAGCCCTTTTATCCAGTTACTGAAATACATTCGTGATGTTCATGTAACCTTCGCTCTCGGGAATCGCTATTACGAGTTCTTTTGGGGAACTCTCTCAATTCTAGATATTTGCATTATTATATCTCTGTGCATCTTGATTTGGCAATAATATCAGGAATACCATCCTGTGATTTAAAAGACAGTCACATGATAAGCTGTTTGAAGTGAGGGTATTGAAATCACCCAGATTCGAATAAAGAACTTCTGTCTTTAAGAGAGTTGTATTTGAAGCCGACGGGAGAAGGCCCGGCCTGGCTTCCTCACAGATCACGCTGCTGGGACGTGGCTTCCTCGTGGATCACGCTGCTGGGATGTGGCTTCCTCGTGGATCACGCTGCTGGGACGTGGCTTCCTCGTGGATCACGCTGCTGGGATGTGGCTTCCTCGTGGATCACGCTGCTGGGATGTGGCTTCCTCGTGGATCACGCTGCTGGGACGTGGCTTCCTCACAGATCAGGTTGCTGGGACGTGGCTTCCTCACAGATCACGCTACTGGGAAGTGGCTTCCTCACAGATCACGCTACTGGGACGTGGCTTCCTCACAGATCACGCTGCTGGGACGTGGCTTCCTCACAAATCACGCTGCTGGGACGTGGCTTCCTCACAGATCACGCTGCTGGGACGTGGCTTCCTCACAGATCACGCTACTGGGACACGGCTTCCTCACAGATCAGGCTGCTGGGACGTGGCTTCCTCGTGGATCATGCTGCTGGGACGTGGCTTCCTCACAGATCACGGTGCTGGGAAGTGGCTTCCTCACAGATGATGCTGCTGGGACATGGCTTCCTCACAGATCAGGCTGCTGGGACGTGGCTTCCTCACAGATCACGCTACTGGGACACGGCTTCCTCACAGATCAGGCTGCTGGGACGTGGCTTCCTCACAGATCACGCTGCTGGGACGTGGCTTCCTCACAAATCACGCTGCTGGGACGTGGCTTCCTCACAGATCACGCTGCTGGGACGTGGCTTCCTCACAGATCACGCTGCTGGGACGTGGCTTCCTCACAGATCAGGCTGCTGGGATGTGGCTTCCTCGTGGATCACGCTGCTGGGACGTGGCTTCCTCACAGATCACGCTGCTGGGACGTGGCTTCCCTGTGGCTTCATTTAGCTCAGGAGTTCCTCGATACATCTAGTTTCTCAAGCTGATGAAACGTAAAAAGAGTTTGGACACATCCGTGAGTGGGAACTATATATCATGGGGCAGTATCAACCTTTTCGGTCTCCTCATAGTTGACGATCAGTGTCTGGTGTTATTTGGTCGGGTCTAGAATCATCTCTAGTTTTGAAACATGTTTGTCAACTGTCTTGTCTTGTCTTCTAGAAGCATATTGATATTTTATGGCATAACCGTTGCATACAGTCACACTATGTTAAGTCTATGGAGATTTATATCAAGGGTGTGATAAAGTAGACGATAAATAGTATTCACAGGTTTGGTGATTATTGCTTCCGTAATCCACTACATATTGAAGTGTAACGGCAGGGGGATGTTAGGAGGGAGTCTATCACGTCAGACTGTAATACAAGTTGTCAGTAGAAGGCGGCAGTGAGTGAGGTCAGGCTCTTTGTAATCACTCTTAATTTGACAGTTTGCTCGGCGGCGGCGTTTAGTGTAAATCCGCCTTAACGAGCCGGGCATGTTTTTCCCACGCACGGCGCAGTCGGCAGGCCGGCTCCCTGTTGTGTCTGGCCCCACTCTGCACTGCTGTGCACTGACCCGTGAACCGCCTCCGCTTGGCGATCAGCTCCCATCATCTCCACCGCTACACTCTCCCAGCACATCCTCAGTATATCACCAAACTCTGTACGCCTGCACGGAGCATGAGCAGGGCTGTATAGGCTCAGCTTGGGGAGCGCCCCCTCCTCTCCTCACCCCCCACTCTCCAATCATATAGTCAGTATATCTCCAAACTCTGTACTCTATGGGTATGGTGCATGATGAAGGCAGCGTAACCTCAGCTTGGAGAGCGCCCCCCGCCCCTCCTCCCCCCGCCACCCCGCCCTGGGAACTGGCCGTGAGCAGCTCCTTGTTGCCAGCAGAAGAGCAGCTCGCCAGCCGAGTGCACCGGGACGAGTACGCCGAGCTGCTCCCTCCCCCGCCCGCCCCCCGCCCCCGGCCCCCCGCCCCCGGCCCCCCGCCCCCGGCCCCCCCGCCCCCGGCCCCCCGCCCCCGGCCCCCCGCCCCCCGGCCCCCCGCCCCGGCCCCCGGCCCCCCGCCCCCGGCCGCCGCCAAGACGGCACAAACACCCACAGCGCCGGTCTAATCGCCGACTCCGAGCCCGGCCCCGGGAGCCGGTCTCCGGGGGTAAGAATGATGATCAGGCACACGCCCAGGGGTCCGGGCCGCGGGGGACCGGGGGAGACGGCGGGGGAGACGGCGGGGGAGACGGCGGGGGCCGGGGGAGACCGGGGGAGGCGTGGTGGGACCGGGGGACACCGGGGGACACCGGGAGAGACCGGGGTAGACCGGGGGAGACCGGGGGAGACCGGGGAGACGGCGGGGGACCAGGGGAGATCGGGGGCCGGGGGGGGGGGCGCAGGTCTTTAAGCACCTCTTTGATGTTGACATGGGTCCGTGGAGCGGCTCCTATCGCCTCTCGCCGGGCTGTATTGACCGTGGAGGGGTGTGGGGCGCGGGGCCGACGAGAAACAGGACATTAAATTACGTCCTGCGGTCCGTGCTGTAACTGGGTATTACTCACAGCGCACCCAGCAGGGTGTCGGGGCGGGGGGTGGTCAGGGTGTCGGGGCGGTGGGTGGTCAGGAGACCCCGGTACAGTCACAGCCCACCCAGCAGGGTGTCGGGGCGGGGGGTGGTCAGGAGACCCCGGTCACAGCGCACCCAGCAGGGTGTTGGGGCGGGGGGTGGTCAGGAGACCCCGGTCACAGCGCACCCAGCAGGGTGTCGGGGTGGTGGGTGGTCAGGAGACCCCGGTACAGTGACAGCGCACCCAGCAGGGTGTCGGGGTGGTGGGTGGTCAGGAGACCCCGGTACAGTGACAGCGCACCCAGCAGGGTGTCGGGGTGGTGGGTGGTCAGGAGACCCCGGTACAGTCACAGCGCACCCAGCAGGGTGTCGGGGTGGGGGGTGGTCAGGAGACCCCGGTACAGTCACAGCGCACCCAGCAGGGTGTCGGGGCGGTGGGTGGTCAGGAGACCCCGGTACAGTCACAGCGCACCCAGCAGGGTGTCGGGGTGGTGGGTGGTCAGGAGACCCCGGTACAGTCACAGCGCACCCAGCAGGGTGTCGGGGTGGGGGGTGGTCAGGAGACCCCGGTACAGTCACAGCGCACCCAGCAGGGTGTCGGGGCGGTGGGTGGTCAGGAGACCCCGGTACAGTCACAGCGCACCCAGCAGGGTGTCGGGGCGGGGGGTGGTCAGGTGACTTTGGTCACAGCGCACCCAGCAGGGTGTCGGGGTGGTGGGTGGTCAGGAGACCCCGGTACAGTGACAGCGCACCCAGCAGGGTGTCGGGGTGGTGGGTGGTCAGGAGACCCCGGTACAGTGACAGCGCACCCAGCAGGGTGTCGGGGTGGTGGGTGGTCAGGAGACCCCGGTACAGTCACAGCGCACCCAGCAGGGTGTCGGGGTGGGGGGTGGTCAGGAGACCCCGGTACAGTCACAGCGCACCCAGCAGGGTGTCGGGGCGGTGGGTGGTCAGGAGACCCCGGTACAGTCACAGCGCACCCAGCAGGGTGTCGGGGTGGTGGGTGGTCAGGAGACCCCGGTACAGTCACAGCGCACCCAGCAGGGTGTCGGGGTGGGGGGTGGTCAGGAGACCCCGGTACAGTCACAGCGCACCCAGCAGGGTGTCGGGGCGGTGGGTGGTCAGGAGACCCCGGTACAGTCACAGCGCACCCAGCAGGGTGTCGGGGCGGGGGGTGGTCAGGAGACCCCGGTCACAGCGCACCCAGCAGGGTGTCGGGGCGGGGGGTGGTCAGGAGACCCCGGTACAGTCACAGCGCACCCAGCAGGGTGTCGGGGCGGGGGGTGGTCAGGAGACCCCGGTCACAGCGCACCCAGCAGGGTGTCGGGGCGGGGGGTGGTCAGGAGACCCCGGTACAGTCACAGCGCACCCAGCAGGGTGTCGGGGCGGTGGGTGGTCAGGAGACCCCGGTACAGTCACAGCGCACCCAGCAGGGTGTCGGGGCGGGGGGTGGTCAGGAGAACCTGGTACAGTCACAACGCACCCAGCAGGGTGTCGGGGCAGTGGGTGGTCAGGAGACCCCGGTCACAGCGCACCCAGCAGGGTGTCGGGGCGGGGGGTGGTCAGGAGACCCCGGTACAGTCACAGCGCACCCAGCAGGGTGTCGGGGCGGTGGGTGGTCAGGAGACCCCGGTACAGTCACAGCGCACCCAGCAGGGTGTCGGGGCGGTGGGTGGTCAGGAGACCCCGGTACAGTCACAGCGCACCCAGCAGGGTGTCGGGGCGGTGGGTGGTCAGGAGACCCCGGTACAGTCACAGCGCACCCAGCAGGGTGTCGGGGTGGTGGGTGGTCAGGAGACCCCGGTCACAGCGCACCCAGCAGGGTGTCGGGGCGGTGGGTGGTCAGGAGACCCCGGTACAGTCACAGCGCACCCAGCAGGGTGTCGGGGTGGTGGGTGGTCAGGAGACCCCGGTCACAGCGCACCCAGCAGGGTATCGGGGCGGGGGGTGGTCAGGAGACCCCGGTACAGTCACAGCGCACCCAGCAGGGTGTCGGGGCGGTGGGTGGTCAGGAGACCCCGGTCACAGCGCACCCAGCAGGGTGTCGGGGCGGGGGGTGGTCAGGGTGTCGGGGCGGGGGGTGGTCAGGACACCCCGGTACACGGTACAGTGACAGCGCAGGGCGTGCCCGACTCGCGTCTGTCACTGAGTGGATAGGAGTCGTCCTGCTCGGAGATGGACAGGGAGGTAGATTCCTGCCAGTCTCGTTCTGAGAGGATGGGATACAGACTCGATGATGTAATATCGGTTTGCGGAGTTTATAGGAACCTGCCAATATGAATTGATCTTTAAACTCTGCTTTTTAAAAAAAAATTCTGATACATTCAACCCCCAATAGAGCAGGGGCCCATTTAATAATTTACGATCCTTCATGTAGACCCTTTTCTGTATGCCATAGACTGATTGAGACCCAGGGACATCTTCATGTATGATCCTAGATTGTTAAACGGGCCCCTGATGGGAGGTTGTCGAGATGTTGTTATCCTGCTCCCGTTGTGAGTTGTTCAGAGCTCTTGTGATCTGCTCGGAGCTCGTCGGAGCTGCTTAGAGCTGCTCTGAGCCCGGCTCGCTGCCGTGAAACTGGAGAGTTGATTTGAACCTAACAAAATGAACTGACTCCATTAACCCTTTAATGAGGAGTGCATGTGACAGAGCTGCCCCCCGTACTGACGGGTGCTGGTGGCAGTGTATACCGCGAGGGGACGGGTAGATGGTTGCTAAAACTCGAAGCTGGAGTGTGTAACTACGATATATACTCCAAACTATTTTATACGGATATTAAATATGATGTCATACCTACACACATGTTTATTCATGCTCGTTAATTTATGCTCCGCTGTGATGGCCTCCCTCTCCTCCCTCTCCTCCCTCTCCACCTCTCTGCCTCTCCTCCTCATTCCCCCTCTCTTCCCTCTCCTCCCTCCCTCTCCTTCCACTCATTCCCCTCCTTCCCCTCCCTCTCCTCCCTCTCCTCCCTCACCCCTCTCCTCCCTCTCCTCCCTCCGTCCCTCCCCTATCTCTCCCCCCGTCTCTCTCCTCCCTCTCCTCTCTCCTCCTCTCCTCCCTCCCCTCTCCTCCCTCTCCTCCCTCTCCTCCCTCTCCTCCCTCTCCCCTCTCCTCCCTCCCCTCTCCTCCCTCTCCTCCCTCCGTCCCTCCCCTATCTCTCCCCCCGTCTCTCTCCTCCCTCTCCTCTCTCCTCCTCTCCTCCCTCTCCTCTCCTCCTTCTCCCCTGTCCTCCCTTCCCCTTCTCCTCCCTCCCCCCCCCTCACCCGCCCTCCTCCGTCGTTGCCTCCAGCCCCAGCCTTGTGTCAGCAGACAAACTTTCATCCCGACAACTTCCAATTATCGCTGCCTTTTCCAATCAGGTGCTAGTGACTTTCATCCGTGACCCGCGTGTTGTGATCCTTTTAAAACCCCTCATGACCATATACCGCCTCTAAATTCAAACCCCTCCTCATCCGACACCCCTTTCCTCCCTCCCTCACCCCCTCCCTCCCTCCCTCCCTCCCTCCCTCCCTCCCTCCCTCCCTCCCTCCCTCCCTCCCTCCCTCCCTCCCTCCTCCCTCTCTCCCTCCCTCCCTGCCTCCCTCCCTGCCTCCCTGCCTCCATCCCTCCCTCCCTCCCTCCCTCCCTCCTCCCTCTCTCCCTCCCTCCCTCCCTCCCCCCTCCTCCACGCCCTTGACTGTCACTCATAGCCGCCTGTCAATCATCATTACCTCCCCATGTTTGCTCCGCCCACCCGCCGCCCATCCCCAACTCGATTGCGGCTTTTCGCTCCTCCCTCACCCCGCCCTCTACAAACATCAGCTGGTGCGTGCGTCGTCCTAAAAGCGCGCTCTTCAATAATTATTGTCTCAGCACTTCGCGGATACCGACGCTTTTACTCTGGGGTCGCTTTTCGTTGCCGTGACGACCAAAATGCACACTCTCCAAGCAGATTATGATCCGTTTCTCTGTGGAATGGGATAGACAGGGTCCTGTGTGTGGAGAGGGCAGAATGCACTTTAGCCGTTCGATCTCCCCCCCGACTCCTCGCACTTTACCCCGCCATGAGGGCACCTTTTACGGTGGAGAGTGAGCTGGCCATTAGACGGACCTGAGAGGCCGCCATGGGCCCTGTTAAAAAGGGTTACTGGAGAACTCGACCCGAAACAAACTTTTCCCGTTTTGGAGAAATCGATTGAAGAACTCGTTTCAGAAATGAATGAGACATTTTCATATAGAAGGTCTGACTAGTTTGCTTTTTGACAAATAAACCAGTGGATATAGAAAATAAGTCCAAGTTATGTTTAGGTGTAGGGTTAATGTAAGGGATAGGGTTAGGGATAGGGATAGGGATAGGGTTAAGGTTAGGGAAAGACTAGGGGAATGGTTTTCTGTTTGTTTTCATCCCCAGAGAAGACCAAATTTGAAGCCTAGATAACATACTAAATATAGTACATGTATTTATCGACAGTTGTAATGAGATACTTGATTTAGGAAGATTCATAACGGGTCGAGTTTGTTACGGGTCGAGTTTATTATGGGTCATATTCGTTATGGGTCGAGTTCTCCAGTATTCTTAAAAAGACACCCACCCTGCAATGAAATACAGACCCCGACCAAATATCTGCATTATCAATACGGACATGGGGGAGACGCGGGCAGTGTCAATTGAGGGGCATTTTCTTCACACGCTGTGACTAAAAACAAGCCCTTTAAGCTGATTCAAAATGACGGATACTTCGCCTCGATTATGGTGAGATTGCTGCTGGGGAGAAAGTTATTGTTTTGTGGACTTGTTCACCTCTCACATTTAGAAATGGAATCAGCCTCGAATTTCTAATAAGAAATACTTGTTTTTTAGAAGATCTTGTCTTACATTGGGTACATGTAGGTGCATAATGTCACCGGTATTACATGTTTTATGATACTGAAGGGCAGTGGGGGTTGTGTGTTGGGCAGCTGTTTCCTTAAGATACTGAAGGGCAGTGGGGGTTGTGTGTTGGGCAGCTGTTTCCTTGAGATACTGAAGGGCAGTGGGGTTGTGTGTTGGGCAGCTGTTTCATAGAGATACTGAAGGGCAGTGGGGATGTGTATTGGGCAGCTGTTTCATAGAGATACTGAAGGGCAGTGGGGATGTGTATTGAGCAGCTGTTTCATACAGACACTGAAGGGCAGTGGGGATGTGTATTGGGCAGCTGTTTCATACAGACACTGAAGGGCAGTGGGGGTTGTGTGTTGGGCAGCTGATTCATAAATATTGGTTAGGTCACGTGGTTGTGGGTTGACGGCTTCCCGTGACACAGTTAGGTCACTTGGTTGTGGGTTGACGGTCTCCCGTGACACAGTTAGGTCACGTGGTTGTGGGTTGACGGTCTCCCGTGACACAGTTAGGTCACGTGGTTGTGGAGTGACGGTCTCCCGTGACACAGTTAGGTCACGTGGTTGTGGGTTGACGGTCTCCCGTGACACAGTTAGGTCACGTGGTTGTGGGTTGACGGTCTCCCGTGACACAGTTAGGTCACGTGGTTGTGGAGTGACGGTCTCCCGTGACACAGTTAGGTCACTGGGACACACGGTCCTCTACCACATAATAGACCATCATTTTATGACACGGCCTAATCAGCTAATACCAACAATTACATGCTTCATTAACAAGGACATGGAATGCTTGATGAGTTTGACTAATTGACCAATTTTGACGGCTAATCACGTCTTATTTTGTTTTCATCTTATTTCTGTAGGTTCCCCACACACTCGATTTGCTACAATTAGTCATATTTTGTTTTCATCTTCTTTCTATAGGTTGCCCACATACTCGAAGTGCTACGATTAGTTAGATACAAATTAAACGTACACTGAATGATGTCCTTTGTTTGACGTGATTAATTAGGCGTGATTGGCTGAGATCACTGATGATTATTAACAGTGATTAAACTGACGTCACTTGCGTCATTCCCTGAGCTCGTCATGTTGGTACCGGAAGTCGTCAGACGAGCGGTGCCGTGTGATAGCGTGTTCTTAGCGGTCACTGCACCGCTCGCCTGGCTATTATTGGTGCAACCTGAGCCGCTCGACCAAAGAGGCCGGCAGGGTGGGCGATAATAGGTCACGTGATAGACAAAGACGATAGTGCCATGAAGTAACTCTATACCACGACCATCATAGTGTGCAGTACAACAATAAAGTAACTTTATACCACGACCATCATAGTGTGCAGTACATAACACAGTAACTTTATACCACGACCATCATAGTGTGCAGTACATAACACAGTAACTTTATACCATGACCATCATAGTGTGCAGTACAACAATAAAGTAACTTTATACCACGACCATCATAGTGTGCAGTACATAACACAGTAACTTTATACCACGACCATCATAGTGTGCAGTACATAACACAGTAACTTTATACCATGACCATCATAGTGTGCAGTACAACAATAAAGTAACTTTATACCACGACCATCATAGTGTGCAGTACATAACACAGTAACTTTATACCACGACCATCATAGTGTGCAGTACATAACACAGTAACTTTATACCACGACCATCATAGTGTGCAGTACATAACACAGTAACTTTATACCATGACCATCATAGTGTGCAGTACATAACACAGTAACTTTATACCATGACCATCATAGTGTGCAGTACACAACACAGTAACTTTATACATGGACAGTCTATCTATTATTTTAGTGTGTACAGGGGTTAGATAAATGCAGAAAGCAACTCGTTTTGGTCAAAGTCATCATTCTCCAACTCTACACAATATTCACTCGGCTGTCACATCGTTCAATCTGAATCAATAGAATTCTGAGAAGGAATGTACATTTCTTTTAGAATTCTCTTAAACAGTGTCAATCACACTAGACAGTGCGTCGCATTGAAGATTCAGCCAACATTGGCTTTCAGGCCACAGGAGAAACTATCTGTAGATCCAGATCTGTGTGGTCCACAAACATATCCTCCTCAGGTCTCTCCTCAGCTTCTTTCTGTTAGTGAGAATGAATTAGAATTTAAAAACATTGGAGGCTTTAGGATTTCATCCTAACGGCATAATTGGAATACATAACGGTTTCGTTATTTCCCCCCACCTCTACCCTTTTCCGTCTGTATTCCAATCTTCTAGACTAATTTGTCTCTCTCAATCTTCCTTCATGGTCTTTATGTCCCACCATGTCTTATCATATTCTGTTGCACTAAAAGGTTATCCGAATCTGATTTCCCATCCTTGTTACGTAGTTGAGATAGAAGATAAAGGCTGGTCGAATCTCCAGTCACACATTCAGCACTCCAGACTTTCACACGAATACCTCCTGAAAGGGGAGAATCCCCGTTATGACATGCAATGTACCCATAACAGTTCTGCATATCCTGCTGAACTGTTAAAGGGTACAGGGAAATAGCAGAAAGTACTTGAAAATGTTGTTTAAAACTATTCCAAAGAGAGATATCATCAGGTTTTGAAAGAGACAAATCTCTTTGATTGTTTTTGAAATATTTCAAAACACTGATGAAGGAATTGACTGAAATAGGTCTACGAAAGTGAAAAGTTCAAATAATTGATGGTCCCTATATACCCTCAGGGTCCCCTGGAACGTTAAACCACACACAAACAAACGAAACGATCCCTCGAGTTCTATTTACATATGCTAAGCACTCAATCCACCGAAACATCAATCTCAGAACACTGACTAGACTTTTTTTCAAACCCAGGACAGCTCTCCTGTCGCTCCTCTCATTGCTCTGATGTTTGCTCCATTTGCACAAGTTTCACCTTCACCCGAGCCCTGTCTATTTTACATGTCATACTCTGTAACCTCCCTCACCTCACTATCTATCGTCCACCCCTGACCAGTATACCTCATTCACACCCCTCTACCTCACACACCCCTCCCTCACCGTTACCCATCACTCACCGTTACCCATCACTCACCCTGGCCGCTCACCTCAGTCGGGTCCCTATACCTCTAACACCTGTGCGCCAGGGTTGCTAGACTGGTTCCCTGCCTAAATGAAATATGGGACAGGTAACGCCCTACTAGTGAACGACCTTGAACTGTCACAGCTCAGTTCTAAAACATGTTTCCTGTTGAAGACAGTATCAGCCGTCCATAATGTCGTGCATAAGTGTTGAATAAAGTTGACCCACATCGTCCCTGGGTCTCCTTGTCGTACAGAAAAGGGTCTACATGTACGATCCTAGATTATTAAACGGGCCCCTGTCTCTATGGCGTACCGAAAAGGGTCTTCATGTACGATCCTAGATTATTAAACAGGCCCCTGTCTCTATGGCATACAGAAAAGTGTCTTCATGTAGGATCCTAGGTTATTAAACGGGCCCCTGGTGTGGTGGGAGATTCGGGTCGGAGAGTGGTAATGAGCACTCACATTCTCCTCGTTAATGATCATCGTAATCCTGATTCCTGGCAGTGCCATGTGCACAGTAAGGGCAGCCAAACCTCTCTTGGGCTCTGTGTGTCGTTGACTTGGCAGTCGTCCAGACTGTTAAACCAACACACGGACGAATAGAAAACAAGAATATAAAACTAACAACATACACTATACACAAAGGAGAAATCAGGTCGTATATCACTTTGTACTACATAGGAAACCTAAGAACGTTAAGGGTCAGAGCTTCGAGTTTGAACTGCATATTAATTCACAAGGCGAAGCCACATGAATTGCGTAGTAATTTAACGAGAAGGGATCGAGGTCTGACCCTAAACTTGAAATGGTTTCTGAATTTATCTCACCCTTCACATTGACTAATGGGATAACCTTTGTGATTTAATCCCCCGTTGAGTATTTTTTTCTAAATACACAATGGACGTTGAGTACAAGTTCCAAATGTTAAGTCTAAGAGGAAAAATACCAGGGGTGAGAAGATATTACTTACTACAGGTGTCGAGGTATAAACAGTCAGCAACGTGCTATAACAACAATGGCTGGGAAGGTTTGTTATTGTAAATCCAACATAAAACTTCAATGTTGTTGAACAAAATAAACTATGATTTCATCCAATGTATATTGGCGACTAACACATTCTATATGGCTTCAGGATATTGCCTCTGTGAGATTTATATGCCACGTACATGGAGTATAAAACATGATGTTTGTGGTCAGATCCAGCTTATACCTCTTGTTTATTTGAATGTGTTGAATCTCAAACCAGTAAAGTAGGGAGAGAAAACAATACAAAGCAGCAGTCACTTAAGAAATAGGAACCCCTGGAGGTGGAATTTGTGACCAGCACACCAATAAGATGTGCTCTGTGCGTCACTCTTACTTGTCAGCGGGTGGAGTTTTTCCTCTTTGACAAACACGACAGGTGTTTTTAGAAGTAGAAGACGGAGACTGGACGCGTTGACAGACGGAGACTGGACGCGTTGACAGACGGAGGAGGCTGGACGCGTTGACAGATGGAGGCTGGACACGTTGACAGACAGAGACTGGACACGTTGACAGACGGAGGCTGGACACGTTGACAGACAGACACTGGACACGTTGACAGACGGAGGCTGGACGCGTTGACAGACAGACACTGGACACGTTGACAGACGGAGACTGGACGCGTTGACAGACGCGTTGACAGACGGAGACTGGACACGTTGACAGACGGAGTAAACCGAGTGAGGTGTCATAAGACCTCACCAGGTGGGGCTGAGGTGGGGCCTCATTACCGTCATTAGACGTCATGACGTTAACGCCAAACCCGCAAATGCATCATTGGAGACAGGGTCTGATAAATACTCTACTAAATACAAATCAGGTGGCGCAAACGGAAAAATAGTGCGTACGGAAAAGTAGTACATAACTAAAACGAACTGATATCGACATGCCACTTGTCAAGAAAAAAACTGAAAATAAATACAATATCGACTGGTTTCAGATACAAGCGGTTGTATGCTCCTCGGAATTGGCTCTACCCAAGCTCCTCTCTAGCGCTCGGATATTACTACGCGTCAACTAATCGGAGCATACGGCCGCCTGTTCCTGACGCCAGTCAATGTCGTGTATGCACTCTCGTCTCGTGCACTCCTCTCCCGAGCCTCGTTCTCGCCCTCGCCCGTTACGACACCAGCGTCCCTCCGGCGTCCCTCCCTAATCCGCCAGTCACGTGACCAATCACGTGACCCGTCACGTGCCGTGCGCGCAGCTAGAGGTCGCGGCCGTATCTGTCAGGGTCAGTCGAGGTCAGTCAAGGTCAGCCTGAGGTCAGGAGCTCCTGTGAGCAGCTCGATAAGGAGCAGGTCGAGATTTGTTCTCGTGAAAACACAGAGATAGCGAGAAGCGCGTAACCCGGGCATCGCGGGGCCAGCAGATTGTCAGTTCTGGTCGCCCCGAGCTTACCGCACCACAGTGCGACATGAGGGTCGTAACGGCGGGCAATTCAGGGGCCCGTTTAATAATCTAGGCTCGTACATGGAAAACCCTTTCTGTACCTCGTACAAGGGTTATTGTTAATGATTTTAATTGTGTTCGCTATTAGCTGTCTAAGTGGTCGTCCGTAAGTGTTGAATAAGGCCGACCCACATCGTCCCTGGG
This sequence comes from Alentia gelatinosa, assembly GCA_950022655.1. Taxonomy (NCBI): domain Eukaryota; kingdom Metazoa; phylum Annelida; class Polychaeta; order Phyllodocida; family Polynoidae; genus Alentia; species Alentia gelatinosa. Next base: position 656,235 of record OX465588.1, on the reverse strand, counting down.
TCTCTATGGCATACAAAACAATAGGGACTACATGTACGATCCTAGATTATTAAACGAGCCCCTGGATTCCGCTCCACCTCTGGTCCCGTTTGCACACGATGAAGTGTGGCAGTGACAGCGCGACAGTAACAGCGCGACAGTAACAGCGCGACACTAACAGCGCGACACTAACAGCGCGACAGTAACAGTGTGACAGTAACTGCCCCTGAACAGACTCGAATCGAACCGAGTTGCCACTTAATGTTCTTTGTTTTTTTGCACTTTTTATATTGACCGCTGAAATTCACCAGGTGGCGCATGATTCCAGGATCGCCGCCCATCATCGCCTCGTGTACAGACGGGCGAGGCGGCATCTGGCCTCGTGTACAGACGGGCGAGGCGGCATCTGGCCTCGTGTACAGACGGGCGAGGCGGCATCTGGCCTCGTGTACAGACGGGTGAGGCGGCATCTGGCCTCGTGTACAGACGGGCGAGGCGGCATCTGGCCTCGTGTACAGACGGGCGAGGCGGCATCTCGCCTCGTGTGACCCGGACATAAGGCCCGTTTCCATTGGCCGATTTCCCGTCACCGATCTACAGTCAGGAACCACCGACGGACTTGTGGCACTGCTGACCTAATATCGGTCAATGGAAACAAACAACGTCGTGAAATGCCCCACGACTTTTTCTGCTTAGATGATGCAATGTAGCACCACCCCCCACTGAGTGAAAGCTTGGTCACTGAGTGAAATCTACTACCCTCAGTGATTTTCCTATACCGACGCACAGTCTGTGGCACCACCGACAAACTTTCTGTGTAACTCAAAACGTCTAAGCAATCTTCGTCGGCCAATGGAAACGGGCCTTTACTGTACCCTCACGACCATCAGTCAGGTCGCAGGGCCGGGATCACCACCATATTGTATGGCGGCCGTGTCACGTGGGATGAGCTCTATGGTCACGTGATCTGTTTAATGGCTCACATGACTTCCATGCAGGTTCAATGTCGGGTCACGTTCGGTAATAGTCCTGACTCCCGACCCATGTAACGTTCGGTCTCTCACCTCAACTGACCTCAGTCTACTGCCTGCAACTGCCGGAGTCGAGTCGAGAGGTATTTCGGTCTCTCATGATTGGTCATGGTCAGCTGGGCATGCCTCTAAGACCCTGAGACACTGGCACCCTGCTCCTTTCACAATATCACAGTGAATGGCACACAGATAGTGAACAGAGAGGTTTTTTTGGCTTTGTTTGTTCGTTTGTTTGTCTGTTTGGTTGTTTGTTTGGGTAGTTTAACTTTCAATATGTTCTATTAGACTTAATTTGGGTTTGACCGAATCTATGAGATGAATTCAGGTAGAAATCTCACCCCTACAAATTTACCGAGGTGAGAGTTATTTTACTTCCCACACAACACACAACAAAGGATTGGCCTTTGATATGGCAGTAAATCTACCACTGCTGGGGATGAAGAAGAAAGGTGGCTGTACACCACACCACACAGACATGGTATGAAAAGGACTGGTCTTTGATCTAGCAGTAAGTCTACCACTGCTGAGTTTTTGACAGCATGCTGGAAGTCTATATGCGACCACTCTAACCTTAGGCAATGTATTACACGAGCACGCTCTAAACACAACACGTGTGTTCACAGAGACGTGGACAGACTCTCCCCCCGGTCTCCCGTTTTCTGTGACCTTGTGACCTTGTCTCGGCGGGTAAACATCCCTCATGAGGTGTGACCTCACGCTCAGGTCACATTGAGGAGGCAGGTTGAGGTGTCTGTCGTTCCGGATGAGTGCACACACAGGTGCGAGTCAGCGCGGGGCCGCTCTGACCGCCAGCTGGAGGTGGGATTCCGTGATCTGCCCAGCTGTGTACGGTGGTCGGTGGTCCAGGTGTCAACACAATCACAGTTCTCCAGTTCTACAAAGGTTTCCTCTTTAGTTTCTCCAAACTAATAATTAGCAGAAACCGAGCGAGAGTTAGACTTGTCAGTGTTTATGCCACGACGGGAAGGTCGTGTATTACTACGCGAAGTGTTAGCTGAGCGTAGTGAGGAACAGACCTGACTCGAGTTTGGTTTCGTATTTATCCTACCCGTCTCCATGACTTTATGACAATCTTGGATAATTTTTTTCCATTCAGAATTGTATGACAAGTCAGAAGATGTTTTCAACATGAACATATTTGTATATAACATCTTATAAAAGCTTTAGGTTACTCTTATCATCAACACAACTTATGCTTACAACACATTATTATATACAACACTATGACCCCAAAGACAATCCTAAGACACTTTTTTGTCGTTCGTAGTTTATTCAACGGCCCCCAGTGTCCTGACTTGTAGCGGTCAGGTCGTTGTTTACCATCTTAACGTGTGGCGGGTGTCTCTATTTGGTATTCTGTTCCACACTCGTCCGGCGGGCAGATGGAGTATTTACACAGACCCCAAACAATGGCCTGCAACAGGTGGAGAAATGCGGTTACAGTGAGTGGATATGAGACAAATACAGGGCGGGTAAAGTGAGTGGGTATGAGACAAATACAGGGCGGGTAAAGTGGATATGAGACAAATACAAGGCGGGTAAAGTGAGTGGATATGAGACAAATACAGGGCGGGTAAAGTGAGTGGATATGAGACAAATACAGGGCGGGTAAAGTGAGTGGATATGAGACAAATACAGGGCGGTAAAGTGAGTGGATATGAGACAAATACAGGGCGGGTAAAGTGGATATGAGACAAATACAGGGCGGGTAAAGTGAGCGGGTATGAGACAAATACAGGGCGGGTAAAGTGAGTGGATATGAGACAAATACAGGGCGGGTAAAGTGGATATGAGACAAATACAGGGCGGTAAAGTGAGTGGATATGAGACAAATACAGGGCGGTAAAGTGAGTGGGTATGAGACAAATACAGGGCGGGTAAAGTGAGTGGATATGAGACAAATACAGGGCGGTAAAGTGAGTGGATATGAGACAAATACAGGGCGGGTAAAGTGGATATGAGACAAATACAAGGCGGGTAAAGTGGATATGAGACAGATACAGGGCGGGTAAAGTGGATATGGGACAAATACAGGGCGGTAAAGTGATAGAACAGAAGACCTGCCTTCTTGCCTCGCGCTCTCCATAGAGGGGGTTAAATAAGGACTTAACTGCACACTCCTCCATTCATTACTAAAACACGGGGTCGGCCCTCCACCGGGAACACGGGTCTCTCTATAGAGGGGGTTAGATAAGGACTTAACTGTACACTCCTCCATTCATTACTAAAACACGGGGTCGACCCTCCACCGGGAACACGGGTCTCTCCATAGAGGGGGTTAGATAAGGACTTAACTGTACACTCCTCCATTCATTACTAAAACACGGGGTCGACCCTCCACCGGGAACACGGGTCTCTCTATAGAGGGGGTTAGATAAGGACTTAACTGTACACTCCTCCATTCATTACTAAAACACGGGGTCGACCCTCCACCGGGAACACGGGTCTCTCTATAGAGGGGGTTAGATAAGGACTTAACTGTACACTCCTCCATTCATTACTAAAACACGGGGTCGACCCTCCACCGGGAACACGGGTCTCTCTATAGAGGGGGTTAGATAAGGACTTAACTGTACACTCCTCCATTCATTACTAAAACACGGGGTCGACCCTCCACCGGGAACACGGGTCTCTCTATAGAGGGGGTTAGATAAGGACTTAACTGTACACTCCTCCATTCATTACTAAAACACGGGGTCGACCCTCCACCGGGAACACGGGTCTCTCTATAGAGGGGGTTAGATAAGGACTTAACTGTACACTCCTCCATTCATTACTAAAACACGGGGTCGACCCTCCACCGGGAACACGGGTCTCTTAACCTCAGTGGGAATGACTGGTGACACAGGCAACAGACTGTAACAGCTGTTCCCTAGATATATGATTATAAAGTTTGATGTTAACTTAAATCAGATTGGCCACTAGAAGTTTGACAAAAGCCAGAAGTAGACTGTCCGTGCACCGTCAGGTTTGATAGAGAAGTACTCTGTAACATAAACCAAGCGCGGAGTACGACGCAGCCTCCGATACCGATATTAATGGAACACAGGCCAGCACAGTCCGGGGATCGGTTCCGGAAACTTTATCCTACATATAAATCTTCATAGACTTATCATGGTGTGACTGTATGCCACGGTTATTATCATACCCCTCATATAAATCACCATAAACTTAACATGGTGTGACTGTATACCACGGTTATTATCATACCCCTCATATAAATCTCCATAGACTTATCATGGTGTGACTGTATGCCACGGTTATTATCCTACCCCTTATATAAATCTCCATAGACGTAACATGGTATGACTGTATACCACGGTTATTATCCTACCCCTCATATGAATCTCCATAGACTTATCATGGTGTGACTGTATGCCACGGTTATGCCGTAGCATAGTCATATGCCACTGGTGACATATGAAGTTAAAAACATGTGACGGGGTAGGATACAATCTAGACATCTGTCAATGTCATATAATTTTCGTTATCTTCGTTATCTTCTGCTACAGATATCACTCAGCTTCGCTTCGTGATATCATTCCGGGAAGACAACTCACGCCATATGAACAATCATATGACATTTTGTGACGTTTCTTGATAGTCAAGTACACTTTCCCTTCTCACCCCTCCGACTGATCCCAAGTATACTAGATCAGGTTCTAGGCCCTCGCTATCGAGGCAGTTAAATTCACAATGTCAACGATAACAACGCAGATCAAGGCTGCTAGGTTTTGGCGCCATTCAAGGCTAAAATTCTGCAACGCGGAAAACCCAATCACCAGAATATGTTTTATAGTCTTGAGTTTGGAAAGTAGTAAAAGCGAGTCTGTTTTATAGAGGGTCCTGGCGTGATTAGTGGAGGCACTGAACTGAATAAATAAACGATCGTCCTTTTAAATGTAATACACAAACCACAATGTATGTTGTCTTGATTAACTTGTCAAAATAATCTTAGCAACAAAACTATACCAATAGAATTAAGACACATTGTTAAACCCTTGAAGTACCCCAATGTGTTAGGAAACGCTTACAGTAATACTTACACCACACACGCGTGTATCCTACGCGACTTCAGATTTCTCCATTTCCGTTTAGATAACAGTTTCAAAGTGCACCATATTTCTCACCAGGATACACGTCTGTCGTGCGTCCTATTGCTCACATACCACTGGGCGGGCATTGTGGACTGGGGAGGGTTAACTGGCCTGTGTGATGAAACAGGAGCGGGTGTTGAGTCGGGATTGTTTACTGTGGGGAGTATGGAGGCGGAGGGATATGGGCACTTAGCTGACTGATACAGGTCATATCGCCCGCCTGCCCTCTCCCTACTGTAAACAAGGGGGTATTCAGGTATAGTGTCCTCATCATATGTACAAACCCCTTCGCTGCCTGCCTCGCTCAACCCCTGCCTTTTCCTCCTTTTCTCTCCATCCTTTCTCGCTCTCTGCTCACCGCCACCCCATTAACCTCGCTCACTCCCTCGTTTAAATGATCTTACAATAATAGCTGTAGACTGTGCAGCCCCATACCACAGTGTAAATACGTCTGTAGACTATGCAGCCCCATACCACAGTGTAAATACGCCTGTAGACTGTGCAGCCCCATACTACAGTGTAAATACGTCTGTAGACTGTGCAGCCCCATACCACAGTGTAAATACGCCTGTACACTGTGCAGCCCCATACCACAGTGTAAATACGTCTGTAGACTGTGCAGCCCCATACCACAGTGTAAATACGTCTATAGACTGTGCAGCCCCATACCACAGTGTAAATACGTCTATAGACTGTGCAGCCCCATACCACACTGTAAATACGCCTGTAGACTGTGCAGCCCCATACCACAGTGTAAATACGTCTGTAGACTGTGCAGCCCCATACCACACTGTAAATACGCCTGTACACTGTGCAGCCCCATACTACAGTGTAAATATGTCTGTACACTGTGCAGCCCCATACCACAGTGTAAATACGTCTGTAGACTGTGCAGCCCCATACCACAGTGTAAATACGCCTGTAGACTGTGCAGCCCCATACTACAGTGTAAATACGCCTGTAGACTGTGCAGCTCCATACCACAGTGTAAATACGTCTATAGACTGTGCAGCCCCATACCACAGTGTAAATACGTCTGTACACTGTGCAGCCCCATACCACAGTGTAAATACGTCTGTAGACTGTGCAGCCCCATACCACAGTGTAAATACGTCTATAGACTGTGCAGCCCCATACCACACTGTAAATACGCCTGTAGACTGTGCAGCCCCATACCACAGTGTAAATACGTCTGTAGACTGTGCAGCCCCATACCACACTGTAAATACGCCTGTAGACTGTGCAGCCCCATACCACAGTGTAAATACGTCTGTAGACTGTGCAGCCCCATACCACAGTGTAAATACGCCTGTAGACTGTGCAGCCCCATACCACAGTGTAAATACGTCTGTAGACTGTGCAGCCCCATACCACACTGTAAATACGCCTGTACACTGTGCAGCCCCATACCACAGTGTAAATACGTCTGTAGACTGTGCAGCCCCATACCACAGTGTAAATACGTCTGTAGACTGCGCAGCCCCATACCACAGTGTAAATACGCCTGTAGACTGTGCAGCCCCATACTACAGTGTAAATACGCCTGTAGACTGTGCAGCTCCATACCACAGTGTAAATACGTCTTACACTGTGCAGCCCCATACCACAGTGTAAATACGTCTTACACTGTGCAGCCCCATACCACAGTGTAAATACGTCTTACACTGTGCAGCCCCATACCACAGTGTAAATACGTCTGTTCACTTTGTGGTCTCGCCCCACAGTGTAAATACGTTTCACTGTAAAAATCAGCCTATTTTTCTACATCTCCCCATTTTGACATGCAGATTTCCACCAACATGCAACAGTCGAAAAGCTTTCTTTTACTAACCCATTGGAATGTCTTATTAGTGCGTGCTAGCACGCTATATACGGTGTCTAAAAGCTAGAGTGCTCACATGGACTTCCAGCTTGCTGCAAAAAAAACCTACCACTTCAGCATCTGCATGCCATTCACTGTGCTAGTGACAACAGAGCAGGGTGCCAGTGTCTCAGGGTCTTAGAGGCGTGCCCAGCTGATCATGACCAATCACTTAATACGAACATACCTCACGGCTCACTGGTGCTTGATATGTTTGGATCCTAGACTCAGGCAATTGCAGAAAGGGCAAGTTGACTGGGTGCAAGTGGGTTACAGAAAATGATCCATAGACTGCGTATAACCCAAACCTTTTGATTGTTATTTATTAACAATTGCACGCTCATTCCTCAATGGTGAACACATCCCATCTGCTCCTAGTTGATAACGGTGGGCAGTAATGTAGGCATTTTCTTAATTCCCAACTCTATTCTTGGGGCTATCTGTATCCTTCTCCTCATTTGATCACGACCTTTATCTTAGCCTGATATAAATGTCCAGAGGGGTTACGTTCTCAACAGGCATGCGAGTACGGTAACTCATACTCAATGTGTGATAAACACATAACTATATCCAGGCTAAGATAAACTCAGAAACATATTATTATTCATGTTTGGTCTGTGTCCCCGATCACCATCTCGTTTGAAGCGCTTCAGAATATTCACTTGGCTGTCGCCTCGTTGATATCCCTGAGCGCTCCCAACTTGATGTCGTACAGGGAGACAGACTAGATACTGGCTCGTTTCTTTCTTCGTCCCCACTGAGAAGACGTGTGCCGGGTACGGTGACCTCTGAGTAACATAGCTGTATACGTGCTGTGGCGGTAGTCACTGTAAGAAGCACACATCCCCCTACCCCCCCCCCCCGTCCTGTTTTACCTGCGGTGTCTAGAAACATCAAAGACGCAGCGTCTGGTCTCTGAGACACAACACGTGACCCTCACACGTGACCACGGCTGACATGCGCGGTGAGACGTCTGCGCATGCGTGGTGAGGTCTGCGTGTTTGTTTATCTGTGTGTGGTATGCGCCATGCGTGTTTATATCCGTGTGGTTTGTTTGTATCTCTATGTGGAATGTGGCGTGCTCAAACAATGGTGCGCTTTCTTTGTAGGCATTTTGTATGTAAAAGAAATAGTCTCATATTCCATCAGATAACCAGGAATCAAGGAAACAAAACTTGTCAGTAAATACGTATAGTTTAACTTGTATCAGCAAGACGATTGTTCCTACTGAATTGAATCTGTCTTTTGGTTTACCGATACTTCATGTCTTGTGTTTTTTTATTTCATCCCTGGTATTTTTTCCCATAGACTTAACATTTGGAACTCGTATCCAACGCCCATTGAGTATTTAGACAAAAGTCAGAGCTCGATCCCATCTCGTTTGAATCGCTTAGTAATTCACATGGCTTCGATTTGTGAATTACTACGCGATTCAAACTCAATGGGATATGAGCTCTGACCTTAAACTTTCATAGGCATCCGTTTTCTTCTACAACAGATATCACCCAGCTCCGCTTCGTGATATCATTCAGTGAAGACAAATCACGCCATATAAACAATTATATGAAATGTCGCGACGTTTATTGATAATGCTCTATGACTGCAAAATCTTATAACATTACCAAAGCGTCTTACATCCATTAAGGCTAGATAGATGACAACACTCGACAACTTTAAACCATGTGATAGCGGCTCATCGTGAAGACAGATTATCCTGAAACGATTTGTCTTTAGCGCATGCTCAGATACGACGCGCCTTCAATGGCAGTCGACGTCTGTGACTTCTTCTGACGTGATGCATTCACGGGGAAGCTCATATCGCGGCCCTCACCGCCTCTGAGGCGGACTTCTGCGAACATCTGTCCGGATATTAATCCTCCCAGTCCCCTCCACACAGACACGACAGGCCGGGCCTTCTATGAGACACTTGTAGAGTTCCCATGGACATGCGGCCCTTGTATTTAATAAATCACAGTAAGAGAGAAAAACCAGCGAGGATATTCCTACTGATTCCAGGTTTTTATATTTTCCAGTTCTTATGCTTCGTCCCTTTTCAGTTGTTCGCCTTGCATGGGCTGCATGCAGTGCGTCGCCGGGAATATTTTAAAACCTAGTAGTACATGGAAATGGGGAATACACGCGGGCATTCTTGGAGCTGCACCTTGAATTCATATCATCAAATACATTCCCACACTGCAGTCAGAGCCTGGCAAATTAATACTCTCCCTAATGCTCCTCTTTTTATCTCCAATGTTAACTTCGGCGAGAGTTCTAAGAAACACGTGGACTGTTCACTGAGCGGCCGCTGCGCCCTTCTCAGCTGAAAGTCGTCTTCTGAACTCGGCCGACTGTGAAGGACAAGTCCCCGAAGCCTGACCTTTACAGACAAGATGTCGCCGCGGCTTCTGAAATGAGTTAGTGTGGGCAGATGAAAGACTCGCCGGCCTGCCGTGTGGAGGGGCGACTGGAGGGACGGGACGGGAGGTGGTAGGACAGTCTCAGGGGGGGAGGGACGGGGTGGGCAGGTGGTAGGACAGTCTCAGTCTCAGGGGGGACTGGAGGGACGGGGTGGGGAGGTGGTAGGACAGTCTCAGTCTCAGGGGGGGGGGGGAGGGACGGGGTGGGGAGGTGGTAGGACAGTCTCAGTCTCAGGGGGGGGGGGGGAGGGACGGGGTGGGGAGGTGGTAGGACAGTCTCAGGGGGGACTGGAGGGACGGGGTGGGGAGGTGGTAGGACAGTCTCAGTCTCAGGGGGGGGGAGGGACGGGGTGGGGAGGTGGTAGGACAGTCTCAGGGGGGGAGGGACGGGGTGGGGAGGTGGTAGGACAGTCTCAGGGGGGGGGAGGGATGGGGTGGGGAGGTGGTAGGACAGTCTCAGGGGGGGAGGGACGGGGTGGGGAGGTGGTAGGACAGTCTCAGGGGGGGGAGGGACGGGGTGGGGAGGTGGTAGGACAGTCTCAGGGGGGGGGAGGGACGGGGTGGGGAGGTGGTAGGACAGTCTCAGTCTCAGGGGGGACTGGAGGGACGGGGTGGGGAGGTGGTAGGACAGTCTCAGGGGGGGAGGGACGGGGTGGGGAGGTGGTAGGACAGTCTCAGGGGGGGGAGGGCCGGGGTGGGGAGGTGGTAGGACAGTCTCAGGGGGGGAGGGACGGGGTGGGGAGGTGGTAGGACAGTCTCAGGGGGGGGAGGGACGGGGTGGGGAGGTGGTAGGACAGTCTCAGTCTCAGGGGGGGGGGAGGGACGGGGTGGGGAGGTGGTAGGACAGTCTCAGGGGGGGAGGGACGAGGTGGGGAGGTGGTAGGACAGTCTCAGGGGGGACTGGAGGGACGGGGTGGGGAGGTGGTAGGACAGTCTCAGTCTCAGGGGGGGGGAGGGACGGGGTGGGGAGGTGGTAGGACAGTCTCAGGGGGGGAGGGACGGGGTGGGGAGGTGGTAGGACAGTCTCAGTCTCAGGGGGGGGGGGAGGGACGGGGTGGGGAGGTGGTAGGACAGTCTCAGGGGGGGAGGGACGGGGTGGGGAGGTGGTAGGACAGTCTCAGGGGGGGAGGGACGGGGTGGGGAGGTGGTAGGACAGTCTCAGGGGGGGGGGAGGGACGGGGTGGGGAGGTGGTAGGACAGTCTCAGTCTCAGGGGGGGGGAGGGACGGGGTGGGGAGGTGGTAGGACAGTCTCAGGGGGGGGAGGGACGGGGTGGGGAGGTGGTAGGACAGTCTCAGTCTTAGGGGGGACTGGAGGGACGGGGTGGGGAGGTGGTAGGACAGTCTCAGGGGGGGGGAGGGACGGGGTGGGGAGGTGGTAGGACAGTCTTAGGGGGGACTGGAGGGACGGGGTGGGGAGGTGGTAGGACAGTCTCAGGGGGGGGAGGGACGGGGTGGGGAGGTGGTAGGACAGTCTCAGGGGAGACTGGAGGGACGGGGTGGGGAGGTGGTAGGACAGTCTCAGTCTCAGGGGGGGGAGGGACGGGGTGGGGAGGTGGTAGGACAGTCTCAGGGGGGGAGGGACGGGGTGGGGAGGTGGTAGGACAGTCTCAGGGGGGGAGGGACGGGGTGGGGAGGTGGTAGGACAGTCTCAGTCTCAGGGGAGACTGGAGGGACGGGGTGGGGAGGTGGTAGGACAGCCTGTACCACCCCTCCCGTGTCGTCACATACACTCACACTGTGATAAAACAGATTGCCGCGTCATACACTCACACTGTGATAAAACAGAATGGCCGCGTTTTAAACAACTCCTGTTCACGTTCCCACGCTCTGCTCCTCTCTATAAGTGGGATTATGACTCGCTGGAGGGGATGGAGGCGTACTCTAATTCCCAAGTGTGGTTTTCTCGAGCTGACATTTGCTGCTGAGATTGAGGAGAAAGAAGTGGGCAGGAGGTGGAGGGGCTTCTCCTTTTGTCCAAATGTCAGTTTGTTCAGATGGAAATTCATTTGAGCTTTTTGTTTTAATTTCAGAAATTCGACGTTTCTCCAACTGCCGGTGGCGCCACACAGTGAGTACAGTTTGCCTTAACAGGAGCTGAAAATGGAGATCTGTACAATATTCATACTCTAAAGGTGTACAGGGAGGTGTGTTGTACAATGCTCATACTCTAAAGGTGTACAGGGAGGTGTGTTGTACAATACTCATACTCTAAAGGTGTACAGGGAGGTGTGTTGTACAATACTCATACAGTGTAGTTGTACAGGGGAGGTTTGTTGTACAATACTTGTACTCTAAGGTGTACAGGGAGGTGTGTTGTACAATACTCATACTGTGAGGTGTACAGGGGAGGTGTGTTGTACAATACTCATACTCTAAAGGTGTACAGGGAGGTGTGTTGTACAATACTTATACTCTAAAGGTGTACAGGGGAGGTGTGTTGTACAATGTTCATACTCTAAAGGTGTACAGGGAGGTGTGTTGTACAATGTTCATACTCTAAAGGTGTACAGGGAGGTGTGTTGTACAATGCTTATACTCTAAAGGTGTACAGGGGAGGTGTGTTGTACAATGCTCATACAGTGTAGGTGTACAGGGAGGTGTGTTGTACAATGCTCATACTCTAAAGGTGTACAGGGGAGGTGTGTTGTACAATGCTCATACTCTAAAGGTGTACAGGGGAGGTGTGTTGTACAATACTCATACTCTAAAGGTGTACAGGGAGGTGTGTTGTACAATACTCATACTCTAAAGGTGTACAGGGGAGGTGTGTTGTACAATGCTCATACTCTAAAGGTGTACAGGGGAGGTGTGTTGTACAATGCTCATACTCTAAAGGTGTACAGGGAGGTGTGTTGTACAATGCTCATACTCTAAAGGTATACAGGGAGGTGTGTTGTACAATGCTCATACTCTAAAGGTGTACAGGGAGGTGTGTTTTACAATACTCATGCTATAAAGGTGTACAGGGAGGTGTGTTGTACAATACTCATACTCTAAAGGTGTACAGGGAGGTGTGTTGTACAATGCTCATACTCTAAAGGTATACAGGGAGGTGTGTTGTACAATACTCATACTATAAAGGTGTACAGGGAGGTGTGTTGTACAATACTCATACTCTAAATGTGTACAGGGAGGTGTGTTGTACAATGCTCATACTCTAAAGGTATACAGGGAGGTATGTTGTACAATACTCATACTATAAAGGTGTACAGGGAGGTGTGTTGTACAATACTCATACTCTAAAGGTGTACAGGGGAGGTGTGTTGTACAATACTCATACTCTTGTGCATTGTGGATAATGCTCATACTCTGCCATCTAGGAAGAACACAACTGAGTGAGGTTGCTTATTCTATATACATTCTGATTGATAGTATCATGTATCTGACAAGCCCCAAAGAGGTTCGGTTTAGGTTAGCATTTAATAGCAGTATATATAGGTTTCATGAAAAGAAGGGCATTACTCTATTGGAAGCTTCAGGAATATAGCCATAGATGTTGGGTACTTGAAATGTATAGGCAATTGCAGGAATATGGACATGGGTGTTGGGTTAGGGAATCCTTGCAATTAGAAGGATCAGGGGTATCATATGTCATAGTCGTCGTTCTCCACCAGTTTGATGCGGAGTGATGTAAACGAGGCGACAGCCGAGTGAATATCACATAGTGTTCAAATGAGTTGGAGAATGATGACTTTGACTAAAACGAGTTGTTTTCTGTATTTATCTCACCTCTGTTCACAATAACAGAATGTATTATACACACGATATATACCTTGGGGAGTGGACTGCAATACTCATAGGGGCCTGGAGAACGAGTTCCCAATGTTTAGCCTATGGGACACAAATACCAGGAGTGAGATAATTTTCTAAATATCCCTGTAAGGTTACTGGTAGAGACACAGGGTGGGGAGTAGGTGTGAGTGACCAGTATGTATATGTGTCAATATCTCTGTGGGGTTACTGGTATAGACAGACATAGGGTAGCTGGTAGGTGTGATAAGTATGTATATGTGTGAATATCTCTGTAAGGTTACTGGTCTAGACACAGGGTGGGTGGTAGCTCTCTCCAGTACATTAATGTTTTAATATCTCTGTAAGGTTACTGGTACAGACACAAGCTGGGTGCTGGTTATGTCTGGCCGCGGTGTGGCATCTCGTGGTACAGTCAATAAGGGATTAATATCTCCGGTGTGGGTGAACGCGGGCGCCAACACCTGTCATTGACCAGCCTCGCCCCTCCAGCCCCCTCCCCCGCCCTTCCCCCGGCCTCCCCCCGCCCTCCTCCCTCCTCCCCCCGTCCTTCCCCCGCCCTCCCCCCCCCTCCCCCGCCCTCCCCCCGTCCTCCCCCCGTCCTTCCCCCGCCCTCCCCCCGCCCTCCCCCCGCCCTTCCCCCGCCCCACATACCTGTACACCCAGACCCAGCCATCTACACACACAGGAGATACTAATGGGGTCAGCGGTGCTACGTATCATGGTCTACTCTCCTCATTCCCCGAGGTTTCCCACCTATCTGCAATACGTCGAGCTCTGTGGCCTATTATCATGTCCCATGAGAAGGTGCCTTTGGATACTCGTGTTATTCATCAGACATCTACCAGAAGGAGCAATAACTGACGTAGACATTTCAAACTGTTTCTATAGGTCTCTAGTTGTGTTATTTCTGTAAAGAAGGTGAAACCACGACGGAAGTCGTCCATGCGGGGAGGTTCTTTCATACCAGGACACCGCTGACGACTGTCCCAATGATAAACAAACAACAACAAACAAACAACTGATCTATTTGCAATTGCTGTCACCATATCTTCTAAAGTAGAAGCTGAAATGTGTAGAAAAAAATAATAAAAAAAGAATAGAAATTGTTGTGGTAACACTATATCGAAAGAGATATTCTCCCAATATTCTTTATTAGAGGAGCAATCCAATCTGATGTTCAATTCACAATCCTGGTTCTCATAACGAAGCCAAATGACATCTAATAACATTATCATCTGGTAAATGTGATAATCTGTCATGTTAAGTGGAGACATTTACTGTCAGAGCGGAACCCAGTCTAACGCTGAGGTGGAAAATCCGGCTCGAGCAATGTTTTTTGAGCTGCCTCCCGCGCTCATGTCTGCCTCCCCTTTGTGCAGCTTTGTGTTTTGGAGACGCGTCTAGCTCTGTTGCCGCGACATGATCTGAACACGGACATGAGACCTTGTGTGTGGCTGTCAGGCCGTGGTAGGCCGTCATTAGTCGCACGGCTCTAGCCCTGATCTCCGCACCTTGTGTGTGGCTGTCAGGCCGTGGTAGGCCGTCATTAGTCGCACGGCTCTAGCCCTGATCCCCGCACCTTGTGTGTGGCTGTCGGGCCGTGGTAGGCCGTCATTAGTCGCACGGCTCTAGCCCTGATCTCCGCACCTTGTGTGTGGCTGTCAGGCCGTGGTAGGCCGTCATTAGTCGCACGGCTCTAGCCCTGATCTCCGCACCTTGTGTGTGGCTGTCAGGCCGTGGTAGGCCGTCATTAGTCGCACGGCTCTAGCCCTGTTCCCCGCACCTTGTGTGTGGCTGTCAGGCCGTGGTAGGCCGTCATTAGTCGCACGGCTCTAGCCCTGATCTCCGCACCTTGTGTGTGGCTGTCAGGCCGTGGTAGGCCGTCATTAGTCGCACGGCTCTAGCCCTGATCTCCGCACCTTGTGTGTGGCTGTCGGGCCGTGGTAGGCCGTCATTAGTCGCACGGCTCTAGCCCTGATCTCTGCACCTTGTGTGTGGCTGTCGGGCCGTGGTAGGCCGTCATTAGTCGCACGGCTCTAGCCCTGATCTCTGCGCCTTGTGTGTGGCTGTCAGGCCGTGGTAGGCCGTCATTAGTCGCACTGCTCTAGCCCTGATCTCCGCACCTTGTGTGTGGCTGTCAGGCCGTGGTAGGCCGTCATTAGTCCCACTGCTCTAGCCCTGATCTCTGCACCTTGTGTGTGGCTGTCGGGCCGTGGTAGGCCGTCATTAGTCGCACGGCTCTAGCCCTGTTCCCCGCACCTTGTGTGTGGCTGTCGGGCCGTGGTAGGCCGTCATTAGTCGCACGGCTCTAGCCCTGATCTCTGCGCCTTGTGTGTGGCTGTCGGGCCGTGGTAGGCCGTCATTAGTCGCACGGCTCTAGCCCTGTTCTCCACACCTTGTGTGTGGCTGTCGGGCCGTGGTGGGCGGTGATGGGCTGGTTTTGTCACCTGGATCCGCGCTCTGCTGGCTTTATGACACGGTAAGACGGGAATACTGCTACAATAGGAGGTATTGTCTCACCCTGATATATCTGTCTCATAGGATTAACATTGGGAACTCATTCTCCATCCCCCTACGAGTATCGCAGTCCATTCTTTATGGTCTACATCCTGTGTGTTGTCCATTCTTTAAGTGTGTACAGGGATGAGATAAATACAGAAAGTAACTCGTTTTGGTCAAAGTTGTTGTTCCCCAACTCGTTTGAATGCTATGTGATATTCACTCGACTGCCGCCTCATTCATATCACACCGCATCAAACTCATGAAGAACGACAACTTTGACCATAACTTGTTGGTTTCGTCTCTTATACTGCCAGAGTAGGACGGTGATCAGCCACGGTTTACCATAAAAAGCATTAATCTTACATCTTTGAACAACTTCTTATCATTTCATAGTTTCTAAGTAATGGGTCGTGGCTTACTGAGTCCCCATACATTTTCAATGGGGTCTTTGTATACGATGGATGATAAACGTATTTTCACTATGGTGTGGCACTGCATAGTGTATAGACGTATTTACACCTACATTTTTAATGGCGTCATCGTATACGATGGGTAATAAATCCTTCGATACGTTGAGACTATTATTACTCTTGAATGTAGTTCTATATTTCGGCATTGCTCTCTTGCTCTGTAAACGACCACCTACTGTTAGAATAGCGGCGGGAAGTATTCTACAATCCGTGGATCTTGAACAAAGACATTATTGATTCTTAACCTCAATAATCCCCGCTCATCCCCCCTCCCCGACCCCCCACCCCCCCCCAGCACGGTCGTAGCAGTAACGACTTACCTGGCGGCGACACATCAAAGACAGCTCCGACCAGCACACCTGGCTAGGTCACGCTCCCACCCCCAGTTACCATGGCAACCCGGTGTTTCGTCGCTGGCCAGTCCGTCTATGTTCGAGTGCAGAGTAAGGGCGGGGTGAGGGAGGAGGGGGCGGGGGATCTAACCAGCCTGCAAGATCCGTTTAAAGGCCAGTGAGAGAGAGGGTTGTGTCCGTGTAGTGTTACAGAGGAAACCTACGAGAGATTACGGTCAGAGCTCGTATCCCATCAAGTTTGAATAGCGTAGTAATTCACACGGCGGAGCCGCATGAATTACTTAGCGATTCAAACGAGATTGGATCAAGCTCTATAGAGGAAACCTGTAAAAGTTTAGGGTCAGAGCTTGTATTCCATTGGGATTGAATCACAATAGTAATTCACAAGGCAAAGCCGCATAAATTACGTAGCGATTCAAATAAGATGGGATCAGCTCTGACCCTAAACTTGAATAGGTTTCTGAATTTATCTCACCCTTCACGTTGACTAATGGGCTAAAATTTGTGACATAATCCCCCACTGAGTATTTACCTAAATACTCAATGGGCGTTCCCAACGTTAAGTCTATGGAGAAAAGATACCAGGTGTGAGATAAAGGCAACATATATCGTTGGCACGGTGTGTTGGGGACCTGGTGGTTTGGATGCTGGTGAGTGTTGAAAGGCGAGGCTAGCTCGTCCTCGACTACTACTGTGATGTCTACACATGGCTTGCCCAATTAAGTGACCAGTTAATACGGTTCTGAACTGAAGGTTGACGCCGGCCTCTGGAGATGTAGGTATCGTCCACTGAGGGGTGACGGTAATGGCGCTTCATCTCACCACCAGGTGGTGTGGACTATATTCATCTGGTGTTAACCCGTTGAGTATGAGTTACCGTACAGTTAATACGGTTCTGAGGTTACTCTCCAGACTGAAGGTTGACGCTGGCCTCTGGAGATGCAGGTATCGTCCACTGAGGGGTGACGGTAATGGCGCTTCATCTCACCACCAGGCTCTGTGGACTATATTCATCTGGTGTTAACCCGTTGTGTATGAGTTACCGTACAGTTAATACGGTTCTGAACTGAAGGTTGACGCCGGCCTCTGGAGATGTAGGTATCGTCCACTGAGGGGTGACGGTAATGGCGCTTCATCTCACCACCAGGTGGTGTGGACTATATTCATCTGGTGTTAACCCGTTGAGTATGAGTTACCGTACAGTTAATACGGTTGTGAGGTTACTCTCCAGACTGAAGGTTGACGCCGGCCTCTGGAGATGCAGGTATCGTCCACTGAGGGGTGACGGTAATGGCGCTTCTCACCACCAGGCGGTGTGGACGACACAAGGCAGTCTGATGGTGGTCGTTCAGCAGTGCAGATTGAGAAAGAAACTGATGAGTGTTTGGTCGGTGTCCTCGTACGCCATCGAGTTTGAAGCGCTTAGGGATTTGAACGAGGCGCTTCAAAGGAGATGGCGAACAGGGACTCAGACCAAGCACGAATATATTTCTGATTTTATCTTATCCGGGATATATTCATCTGGTGGTATCCCGTTGAGTATGAGTTACCGTACTCGCATGCCCGTTGAGTATGAGTTACCGTACTCGCATGCCTGTTGAGTATGAGTTACCCTACTCGCATGCCTGTTGAGAACGAGTACCTAATGTTAAGTCTATTGACATTAATACCCGGATACGACAACACGCTGGCTCCACATGTCTGTGTTATAGACTGGACAACACGCTGGCTCCACATGTCTGTGTTATAGACTGGACAACACGCTGGCTCCACATGTCTGTGTTATAGACTGGACAACACGCTGGCTCCACATGACTGTGTTATAGACTGGACAACACGCTGGCTCCACATGTCTGTGTTACAGACTGGACAACACGCTGGCTCCACATGTCTGTGTTATAGACTGGACAACACGCTGGCTCCACATGTCTGTGTTATAGACTGGACAACACGCTGGCTCCACATGACTGTGTTATAGACTGGACAACACGCTGGCTCCACATGTCTGTGTTATAGACTGGACAACACGCTGGCTCCACATGACTGTGTTACAGACTGGACAACACGCTGGCTCCACATGTCTGTGTTATAGACTGGACAACACGCTGGCTCCACATGTCTGTGTTATAGACTGGACAACACGCTGGCTCCACATGTCTGTGTTATAGACTGGACAACACGCTGGCTCCACATGTCTGTGTTATAGACTGGACAACACGCTGGCTCCACATGTCTGTGTTATAGACTGGACAACACGCTGGCTCCACATGTCTGTGTTATAGACTGGACAACACGCTGGCTCCACATGACTGTGTTACAGACTGGACACGGCAGTCTCGTGTTATTAACTGAAGGTGTCTTATTCATTGTACAGTCCACATAACGCAGCTTCTCCCTCTCCCTACCTGCCTATCTATGGCAAGCCGTTTGTTCATTATACTGCTTCTCGTTGAGCACTACAGATAATGTTGTTTTTATCTCCACACTAACTGTATGGACGAGGCGCGACATACACCGAGTCATGGCTGCCCTCGGTCAGTTGCAAGTCACTGTTGTGATTCAGAGGCCTGTCGCTGAAGCTGCAATACGCGATAATCCCGTATTTACCGCTTTACGTCGAGCCCCCTTCTCACCGTATGGGATGGGAAATACGTCCGTAGACGTGCGCCGATTACGTCATGGTTAATATGGATGTCCATTATCTCCCGGCTGTCTCTCCCGCTCTCATCATTTACCCTTCCTCTCTACCTACCTCCTCCTTTCTATTTGTATTCTGGGAGAGTAATGCCAACAACGACCCCAACAACAACTCACCATCACCTTCCCTCTCCCCACCATTTCCTCCACCCCTTGTCACCCTTCTGCTGTGATATGTTTTCCTACCAGCCTCTGTAACATCCTTTATACCCCTCCCCTCGTTCCGTCTGCCCCTTGCCTTTCTCCCTCCTCCTTCCCTCCCCTCGTTCCCTCTCCCCCCTTGCACTTTCATCTTTCCTTGCTCCCCTCACTGCTTCCCTATTTTCCAAGGAAATCCTTGTATTCATTTTTTAGTTTCTTGTGTAAAACCATGAAAACTAATTGGGCCACATTCATGCCAATAAGCACTGGTTCAACCCCCCCCCCCACACACACACACACACACCAGCCATATTCCATGGCCAATAACAATGCGTTATCCATGTTTTCCTAATCTCTCTGAGGCATTAAATTCTACATACAAAATATGTCCTCTGTCTTTCATCCCTGTATAATCCCATTCTAATCTCTCGCTTCGTCCTCTCCTTCTTACTTTTTTTCCCCATCCCCGCCCCACCTCTCCAGCCAGTGGCGGCGCCTCGGCTCGCCAGTGAGACATTCTCTGAAATCTCCAGGCGCAGTAGCTCACACTCTCCCCCCGTGCTCTTCATTGATCGCGGCGGGGGGTCCTCACGGGGCGGTGCTCGTTGGAGGGCGGCCGCCGGCTGCAGGTCGGGGTCATTCGGGGTCATTCAGGGTGTCCTCCTGTTAGTACGGCGCCAATTGACTCCTGGTGACCAGCAGAGTCCTTTACCTCATCACGGCGCTTAGCGTATAGACAGGGAGAGGGTCTTTTACCTTATCACGGCGCTTAGCGTGTAGACAGGGAGAGGGTCTTTTACCTTTTCATGGCGCTTAGTGTGTAGACAGGGAGAGGGTCTTTTACCTTCTCACGGCGCTTAGCGTATAGACA
Source organism: Alentia gelatinosa (assembly GCA_950022655.1). Taxonomy (NCBI): domain Eukaryota; kingdom Metazoa; phylum Annelida; class Polychaeta; order Phyllodocida; family Polynoidae; genus Alentia; species Alentia gelatinosa. The sequence goes on along the minus strand of OX465588.1, from coordinate 636,041 downwards.
GGGGAGCGGGTCTTTTACCTTATCACGGCGCTTAGCGTATAGACAGGGAGAGGGTCTTTTACCTTATCACGGCACTTAGCGTATAGACAGGGTCTTTTATCTTATCACGGCGCTTAGCGTATAGACAGGGTCTTTTACCTTATCACGGCGCTTAGCGTGTAGACAGGGTCTTTTACCTTATCACGGCGCTTAGCGTGTAGACAGGGTCTTTTACCTTATCACGGCGCTTAGTGTGTGGACAGGGAGAGGGTCTTTTACCTTATCACGGCGCTTAGTGTGTGGACAGGGGGAGGGTCTTTTACCTTATCACGGCGCTTAGCGTGTAGACAGGGACAGGGAGAGGGTCTTTTACCTTATCACGGCGCTTAGCGTATAGACAGGGAGAGGGTCTTTTACCTTATCACGGCGCTTAGTGTGTAGACAGGGAGAGGGTCTTTTACCTTATCACGGCGCTTAGCGTGTGGACAGGGAGAGGGTCTTTTACCTTATCACGGCGCTTAGTGTGTAGACAGGGAGAGGGTCTTTTACCTTATCACGGCGCTTAGTGTGTAGACAGGGAGAGGGTCTTTTACCTTATCACGGCGCTTAGCGTGTGGACAGGGAGAGGGTCTTTTACCTTATCACGGCGCTTAGTGTGTAGACAGGGAGAGGGTCTTTTACCTTATCACGGCGCTTAGTGTGTAGACAGGGAGAGGGTCTTTTACCTTATCACGGCGCTTAGTGTATAGACAGGGTCTTTTACCTTATCACGGCGCTTAGTGTATAGACAGGGTCTTTTACCTTATCACGGCGCTTAGCGTGTAGACAGGGAGAGGGTCTTTTACCTTATCACGGCGCTTAGCGTGTAGACAGGGAGAGGGTCTTTTACCTTATCATGGCGCTTAGTGTGTAGACAGGGTCTTTTACTTTATCACGGCGCTTAGTGTGTAGACAGGGTCTTTTACCTTATCACGGCGCTTAGCGTGTAGACAGGGAGAGGGTCTTTTACCTTATCACGGCGCTTAGCGTGTAGACAAGGAGAGGGTCTTTTACCTTATCACGGCGCTTAGCGTGTAGACAGGGAGAGGGTCTTTTACCTTATCACGGCGCTTAGCGTGTAGACAGGGACAGGGTCTTTTACCTTATCACGGCGCTTAGCGTGTAGACAGGGTCTTTTACCTTATCACGGCGCTTAGCGTGTAGACAGGGAGAGGGTCTTTTACCTTATCACGGCGCTTAGTGTGTAGACAGGGACAGGGAGAGGGGCTTTTACCTTATCACGGCGCTTAGCGTGTAGACAGGGTCTTTTACCTTATCACGGCGCTTAGTGTATAGACAGGGTGTAACGGATCCCTGTATGTATGAATATTCATTATATGACACTGATTAGATATCTCTTCCTGATTGGACAATACATGATTGGTGCATCTCACCACCAGGGGTCGTTGCCCTGACTTCCCCAGGATTGGTAGATTGTACGATTGGCTATTATCTAGCCCAATTAGACTAGTAGTAATTAGCATACTGTAGTATATAACAGGGCCTCCGGGCCATGATTAAAGACTCTTGTCTTGTACTTGTTCGTCGTGTTGCTTTATACGGAGTCGTTACAGTGGCGATCTTGCCAGGATCCTCTATACAGATTCTTGGCGTAACGACAGAGTAAGCAATACACCAGCAGTAATGGCGGACCAAAGACGATTGGATCTAGCAGTAGCCGAGGCTACGAGGAGAAGATTGAATGAATTCAGCAGAAGGATTGACACTATTGATGGTATCGACAGAGCAGCCGTGAGAAAATGGATCGATGCGCTGGACTACGCTAACGACAATGTTGAACCGGGGGATGCACTGATCATAGAAGCAGCGGCTGCCAAGGCCACAGGAGGGCTGGCCAGGTACCTATCCAGTCTCAAGGTGAGCTTTGCCAATGCCAATCCTGTTAAAGGGTATACGTGGAATAATGTAAAGGACTCGTTGACGCAGAAATTCTTGGGGACTGCTCAAGTTAAGCAACTAAGAAAACGGGTGGAACGATCACGTCAGGGACCATGTGAAACAGTACTGGAATATGGGGAACGATTCATGAACGATGTGCACCGGGCGTATACGGGAATGGAACAACAAATGGAGGTGTTAGTGACACAGATACGGGACTTCTATATAGACGGGCTACGCAACGAACGTCTCAAGGAGGCTGTAGGGTTACAGAACCCCGATGATGTAGACTCAGCCATAGAGGTAGCGAATCATCATGCGGCCATTCTTCGAATAGATGAAGTATGCGAGTTAGAGCAAGCAGCGCTACCTCCACCTCCACCCATGCTAATGGAGGATTCCGCACCCTTCAAAGAATTAACTGGACTTGTGAAATCTTTAGAAAGACAGGTACAAACCTTGGTGGTAAACATGCGCACCGTAAAGAACAAAGAGACCAGTAGCACCACCCCCGAAGTAGCGGCTGTGCCACCTCCATCGAATGCAAACCCAGCTGTGGCCCCCTACCAACAAATGCAACCACCACCCATAGGATTCCAACACATGGGTAATCCAGGAATGTTTGGTCCATCACCCCCGAGCTATGCCCCAAACGTCTTCTATATGGGTACGCAGCCATCCTACCAGCGTGGACGCGGACGTGGACGAGGACGCGGACGAGGAGGGCGCAACCCACCTCGTGTCACGGAAGGAATACAGTGCTACACGTGCAATGGATATGGACATGTGTATAGGGATTGTCCATCAAAACCTGTGTCGGGATATGGGATGAACAACGGAGGTCAACAGCAAACGCAGAATGTTGATCAGTGGAACGCGCAGCAGCCACAGGCCGCAGACCAAGATTATTATTATGGAAATCAGGGAAACTAATTGCGGCGTCAGACGGTCGGGTGTGCGTAACGGTGCAACAGGGCAGCATCAAAATGCACACATTGATTGACTCTGGCGCATCGCGCTCCTTGATGCAAGAAAACACATGGAGAGCTATCTGTGCAGAAAGTAACCGTCCCCTTGTGTTAGAACCAGGTCCACCACTCAAATCAATTTCGGGCCATCTATTGATCACCATGGGAGTAGCGAGAGTACCCATATTAGGAAAGGAGGTACAGGTGTTCGTATGCTCACACTTACAGCATGACGTGTTGATGGGCATCGATATTATGGAAAGGCTGAATTGTAAACTGGACTGTGCAAAAAAGGTAGTTCACTTGGGAGAACAATGCTACTCCTATGACCAGTGTAGTCAAGCCATAAATGAAGTAGCAGGTGTGCATACTGAACTGGACAAATGGGCAGAAAAATATCCGAGAGTGTTTGCGGCCGATCAGTGTCCCTTACAAGCCGCGCCACAAGTTCAACTCCACATTAATGTGGAAGGGCAGGCACCAGTAAGACAGAGACCATACAGGATACCATTGGCCCTAAAAGAAAAAGTGAAAACGGAAATTGATAAATTGCTGAAAGCTGGAGTTATTGCGCCTAGTGTGAGTCCCTGGGCCTCCCCACTACTCATAGTGCCGAAACCAAATGGAGATGTACGGTGTTGTATAGATTACCGGAAAGTGAACATACTCTGCAAAAAGGATGCACACCCTATTCCTCATATCCAGGACATTTTTGATGCATTAACAGGGGCGACCATCTTCTCGGTTCTCGACCTAAAGAATGCGTATTATCAAATACGTGTAACACCCGAAAGTCGTGAGATTACAGCCTTTTCAACACCATATGGACTGTATGAATTTCTTCGTATGCCGCAAGGATACTGCAACAGCCCGGCAACCTGGCAGCGGTATATAAATATGGTACTAGCGCCTCTACTGGACAAAACCGCACTAGTATACCTAGATGATATAATCATCTACTCAAACAACGCGGCACAACATGACAAACACATTGAAGAAGTATTCCAGCTACTAGACCAGCACCACCTCACAGTCAACCCCAAAAAATGCAACTTCAGACAGAAAGAAGTAAAGCTGTTGGGATACATAGTGGGTTGTGAAGGTATTCGGCCAGACCCGTCCAAGGTAGAAGTAATCAGTAACATGACACCTCCTAAGGATGCGAAAGAAGTACAAAGGTTCCTAGGTTTGGCAGGGTATTATCGCCAATGCATACCAAACTTTGCAGAACTAGCGGAACCTCTCGTAGAACTAACCAGAAAGAAAGTATCCTTCGACTGGAATGAAAAGCGGCATGAGGCTTGGGAGAAGCTACGTGACAATTTGACATCAGATCAAGTTATGGCCTTTCCAGATGTAACCAAGCCGTATCGTCTGTATGTGGACGCCAGCATGGGATGTGTAGGAGGCATTCTCACTCAGAGGGACAAGGACGGGTTAGAGAGACCGGTACAATATGTCTCCAAGCAGTTACGAGATACGCAAAGAAGATGGGCAACTATAGAAAAGGAAGCATACGCCATCGTGTACGCCTTACAGAAGTTACGCCCGTATCTGCAAGGGGCTAACTTCATCATAATCACAGACCACAAACCGCTCAAGTCTTTATTTTATCAAGAAGTAAAGAATTCTAAAATTCAGCGGTGGGCGGTGCTCCTAGCAGAATATGGAGCGCCAATCGAGTACAGGAAAGGCGCCTACAACGTTCGCGCGGACATGCTATCACGACTACCACCGAACGATCACACAAACAACAGTGAAAAAACAACATATGCAGTAGCGGCATGCAAAGAAGGAGAGAGTTACAGTTCAACAAGCAAAAAAACGATGTCAACCACCCCCTCCCCATCTTCTGACTGCGACACCTTGTGGAACGACAACCTCTTGGACAAAAAACTACTGGTAAAAGAACAGCTTCAATTACCAGAATACCAAGACGGACTAGATGAAGAGGATGAGTACCTTGTCAACAACGGGGTCTTATACACCTTAAAAGATCTCAAAGGAAGCTGTTACCCACGAATAGTACTTCCCCCATCCTTAGTCGAAAATGTAGTGATGAAAATCCATCAGGACCTAGGACACCAACGAATGGGAAGAACCTATGCCAGAATCACGGAAAGATACAAATGGCCGAATATGAAAAGGGAAATACAACGACTGTTACAAAAGTGTCCGGTATGTCTACTATACAGACCAGTCAAAAGCTACCCCCCGTCACAACCACTTCCAATTCCTACTTCACCAAATGAAATTGTGGGAATAGATCTGATTGGACCCCTGCCAGACAGTCAACAAGGAAACAAATATGCGGTGGTTGGAATCGATCATTGTACGGGATGGGTAGAGGTCATGCCTATACCCGACAAACGAGCGAAGTGGACATTGGAGTACTTTCAAAAACTGTGGTTCCCCCGACACGGAATACCACAGATAGTTATTTCCGACAGGGGAGCAGAGTTCGTAAATAGCTATGTACGAGAGATGTGCGTACGCCATAACATTGACTGGCGTAACTCCACGGCTTACCATCCAATGACTAATTCGAAAACAGAAAGGTTTAATGGCACTCTTAAATCTATACTGTCAAAACTGGTAGAAGGGCAGAAACACACATGGGAGGACCAGTTACCTGCGGCACTATGGGCATATAGATCGTCTGTTTCCACAGTCACAGGATTCTCCCCCTTCTTCTTACATCATGGGAGAGACCCACCCAACCATCGTCAGGTAGGAGATCGTGTGCCAGTGGGCCAGGAATTACAAGTGCTTCACTGCAATATACAAGAAAGACAAAGCGCACTTCAAAAGGCTCAGGAATGCACCCGACAACTACAAGAAAAAAACAAAGAGAGGTTGGATAAAAGAACGGCCGCCCAACCCTACATCATTGGGCAGGAAGTAGTGTTAGAAAACTTTAGACAAACTACCTTCGAACCCACATATCTACACGGATATGTAATCACCAATCTTCAGGGCAGTGTAGCAGACTTACTGCACTTCACAGGACGCAAAGTACGGATAAACATAGATAGGCTGAAGCGAATACCAAAGGATATCTCATACTGGCCGCAGACATGTGACAAACCAGCCATTGAACAAAGAGATAAACCGAACACCTCCCCTAGACTTGCGGCAACCGGAGCCGCAAAACAACAGGCCAGGATGACAATAACACCCAGTCGCACTGATAACAAGGAGGTATGCTATCAGCGAGGCACCGTGATGAACGACCGGTATACACGTATCATCAAAACCAGGGGGGCTAAGCGGCTCACTAATCTCCAAAGACCCACAACACCTATGATAAAACCTACCAGACGTGTGGAAACGCCGGCGTCCGTCAAATGTCAGAAGATGCGTAATCCACAAATACGACCGAAAACACAGGCCGATTATCATGGCACCCGTCAAGTGGCCAGGTGCCCCCAGCCAAAGTATGAAGATACTACTCATTACGCTTCGTTATCGGACTACCCACCGCTGACACTTGATAACCGATCTCATACGCTGGACGATAGCGGTGCTAGAGCAGCCAGTGATGTCACAAGTGCCACGTCAGAAGTGTATTCGGAGGGGAGGACTGATATAACACCTCCAACAGACACTTCCTTGACATCAGAGGATGATTACACAAGGCACAATAATGATAACACACATGCGCCGCAACGCGCAAACAACCGAGCCGACCAGACAGACGAGGAACAATACACGAATGTCACACCTGTAAGAGGGCAAGCGGGTAACACGATAGCACCTCGGACTGATACGTCCTTGACATCAGAGGATGAATACACAAGATGCGATAATGATAACATGCATGCGCCGCAACGTGCAAACAACCAAGCTGACCAAGCAGACAAGGGACAATACATAAATGTCACACCTATGAGCAGGCAAACGGATAAAACACCGCAGCACCTCCAAGTTGACACACATCAATCCCAAACGGCACAAGACCACACAGCAACGAGACCACAAACAAGAGCCCAGTACCGTAACAGTGCAGGGTTACCAGCGGATTCTACAGTGAATTACCGGGAGTGGTCGTCGTCCTCAGATGAAACCAACAGCGATGAATCGGAACTGTAATGAACTATGGATCAAAGTATGTTGTGCTATTATACTAACGCATGGACTGCAGGCAGCGTCCTTACTAGAGAATGACGGAGTCCTAATAACACTAGAAGGAGAGACACGGGTAGTGTCTGCTATGTGGACGGTCATAGTGAACATCCAGCTACCAACTGTACCTGATCTTCGAATACTGGAACATCAAGTTTTACACTATAGCAATGCCTCTTCCGGTAAAATAGATGAGAACACTTTGGCTATTTGGAAGTTCCGGCTACAGAATGTACTCCACGGCAGACAACAAGAAAGTGAACGATTAGAGGAAGAACTGAAAACATCGGCTCGACAAAAAAGAGGTATAAGGTCAGTCCTTGCGGAACTAGCCAAAGCCTGTCTAGGAGTGGCAACAGAAGCGGATATACGAGTACTTTCCAGTGAAATAAAACACCTGGGGTCGTCGGTGCAGAGGTTGCAGCAGCATAATTCACAGTTGTTGTCTGTACTTAACATTACTCAACAGCTAACACTGCAGAATCGAGAAGGTATGTTAGCCCTGAAAATGCACACCGAGAAATTACAAACGATTGTAGGTCAGATAAATCAGCAGGTCAACGACCACATTCTGGCAATTCAGACTTTACAAGTGTATCACCTAGTAGACCAAACACTCACAGTAATGGAAATGTCGACTGCTGCCTTTGCAAAATCGGTGGATCTGTTTCATCAACAAGTGATGCAACTAGAAAGAGGCCGACTGTCGCGGGATGTACTCATGGTGAATGAACTGTCAACGATACTCAATGATCTAAAACAGCAAGGACACGTGGTACTATCACATAATTGGTATTATCAGCATCTGGAAGTGGAACCATTATGGGTAGAAGGAAATCAACTTGTGTACAAAGTTATGATACCGGCAGTAACAAGAGACATATATATAACACACAAACTACAGTATTTTCCTGTACTCTTTACATCTAACCTAACAAGAACTGTGGTTGGACAAGAACGAGTGGCCTTATCTTCCACCTCTACCTCATCCTTCACACCCAGCGAAGAAATATGTGTAGGACGGCAACCTGCATTATGTTTCCCAACGATACATCACACCAAACCATCATGCGAAGCTTTATTGGTGTCAGGTACAGGAGGCGACCAATGTGAAGTGATAATACAGCAAAAACCAGAAGTGGACTCGGTAGTGATACGCAATAAGAAACAACCCTTGGTAGTTACGGTGGTCCCCTTCAATAACATCACTTTAATTCACCGTTGTGCCGGACTATCAGCAAGACGAGAGAAAATAAGCTATGTTACGCAACTAGCCATGACCAAAGATTGTAGTGTTGAGACAACGGACTGGACTCTAAAAGGGGTGACAGTGGGATTCAGGCGAATCCAGTTAAAAACTCCTGAACCACTGACGCTACCGGCCATCAATACAGTTTGGCCACACCAGGTGAAACAGGATGTGCAGGAACAATTGGATCAACTAGGACAATTGAAACTTCCCATAAACACGGTGGCCACATGGACGATGATACCGGAAACAAGGAGTGATGTGGCGGTGAACAGGCCTTTAGCCATCTCTGGACTGACGTTGGCATTGTTCAACATTATCGTGATAACCATGATAGCCCTGTCGATGTACGCATATAACAAACGCAACTTTGTAAGGAAAGTGATTAGGTCCACCCTTGACGCAGTGACCAAAGCCGGTGAACCTGACATAGAGGCCACTATTCCCATGGTACCTATATCAACTGCAGCAGCTACTATGTACCCGGGCTTGCCAACAATAACCAGTGCGTAATCAAGGACTATAAGAGAACTATAGAAGCTATCAAGAAACCATGTGGAGGCCAACCTTAATCATAAATGCATCTAGAAAACTTTGGTTGATAATTAATTAGTAGAGACTATTATTGAATCCAAAGACTTGTCTTCAGTAACAGAGGGAGGAATGTAACGGATCCCTGTATGTATGAATATTCATTATATGACACTGATTAGATATCTCTTCCTGATTGGACAATACATGATTGGTGCATCTCACCACCAGGGGTCGTTGCCCTGACTTCCCCAGGATTGGTAGATTGTACGATTGGCTATTATCTAGCCCAATTAGACTAGTAGTAATTAGCATACTGTAGTATATAACAGGGCCTCCGGGCCATGATTAAAGACTCTTGTCTTGTACTTGTTCGTCGTGTTGCTTTATACGGAGTCGTTACAAGGGTCTTTTACCTTATCACGGCGCTTAGTGTATAGACAGGGTCTTTTACCTTATCACGGCGCTTAGCGTGTAGACAGGGAGAGGGTCTTTTACCTTATCACGGCGCTTAGCGTGTAGACAGGGAGAGGGTCTTTTACCTTATCACGGCGCTTAGTGTGTAGACAGGGTCTTTTACTTTATCACGGCGCTTAGTGTGTAGACAGGGTCTTTTACCTTATCACGGCGCTTAGCGTGTAGACAGGGAGAGGGTCTTTTACCTTATCACGGCGCTTAGCGTGTAGACAGGGAGAGGGTCTTTTACCTTATCACGGCGCTTAGCGTGTAGACAGGGAGAGGGTCTTTTACCTTATCACGGCGCTTAGCGTGTAGACAGGGACAGGGTCTTTTACCTTATCACGGCGCTTAGCGTGTAGACAGGGTCTTTTACCTTATCACGGCGCTTAGCGTGTAGACAGGGAGAGGGTCTTCTACCTTATCACGGCGCTTAGTGTGTAGACAGGGAGAGGGTCTTTTACCTTATCACGGCGCTTAGTGTGTAGACAGGGAGAGGGTCTTTTACCTTATCACGGCGCTTAGTGTGTAGACAGGGAGAGGGTCTTTTACCTTATCACGGCGCTTAGTGTGTAGACAGGGTCTTTTACCTTATCACGGCGCTTAGCGTGTAGACAGGGAGAGGGTCTTTTACCTTATCACGGCGCTTAGTGTGTAGACAGGGACAGGGTCTTTTACCTTATCACGGCGCTTAGTGTGTAGACAGGGAGAGGGTCTTTTACCTTATCACGGCGCTTAGTGTGTAGACAGGGAGAGGGTCTTTTACCTTATCACGGCGCTTAGTGTGTAGACAGGGAGAGGGTCTTTTACCTTATCACGGCGCTTAGTGTATAGACAGGGAGAGGGTCTTTTACCTTATCACGGCGCTTAGTGTGTAGACAGGGACAGGGTCTTTTACCTTATCACGGCGCTTAGTGTGTAGACAGGGAGAGGGTCTTTTACCTTATCACGGCGCTTAGCGTATAGACAGGGTCTTTTACCTTATCACGGCGCTTAGTGTGTAGACAGGGTCTTTTACCTTATCACGGCGCTTAGTGTGTAGACAGGGACAGGGAGAGTAGCGCTTAGCGTGTAGACAGGGAGAGGGTCTTTTACCTTATCACGGTGTACACAGGGGCAGAGAAGAGGCTCCCTCCAGACAGTGCCGGCCTCTGAAGGTAATGAGTGACTCTCTGTAAACACACCGAGGTGCCCGTTATTTACTTAACGTGATAAATAGCCTGAAGTCAGCACGGCCTTTTTGAAATATACTTTACTGAGATTAAAAGTATTTCAAAATACACAATCCCCTTTAGGACTACAGCTGATATATAAGAGTTAATACCAATGTGGAGTGAAGCATATAGTTCATTTGTAATATAGCGTCCTCTACAACAACATGTGTCCTAGGAATAGCGTCAGAACCTGAGTTCCTACTTCAAGCCACTACAAGACATGTATATCTATTTATTATTACATGAAGGTCTAGAGACAGAAAGGTTCATCAGAAACCCAGCGCTCTTCGATATCTAAGTCTAATTATAGTAATATATATATATATCCGAACTCCTTCAGGGTCCTCGACAAACTGGCAGCTTGTATGTCATCATGTTCACTCTCCCTACTCACATGTGATGTCCAATAGCTTCATAGTCGTCCTAGTCACTGCCTGGGGACTATTTGCCAATATGTATTTGACATATATGAAATATTCATCGGAATCGACGGCCGGGTCCGGCTACCTGCCAGTCAACACCTCGCAAATCCACCAGAAGAGTGGCCAAATAGCGGGACAGACTTCGATCCCACAAAAGACGGCCATCTGGGGAATTGGTGGTGTTAGGAAAGTAGCGCATGTACTCGGGGAGGCCCCCCCCCTCTACACACACAGGAGGAATGTAGGGGGGGGGGGGGGCTCCGGGGATATGGATCGGCGGCACGCTGGGAAATGGCAGTGTCAGTCCAGATGGCAGACAGGGCCGCGCGGAGTTCGGCTTCCTATATGAAATTTTATATATCTGTCAACACCAAAGCAATCTCCGCGGAAAAATTCCCACTGTGGGAAGCATGGATGTGACAAACAAGGGGGTGCAGGTTTCTGCTTGGCAGTGTTGACATGGGATGTTGGTGGAAGTGAGGGAGCGGTGCAGCCGTGTGATGGTGTGAGCGCGGTAAGTATTGTGTGGTGTGTGGTGGTGTGGAGGGGTGCAGCCGTGTGATGGTGTGAGCGTGGTAAGTATTGTACGGTGTGTGGTGTGGAGGGGTGCTGCCTTGTGATGGTGTGAGCGCGGTAAGTATTGTACGGTGTGTGGTGGTGGTGGAGGGGTGCTGCCTTGTGATGGTGTGAGCGCGGTAAGTATTGTACGGTGTGTGGTGGTGGTGGAGGGGTGCAGCCTTGTGATGGTGTGAGCGCGGTGCAGCCTTGTGATGGTGTGAACGCGGTAAGTATTGTACGGTGTGTGGTGGTGGTGTGGAGGGGTGCTGCCTTGTGATGGTGTGAGCGCGGTAAGTATTGTACGGTGTGTGGTGGTGTGTAGTGGTGCTGCATTGTGATGGTGTGAGCGCGGTAAGTATTGTACGGTGTGTGGTGGTGTGGAGGGGTGCAGCCTTGTGATGGTGTGAGCGCGGTAAGTATTGTACGGTGTGTGGTGGTGTGGAGGGGTGCAGCCTTGTGATGGTGTGAGCGCGGTAAGTATTGTACGGTGTGTGGTGTGTGGAGGGGTGCAGCCGTGTGATGGTGTGAGCGCGGTAAGTATTGTACGGTGTGTGGTGGTGTGGAGGGGTGCTGCCTTGTGATGGTGTGAGCGCGGTAAGTATTGGACGGTGTGTGGTGGTGTGGAGGGGTGCAGCCTTGTGATGGTGTGAGCGCGGTAAGTATTGTACGGTGTGTGGTGGTGTGGAGTGGTGCTGCATTGTGATGGTGTGAGCGCGGTAAGTATTGGACGGTGTGTGGTGGTGTGGAGGGGTGCAGCCGTGTGATGGTGTGAGCGCGGTAAGTATTGTACGGTGTGGTGTGTGGTGTGTGGAGGGGTGCAGCCTTGTGGTGGTGTGAGCGCGGTAAGTATTGTATGGTGTGTGGTGTGGAGGGGTGCAGCCTTGTGATGGTGTGAGCGCGGTAAGTATTGTACGGTGTGTGGTGGTGTGGAGGGGTGCAGCCTTGTGATGGTGTGAGCGCGGTAAGTATTGTACGGTGTGTGGTGGTGTGGAGGGGTGCAGCCTTGTGATGGTGTGAGCGCAGTAAGTATTGTACGGTGTGTGGTGTGGAGGGGTGCAGCCTTGTGGTGGTGTGAGCGCGGTAAGTATTGTACGGTGTGTGGTGGTGGTGTGGAGGGGTGCAGCCTTGTGATGGTGTGAGCGCGGTAAGTATTGTACGGTGTGTGGTGTGGAGGGGTGCTGCCTTGTGATGGAGTGAGCGCGGTAAGTATTGTACGGTGTGTGGTGGTGTGGAGGGGTGCAGCCTTGTGATGGTGTGAGCGCGGTAAGTATTGTACGGTGTGTGTGTGGTGGTGGTGGAGGGGTGCAGCCTTGTGATGGTGTGAGCGCGGTAAGTATTGTACGGTGTGTGGTGTGTGGAGGGGTGCAGCCTTGTGATGGTTTGAGTGCGGTAAGTATTGTACGGTGTGTGGTGTGTGGAGTGGTGCTGCCTTGTGGTGGTGTGAGCGCGGTAAGTATTGTACGGTGTGTGGTGTGTGGTGGAGGGGTGCAGCCTTGTGATGGTGTGAGCGCGGTAAGTATTGTACGGTGTGTGGTGGTGGAGGGGTGCAGCCTTGTGATGGTGTGAGCGCGGTAAGTATTGTGTGGTGTGTGGTGTGTGGAGGGGTGCTGCCTTGTGATGGTGTGAGCGCGGTAAGTATTGTACGGTGTGTGGTGGTGTGGAGGGGTGCAGCCTTGTGATGGTGTGAGCGCGGTAAGTATTGTACGGTGTGTGGTGGTGGTGGAGTGGTGCTGCCTTGTGATGGTGTGAGCGCGGTAAGTATTGTACGGTGTGTGGTGGTGGTGTGGAGGGGTGCAGCCGTGTGATGGTGTGAGCGCGGTAAGTATTGTACGGTGTGTGGTGGAGGGGTGCAGCCTGTGATGGTGTGAGCGCGGTAAGTATTGTACGGTGTGTGGTGTGGAGGGGTGCAGCCTTGTGATGGTGTGAGCGCGGTAAGTATTGTACGGTGTGTGGTGGTGGAGCGGTGCAGCCTTGTGATGGTGTGAGCGCGGTAAGTATTGTGTGGTGTGTGGTGTGTGGAGGGGTGCTGCCTTGTGATGGTGTGAGCGCGGTAAGTATTGTACGGTGTGTGGTGGTGTGGAGGGGTGCTGCCTTGTGATGGTGTGAGCGCGGTAAGTATTGGACGGTGTGTGGTGGTGTGGAGGGGTGCTGCCTTGTGATGGTGTGAGCGCGGTAAGTATTGGACGGTGTGGTGTGTGGTGTGTGGAGGGGTGCTGCCTTGTGATGGTGTGAGCGCGGTAAGTATTGGACGGTGTGTGGTGGTGTGGAGGGGTACGCTGGTCAGAATGGTTCTGAGTCGGGGATTGTGGAGAGGGGGAGGAGGCAATCCTAGGCATTTCTCAGCCAATGAAAGTAAATCGCCAGACATCGGACAGTGGACTGTCTTCTGGCTGTAGGGCACATAGCTATTGTGCTACGGAGCGGCCATCTTGCCCCCCGATGCCATCAAAAACACCAGGTGGCGGCACCAATTATCATGGATTTTATCAATAATATTTGGGGGGGGGGGGCATGCCATGGAGGAATTTTAGCCTTGTCTCTTTATTATCTATAGATTGTAAGAACTGATATATAACAGTGGTTGCCCCCGACTACAGTGGCACTGTCTTACAATGACCTGGCAGATGATGGCAGAACTAGTAATCACTCTGTGCCCTATATTCACAGCTAAATACTGCGAGGAAGAACGGTTGACCTAACAGGAAAATGCGAATCTTCATCTTTAGAAAGGAAACGGAAGTGTGGGAGCTTGTAATGCAAAGATATAACAGACGAGACCTGTGTCTCGGTTTTAGAGATGAATAAGCTGGTGAGGAGAAATGGGGTCTAGTTTTGACAGGAGAAAGGATTTAATAATTATAGTTACCTCTCTCTCACAATGAAACTGATGACAAGGAAGGAAGTCCGGATGTAATTCATCTAAACACTCTCACTCTGGTTATTAGGATTTATCTCAACATAAATATCATTTATCAAAAAAAGCTGTTGTTACTCGGCGATGAAGCAGCGTATTCTCTAACCATATATAAACCTAAATAAGTGACAAATCACTAAAAACAGTGTTGGGCATGTAAATGATACAACCCGCCGTGATGGTGTTTTCTAAGGACTACGTTGTGAGTGCGGAAGGATATGGCACAAAGCCCGTAGGCGGAGTACTCATATCGCTACGCCGTCCCCACGATTAGTGAAACTCGACCTGGATCGATGACCCACGTGTTGTGTATATCTTTTATCTCACGGGTCGTACGGACGCCGCTGGGTGTCGCTCATGGACGTGGATCTCTCCGTTACCACCGCAGTGTCAGAGATATCCCAGCTGTCACATCGCCGATACGAGTTTGTACTTCAGAGGCATTAAGTAAGAGCCCGTCTTTTACGCTATTTCAGAGGCTTGACGTACCACATTTAAAGGTGGCAGGGAGTTAGCTCGGTGGTTAAGGCACTGGACTTGTAATCCCAAGGTTGTAGGACTTTATGGGTTCGAGTCCCACTGTATCCACTCTTTTCCTTCACCCCCAGCAGTGGTACATTTATTGCTATATCAAAGGTCAGTCCTTCTCATACCATGTCTATGTGGTATGGTGTACAGCCACCTTTCTCCTTCACCCCCAGCAGTGGTACATTTATTGCTATATCAAAGGCCAGTCCTTCTCATACCATGTCTATGTGGTATGGTGTACAGCCACCTTTCTCCTTCACCCCCAGCAGTGGTAGAATTACTGTTATATCAAAGGCCAGTCCTTCTCATACCATATCTATTGTGTGGGAAGTAAAATAACTCTCACCTCGGTAAATGTGTAGGGGTGAGATTTCTACCTGAATTCATCACATAGATTCGGTCAAACCCAAATTAAACTTATAGAACATATTGGAAGTTAAACTACTGGTGTGGTGTACAGCCACCTTTCTCCTTCACCCCCAGCAGTGGTAGATTTACTGCTATATCAAAGGCCAATCCTTCTCATATCATGTCCATGAGGTCTCCATGAGATGTTAAATAAACAAAGAAACCTTATACTAGCGAACTTCAAGTCGATGGTACACAGAATGCCTTTAACTGAACTATAGAGGAAACCCTTGAAAGTTTATAAGAACTAATGAAACATATATTTTTAAGGCCCTTTCTGTTGTTAAAGAAAGGCCTTATTTTACTGAGTTTATAATTGCGATGGAATACAGAACTATAGATTCTATTTGTATGCTTTACATAGTTTGATTTTGTATTACGATTTACACTGAGGTAATTATAGGATACAACTGCCTCCCGTTACCGATAAAGTGCATGGGACCATTTCTTGCCTCGGGACGTCTTAATACGGATGCCCGAGTATAATGTACGCAGAGACAAAGCACGTCGACACAGCTGTCAATCACTCGGGACCCGCCTCCGTGGGCGTGGTCGACTTGATGATTGACAGTTTGATTGACAGCCCGATATTCAGGAGGGAAAACATGTTCAGTATCTCAGCCGTGAATCGGAGGGTTTTTGTCCTACATGAATCATACCTGGTATAAAGGCGCCCGTCTCTATGACGATGTGCCCGCGGCGGGAGGCACTCCGTGAAAGTTGGCGTGATGGGGACGGAACCTGTCGTGTTCAGGTCACCATAACGCCGCGGATCTCACCTGTGAAACTAGAATGTGTACATCGCATAAAATACACTCTGCTGGTCCCTTGTCGACGCGCAGTGTGTTTTACAGCGAGTCGTCGTTGGGAATTGTTATGATTTACCTCCTCTCCGCTGCCAACACTCAAATCTACATGATCAGAGGTCAGAGGACGACCGAACTCTACAGATTACTTCCACGTATTCCTCTCACATATACTTATTTGATAGCAACGACCATCTCTTTCTGCATCTCTCACCCTTGCTTTATTCCTGCTCTTTCATTCTCCCCCCCCCCCCCCCCCACCCCCTTAACATCATTCTATATCTGCTTGGAAGAGCGACGAAATTTCGTCGAATGCGAATAAAACTTATACAAAACAGAATCTTCTCTCGGACTCGTGCTTCTGTTGCTGATTTTCTTGTTGGTGCTCAGCGGCGTGTGACGAGTGTGTTTACTCGTGTGTTTACTTGTGTGTTTACTTGTGTGTTTACTTGTGTGTTTACTTGTGTGTTTACTTGTGTGTTTACTTGTGTGTTTACTTGTGTGTTTACTTGTGTGTTTACTCGTGTGTTTACTCGTGTTTTTACTCGTGTGTTTACTCGTGTGTTTACTCGTGTGTTTACTCGTGTGTTTACTCGTGTGTTTACTCGTGTGTTTACTCGTGTGTTTACTCGTGTGTTTACTCGTGTGTTTACTCGTGTGTTTACTCGTGTGTTTACTCGTGTGTTTACTCGTGTGTTTACTCGTGTGTTTACTCGTGTGTTTACTCGTGTGTTTACTCGTGTGTTTACTCGTGTGTTTACTCGTGTGTTTACTCGTGTGTTTACTCGTGTGTTTACTCGTGTGTTTACTCGTGTGTTTACTCGTGTGTTTACTCGTGTGTTTAAAGGAGTCCTCTGATACAAACTACAGGAGCGGAGAGAGTCCTACAGACGGCACAGTCAGGATTAGAGAGTTATATAGAACTGGATCGAGAATCGTATAGATACACAATACTCCACCAGTTTGGATGTGCCGCTTTCGTCATTCAGGCAAAGCCAAGTGATGATTACAGACCATTCAAATGGGTGGAGTATTGTGTATTTTGCGATTCGAGTGCGGTTCTGGATATATTTCACCCCTTTCATGGACATTTGATATCATCACATAAATTCGATCACCACCCTTGTGGTGTAAAGGCACCTTGAGAAAGCCTGGTAAAAACCTCTAATGGTTAACTGGACGTTAAATCAAACCAACTACACAAATTTATTTGTTCAATAGTGTATGATGTCATCTGACATTCACTCCACCACGGCCATGGCGTAGTATTGTCACTTTACGGGGGTGATCGTCGAGTATTTTCTTTTAACGTTTTTCCTGTTGCTAGACTTGTAACGGGGGTGATCGTTGAGTATTTTCTTTTAACGTTATTCCTATCGCTAAACTTGTAACAGGGGTGATCGTTAAGTATTTCTTCTAACGTCATTCCTAGGGCTAAACCTGTACGGCGGAGATAACGACCACAACACGATGTAGAATCTTAATTCTACCCACAAAGTGTTGTCGAGAAAGAGGAGCGGAATAGACTCTGACAGGCTACAGCGGGGGCGGCTGATGGGTTTATTACACGCCACTAAACACGTCAACTCCGTGCATGCCCCGTCCCCCTGACGCATGCCCCGTCCCCCTGCCGCATGCCCCGTCCCCCTGACGCATGCCCAGTCCCCCTGACGCATGCCCCGTCCCCCTGACGCATGCCCCGTCCCCCTGACGCATGCCCCGTCCCCCTGACGCATGCCCCGTCCCCCTGACGCATGCCCCGTCCCCCTGACGCATGCCCCGTCCCCCTGACGCATGCCCCGTCCCCCTGACGCATGCCCCGTCCCCCTGACGCATGCCCCGTCCCCCTGACGCATGCCCCGTCCCCCTGACGCATGCCCCGTCCCCCTGACGCATGCCCCGTCCCCCTGACGCATGCCCCGTCCCCCTGACGCATGCCCCGTCCCCCTGACGCATGCCCCGTCCCCCTGACGCATGCCCCGTCCCCCTGACGCATGGCCCGTCCCCCTGACGCATGCCCCGTCCCCCTGTCGCATGCCCCGTCCCCCTGACGCATGCCCCGTCCCCCTGACGCATGCCCAGTCCCCCTGACGCATGCCCCGTCCCCCTGACGCATGCCCCGTCCCCCTGACGCATGCCCCGTCCCCCTGACGCATGGCCCGTCCCCCTGACGCATGCCCCGTCCCCCTGTCGCATGCCCCGTCCCCCTGACGCATGCCCAGTCCCCCTGACGCATGCCCCGTCCCCCTGACGCATGCCCCGTCCCCCTGACGCATGCCCCGTCCCCCTGACGCATGCCCCGTCCCCCTGACGCATGCCCCGTCCCCCTGACGCGTGCCCCGTCCCCCTGACGCGTGCCCCGTCCCCCTGACGCGTGCCCCGTCCCCCTGACGCATGCCCAGTCCCCCTGACGCATGCCCCGTCCCCCTGACGCATGCCCCGTCCCCCTGACGCATGCCCCGTCCCCCTGACGCATGCCCCGTCCCCCTGACGCATGGCCCGTCCCCCTGACGCATGCCCCGTCCCCCTGACGCATGCCCCGTCCCCCTGACGCATGCCCCGTCCCCCTGACGCATGCCCCGTCCCCCTGACGCATGCCCCGTCCCCCTGCCGCATGCCCCGTCCCCCTGACGCATGCCCCGTCCCCCTGACGCATGCCCCGTCCCCCTGACGCATGCCCCGTCCCCCTGTCGCATGCCCCGTCCCCCTGACGCATGCCCAGACCCCCTGACGCATGCCCAGTCCCCCTGACGCATGCCCCGTCCCCCTGTCGCATGCCCCGTCCCCCTGACGCATGCCCAGACCCCCTGACGCATGCCCCGTCCCCCTGACGCATGCCCAGTCCCCCTGACGCATGCCCAGTCCCCCTGCCGCGCCACGCCCGGAGTGACGTACGGTGTTAGAGGTATGGAGCCCGCTGCCGGCCATCTAATAAACACAATATGTTTATGGGTTAGGAGGGGATACACGACGTCTAGTTATTTGTATCCGGCACAAGTCAGATACAGTTACTTAAATGAGACGATACCCCGCGGTACTCTCTGTCCATCTCTAACCTTCACTAATAGAATAGAACAGTGTTGATTGAAGGTGATCGTTATATCGAGACTTACATAGAACGACCTGACCATGCTGTACATGCTACAAAACGAGACGGGGAATTGTTGTTATTTACGGAACGAGAACCCTCTCCCTGCCTACCATACCGCCGCTGCCTCCTTTGTCCCTCCAGGAACCTGACACGTAATCTATTTTAATCATTCAATGTATGTTCATAATCAAAGACTTGAGCAAGTCTACGATGTCTGGTATGACACAACAGTAAAATATCAGGCATAGATCCATACCAAGGTGCCACCTGTAGATATACCCTGACAAACCTATTTAGTTCCTAACGGTGGGAGCGGTACGCCCAAACAAATCACAAGTCCTGTCCGACATCTGTGCCCGAGTCTGGGTGCATCTGGCGTGCCGTGATGCCATGATGCCTCCGGGTCCCGGGACGTCTACACCAACACATGGCAGTCCCTCGGGAATCTATCTCCGAAACCCCCGTGTTGACACTGGCAACACCCAGCAACCACCGAGAACTCCTATTTATTTGCCTTATTTATGGATCTAAGCTAAACATTAAAAAGGCGCCGGTGTAGAGTCAGTTGTGGGATCTTATATCAGCTCAAATTTACCCAGCTTAATCCAGGGCCACTCCAATCGGCGGACAATAGTCTCTGCAGGGAAAGGATTATCGAGGAAACTGCCGCTGTTTGCAGGAGTGAGGAGGGTCGCATGCTTCAAGTCACAGACTCAATGAAGATGTCAAAATGCCAGCTTTTTCTATTTAAAAAATGGTCTTTTCCTCCATTTATCTGACGTATGGTTTGGTAATCTTCACAACAACAAACTATCACTACATGGAAGGTCAAATAACTATGATATTGAAAAGAATAAAATAAATCTTTAGAGGATTTGTCATAAGAATTGAACAACTACGCCATATCCCTGCCGGATGATGATACACGAGAAATATCCAAACAAGTCATACAAATGTAGAGTAGTAATATTATTACCTAAATAATGAAATTTACTGTTAAAAGGAACTCTCTCACCAAGACTGACATAAATGAAGTGAACGAACATATTAAATGGAGGACGTTTGGTCAAACCACAGGGAGAATTGTCTATTATATTATATTATATTTTATTTGGACGTGGTTGAAGCAGCATGGCGGAAGGCGGTCTCGTGGGTTGAGTATCACCAGGTCTGTCAGGTATCGGCAGAATCCTGCCCTGTTGGCACAGCTGAGTCCCACCTCCCAGTCATATCAGCTTTTTACCTCACCTTTCCATTACCGTCACTCCCGTGCCGAGAGAAAAAAAAACAGAAAATAGAAAATCCCAAACAATCTGAGTGGTCCTCCAGTCTCCGGCGCCGTGTGTTGGTTATATATATCATGCAGACGGAATTCCCTCCAGACAGTAGATATAGCCAAGTGAGTATTAAACAGGAGGGGAAAGTAAGGGCGTGTTTGTCTCCAAGTACTCAGATATCCCCAGATTAGGTCAACTCTAGACTGTAGAACCGTCCCGAGGCGCTATTAACACTATGTAAGGAGGTCAGGGTGAAGGTCGTGGTCTGTTCTGAATGCAGTCATTGGCTGCTGTATTAATCCATTCCTTATATGGCAGTGAAGGCATAGGGACGCCTCCATGAAGATTCCATCTCCCCACAGACCCTCATGATGGGACAGAGACCGACCTGATTTCAACACTTCATCAGAGCATGCTCACAGCCTCTATATACAGGTTAGAGTGGTCATATAGACTTCCACCTTACTGCAAAAACCTACCCCGTCACTATCTGTATGTTATTCACTGTGATATTAAGGAGAGGAGCAGAGTGCCAGTGTCACAGTCTCTTAGAGGCATGCCCAGATGACCATGACCAATGACTCGAGATCGAAATGTCTCATTGACAGACTGGTGCTTGATGTGTTTTGATCCTAGACCCAGGCAGTTGCAGAAATGCAAATTCACTGGGTGCAAATGGGTTACAGCAAACGATACAATACTGCTATATCAAAGGCCAATCCTTCTCATACCATGTCTATGTGGTATGGGATGTAAAAGAACTCTCACCTCGGTAAATGTGTTGGGGTGGGATTTCTTCCTACATTCATTTCATAGATTCGATCACCACCCTTGTGGTGTAAAAGAACCTTGAGAAAGTCTGGTGAGAACCTTCAATGGTTTACTGGACGTTAAATCAAACCCACAAACATAGACTGAATGTAACCAAAACCTTTTAATTGTTTTCTTTTTATCTATGATAACATACTCATTCATCAATAATGAACATACCATTTGCTCCTAGTCTTTTCCTATGAGGCAGAAAATTCCACAGAAACGTGTGTGGAAGACCCAGGCAGCATCTGAGATCCTGGGCTCTGATTGGTCAAAATTCCCCAGCTAAACTCAGCTAAAGGAAAGTCCAATAGTAACTTCATTTTGTGTGCACATTTTTGTGGAGGACCCCAACTGGTCTGCCTGCCCCTATGTGGAGCAAAAGGAGAAATAAGAAATTATCGCTTACAATCTAAAAGCTCCGGCTCAAAGCCCCAGTTTCCACACAGAATACATCCTAAAGGCCTCCCATTATAAACATCCCAGATACAACAGCCGAGTGTGTTTGTCCAAAATGCCGTTCATAATTTTGTCGAAGCAAAAAGTGAAAACCAACCACACACCAGTTAAAATGGGAATCCCATTTCAGATACATAAGAGCAGATGTTTAAACGATTGCTGGTGGTAAAAATACCGCCGGGCGGCGCATCATACGTTGAAAGCCAGGACACAAAAAGCGGGTCGATGAATGTGAAAGCGGCGTTAAATGGCCGCGCGTCGGTCGTCGTTACTGCCTGCCGGGCTCTTACCTCGTCACACAACTCGGACGCCTCAGGCATTGTTTACAAACGTGACACTCCTCTCGTCAGTTGGATATTTGTATTCTAAAATCCGACACGTGGATGTTGTACACACAATGAAGGCAATCATAAGATAAGTATATTTGTGAGTTATGTCCGTAGAGGCCCGTTTCCTCTGGCCGACGAAAACGGTCTAGATTTTTTTTAGTTCTCCTAAAAGCTCTTTGCCATTTTGCGTCAGCAGTGCCAGAGGTCCGTCGGTGGTTCCTGATTGTATATCGGTGACGGCCAATGGAAATCGCTTATAGGAAAACTCAAATAGATCTACACCGTTTCTGTCGGCCAATTGAAACTGGGCTTGTGTCACACCCACCCACCTAGAAAATCCCCATGGTCCGGCAAAGTCCTACTGAATTGAATCTGTCTTTTTGGTTTACCCATACTTCATGTACTTGTGGAATTTTTTTTTATCTCACCCCTGGTATTTTTTCCCCATAGACTTAACATTGGGAACTCGTATCCAACGCCCATTCAGTATTTAGAAAAGATATTCAATAATGGATGATGTCACAAATGTTAGCCCATCAGTCAAAGTGAAAGATGAGATAAATTCAGAAACCCATTCAAGTTTAGGGTCAGAGCTTGATCCCATCTCGTTTGAATAGCGTAGTAATTCGTGTGGCTTCGATTTGTAAATTAGTGCCTTTAGTCTGTGAAGAAGCAATTATAATCTGGACATTGTCACTAGTCCCTGCCTCAGTTACTGATTATAAAGTCACAGATAAAGCTATTTTTCCATGATCCGACGAAAACGGCATCGATTAATTGAGTTCTCCTAATAGTCGGTCGGTGGTGGCCAACGACTGCCCGTCGTGTCTGGATATCAGGAGGGTGCAGTGCATTCCTTGTTTCTGCCGCATACCGACTGAAAGCATTCTCTGCAGGTCTCGTTTCCATTCACCGTTCTGGTGTCAAAAAAATCCATCGGTGGTTCCTGACTGCAGATCGGTGCAGAATAATCGGCCAATAGAAACGGGCTCAGCAGATATACAGCCGATATCACCTTGGGAGGGCATGCACGTATATCTGAACCATAATCCTAATATTTAGTTTTAGCAGTCCATGTTAATATGCGCCAATATTTGAATAGACTACTTATTAGTGCCGTCAGAAAGCCGATAAGTCATATCCCGATATTCATATTTTCCCATTTAATAAACGTTGGGCATTCCGGTAGAAAGTGATAAGGACGTCTTCTATTTTTGTCTGAGCAGTGAAACTATTTTTGTCTGAGCAGTGAAAACCTCTCTATCAGATAGCAGAGTCCGTTGCCAACGTTGTCCACAAGATAATACACCAATGCACACATTCCCCATTCATGATTAGACTCTGGGCGTAAACCAATGTCTTAAACAGTAAAACTCGTGTAGATATGGAGAGTGTATACAATTAATTAACACAGTCGGCCAGTGAGCACCAAAGTGGTGTATGGTTTTTGTTCTTTTTATCAATGCGTTTTTCGGATACCTCAAGTCTCCTTCAGTTGTGTACTTCTGCCTGGAGGAGAAGTTATTAAACATCGATGTACTTATATCTTATAGTTACTTACCTTTGCTAAGCAAATAGTAACTGTAAAGTATTTACAGAGTGAGCAGTAAAATCCCATACCGCACAGTGGTAAACGGGAGCGGACGCCTAGCGGCTCGGTTAGTACGGGTTTAACTAACTCGTTCAGCCCCTTCGTCTTGACACACTATATCAGTATTCCCTCAGTCATGTACACCACAAACCGAGCACGATACACGACGAGACTTCGGTGTCACTACATTATCCTGATCTGTCAGTTTACTTTGTCATTGTATTAAAGTAATAACTGGTTATTTGAGTCGGGGATATCCTGAGTTTGAATCGCGAGTTCTGAGAAAATCCTTCAACATCTACAGTGAGGTCATCAAATTTCCGATTAAGCTTTCTTTTTAAAATTGTGATTTGAAAGTGACTTGCGGGCTGGGTTTTTCTTGTCTGCTCCTCGTGGTGAGACGGATGTCGTGTTAAAGATTATAGATGGCCTGTGGGGAGAAATCTGAAACCTACTTCATTTTAAAAGGATCCTTTTGCGACGGAAATTGCACCTTACACATTGAGGTTAGGCAATATCCAAGTGACGGGAAAGCTGACATGTCTGAGGTACATATACAGTACGGACGGGTTTCACATACTAGCGGCAGTGTGCTCCGAGGAGGTTTTTTTCTTCAATTTCTTTAATGTATCTAGTTTTTGCACTTACACACTCTCCGTTTTACAATAAAACAGGGAGTGTCATTAGCAAGGTATAGTTTGCTGGTTTCAATCTATATCCTGGAGTTGAGGCGTAGTAATATTAGAGCGCATGCGAGGATATTTCGTAAGGTAAACTCCGTGGAACTGACAGCCGCTTCTGTCTTTTTTTTTTGGTTTAAATATTTTTATTAGACGAAAAAGGGTTCACATTCACAACGGTGTGATCTTCCACTCCGATCCGTCATACAGATACAAAGACAAAGACAATTCCTGGTGCAGGATAACACAGAATGGACAGGTAATCAGTCATTTAAGCAGGACAAGAGTTCCAAATGTATATCGCATTCGCTGTCCACTACACGGTGGACAGGAGTGTTAGTTAATACCAAACTACCATAACAGTCATAGTATAGCATCCAAAAACATAGCAAAGAGAAACACAAAAGAGAATAAAGAAAAATAGCTAAAGAATATTAGACAATACAATACATAAACGACAAAGTACATGAATTACGACAAAGTGAGTAGCTGTGGGCAACAGATTGAGATGGAGGGTATCAAATATGCAAACCATCTATGTAGAGAGGCACCAACCTAGAACCGTTACAGTGCAAGTAGAACTGCGCATATAGGTTGCATGCAAACGCACACTATCTGAGAGGGACTGGATAGTTTGTGGTATCACAGATGATAGACTTCAATTTAGACTGAAAGACACCGCGTTCTTGGATGGCCTGCGTTTCTTTGTCTAGGGCATCCCAGAGCTGCACCCCGTGGTAAAGAGGGGACCATCTAAATATATCCTTAAGAGGGCGTTTAAGCTTGATCTTTATTTTGTGCGCACTTCTAGTAAGTCTAGCTCTTTCAACCACCAGGTTTTCGTCATTCGTAGACCACCAATGGATAATGGACAGGAGGTGGCGTGATCGTCTTACATTCAAGCGATCAAGGTTAGCTTTCCGGTGCAACTCCTCTGTGGGAACTCTGTCCCTGCGTTTTATACCAAAGCAACATCTCAAGGTATCATTCAATAAGACCTGTAGCTGGGAGCGCTGGGCATCGGTCAAGACTACTGCAATAAAGTTGCTGTATTCAAGCTTGGTTAAGATTAGGACTTCGCAAGGATCACAGAGGTGCCGATATTCATATAGGGACGTAGTTTACGAAATCGGAATAACCGCAGAGATACATCCTGACACAGTTTCTCATAGTAGATTTTAAACGTAAGGCTTGAGTCAAATACTACCCCCAGGTAATTATACATTCCTACCAGTTCCAGAGATCTATTCTGAACTCTACAGGTTGGTAGTTCACCATGATTTCTACCGGGTGGGAACCAGAGGATTTTGGATTTGTTGCCATTTATTACTAGCTTATTAAGCGTGAGCCATAGGTCGATTTGGTTCAGATCCTCCTGTAGCAGGGCCGCGAGAACTGAAGGGTCTTTGCCACTTAAGGTCAGGACAATGTCGTCCGCGTACATAATTATACTCGCATGGTTTAGACATTTTACCACCTCGTTTAGGTATACCACAAAAAGGATCGGCCCAAGGACCGATCCCTGTGGAACCCCCTTTGTCACTTTGGCGAAGTCCGAAAGATCTGGGCCTATTCTGGTAGCTTGCCGTCGGTCTTCAAAGTACGATTTAACTACAGATAGGACTTCAATGCCCGATCCCAGGCCGCCCAACTTAGTTAGTAGGAGACTATGTTCGACGCAGTCGAACGCCTTTTGCAGGTCTATAAAGGCACAGATTGAATATAGACCACGGTCCCTAGCATCGAATAAGGCCGATGTAAGTTTAAAAATCGCTTGGCCCGTGGATCATGATGGGAGGAAACCGAATTGGTTCACATCAAGTGCATTGTGTGCAATCAGCTGGGGGACCAACTGGTCGTGCAATGCATACTCGACTAATTTCGAGATAATGGACAGGTTACAGATAGGTCGTAGGTCGGCTGGCTTCAAAGGCTTTGGCACCTTTGGGATCGGGGTAATAAACCCCTTGCACCACGAAGCTGGGAAATAACCGAGTCAAATCACTTTAACAACTATCATCTTCAGAACCACAGGGTTTGATTTTAGGGCCTTTTTGATCACTCCAGAGTTTAGTGTTCGATGCCCGATGACTTATTCCCTTTTATTTTATGTATTAGTGAGGTAGCCTGGTCAATGTCAATCTCATGGAGGAGAATTGCATCATCTAACTCAGGGTTATAGTAGGTATGAAGCCAGTCTACATTGTATTTATTATTTACCTTTATCCAACTGGTGGCGTGCACATTTTAGTTCACTTTAGTGAAGCACAATTCTTTCATACGCACTATTTGTCCATATGCGCTGTTTTTTTGCAGCCCAGAGCATACAGCATATCCGTATGCGCTAGGTATGTCTATACAGAGTTGGTATAGGTTTGATATAGAGGCTTTGTATTATGTGGATGATAAATACACAATATTGACTGGATTCAGATACAAGCGGACACATATGCTCCGAGGAGTTGCCGCGTAGTAATATTCGAACACATGCGAGGATATTACGCAGAATTAGCTCCGAGGAGTCGCCTACGCTTTTATCTGAAACCAGTCTATATTGTATTTATTATCCACATTTTCTGGACAAGTGGCTTGTCGATAACAGTTCGTTTCATTTATGCACTATTTTCCTGTATACGCACTATTTTTCCATATTCGCCCCCGGATAATAAAAATCTGTACTCTGTGAATTTCGATGTGCATTTCATACCACAACTGCTGATCTTCAATACTCTGTTCCAGACATTTTGGAGATATCATATTCCTATTAGGTTTTTGTAAATATTATTTCTGATGCCTAAAATTTGAAAATGACCCCCGTGGATATTCACCTTTGTAGCTTATAAATTGCAGTCCAATGTTCTGAAATCGGGTACCGATGAATTAAGGAACCAGTTGCTGCCACCGACAACGGAGTATAAGAAATACCCGCGTGGTGCCTACCGACATTCACCCATAGTTAGTCGCTGGGTGATGGGAGATGGCCACACACAGACTGAGCCCCGCTCACCGATTTAGCCCCCGAGTGGAAGATTAAGCAGTTGTTCCTTTATCATTGGTCCCACATCGCTTACGATGTCGATAGTCAGTCGTCCAGTGTGGACAGAATTCCCTTACTATTAACTCCCGCTAATGACCACCAAACTCCATCCCTAAATCCCGCCGTGATGGGCGACGCCCTGAGACACACCTGAGACACACCTGAGACACACCTGAGACACACCTGAGACACACCTGAGACACACCTGAGACACACCTGAGACACAGTAAGACTAGCTTATAACTAAGGGAGTTGGTGGGATGAAGTCGCACAGTGTGTCTCCCACGTCAGACGTGACAGCAGGGACCACTCCACGAAGACTGCACATTTTGCAGCATGGAAGGAAACACGCAATCCTTCATTTTGATATAATGGCTGTCAGCGGAAGCTTCTAAAAGCGGAAATTACACCTCCAGTCGTCCCCTGAAGGTCAGAGGGCGTATGTGGTGACCCTCAAAACGGGCTTTAGTCTCTTAAAAACGGCAGTCTTACAAGATGTTGTTTTAGAAACTTAACTGGGCATTATAAACGAGGTGTAAAAACATTCACATAAACCAGTTTGATATTTATTTATTGTAATATAAGAGGAAAACATAGTAGCACTAAAACGTCCCACCCCCAGCAGTGGTAGACCTACTGCTATATCAAAGACCAGTCCGTCTCATACCGTGTATGTGTGGTGTGGTGTACAGCCACCTTTCTCCTTCATCCCCAGCATTGGTAGACATACTGCTATATCAAAGGCCAGTCCTTCTCATACCATGTCTGTGTGGTGTGGGAAGTAAAAGAACTCTCACCTCAGTAATTTGAGTAAATGTGTAGGGGTGAGATTTCTACCTGAATTCATCACATAGATTCGATCACCACCCTTGTGGTGTAAAATAACCTTGAGAAAGTCTGGTAAGGACCTGTAATGGTTAACTGGACGTTAAATCAACCCAAACAAACAAACACTAAAACGTCATGTGATCTGTAGTTGTGGAATGCGTAGCGCAGGAGGTTGGGTCTCAGTTCCTGCCCGTTTCAGCATGTTTCTCAGGGATGCCAGTTTGTTGGATTTTGCCTTCATGTAGGATTTTGATTTTATATTTTGATGAAGATTTTAAGAAATTGTATATGTTTTGAGATCGATATAGACTCGAGGTTACCTTCAATCTAAATCTTAGACTTCCTGAGCCCAAATGACATCCCTGACTACTTTAACACAAAGAGTTGATTGAATATCCACTTTATAACACATGTTATAGACTAGTTTCATTCTACCTAGTGTGTTGCCCTCTTTGTCCATGTTCCATACATAGAAAATAATAATTACACTCGATTGAGATACATATCAGGTCTAGATAGTCATCTTAGACCAAAACGAGTTGCTTCCTGTATTTATCTCACCCCTGTATATAATAATAGACTGGACAACACACAGGATATAGACCATGGAGAAGAGACTGCAATACTTGTAGGGGCATGGAGAACGAGTTCCCAATCTTAAGCCTGTCGTACAAAAACACCAGGGGTGAGAACAAATACCAGTTCTAGATAGTCGTCTGCTGTATTGATATCGACGTTAAATCCACAAATTAAATCTCAAGTAGCATCCGACGCAATTTCCTTATTATCCTGGCAATAGTTTAGAGAGATATTAG
This sequence comes from Alentia gelatinosa, assembly GCA_950022655.1. Classification (NCBI taxonomy): domain Eukaryota; kingdom Metazoa; phylum Annelida; class Polychaeta; order Phyllodocida; family Polynoidae; genus Alentia; species Alentia gelatinosa. Next base: position 607,025 of record OX465588.1, on the reverse strand, counting down.
AAACAAATCTCTCTGTGTTCACGCATGCGCACGCGGGCTGAGTGACGTCAGAGGTTGTCACGTGACTCCTGGGGTTTGATACTTGCCGACGACGCTCATGTCAGGCGCGTTCACATCACGACAACACGCGTAAAACATGGATATCCTAAAAACATGATCTGCAGGTGGAGTGGTGCCCTGCATCGGGCAGTGCTGCCGATGGTGACGATCCCAGGTTCAGATTCAGACGTGTATGAGAACACACTGCACCAATCATTCCCCCTACACCTAAAACTAGCTACCAGTCTCCTGTATTGTCGTATAACGACTTTATTCTGTTGCTCTCACTCCTTTCTCTAACCCCGGTTTGATCAAACCTCCGTGGCAAGCCAGAGCAAAATATTTCTGATAAAATACATTGATAACTGGACCCGCCACCTGGTGTTTTGTTTGGAGTTGGGGGAGGAGGGGCAAGATGGCCGCTCCCATAAGACAATAGCTATTTGCCCTATAGAACAGTACTACTGCCGACCATGTATAATCACTCAGTTGTATGCATAAGGCACATATACAATATGATATTTGGCTTTCCATAAAGGGGTTTAGTCTTATCTCACGATTATCTATAGATCATAACACACCTATTATTATATTCCTGTGGTAGTATATCCTACACATACAGCCCGCTCCTACCCATGCCATATTTATATCCATACGACACCTAGGTGAAGTACGGGGTATTATTATATACCTGTGTTAGTATAACCTACACATACTGCCCGCTCCTACCCATGTCGTATTTATATCCATACAACACCTAGGTGAAGTACGGGGTATTTATGTGGCGTACGGGGCATGTACGACGGCGAAAATAAAAATACGAAAACAGGGTTACTGTGGCTGTACGTGATAAATTCTTGGTAAAATTGCCGATTAGATGAACCTCTGCCTTCCGCATCGGTTCATCTCGGTGCCCAGTGTTCGGTGCTCGGTGCTCTGTGCTCAGTGCTCCGTGCTCCGTGCTCAGTGCTCAGTGCCCAGTGCTCAGTGCCCAGTGCTTGGTGCTCAGTGCTCGGTGCTCAATGCTCAGTGCTCGGTGCTCAGTGCTCAGTGCTCAGTGCCCGGTGTTCAGTGCTCAGTGCTCGGTGCTCAATGCTCAGTGCTCGGTGCTCAGTGCCCAGTGCTCAGTGCTCAGTGCCCAGTGCCCAGTGCTCAGTGCTCAGTGCCCAGTGCTCAGTGCTGGATGCCCAGTGCCCAGTGCTGGATGCTCGGTGTTCGGTGCTCAGTGCCCGGTGCTCAGTGCCCAGTGCTGGATGCTCAGTGCTCGGTGCCCAGTGCTCGGTGCCCAGTGCCCAGTGCCCAGTGCCCAGTGCTCAGTGCCCAGTGCCCAGTGCTCGGTGCCCAGTGCTCGGTGCTCAGTGCTCGGTGCTCAGTGCCCAGTGCCCGGTGCTCAGTGCTCAGTGCTCAGTACCCGGTGCTCAGTGCCCAGTGCTCAGTGCCCAGTGCCCGGAGCTCGGTGCCCGGTGCTCAGTGCCCAGTGCTCAGTGCTCAATGCTCGGTGCTCAATGTTCAGTGCTCAGTGCTCAGTGCTCAGTGCCCGGTGCTCAGTGCTCGGTGCTCAGTGCTCGGTACTCGGTGCCCAGTGCTCGGTGCTCAGTGCCCAGTGCCCAGTGCTCGGTGCCCGGTTATCAGTTCTCGGTGCTCAGTGTTCGGTGCTCAGTGCTCGGTGCTCAGTGCTCGGTGTTTGGTGCTCAGTGCCCGGTGTTCGGTGCCCAGTGCTCGGTGTTCGGTGCCCAGTGCTCGGTGCTCAGTGCTCAGTGCTCGGTGCCCAGTGCCCAGTGCTGGATGCTCGGTGCTCAGTGCCCGATGCTCAGTGCCCAGTGCTCGGTGCTCGGTGCTCGGTGCTCGGTGCTCAGTGCTCAGTGCTCGGTGCCCGGTGCCCAGTGCCCAGTGCTCGGTGCTCAGTGCTCAGTGCTGGTGCCCAGTGCTCAGTGCTCAGTGCTCGGTGCTCGGTGCTCAGTGCTCAGTGCTGGATGCTCAGTGCTCAGTGCTCAGTGCTCGGTGCTCAGTGCTGGATGCTCGGTGCTCAGTGCTGGATGCTCAGTGCCCAGTGCTCAGTGCCCAGTGCTCGGTGCTCAGTGCTCAGTGCTCAGTGCTCGGTGCTCGGTGCTCAGTGCTCAGTGCTCAGTGCCCAGTGCCCAGTGCTCGGTGCTCAGTGCTGGGAGAGAACTCTTCTCCTACGTCTGCTGCACCGGAGTAATTACCGGTTGATTGTAGAGCAGCATTCTGTTTCTCCTTCACTGGGAACTCGCCCTACAAAGTACAGCGTATTCACAACATCCACCTCCTCTCCGTGCTAAGGCGTGCGTCCTGGTGATTCTGTCATAACAAATGATTGGCCACAATTCTCTTCTCTGCCGATTATTCTCCTGGAGACAAATAGGTCCTGGCTGGTGTTTTCTGCGCTTGTTGTGAACGCATCCAACCACACCAAACAAAAACCATCCTCGTCATATTCAATTACATCGATTCTCAATATCGGCGTGAGGGGAGGAGGAGATAAAAACGGGCGCGATGCCAGGAGAAAACACCGGCTGTAATTGGCGGGGGCGAGTTACAGCGGCGGGCGACAGCAGAGAGCCGAGAGGGTGACAGCACAGAGCATGGTGTAGACTGAGCCGAGAGGGTGACAGCACGGAGCCTGCATGGTGGAGGCTGAGCGGAGAGGGTGACAGCACAGAGCATGGTGGAGGCTGAGCCGAGAGGGTGACAGCACAGAGCCTGGTGTAGGCTGAGCCGAGAGGGTGACAGCACGGAGCCTGGTGGAGGCTGAGCCGAGAGGGTGACAGCACGGAGCTTGGTGGAGGCTGAGCCGAGAGGGTGACAGCCCAGAGCATGGTGGAGGCTGAGCCGAGAGGGTGACAGCACGGAGCATGGTGGAGGCTGAGCCGAGAAGGTGACAGCACAGAGCCTGGTGGAGGCTGAGCCAAGAGGGTGACAGCACAGAGCCTGCATGGTGGAGGCTGAGCCGAGAGGGTGACAGCACAGAGCCTAGAGGAGGCTGAGCCGAGAGGGTGACAGCACGGAGCCTGGTGTAGGCTGAGCCAAGAGGGTGACAGCACGGAGCATGGTGAATTTCGGAAATGATGCATGAAGGCATTACAGCGTACTCTGCCTGGGAATGCCTCCAGGCATCATAGCGTACTAGACCTGGGAATACCTCCAGGCATCATAGCGTACTAGGCCTGGGAATGTCTCCAGGCATCATAGCGTACTAGACCCAGGAATACCTCCAGGCATCATAGCTTACTACCCCTGGGATTGTCTCCAGGCATCATAGCTTACTACCCCTGGGATTGTCTCCAGGCATCATAGCTTACTACCCCTGGGATTGTCTCCAGGTATCATATATAGGGTTAAGTTACATTGTGACAGCGCTGCGCCTAGTTGTAGCTGGACGGAGAGGCTGAGTTGCTCATTAAAGGGCGGTATAGCAGCAGAGTTGTGGCGAGAAGCGAGCAGCTCATGCGTATTTGTAACTCCGATGAGAGAAAGTTACTCGGTAAGGCTCTGGACAAATTACCGCTCACGGCCTTGGCAGCCAGCAACCCGTGGAAGGCCTCATGGCATAATCTATGCGCAATTAATCGGTCGGCGATCACTTCTCTACACGATTATTTCCATTCACGGATCTGGCGTCGGTGGTTCCCGACAGCAGATCGGTGGCGAATAATCGGCGAGTGGGAAATGGCTTTAAAGCCTCCCCTTTGATGGGTTTTTACTGTACAGTGTTTCAGTGTTTTTAGTGTTTCGGACGACAGATAACAAAGGAAACTGGAAGAGGGAACACTGGGGGAAATGAAGCGAAATGGATGTATTTATTCTTCAAAGCAAGCAGAGAATTCAGATGATATTAAAGTTGCATTATCCTGTACTGATTAAATGTATAAAGGTAAATAGACCTGGCTGTGATGTGGATCCTTGTCTTTCAGTTTATCTGACGTTGAATTTAGTTTTTCGGCTATTCAGGCCATTGCACAGACTTGATGTACGAGATAGAAAGGGCATGGGGAGTTAGCTCAGTGGTTAAGGTACTGGACTTGTAACCCAAAGGTTGTAGAACTTTGTGAGTTCGAATCCCACTGCAGCCACTTTTCTCCTTCATCCCCAGCAGTGGTAGATTTACTGCTATATCAAAGGCCAGTCCTTCTCATACCATGTCTATGTGGTGTGGTGTACAGCCACCTTTCTCCTTCATCCCCAGCAGTGGTAGACCTACTGCTATATCAAAGGCCAGTCCTTCTCATGCAACGTCTATGTGGTGTGGTGTACAGCCACCTCTCTCTTTCATCCATAACCTCAGTAAATGTGTAAGGGTGAGATTTTACCTAAATTCATCTCATAGATTCGATTACAAGTATAATAAAAGAATAATTGGACGTTAAACTACCCAAACAGCTCTACAACCCAACAGAAAATGTCCCCACATGCCTGAAATAGCTGATTGAAACGTGCAGCAGGTATCCGTAAACAGACATACCTTACTCAAGTTAAGCGAGATAATGCATTCTGTGCAGTCCGTATAGTCTCCTACATAATCCGTATAGTCTCCTACATAATCCGTATAGTCTCCTACATAATCCGTATAGTCTCCTACATAATCCGTATAGTCTCCTACATAATCCGTATAGTCTCCTACATAATCCGTATAGTCTCCTACATAATCCGTATAGTCTCCTACATAATCCGTATAGTCTCCTACATAATCCGTATAGTCTCCTACATAATCCGTATAGTCTCCTACATAATCCGTATAGTCTCCTACATAATCCGTATAGTCTCCTACATAATCCGTATAGTCTCCTACATAATCCGTATAGTCTCCTACATAATCCGTATAGTCTCCTACATAATCCGTATAGTCTCCTACATAATCCGTATCGTCTCCTACATAATCCGTATAGTCTCCTACATAATCCGTATAGTCTCCTACATAATCCGTATAGTCTCCTACATAATCCGTATAGTCTCCTACATAATCCGTATAGTCTCCTACATAATCCGTATAGTCTCCTACATAATCCGTATAGTCTCCTACATAATCCGTATAGTCTCCTACATAATCCGTATAGTCTCCTACATAATCCGTATCGTCTCCTACATAATCCGTATAGTCTCATACATAATCCGTATAGTCTCCTACATAATCCGTATAGTCTCCTACATAATCCGTATAGTCTCATACATAATCCGTATAGTCTCATACATAATCCGTATCGTCTCCTACATAATCCGTATAGTCTCTTATATAATCCGTATAGTCTCCTACATAATCCGTATAGTCTCCTACATAATCCGTATAGTCTCCTACATAATCCGTATAGTCTCCTACATAATCCGTATAGTCTCCTACATAATCCGTATAGTCTCCTACATAATCCGTATAGTCTCCTACATAATCCGTATAGTCTCCTACATAATCCGTATAGTCTCCTACATAATCCGTATAGTCTCCTACATAATCCGTATAGTCTCCTACATAATCCGTATAGTCTCCTACATAATCCGTATAGTCTCCTACGTAATCCGTATAGTCTCCTACGTAATCCGTATAGTCTCATACGTAATCCGTATAGTCTCCTACATAATCCGTATAGTCTCCTACATAATCCGTAGTCTCCTACATAATCCGTATAGTCTCCTACATAATCCGTATAGTCTCCTACATAATCCGTATAGTCTCCTACATAATCCGTATCGTCTCCTACATAATCCGTATAGTCTCTTACATAATCCGTATCGTCTCCTACATAATCCGTATAGTCTCCTACATAATCCGTATAGTCTCCTACATAATCCGTATCGTCTCCTACATAATCCGTATCGTCTCCTACATAATCCGTATAGTCTCCTACATAATCCGTATAGTCTCCTACATAATCCGTATAGTCTCCTACGTAATCCGTATAGTCTCCTACGTAATCCATATAGTCTCCTACATAATCAGTATCGTCTCCTACATAATCCGTATAGTCTCCTACATAATCCGTATAGTCTCCTACATAATCCGTATCGTCTCCTACATAATCCGTATAGTCTCCTACATAATCCGTAGTCTCCTACATAATCCGTATAGTCTCCTACATAATCCGTATAGTCTCCTACATAATCCGTATAGTCTCCTACATAATCCGTATAGTCTCCTACATAATCCGTATAGTCTCCTACGTAATCCGTATAGTCTCCTACGTAATCCGTATAGTCTCCTACATAATCCGTATAGTCTCCTACATAATCCGTATAGTCTCCTACATAATCCGTATAGTCTCCTACATAATCGGTATAGTCTCCTACATAATCCGTATAGTCTCCTACATAATCTGTATAGTCTCCTACATAATCCGTATAGTCTCCTACATAATCCGTATAGTCTCCTACATAATCCGTATAGTCTCCTACATAATCCGTATCGTCTCCTACATAATCCGTATAGTCTCCTACATAATCCGTATAGTCTCCTACGTAATCCGTATAGTCTCATACGTAATCCGTATAGTCTCCTATATAATTCGTATAGTCTCCTACATAATCCGTATAGTCTCCTACATAATCCGTATAGTCTCCTACATAATCCGTATAGACTCATACATAATCCGTATAGTCTCCTACATAATCCGTATAGTCTCATACATAATCCGTATAGTCTCCTACATAATCCGTATAGTCTCCTACATAATCCGTATAGTCTCCTACATAATCCGTATAGTCTCCTACATAATCCGTATCGTCTCCTACATAATCCGTATAGTCTCCTACATAATCCGTATAGTCTCCTACGTAATCTGTATAGTCTCCTACGTAATCCGTATAGTCTCCTACATAATCCGTATCGTCTCCTACATAATCCGTATAGTCTCCTACATAATCCGTATAGTCTCCTACATAATCCGTATCGTCTCCTACATAATCCGTATAGTCTCCTACATAATCCGTAGTCTCCTACATAATCCGTATAGTCTCCTACATAATCCGTATAGTCTCCTACATAATCCGTATAGTCTCCTACATAATCCGTATAGTCTCCTACATAATCCGTATAGTCTCCTACGTAATCCGTATAGTCTCCTACGTAATCCGTATAGTCTCCTACATAATCCGTATAGTCTCCTACATAATCCGTATAGTCTCCTACATAATCCGTATAGTCTCCTACATAATCGGTATAGTCTCCTACATAATCCGTATAGTCTCCTACATAATCTGTATAGTCTCCTACATAATCCGTATAGTCTCCTACATAATCCGTATAGTCTCCTACATAATCCGTATAGTCTCCTACATAATCCGTATCGTCTCCTACATAATCCGTATAGTCTCCTACATAATCCGTATAGTCTCCTACGTAATCCGTATAGTCTCATACGTAATCCGTATAGTCTCCTATATAATTCGTATAGTCTCCTACATAATCCGTATAGTCTCCTACATAATCCGTATAGTCTCCTACATAATCCGTATAGACTCATACATAATCCGTATAGTCTCCTACATAATCCGTATAGTCTCATACATAATCCGTATAGTCTCCTACATAATCCGTATAGTCTCCTACATAATCCGTATAGTCTCCTACATAATCCGTATAGTCTCCTACATAATCCGTATCGTCTCCTACATAATCCGTATAGTCTCCTACATAATCCGTATAGTCTCCTACGTAATCTGTATAGTCTCCTACGTAATCCGTATAGTCTCCTACATAATCCGTATCGTCTCCTACATAATCCGTATAGTCTCCTACATAATCCGTATAGTCTCCTACATAATCCGTATAGTCTCCTACATAATCCGTATAGTCTCCTACATAATCCGTATCGTCTCCTACATAATCAGTATAGTCTCCTACATAATCCGTATAGTCTCCTACATAATCCGTATAGTCTCATACGTAATCCGTATAGTCTCCTATATAATTCGTATAGTCTCCTACATAATCCGTATAGTCTCCTACATAATCCGTATAGTCTCCTACATAATCCGTATAGTCTCCTACATAATCCGTATAGTCTCCTACGTAATCCGTATAGTCTCCTACGTAATCCGTATAGTCTCCTACGTAATCCGTATAGTCTCATACGTAATCCGTATAGTCTCCTACGTAATCCGTATAGTCTCCTACGTAATCCGTATAGTCTCCTACATAATCCGTATAGTCTCCTACACAATCCGTAGTCTCCTACACAATCCGTATAGTCTCCTACATAATCCGTATAGTCTCCTACATAATCCGTAGTCTCCTACATAATCCGTATAGTCTCCTACATAATCCGTATAGTCTCCTACATAATCCGTATAGTCTCCTACGTAATCCGTATAGTCTCATACGTAATCCGTATAGTCTCATACGTAATCCGTATAGTCTCCTACATAATCCGTATAGTCTCCTACATAATCCGTAGTCTCCTACATAATCCGTATAGTCTCCTACATAATCCGTATAGTCTCCTACATAATCCGTAGTCTCCTACATAATCCGTATAGTCTCCTACATAATCCGTATAGTCTCCTACATAATCTGTATAGTCTCCTACATAATCCGTATCGTCTCCTACATAATCCGTATAGTCTCTTACATAATCCGTATCGTCTCCTACATAATCCGTATAGTCTCCTACATAATCCGTATAGTCTCCTACATAATCCGTATAGTCTCATTCATAGTTGTATTTGCCCCAGGGACTTAGAATGACGTCGACTTTGACTTTAATGTAGGGGGACGTTTGGTATTTGGATAACATTGCTGTACGGGCATGCGCAGAAGGTGTGCACGTGAGGTGCGTGTCTGACGGGACTACTTTCATGTCTGAACACACACATAAATACGTCTGATGACTCTTGTACATGACGTTACTCCGCCTCCTGGTTTGAGATAGATTTAGGTCTAGCGGAATACGTCCATGATACAAGTGTTTTATCCAGTAATCTCTGCATGCAGTCTTTGCACAAGCAGCCAAACCCGTTACCCATCATTTGACCCTAACAGGACGGGCACCTGTGACTGGGCAGCATCAGGAAGTACGGACACAAGTGTCTGTATAAACAGTAAAACCCCGCTTAAGGGACACTCCCATTCCGAGCGTGCCCTTAAGCGGGGTGTCCCCTCTAGCAGGGTTTTCATTCTGATGATGGTTATCTACATGGGCCCACGTAGGCCGACGCCTGGTGTCTGATCGTCTTGACACACAGGGGTAAGATAAGTCTACCCGCCTCACACACACCATAAACAAGTAATCACGCTGTCCCATCAGATCTGATAAGGTGTCCCTCCAAAGTGGCCCCTTAAGCAGAGTTAAGAGGCATTCTGTACCAAAATAACTGTATCCCAGAAGCAGGGTTTTACTGTACCAATACGAGACAGGCATACGGTACTGCTTGATCGTGTGATATGATAAATTGACCTTGGTATTATTCTATTCTATCTCACAAATATTGAATGTAATGTTATGCCTACTATCTGTGAATATTTCATGTTTATTGATCCATTATTTCTGTGTGAAAAACAATGTTGTGAATTTTTTTCAAATGTTGCCTTGAGGCATTATTCGGCCCGGAGCGGCCGATGCTGAAAGGCATCATTGGTCCTGAAAGTGGGATGAAATTTGATTCCAACTAACCAAGTATAACTCTACACAACCGTAGTATATGTATTTATTTTGTCTAAAGTAGTATCTGGTGTCTTCATAAGGAGAAGGACGTGCTTTGCGTGCTGCATCTACGCATGCGCAAACACAGGTGCTTTATGGCCGAACTATGGCATGTTTTAAGGAAGCTATTTGTGATTTTGAAGGAAGCTCCGTTGCCGTTGGGGATGACCTGCATCACGTCAGTCGTGATGCTGGGTTTACACTGAGTCACGGCAGCCCTGCAAGGCACAGTTTGCCGAAACGTGGGGCAATGTTGGGTCACAGAGGCATAAATTTGCGTTTACACTGAGACCTGGGGGACCAATGTTTAGGGTTTCCCTATACGCCTGGCTCTAGTCAGTCACGTCCCTCACATTTTGTCCACGTTTCCCTGTACAGCTGGCTGCGGTGGGTCACATCCCTCACGTTTTGTCCACGTTTCCCTGTACGCCTGGCTGTGGTCGGTCACGTCCCTCACGTTTTGTCCACGGTTCCCTGTACGGCTGGCTGTGGTCTCACGTCCCTCACGTTTTGTCCACGGTTCCCTGTACGGCTTGCTGCGGTCGGTCACATCCCTCACGTTTTGTCCACGGTTCCCTGTACGGCTGGCTGTGGTCTCACGTCCCTCACGTTTTGTCCACGGTTCCCTGTACGGCTGGCTGCAGTCAGTCACGTCTCTCACGTTTTGCCCACGTTTCCCTGTACGGCTGGCTGTGGTCGGTCACGTCCCTCACGTTTCCCTGTACGGCTGGCGGCGGTCGGTCACATCCCTCACGTTTTGTCCACGGTTCCCTGTACGGCTGGCTGCCGTCGGTCACGTCTCTCACGTTTTATCCATGGTTCCCTGTATGGCTGCCTATGTTTGGTCATGTTCACTCATGTTATGTGACATCCATCACATCTTATAAGGGCCCAGTTTGTTTCTCATCAGTGCCATGGCCGGCTGGACAAAACTTTTGTCATTTTAAAATTCTTCCACAGCACCCACATTTCCAAAGTGGAGCTACGTCTGCCAATGGCGGTCCGTTACGTTGTCTGACGTTCCTCACGGCATGCCACGGTCCTCCCACGGTGGCCAGGAATATGGCCGCCGTGACCCTAGTGTAAACCTAGCACGAGGAACAAAATGGACACCGCAAAGTTTACAAAATATTCCCTGAATGCATTTTATTAGCAGTATTTATTGATAAATGTAAATTAGGTAAGTAATACATGAAATTATAAAATTATCATATGAGACAAGCGAGATCATAGATGACGAAGAGGGCAAATTAACATGAGGTCAAATAGAAACTGGGAATACTTTGTTCAGTATTAAATAAGGAAAGTATGGCAAACCGCTAGAGGTATTAGAAAAATAGTTGTAAGCATTTATCTTACCCCTGGTATTTTTCCCCATAGATTGAACATTGGGAACTTGTATCCAACGCCCATTGAGTATTTAGAAAAAAGATACTCAATGGAGTATTATGTCACAAATGTAGTCAATGTGAAGGGTGAGACAAATTCAGAAACCTATTCAGTACTTGTTTCAATCGCTACACAATTCACGCCGCTTCGCCTTGTAAATTACTCCGGGATCCAAACTCAATGGGATACGAGCTCTGACCATAAACGTTCATCGGTTTCCTCTATAATCCGACTCGAGGCTTTCTTGTCAAGATCAGCTTTTACTGCAATCCTACAGACGATGTTGACTGAACCATCAATCTCACTAATCATCTGCTCTCCTTTCCTCAGAGCAAATATGAAAGTAAACAACATCCCTTAGTTTAATCTGGCTTTCATCTGTCAATACTCAATATGTAATAGAGTTTGACCTTTTCGTCCGCGCCTTTCCCTCCTCATCGATCGAGGCTGTACTTAATCTGTAATGAAACCTGCAGAAAGAAAGCCGCGCCCGACAAGCCGAGCTCACATTCTATCACAGAGTTGGCAGTCCCCACTTTCCGTCATTAGAATCAACAAAAACTCGTCTCTCTGACGTACTCACTGCGCATCCCTCCAGCCACCAGCCGCTCTAATATTGAAGTATTTCAGACCAGGGCGAACCGAACAAAAAGAAGGAAGCAAGCAAGAAGATTTTCTGACAAAAATAAAAATGAAAATCACTTTGACCTTTTTCTCTAGATTTAGAACACACGAGAAAAAAATTGTTTGTAAATGGAGCTTTTATGAAAGGATTGGAGGGGAAGGCCGGACTCTGGTGGTTCTGTAAGAAAACTGGCATTCCTTGGCGCTGTTTTAGTAGCGTATGCGCAAACTAATGAAGAGGAGGCTTTCATCGACACACTAAAGTGCTGGTTCCACCAACACGATGTATTTGCCGTGATATATCTTGGTATATCTTGTAATATCTTACAGTGTCGCGATATGTTGTACCTCCCTTGTCGCAAAACGTAGCATGCGGTGTCGGGACACCACCGCGACACCTCAAGACACATCGTGACAAATTTGCACGCGATTATTCAAGACCTAGCCCGATTTATCATCGTGTGTGTTGGTGAAATCCCCACGGCCAGTGGCGGGGCAGCGTGGCGTAGTCGGGAGCGCACTCACCTGTAAACTACAAGATCACAGAATCAATCACATCGCTAAGTGATTTATTGACAAGGTGGGTTTTCTTTTATACCCTTAGCAGGGGGTTGACATGACAGGTTTGGCATCTGTGAGCTCTGCACTCTCATTGCCAATAGGGGATGACCAAATCATTCCAGTTGAGCGCCCGTTCCGGTCCGTTGCACATATCAGGAGGCTGCTCATTACACTGAACAACTTGAGGTGTCATTGGTAGAGAGCCCTGTCCTCATGTGGACAGACTAGGAACTAGAGCTGAGTGATAATAGGGGTATTATATGCCATTCAAATCATGGCAGCCGTACTGTAAACATCAGGGAAGAGGAGACTAACCAAAATGGCGAAACCAACCAGTTTTGGTCTTAGCGTCGATCTCCATGAGTTTCAAGTGGAGTGATGTGAACGAGGTGAAGCCGAGTGAATATCACGTAGTGTTCAAACGAGTTGCAGAACAACAACTTTGACCAAAACGAGTTACTTTCTGTCTTCATCTCACCCCTGTATACGCTAAAAGAATGGATGACACTCAAGATATAGACCATGGAGAACGGACTGCAATACTCGTAGGGGCATGGAGAACGAGTTCCCAATGTTATACCACTGTACTACGATGGGAATCAGCTAAAATCGGATCCTGTAAACACAGTGAATTATTGCCTACCTCCATATGGTCTGTGGCACTGCTGGGCGGTATTTGCCGGCTTTCTAAAGCAGTGACCAGACTCTAAATGACGCCTTCGTCTTGTCCTTTCCTGGAACTTCCCGCGGCCTCCTTAAACCTTTGCTGCTCACTCGACGAAAACATAATGAGGTCTGAATGGCACATTCTAAGCACCCCCCCCCCCCCCACCCGTCGCCCCCCCCCCCCCCCCGGTCCGTGTCTGTGCGCACTGTTGGCCGTGAGTGAAGCAGGCCGCCGCGTCAAGGCAGGCCTCTGAGCTGTTTCCCTCACTGTTCATTTAATCTCGTCAATGAAGGGAGTCAAGAAGAAAGAGGCGAGGGCACGAACTACAGGAACCACCCATCGCCATGGTAACCGCGCAGGCCGCCATCCCCATGGCAACAGGCGATTGGTGGTGGTGGACGCAGACGGGCTGTCATCAGAGAATGTGGCTGGAGAGTGACGACTTTAATTTGGGCTTTGACTGTGGGAACGGCCGCTCGTCAATGGTTGTCTCTGACGGGTCGGCTAGACGTGACTATGGGAACGGCCGCTCGTCAATGGTCGTCTCTGACGGGTCGGCTAGACGTGACTGTGGGAACGGCCGCTCGTCAATGGTCGTCTCTGACGGGTCGTCTAGACGTGACTGTGGGAACGGCCGCTCGTCAATGGTCGTCTCTGACGGGTCGGCTAGACGTGACTGTGGGAACGGCCGCTCGTCAATGGTCGTCTCTGACGGGTCGTCTAGACGTGACTGTGGGAACGGCCGCTCGTCAATGGTCGTCTCTGACGGGTCGGCTAGACGTGACTGTGGGAACGGCCGCTCGTCAATGGTCGTCTCTGACGGGTCGTCTAGACGTGACTGTGGGAACGGCCGCTCGTCAATGGTCGCCTCTGACGGGTCGTCTAGACGTGACTGTGGGAACGGCCGCTCTTCAATGGTCGCCTCTGACGGGTCGGCTAGACGTGACTGTGGGAACGGCCGCTCGTCAATGGTCGTCTCTGAAGGGTCGGCTAGACGTGACTGTGGGAACGGCCGCTCGTCAATGGTCGCCTCTGACGGGTCGTCTAGACGTGACTGTGGGAACGGCCGCTCGTCAATGGTCGTCTCTGACGGGTCGGCTAGACGTGACTATGGGAACGGCCGCTCGTCAATGGTCGTCTCTGACGGGTCGGCTAGACGTGACTGTGGGAACGGCCGCTCGTCAATGGTCGTCTCTGACGGGTCGTCTAGACGTGACTGTGGGAACGGCCGCTCGTCAATGGTCGTCTCTGACGGGTCGGCTAGACGTGACTCTGGGAACGGCCGCTCGTCAATGGTCGTCTCTGACGGGTCGGCTAGACGTGACTGTGGGAACGGCCGCTCGTCAATGGTCGTCTCTGACGGGTCGGCTAGACGTGACTGTGGGAACGGCCGCTCGTCAATGGTCGTCTCTGACGGGTCGCTAGACGTGACTGTGGGAACGGCCCCTCATCAATGGTCGTCTCTGACGGGTCGTCTCTGACGGGTCGGCTAGACGTGACTATGGGAACGGCCGCTCGTCAATGGCCGTCTCTGACGGGTTGTCTAGACGTGACTGTGGGAACGGCCGCTCGTCAATGGTCGTCTCTGACGGGTCGGCTAGACGTGACTCTGGGAACGGCCGCCCGTCAATGGTCGTCTCTGACGGGTCGGCTAGACGTGACTGTGGGAACGGCCGCTCGTCAATGGTCGTCTCTGACGGGTCGGCTAGACGTGACTGTGGGAACGGCCGCTCGTCAATGGTCGTCTCTGACGGGTCGCTAGACGTGACTGTGGGAACGGCCCCTCATCAATGGTCGTCTCTGACGGGTCGTCTCTGACGGGTCGGCTAGACGTGACTATGGGAACGGCCGCTCGTCAATGGCCGTCTCTGACGGGTTGTCTAGACGTGACTGTGGGAACGGCCGCTCGTCAATGGTCGTCTCTGACGGGTCGGCTAGACGTGACTCTGGGAACGGCCGCTCGTCAATGGTCGTCTCTGACGGGTCGGCTAGACGTGACTGTGGGAACGGCCGCTCGTCAATGGTCGCCTCTGACGGGTCGGCTAGACGTGACTTGTGCGGGCGACAGGGCCGTGCTATTGTGAGCACGTCCGAGTAGCTTCGAGTAGCCCCGAGTCAATCCGAGTAACTCCGAGCAGCTCCGAGCATGTCCGAGTGTCACTGAGTTGCTCCGAGTGTCACCGAGTAGATCCGAGTATCAACGAACAGCTCCGAATATCTCCGAGCAGCTCTGAGTAGCCCCGAGGAGCTCCGAGCACCTCCGAGCAGCTCCGATTATCACCGAGCACCTCCGAGTAGCTCCGATCATGTCTGAGTGTCACCGAGTAGCTCCGAGTATCAACGAGCAGCTCCGAGTAGCTTCTATACTCGGAGTGTGGGAGCTGTCACAGCAATAGAAAGAAGTGCGTGTACCTCAATGACAGGCCTGGACTGAGTAGAAAAAACAACGTCTGATACAAAGTCTGGAAGTTCAATGACCACCACCTGATGAAAGTCTTACTTACTACAAGGGCTTTCCGGATATCAAACTGACAAAACATGTCAACCCGGTATTCCGGCTGTCCAGAACGTGCAATTAATTGTTACGGATACACTCAAGGGATATCCACTAACGTATAGACACCCACACGTTATGAAAGTTTCCCATAGTCAAAGGAAAGCGTCGGTCAGGTAATATCTACTGTACTTTGATACAACCAAATAAGACCCAATGGAAGTCTTAATTGGCTGTTTATTCAAACCCAGACAAAGCAACACGCAAAACAACAGGATTTGACGGAGCTTAACTGGGACCAGGTCCTGTCTTAGCGACAGCGAGCCGCGCCCAATAATAGACCTCCTGTGAGCAATTGCGAGCAATCTCCGCAGAAGTAGGTTAATCTCGTGGCTTATCAGACAGTGCGCGGGTCGTGTAGGTGGGAGGGGGGAGGGGGGGGGGCTGCTGAGCATCTAATCAGCGCAGGTGAATTAAAGGTCTGCTATTTAAGTAGAATGGCGGGAATGCTGAGCCGGGCACGTGGGGCCGGGCACGTGGGGCCGGGCACGTGGGGCCGGGCACGTGGGGCCGGGCACGTGGGGCCGGGCACGTGGGACCGGGCACGTGGGGCCGGGCACGTGGGGCCGGGCACGTGGGGCCGGGCACGTGGGGCCGGGCACGTGGGGCCCGACGTGTGCTGCCTCTGGTGAGTAACCCGGGAACGATGACCTGGGCGTGGCGTGAGGCCCGACCACAGCGGGGGCTTATCTCGTGGGCGCTTATCTGTTAGTATCTTCTACACTACATATGAAGAAGTCAATCTAGAAGCGGATATCAGGCCGCTCCTTAAAAACATGTTTCTCATTACAGCGCGCATAGAAAATGTTGTTGTTGTCGTTTTTATAAGATGAACCTTGATAGAAATTATGAAAGGTACGTGTATTTGGTAAAACATTAAGGCTCCTGATGCCAGGGATGCATTCAAAGTGGTATTATATGTATCTGGGTATTACCAAACCGTGGTATTCCTATCTCTTTTGATGCTGCCTACACAACCATTAGCTCTGTGCTGCCACCAGCACCTTTCCCAATCTATGGCGCCTGTCGCAGCACTTGTAACACCTTTTCATATTACATACAGTAAAATGAGTGAGATTAGAGTGAGATATTAGGAGTAAAGAGTGAGAGTGCAAGATAGGATCTAAATAAGTGTATCTGGAGCCCATTTCATGACACTTCAAAAGCTACCTTTGATCCAGCTAAAAAAACGCCCGCATCATATTCTTCGTGGCTTGGTGATGGCCTTTTTGAGCGGCCTTGTAATATGGTAAGTCACTGAAGGGGAGGGGGCTACCATGTCACACTTCTCATCATCTGGGATAGAAATCAATAGAAATGCCCCTGGAATGTAGGAAGCAGTATTTAGTGAGTGACTCAGATGGGCGCGTGCCTTAGATTCACCGATGAAGATGGACTGACTGCTCTGTGGGCACCTTTAAAGTAAGTTCACATTACAGAAGTAATCAAGGTAAACTACGCTGATACGTGTTTTTAAATTGGTTTGGGTAATTTTAGATGCTAAAAAGTCACCCTTCAATCTCCACGGAGCACTACTCCATACAGACCAGTGTCAACTCACAAAAACAGGATACATAGAAAAAGACTTCCGAGGAAACACACCAAAGTGTACCAGGGAATATTTATACTTTGACAAACAGGAAATTCACAAATATAATCCGCTCTCAGTATGGATGCGGGATAGACTCAGGGCGCCTGGAGCCCATTAAAGGGAGGATGCAGTCGGCGAATTAAAACTTACAGCTTTAAGTGGAGAAATTACGACGCAGGAAACGTGCACCTTCATTGTACCACTCCGCAGTCTTATATAAACGGCCTGCCATAATGACGCATTGTCAGCTGATTTATAAACGGCCTGCCATAATGACGCATTGTCAGCTGATATATAAACGGTCTGCCATAATGACGCATTGTCAGCGGATGTATAAACGGCCTGCCATAATGACGCATTGTCAGCTGATTTATAAACGGCCTGCCATAATGACGCATTGTCAGCTGATATATAAACGGCCTGCCATAATGACGCATTGTCAGCGGATGTATAAACGGCCTGCCATAATGACGCATTGTCAGCTGATTTATAAACGGCCTGCCATAATGACGCATTGTCAGCTGATTTATAAACGGCCTGCCATAATGACGCATTGTCAGTTGATATATAAATGGCCTGCCATAATGACGCATTGTCAGCGGATGTATAAACGGCTTGCCATAATGACGCATTGTCAGCGGATATATAAACGGCCTGCCATAATGACGTATTGTCAGCGGATGTATAAACGGCTTGCCATAATGACTCATTGTCAGCGGATATATAAACGGCCTGCCATAATGACGTATTGTCAGCGGATGTATAAACGGCCTGCCATAATGACGCATTGTCAGCTGATTTATAAACGGCCTGCCATAATGACGCATTGTCAGTTGATATATAAATGGCCTGCCATAATGACGCATTGTCAGCTGATTTATAAACAGCCTGCCATAATGACGCATTGTCAGCTGATATATAAACGGCCTGCCATAATGACGCATTGTCAGCAGATGTATAAACGGCCTGCCATAATGACGTATTGTCAGTTGATATATAAACGGCCTGCCATAATGACGCATTGTCAGTTGATATATAAACGGCCTGCCATAATGACGCATTGTCAGCGAATGTATAAACGGCCCGCCATAATGACGCATTGTCAGCGGATGTATAAACGGCCTGCCATAATGACGCATTGTCAGCGGATATATAAACGGCCTGCCATAATGACGCATTGTCAGTTGATATATAAACGGCCTGCCATAATGACGCATTGTCAGCTGATATATAAACGGCCTGCCATAATGACGCATTGTCAGCTGATACATAAACGGCCTGCCATAATGACGCATTGTCAGCTGATTTATAAACGGCCTGCCATAATGACGTATTGTCAGCGGATGTATAAACGGCCTGCCATAATGACGCATTGTCAGCTGATTTATAAACGGCCTGCCATAATGACGCATTGTCAGTTGATATATAAATGGCCTGCCATAATGACGTATTGTCAGCGGATATATAAACGGCCTGCCATAATGACGCATTGTCAGTTGATATATAAACGGCCTGCCATAATGACGCATTGTCAGTTGATATATAAACGGCCTGCCATAATGACGCATTGTCAGCGGATGTATAAACGGCCTGCCATAATGACGCATTGTAAGTTGATATATAAACGGCCTGCCATAATGACGCATTGTTAGCTGATATATAAACGGCCTGCCATAATGACGCATTGTCAGCGGATGTATAAACGGCCCGCCATAATGATACATGCGCATCCTGTCCCCTCTCACAGGTACTCAAGTGGCGTCCCCTAGCGGGCAGCGAAGAGGAAACGCCGTGACGTAAGAGATGTAATCTCTCTGACGTCACGGGACGCTTTACTTCCATTGATCCAGCTGTGATGATTGTGAGTGGAGAGTGTAGGGTGATGATTGACAGTGGAGAGTGTAGGGTGATGCTTTTGTGCGCAGGTCGCCATGGTAATTGCCATCACCCTACACTCTCCACTCACAGTCGAAGTCTGGTGACTTCCCGCGTTGTTGATGCTGTACTTGTGATTGCTGACCTTCTCGCACCCACACAACAGGTGGAAACGCGCTATACTCGGTGCTTCGAGGCTGCCCTGAAAAAAGCAGATACCTGGCCTCTTGAAGGTTGATCGGGTGATGTCGCAAGGGACTGCCCAGGAATAACCTCGGCCCTGGCGAAACTCCACGAACCGACTCGTCCGGAAAGGGTAAATCTGAAAATAACCTGCGATACCTGAAGGCTCTGCCGGGGAAGTAGTCCGTATTATTGTATATTTGGTCATTACGCATTCTTACCCCTTACGAGGAGTCTGTAAAAGGTTTAACTAGTGAGATGTAGCAGGTACCTTGTGCTAACAGGATGACACACCTCCCTGCGCTTTATCCTTTAGGACTCCCTCGTGTTATCGTACCGCCCATCACATTCAGGAATCCCTCGTGTTATCGTACCGCCCATCACTTGTAGGACTCCCTCGTGTTATCGTACCGCCCATCACATTCAGGAATCCCTCGTGTTATCGTACCACCCATCACATTCAGGAATCCCTCGTGTTATCGTACCACCCATCACCTTTAGGAATCCCTCGTGTTATAGTACCGTCCATCACCTTTAGGAATCCCTCTTGTTATAGTACCGTCCATCACCTTTAGGAATCCCTCGTGTTATCGTACCACCCATCACCTTTACGAATCCCTCGTGTTATCGTACCACCCATCAACTTTAGGAATCCCTCTTGTTATCGTACCGCCCATCACCTTCGGGAATCCCTCATGTTATCGTACCACCCATCAGCTTTAGGAATCCCTCGTGTTATCATTCCACCCATCACTTGTAGGAAACCCTCGTGTTATTGTACCGCCCATCACCTGTAGGAAACCCTCGTGTTATTGTACCACCCATCAACTTTAGGACTCCCTCGTGTTATCGTTCCACCCATCACCTTTATGAATCCCTCGTGTTATCGTAACACCCATCACCTTTACGAATCCCTCGTGTTATCATACCGCCCATCACCTTCAGGAATCCCTCGTGTTATCGTACCACCCATCACCTTTACGAATCCCTCGTGTTATCGTACCACCCATCAACTTTAGGAATCCCTCGTGTTATCGTTCCACCCATCAGCTTTAGGAATCCCTCGTGTTATCGTACCACCCATCACCTTTACGAATCCCTCGTGTTATCGTTCCACCCATCAGCTTTAGGAATCCCTCGTGTTATCGTACCACCCATCACCTGTAGGAAACCCTCGTGTTATCCTACCGCCCATCAGCTTTAGGAAACCCTCGTGTTATCGTACCGCCCATCACCTTCGGGAATCCCTCTTGTTATCGTACCGCCCATCACCTTGCGATATTTGGAGGCACCTGTTACGTTTAAAGTATTAAATCCAGACAGATACCCGCCTCCTCTTACACTCTCTGGTCACAAAGAATGAGGAGGAAGTGGCGCTAAGCGTTTCCTCCTCGTGCCCGCCTCTCCCACACAAAGCGCCGGGCGGCTTGTCAGACGTCTGGACCAGGCGCCGGGTATTCCGCGTGATTTCCCTGATTTACTGAGTTGTGAAACCCGACACGCCCGTCCCGCCAGACCAACCTTTGTGTATCATGAGGAAGTGCATCCGTAAATAGAAAGAATCGATTGTCGCGAGTGTTGCATATAACAAGCAGGGAGGCCTTTTAAAGGGGAGTATACAACGGCATTTAGTCTGTTTATGAGGCTGGCTGTTTGGAGCTGAAAGGCAGGCGGTGACAAAGACGGTTATAAATGTAGTCGCCAGATGGTGATACTTCAGTGTGAGAGTGGCTGCCGCTGTAGACAAATGGATGCTGAAGTTTTTAGATAATGAATAAAGGTCGTAGCCAATTGATATAATCTGACACGATGTGGTTTTTAATATAAACCGAAGCGGTCACCCGATAAGAATCGTCGGGCGTACGACAAGATTACTGGGTTTTTTTCAAATTTCTTTATTGATGTTCCACATATATAACACTTCTCAGTTTTATAATAACAGATTTTTGTTCTGCCAACATCAGGTCGAATTGGCCTTCAAAGATCTAGAGTCAGAAACCACCGACGGATCTTAGGTCTGCTGAAACAAAATGGAAATGGGCTTTTAGGAGAACTCAAAAGATCTACACTGTTTTCGTCGGCCAATGGAAACACTCCTTTATTGCGGTGCAGACTCTCACAGTGTATGCCCATCACTTAGATATCTTATAATCACTGTCTCTGTACGACGTTTAACCTTCATATCTTACACGACCCTTACACCACGGCTATACACAACCGCCGAACATAACACTCACACAGCTTATTGCTACAGATTATTAAACTGGTCACAGCGCAATGATAAGGCATGTGAGTCGGCTAGTCATATACTTCTAATTCTCCGCCATGCAGTACGTTGGTTTCGCTTCATGCATACCTCATAGGTTTGACCCTGATGTAACCCTGACTGTTATTATGCCGTTAAGCCTCACAGGATGTTATTATGCCGTTATACCTCACAGGGTGTTATTATGCCGTTAAGCCTCACAGGGCATTATTATACCGTTATACCTCACAGGATGTTATTATGCCGTTAAGCCTCACAGGGTGTTATTATGTCGTTAAGCCTCACAGGATGTTATTATGCCGTTAAGCCTCACAGGATGTTATTATGCCGTTAAGCCTCACAGGATGTTATTATGCCGTTAAGCCTCACAGGGTGTTATTATGCCGTTAAGCCTCACAGGATGTTATTATGCCGTTAAGCCTCACAGGATGTTATTATGCCGTTTCGCCTCACAGGGTGTTATTATGCCGTTATACCTCACAGGATGTTATTATGACGTTATGCCCCACAGGGCATTATTATGCCGTTAAGCCTCACAGGATGTTATTATGCCGTTAAGCCTCACAGGGTGTTATTATGCCGTTAAGCCTCACAGGGTGTTATTATGCCGTTAAGCCTCACAGGATGTTATTATGCCGTTAAGCCTCACAGGATGTTATTATGCCGTTAAGCCTCACAGGATGTTATTATGCCGTTAAGCCTCACAGGGTGTTATTATGCCGTTAAGCCTCACAGGGTGTTATTATGCCGTTAAGCCTCACAGGATGTTATTATGCCGTTATACCTCACAGGATGTTATTATGCCGTTAAGCCTCACAGGATGTTATTATGCCGTTATACCTCACAGGGTGTTATTATGCCGTTATACCTCACAGGATGTTATTATGCCGTTATACCTCACAGGGTGTTATTATGCCGTTAAGCCTCACAGGGTATTATTATGACGTTATGCCCCACAGGGTATTATTATGCCGTTATACCTCACAGGATGTTATTATGCCGTTAAGCCTCACAGGGTGTTATTATGACGTTATGCCCCACAGGGCATTAGGCATAATTCACGAGTCCCTTACTCGTGTTTGCCACGTGCCTGTGACTAGCCTTTGATCATCGCCCACCTGTCAGCGGGCCACTAATGGTCCGTGCGCGTTTAAAGCACTGCGGCCCGACCAGCCTCTACACTGACCACAATGGACAACACAAAGTGACACGTGTGACCTTCAGCTTTGACCTTGTAGTGGTGAGTGTCACGAAGGTCAAGAGGGTCAACTGCCTGATCATTGTCTGATCTCAGCTCGAGGCTCGCCTCGTTAACCACGTGACACGGGTCACGTGATGCGTGTCACGTGATGCGTGTCACGTGATGCGTGTCACGTGACACGCTGCATCTACAGTGGCGGACTGATCGGGTCTGGCGGCGAGAGACGGGAGAACGTCCAGTAAGAGCTGCATGTCGGCGGGCGGCATCATGAGTAACGGTCAAAGATCGCCACTCTCAGTGCTGTGGTGTCCTCAGTCTTTATCCCACCCCTCATAAAAAAACGTCATTGATTTAACACAGGCACATTTTATGTGGCGTGCCATGACATTCAGTAAAATTCATGTACCTAGAGAAATACAAAAATTGACCAATCAGCGACCAGGAATTATTCACCTGTGTAAATAGTTCCGGCTGCAGAGCAGAAATTCTGACAGCT
Organism: Alentia gelatinosa; assembly: GCA_950022655.1. Taxonomy (NCBI): domain Eukaryota; kingdom Metazoa; phylum Annelida; class Polychaeta; order Phyllodocida; family Polynoidae; genus Alentia; species Alentia gelatinosa. Next base: position 583,935 of record OX465588.1, on the reverse strand, counting down.
GTCAAACATGGATGGGATCGAGTTGGACTTTCCCAATATCATAAAGTCGTGGAGACGGGGTAGGATAAATACAAACGCGCTGGTATTAACGGGTATTAACGGTGATCATTACGGTCATTAACGGGGGGCGGGGGACGTGTTCGTCTTCGTGAACACCGCAGGGAGGGTGGTTCAGGCGCACGAGATTCAGGTGAATTGTAGACCCGCCCCAAGGCGCCATCATTACTACGAAGGAGGTCAGCGTGAGGGTCATAGTTTGGTGTGAATGCAGTCATTTGCTGCTGGGTATACTATATTCCTTATATGGCAGTGAAGGCAGAAGGACATCTCCTTGTACACTGAATGGGCTCCTCATGGCGGATCATATGGCCTAGATGTGGATCATATGGCCTAGATGTGGATCATATGGCCTAGATGTGGATCATATGGCCTAGATGTGGATCATATGGCCTAGATGTGGCCTCCATGAGCTAGAAGGTGAGAAATAGGGCCAGTGATTCCTGTCAGTATAGCGAACTATTACAAACACCGATATAGAACACACGGGGTGGTGAGGGACCAGACGGACTATTACAAACACCGATATAGAACACACAGGGCGGTGAGGGACCAGGCGAACTATTACAAACGCCGGTATAGAACACACAGGGCGGTGAGGGACCAGATTACAACTGCCAGTATAAAACACACAGGGCGGTGAGGGACCAGACAGACTATTACAAACGCCGGTATAAAACCACACGGGGTGGTGAGGGACCAGACGGACTATTACAAACGCCGGTATAGAACACAGGGGGCGGTGAGGGACCAGACGGACTATTACAAACGCCGGTATAAAACACACAGGGCGGTGAGGGACCAGGCTGACTATTACAAATGCCGGTATAAAACACACGGGGCGGTGAGGTACCAGACGGACTATTACAAACGCCGGTATAAAACACACGGGGCGGTGAGGGACCAGGCGGACTATTACAAACGCCGGTATAAAGCACAGAGGGCGGTGAGGGACCAGACGGACTATTACAAACGCCGGTATAAAACACACGGGGCGGTGAGGGACCAGACGGACTATTACAAACGCCGGTATAAAACACACGGGGCGGTGAGGGACCAGACGGACTATTACAAACGCCGGTATGAAACACACAGGGCGGTGAGGGACCAGACGGACTACTACAAACGCCGGTATAGAACACACGGGGCGGTGAGTGACCAGACGGACTATTACAAACGCCGGTATAGAACACACGGGGCGGTGAGGGACCAGGCGGACTATTACAAACGCCGGTATAGAACACACGGGGTGGTGAGGGACCAGACGGACTATTACAAACGCCGGTATAGAACACACAGGGCGATGAGGGACCAGACGGACTATTACAAACGCCGGTATAAAATACACAGGGCGGTGAGGGACCAGGCTGACTATTACAAACGCCGGTATAAAACACACGGGGTGGTGAGGGACCAGACGGACTATTACAAACGCCGGTATAAAACACACGGGGCGGTGAGGTACCAGACGGACTATTACAAACGCCGGTATAAAACACACGGGGCGGTGAGGGACCAGGCGGACTATTACAAACGCCGGTATAAAACACACGGGGTGGTGAGGGACCAGACGGACTATTACAAACGCCGGTATAAAACACACGGGGCGGTGAGGTACCAGACGGACTATTACAAACGCCGGTATAAAACACACGGGGCGGTGAGGGACCAGGCGGACTATTACAAACGCCGGTATAAAGCACAGAGGGCGGTGAGGGACCAGACGGACTATTACAAACGCCGGTATAAAACACACGGGGCGGTGAGGGACCAGACGGACTATTACAAACGCCGGTATAAAACACACGGGGCGGTGAGGGACCAGACGGACTACTACAAACGCCGGTATAGAACACACGGGGCGGTGAGTGACCAGACGGACTATTACAAACGCCGGTATAAAACACACAGGGCGGTGAGGGACCAGACGGACTATTACAAACGCCGGTATAGAACACACGGGGTGGTGAGGGACCAGGCGGACGACCGGGGATTAAACGTGCCTGACAAGGTCACTGCAGCAATCCTCCTCAACCAGACGGAAGTAGCACGAGGAGAGCGATTATGGGTGGACGAGCGGCGAGGTACATTAGACCAGATTCACTGGAGCCTGGAGGTAGAGTTAAAGTCGTATTTGTTCGTGTATTGTGTAAGGCGTCCGGGCAGAGAATAGTCCGGGGGGAGAATGAATTGTACCACGAGCAAGACATGCACAGAGCAGCTCACAGCCTCGAGCTGAAGGGGCGGTAAACTGGCTACAAGACGACATGCACAGAGCAGCTCACAGCACGGAGCTAACTGAGCAGTAGACCGGGCGTGAGACATGCACAGAGCAGCTCACAGCACGGAGCTAACTGAGCAGTAGACCGGGCGTGAGACATGCACAGAGCAGCTCACAGCACGGAGCAGTGACTGGCCGTGAGTTGACATGCTCTGAGCATGGTTTGATTAAACGAACGGCATGTCAACTATTGTAGGTTCTTACCAAACTTTCTCAAGGTTCTTTGCACCACAGGGGTGGTGATGGAATCTATGTAATGAATTTAGGTAGAAATCTAACCCCTACACATTTACCGAGGTGGGAGTTCTTTTAGTTACCACACCACTTAGACATGGTATGAGTAGGATTGACCTTATGATATAGCAGTTAATCTACTACTGCTGGTAGAGTGGCTGCAGTGGGCCTCGAACTCACAACCTTGGAATAACAAGTCCAGTGCCTTAACCACTGAGCTAACTCCCCGCTCCCTGAGCAACAGCATACGCATAGTGAAATACAAGCGGAAGTGGAACACACAATTCGTACACAAGCAACATACACAGAATGAACTACAGGCGGAAGTGGATAGACCGCCCATGCGCAGAGAACACAGAACGGGAGATACATGCGCAGAACGCAGGAAGCAGATAAACCTCCGAGCGACGATCAATGTAATGACGGGGTATCCCGACAGGGGGCGGGGAGGTGCCCGCGTAATGACAGCCTCCGCACCCCGGTGTCCCACACCCCGGTGTCCCCCCGCCCTCCGCACCCCGGTGTCCCACCGCAACCCGGTGTCCCCCCGCCCTCCGCACCCCGGTGTCCCACCGCCCTCCGCACCCCGGTGTCCCACACCCCGGTGTCCCACACCCCGGTGTCCCACCGCCCTCCGCACCCCGGTGTCCCACACCCCGGTGTCCCACACCCCGGTGTCCCCCCGCCCTCCGCACACCGGTGTCCCACCGCCCTCCGCATGCGGGTGTCCCAATGCCCTACGCACCCCGGTGTCCCTCCACACCCCGGTGTCCCACACCCCGGTGTCCTAACTTGTTATCTCAAGGTGGTCGGACTTTGTTGATTAGAGTCTCACTTCAGCCACTCTTCTCCTTCACCCCCATCAGTGGTAGATTTACTGCGATATCGAAAGCCAATCCTTCCCATACCATGTCTATGTGGTGTGGAAAGTAAAACCTAGTAAATGTGTTGGGGTGAGATTTCTACCTACATTCATCTCATAGATTCGGTCAAACCCAAAGTAAGTCTAATTGAACAAATTGGCCGTTAAACTACCCAAACAAACAAACAAACAAACAAACAAACAAACAAACAAACAAACGAACAAACACGGCACTGGCGACTTAAGTCACCCTCATACATTCGCCCACTGTGTCTAAGACAACTCGCATTTATATACATTCTCTCCATTGTGTCTAAGACAACTCACTCTTTTTTTCTTTTTTTTTAATCTTTTTATTTATACTGGAGGTAAACGGTAGGCTAGAATCAGCCTATTTCCACGTTGCTCCAGATTCAATGTGTTTACAATCAGTTGTTTCCGCCGAACTCTTAGATACATTCCCTTTGCAGGTCTGGGAATGCACCCGGACTTCGCATTAAGGAGTGTTTCCACCAGGACGTGCGATATATCCCGATCATGCCCGATTCGTCAACTCACTAAGTCGGGATGAATCGTGTGTGAATATCTGGTTGAAACGCGGCAGTGGAATTGCCCCCTTTGAGCGATAATATATATGCTACACACATAGGGATAAGAGTATGACCAGATCTTACAAGATTTATCTGATTTATCAAGATGCAGAAAGGTGCTACAAGACACAGCCCGACGTTACGAGACACTAACCATCTGCTGGTGTAATCAGCCCTTTAGTCGGAGGGAGGTCGCAGGCGGACTGTTGGACGAGGTTGACACTTGGGCACTTAAATTCGTGGTGTTGTCATTCCTTATCTCACCCCTGGTATTCTATCCCCATAGACTTAGCATTAGAAACTCGTATCCAACGCCCATTGAGTATTTAGATAAGATACTCAATGGCGGATGATGTCACAAATGCCAGCCCATTAGTCAATATGAAGGGTGAGATGAATTCACAAACCTATTCATGTTTAAGGTCAGAGCTTGATCCCCTCACGTTTGAATCACTGTAATTCACAAGGCGAAACGAGATGGGATACGAGGGCTGACCCTAAATTTTCATAGATGAATATATGTTTAGAGGTAGAGGTTTCTTTCGTGTAATGATTGGTATATAACGAATCTATTGCCGCTATGGATATGTCCATCTGATAAGGAAAGTAATATGGCAGTCGCTGGTAGTATATGGTCCATGTCGGTATCCATTAGACGCATTGAATATTATAACTGTCTGCAGTCAATAGAGTGAATAGTATACAGCTTAAACTGCTCAATACACTGCGCATTGTGAACCTCTATCAATACTCAGTGAGTAGAATATTGATGTGCCCACTGACGACAGTGAGTCGTACATGAAAACGGCGTGGTAAGTAGAATACGACTATAGACCCACTCAAAACGACATTGTTTGCGTTGGTCTGGGCTCATCCAAATCATACGTCCCTCTGTGATTAATTATCCTGTAAGATTATATCCTGGTGGATTGCGTAGGTAATTGTGTTCTTTTCTTGTTGTTTCAGAATGGATTATGTAACGGACATGTTGGATGTATGATTACAAGTTACATGGATATTGGTAAGTCCTACTCAAATTACTTTCCAACACAATGGGTATTACTGTCCAGTTCGGGGAAGTCTTATACAAATGATATAGAGACCGCGTTAGTATGATAAATCACAAAGAAGGTAAGGTTTTATTACAGAATATTGACTGGTTTCACATACAAGCGGCCGTATGCTCGGAGGAGTTGACCCGCAGTAATATCTGAGCATTTGTGAGGATATTGCGTAGAGTCAACTCCGAGGAGCATACGACCGCTTTTATCTGAAACCAGTCTATATTGTATTTATTATCCACCTTTTCTGGACAAGTGGCATGTTGATAACAGTTTGTCTGAGTCATGCACTATTTTTCCATGTGCACTATTTTTCCGGATCGGCCCCCTGGAGCATACAACAAATCCGTATGCACCGGGTATGTCCATAACACCCCCTATGTGTTTTTTAGGGACACTTCCAATTAGGTGGATATATCTGTAAGCTCCGGGTATGGTGATACACACTCCCTATGTGTTTTCTATGGACACTTTGTATTAGGTGGATATATCTGTATGCTGCGGGTATGGTGATACACACTCCCTATGTGTTTTCTATGGACACTTTGTATTAGGTGGATATATCTGTATGCTCCGGGTATGGTGATACACACTCCCTATGTGTTTTCTATGGACACTTTGTATTAAGTGGATATATCTGTATGCTCCGGGTATGGTAATACACACTCCCTATGTGTTTTCTATGGACACTTTGTATTAGGTGGATATATCTGTATGCTCTGTGTATGGTGATACATACTCCCTATGTGTTTTCTACGGACACTTTGTATCAGGTGGATATATCTGTATGCTCCGGGTATGGTGATACACACTCCCTGTGTGTTTTCTATGGACACTTTGTATTAGGTGGATATATCTGTATGCTCTGGGTATGGTAATACACACTCCCTATGTGTTATCTATGGACACTTTGTATTAGGTGGATATATCTGTATGCTCTGGGTATGGTGATACACACTCCCTGTGTGTTATCTACAGACACTTTGTATTAGGTGGATATATCTGTATGCTCTGGGTATGGTAATACACACTCCCTATGTGTTATCTATGGACACTTTGTATTAGGTGGATATATCTGTATGCTCCGGGTATGGTAATACACACTCCCTATGTGTTTTCTATGGACACTTTGTATAAGGTGGATATATCTGTATGCTCCGGGTATGTCCATACAAACTCCCTATGTGTTCTATACGGCCACTTTGTATTAGGCGGATAATACTGGTTATTATACTCGTCGTCCTCTGACATAAACACACAATATTGGCCTATGTTTGACCGGTATTTTCCCACCAGACGGTGGACTAAAACACGGTAGCTGCTCCGTGCGGGCACACCGTCTGAGGAATCCGTGCGCGGCTGAAAGGCGGGGCGGGACATATACACGTCATAGTAACTCGACACGCGCCGTTTTCAGCCCAGCAGTATAGGAAAAGTCAAATTTGTGTAGGACTCGAGCCCGGTGGAGCCGGGGGAGCTGTGAAGGCCACAGCGGGGTCGAGTTACTGTGCGGCTGTGACGTGAAAAGAGTGAAGTGTGGATGGGTCCGTCACCGGATCGCTAACACTCCACGCTCCACACCGCCACACCGCCACACACCCTCCCAACCCTCCCCCTCACACCCCTCACACCCCTCACAGTCCGTCACCGGATCCCTAACACTCCACGCTCCACACCGCCACACCACCACACCCTCACACCCCCACCCCTCACACCCCTCACACCCCTACACCCCCACCCCTCACAGTCTGTCACCGGATCCCTAACACTCCACGCTCCACCCCGCCACACCCCCTACACCCCCACACCCCCTCCCCTCACACCCCCTCCCCCCTTACACATCAGTCTGTCACCGAACCTCTAACTCCCCTCACACACCCCCCCACACACCCCTCACACACACACCCTCCCCTCACACCCCCTCCCCTCACACCCCCTCCCCTCACACCCCCTACAACCTCACACCCCCTCCCCTCACACCCCCTCCCCTCACACCCCCTACACCCTCACACCCCCTCCCCTCACACCCCCTCCCCCCTCACACATCAGTCTGTCACCGAACCTCTAACTCCCCTCACACACCCCCCCCCCCCCCACACACCCCTCACACACACACCCTCCCCTCACACCCCCTCCCCTCACACCCCCTCCCCTCACACCCCCTACACCCTCACACCCCCTCCCCTCACACCCCCTCCCCCCTCACACATCAGTCTGTCACCGAACCTCTAACTCCCCTCACACACCCCCCCCACACACCCCTCACACACACACCCTCCCCTCACACCCCCTCCCCTCACACCCCCTCCCCTCACACCCCCTACACCCTCACACCCCCTCCCCTCACACCCCCTCCCCTCACACCCCCTACACCCTCACACCCCCTCCCCTCACACCCCCTCCCCTCACACCCCCTACACCCTCACACCCCCTCCCCTCACACCCCCTCCCCTCACACCCCCTACACCCTCACACCCCCTCCCCTCACACCCCCTCCCCCCTCACACATCAGTCTGTCACCAAACCTCCAACTCCCCTCACACACCCCACACACCCCTCACACACACACCCTCCCCTCACACCCCCTACACCCTCACACCCCCTCCCCCCTCACACATCAGTCTGTCACCGAACCTCTAACTCCCCTCACACACACCCCACACACCCCTCACACACACCCCTCACACACACCCGCCCTCCAGGCAGGGACCGGCCCGGCTAGACAGTAAAGTAAAACCATTTCTCAGCTCCCTCTTTCTCCCAACGTCTCACATTTACGTACGTGTACTTAGGGCATCGAAGTTCCTCCACCATTCAAAAGCAGGCGGCGTTAAAAAGACTTGTAGAATATCTCCAGGCGATCGGAGACTGGACTTTTCTGTGCGGGTAGAAGCCTCAGTTGAGGAGTGATATGTGTGTGGACGATTTGTGAATAATGGCTTCTCTAAAATCACCGCTGCCGCAGAAATCAGCACCAATCCTCTGCAGGAATGTGTACTTTGACAGGACCTCCTCATTACGTTTTATCTAAATACACAGTGAAATGCATAAATATTAGTCCAGCATTACACGCTACACGTGGTTTGAAGAATGATGACAAAAGACAGTAAAGAAGAACCCAGCGAGTTTTGGTCAAAGTTGTTCAACACGAGTTTGATGCTTTCTGTTTTTATCTCACCCCTGTAAACTCTAAAAGAAAGGATGACACACAGGATATAGACCATGTAGAACGGACTGCAATACTCGTAGGAGCATGGAGAACGAGTTCTCAACGTTAAGCTTATGGGACAAAAATAGCAGGGGTGAGATGATTGCGTTAACTTTCTGGGTAGGTTTACAGGTGGTACTGCTTTGAGGTAAGCGTAACGGGCGAACTGGGCGCGGAAGGCTTTACCTGGCACTGCGCGGATTGATATATTAGTCTCACGATGCCGCATTTTGACGTTCAGGATGCCGGCACCGCGGGGCCGTTAGTACACGACATGCAGCACAGTGCACGGTGAACGCTGCGCCCGACCATCCTACAGGCAAGGGTTCCGCTTGACTGAAGCCCTATTCCAGAGAGATTGTCGCCACAAGAAGACAAAAATACCGTTCACTTTGAGCAGGAGTGATGGGGAAGTGACGTTTGTGGGTGTGGTTTGTGTGTTTCTACCGACAATCAGTCCACAGATGAGCCTATCACTACCTCCCCCTACACCCGGACCATAAGGAGTGGCGACTCGCGACATCAAAGTCGCCCGGTACCCGCCCCCCGCCCCTCCCCCGGCCCCCCGCCCCTCCCCCCGCCCCCCGCCCCTCCCCCGCCCCCCTCCCCTCCCCCTCCCCCGGACCCCCGCCCCCCGCCCCCCGCCCCCCGCCTCTCCCGCCTCTCCCGCCTCTCCGCGTATCGGGCGCCGATCAAAGCTCGGCATCCTTTCAGTTGTACAAATATTGTTGCGCTGGTTGCCTGTCGTCCACTGGACCCACGAAGACATTGAGCTATGGCTAGAGGCCGCGCAACCATATCGGGGACTGAAAACTAGTTTTTGTTTATTTGAAATACAAAATCCTCGTTATTTAGGCTGTAAAAAAAATACAGATTTGCACAAGGTACTCTATTAAACCACAAGGTATCATAATGTCAAAGCACTGTCATGGTATCCAGAAAATTGGAAAGAAAGGCTCGTCTGGAAATGCAATATTTTTATATTGTAATTTCAGAGAATGTTTTTCCTTTAGATATCATTTATAAACAAGTGCTTACTTTACCTAATGAGATATGCAGCACGAGTCAATCTATAATATCTTTTAGGGGAACACTATTTGAATGCGGATCCCACCCTAGTCCGTAACATGCCCTCCAGACCTATAGCCGAGCGAGCGGAGCGGAGTCGATATCCATCTGGGCGCGAGCTGCTCGCCTGAAAAGAGCCTGTACTCGAGCCTGGCATTAAGCGACTCGCGAGCAGCGCGTCCTGCTCAGTCGATGATCGGTTACTGTGGACTCAGCCCCACCGGCCGCGTTTAGGGGCGGCCCTAGACGTGCTCAAGTCAGTGATTAGGAACATTCATTACATGATTAAACACTATCAGAATAAAGTTCATTAAAGTATGTATCCTTCTCTGACTGGCCCATGAATCAAAGACTTGTCCACTATAAACAGAATCTCCTGTTTATGGCCCCAATTCGCTCCCTGTAACCCTATACTTCCTCCTTCCCCTCCCCCTCCCCTCCTCCAGTTCCCTGGTTTAGGGTGGCCGCCTGTGTTCTCATAGCAATAAATTTTGCCTACTCATGACTGTGACCCGATTGAGATGCAGGGACTGTGAGGAGGGTAGCCATAGGATGCAGGGACTGGAGCCAGTATCACAGTGAGGAGGGTAGCCATAGGGTGCAGGGACTGGAGCCAGAATCCCAGCGAGGAGGGTAGACGTAGGATGCAGGGACTGGAGCCAGTCTCCTGTATCCCAGCGAGGAGGGTAGCCATAGGATGCAGGGACTGGAGCCAGTATCACAGTGAGGAAGGTAGCCGTAGGATGCAGGGACTGGAGCGAGGAGGGTAGCCATAGGATGCAGGGACTGGAGCCAGTACCCAGTAAGGAGGGTAGCCGTATGATGCAGGGACTGGAGCCAGTACCCAGTGAGGAGGGTAGCCGTAGGGTGCAGGGACTGGAGCGAGGAGGGTAGCCGTAGGATGCAGGGACTGGAGCCAGTATCCCAGTGAGGAGGGTAGCCATAGGATGCAGGGACTGGAGCCTGTATCACAGTGAGGAGGGTAGCCCTAGGATGCAGGGACTGGAGCCAGTATCCCAGTGAGGAGGGTAGCCGTAGGATGCAGGGACTGGAGCCTGTATCACAGTGAGGAGGATAGCCGTAGGATGCAGGGACTGGAGCCCGTATCACAGTGAGGAGGGTAGCCGTAGGGTGCAGGGACTGGAGTCAGTATCCCAGCGAGGAGGGTAGCCCTAGGATGCAGGGACTGGAGCCAGTATCTCAGTGAGGAGGGTAGCCGTAGGATGCAGGGACTGGAGCCAGTATCACAGCGAGGAGGGTAGCCGTAGGATGCAGGGACTGGAGCCAGTACCCCAGTGAGAGGAGTAGCCATAGGATGCAGGGACTGGAGCCAGTATCCCAACGAGGAGGGTAGCCGTAGGATGCAGGGACTGGAGCCAGTATCCCAGTGAGGAGGGTAGCCATAGGATGCAGGGACTGGAGCCAGTACCCCAGTGAGGAGGGTAGCCGTAGGATGCAGGGACTGGAGCCAGTATCCCAGCGAGGAGGGTAGCCATAGGATGCAGGGACTGGAGCCAGTATCCCAGTGAGGAGGGTAGCCATAGGATGCAGGGACTGGAGCCTGTATCACAGTGAGGAGGGTAACCATAGGATGCAGGGACTGGAGCCAGTATCCCAGTGAGGAGGGTAGCCGTAGGATGCAGGGACTGGAGCCTGTATCACAGTGAGGAGGGTAGCCGTAGGATGCAAGGACTGGAGCCAGTACCCCAGTGAGGAGGGTAGCCGTAGGATGCAGGGACTGGAGCCAGTACCCCAGTGAGGAGGGTAGCCGTAGGATGCAGGGACTGGAGTCAGTATCCCAGTAAGGAGGGTAGCCCTAGAATGCAGGGACTGGAGCCAGTATCACAGTGAGGAGGGTAGCCGTAGGATGCAGGGACTGGAGCCTGTATCACAGTGAGGAGGGTAGCCGTTGGATGCAGGGACTGGAGCCTGTATCACAGTGAGGAGGGTAGTTGTAGGATGCAGGGACTAGAGCCTGTATCCCAGTGAGGAGGGTAGCCGTAGGATGCAGGGACTGGAGCCTGTATCACAGTGAGGAGGGTAGCCGTTGGATGCAGGGACTGGAGCCCGTCTAGTGCTGCCGCAGTCCCGCGCGAGGACTGGGGACAGAGGGGAAGTGGTGAGTACATCCTGGAAATGGAAGCCGGAATTTGTCGGCTTTGTGGGCGGTAAAACCCGCACTAATGGATGTCTATGGCCCGCCGGGTGGCTAATGAAATGGCCGCCAGTTGCGGGTTAGTGACGTGCACCGGTCCCTGCTGCTCGTGGCTGTACCCGGGTTCCGCGTCCTGCACTCCTCCCTTGTTTGGGTTCCTCATCGGCCGATTACTGCGGGATGCGTCTATATGCTGTTGGCAACATCAATCCATGCCAGGTGTCACCACGGTCTATCTCACCCCGGGTATGTTTTTCCCATAGGCTTAACATTGGGAACTTGTTCTCCATGCCCCTACGAGTATTGCAGTCCGTTCTCCATGGTCTATATCCTGTGTGTCATCCTTTCGTATAATGTGTACAGGAGTGACATAAATACAGAAAGCAACTATTTTTTCAATTTTCCCAATGAAAGCAACATTTAAAAAAATTAAATCGGGGCCCCGATTTCTGGCTTAAAGTTTTTTATGAATAAACATAGAAAGCAACTCTTTGGTAAAAGTCGTTATTCTCCTACTCGTTTGAACGCTATATCATTTTCACTTGGCTGTAGGTATATGATGATACGAAAACGGGCTGACTCTCCTAGTACGTCAGAATACTTGGTAACATTATTGATCAGACATATCTCTCTGATTTATGGCAACGGGATGTATCTGACCAATAAATTTACCAGGTATTTTGACGTGCGAAGACAGTAAGCCAGTGTCGTATATTATTATATACCTATGGCTGTATGAACCACTCATACTGCCCGCTCCTACCCATGACGTATGTGTAGTCGGTATGTGATCACGTGACTAGCTATAATTTCGCCATATTCAGGTATATAATAATACGAAAACGTATCGGTAGTAATTCAAAAGGCGAAGCTGCCTGAATTATGTAGCAATTCAAACGAGATAGGATCGAGCTTTGACCCTAAACTTGAATAGGTTTCTGAATTTACCTCACCCTTCACATTGACTAATGGGCTAACCTTTGTGACATAATCCCACATTGGATATTTTTCCTAAATACCTCATGGGCGTTGGATACGCGTTCCCAATGTTAAGTCTATGCAGTAAAAATACCAGAAGTGAGATAAATGAGATAGACCCACACTGAAAAGTGCCCAGCGAGCAAGACTACCTTCAGAGGCCTTTCACCTGGTTTCTGATGGCTCGGTCCCTATTGTAGGCGGATTATTTGAGTAATTATAACTGTTCAGGAGCTCCATCACCATTAGAGTTAACGGGCAGGTCGGGCCGTCACGAGGCGCGGTGTAGCGCCGTATTTACGGGGATCATTACGGTCATTAACGGGGGGCGGGGGGGGGGGGGGGGTCCTTTATGAGGCGCAGAAATAAACAGGTGCGGCGCCAAATGGCGGGATTAACCCATTCAGGGCGAAATGCCTGCAGGCATTATGTACATGTGGGGCGAAAATGCCTACAGGCATTAATTATGTACATGGGGGCGAAAATGCCTACAGGCATTATGTACATGGGGGTGAAAATACCTACAGGCATTATGTACTTTGGGGGCGCATATCTGCTATATTCCTTATATGGCAGTGAAGGCATTGGGACAACTCCATGCAGGAGGTATACAGTGTTCATGTTTATGAACACCTGCAAAGTCGATATGTTTAAGTGTTGTCATGTGTTGTGTGGAGTTGTTCACAAAGGGAAGCCTACACAAATACACGTGTCACTATAATCTGAGTATGTAAATAATAATCAACGATTATAACATCTATTGAGTATGACTCCAATATGAACCTACAGGTTACGCCATATGGGAATAGACCGTTCATATAGCTACATCAATACAAGTGTCAATATAATCTCAACATGTAAATAATTATCGATGACTATAACGCCTATTGGGTATAACTCCAATATGAACCTACGCGTTACGCCATATGGGAATAGACCGTTCATATAGCTGTCAATTCCCGTTGGCGAATTATTACTACCCCTTAGAACCCCTTGGACACTTAATACGAGGTCATTAGAGCGAGTTTTGAATGTCCAAGGGCAGGAGTTGGGCGAAACACTCAGTCAGGGTAAGGTCAGTATGAGGTCACACACCAGTCAGTGTAAGGTCAGTGTGAGGTCACACACCAGTCAGTGGTAGGTCATTGTAAGGTCACACCCCAGTCAGTGGTAGGGCACTGTAAGGTCACACCCCAGTCAGTGGTAGGTCAGTGTGAGGTCATACACCAGGCAGTGGTAGGTCATTGGAAGGTCACACCCCAGTCAGTGGTAGGTCAGTGTGAGGTCACACCCCAGTCAGTGGTAGGTCAGTGTGAGGTCACACACCAGTCATTGGTAGGTCAGTGGTAGGTCATTGTAAGGTCACACCCCAGTCAGTGGTAGGTCAGTATAAGGTCACACACACCAGGTCAGTGTGAGGTCACACACCAGTCAGCAGTAGGTCATTGTGAGGTCACACACCAGTCAGGTAGGTCAGTGGTAGGTCATTGTAAGGTCACACCCCAGTCAGTGGTAGGTCAGTATAAGGTCACACACACCAGGTCAGTGTGAGGTCACACACCAGTCAGCAGTAGGTCATTGTGAGGTCACACACCAGTCAGTGGTAGGTCAGTGTAAGGTCAGTGTGAGGTCACACACCAGTCAGTGGTAGGTCATTGTAAGGTCACACACCAGTCAGCGGTAGGACTTTGCCTTTTCAGCTCCCAGTTGTTTAGGTCATATGCATTTTTCAGGTAATATGAGAAAACTGTACACCTGTGGGTGAATCATTACTACCCCTTAAAACCCCCACTTAACACGAGGGCGTTAGGCGGAGTTGGGCACACGGGTCTGTCAGTGGCGGGTCACCATGTGAGGTCCTCGCGCTGCTCGGAGCTGCTCGGAGCTGCTCGGAGCTGCTCGGAGCTGCACGGAGCTGCTCGGAGCCGCACGGAGCTGCTCGGAGCTGCTCGGAGCTGCTCGGAGCCGCACGGAGCTGCTCGGAGCCGCTCGGAGCTGCACGGAGCTGCTCGGAGCTGCTCGGAGCTGCTCGGAGCTGCACGGAGCTGCACGGAGCTGCACGGAGCTGCACGGAGCTGCTCGGAGCTGCACGGAGCTGCTCGGAACTGCTCGGAGCTGCTCGGAGCTGCTCGCTGCCTTCTGATGCCACTTGCTCTGTTTCCCGAGCGGCTCCTTCTCCCAGAGGGGAACACTCGGAAATAGCATCCTTAATTATCAGTGTCCGCGGGCAGGGCGGGTCACGAATACAGAGTGACATTAAGTCCAGGCGCAGACGGGACGATGGGTGGCGGGCCGCTTGTTACCTGCGGGGACTGGGCGGGGCGGGGAGGGGGGGGGGGGTTAAGTACCGTACAGCGCCATGATCGTCCCGCGGGGCATCGCCTGTTTTCCCAGGACCTTTAAGTGGACTTGACTCGGTGTTTTAAGACAGCGTCACATCTAAGTTCACGATTTAATTGAGTAAAAAGCTGGGCACACACGGCGGCCGCTTTACGACGAGGAGTGCGCCCGTTTAAGTCGTCAGTCCACTGGCGGTTGTGCTGATTATACTCTAATGAACGGCAATTACGGCAGGTATCGTGCGACATTCAGGGACATTAAAGACAAGACATCGTATTTAGAACATGTATATTTAGTGTTTTGTAGAAAGAAAAGCCCCGGTAGCCTTTTTAAGTACTCATTGTGTTATATCAAATAGCACGTGCGTGGGGTATAAATAGACGCATCGTTACCGATCAGGTCCGCGTAGAGGCGCTCTACACTCTGAGGCCTAAACGAGAATCATATCGGAGATCATGTATAGATTATCTCACCCCTGGTGTTTCTGTCCCATAGGCCTTACATTGTGGACTCGTTCTCCATGCCCCTACACGTATTGTAGTCCGTTCTCAAAGGTCTATATTCTGTGTGTCATCCATTCTTTTAGTGTGTACAGGGGTGAGATAAATACAGAGAGCAACTCATTTTGGTGAAAGTCATCATTCTCCAACTCGTTTGAATGCTACGTGATATTCACTCGGCTGTCGCCTCGTTCATATCACTCCGCATCAAACTCGTGGAGAACGACGTCTTCTTTATTCTGCAACATACAGAGTGGACTTGACAGCTAAGTCTCGGTTAATAAAGATGGACGTTTATTTGGATTGTGAGTGGAGTGAGTGTGACAGCCGGCTCTCATGCCGCAGGACGAGATCCTGACAGGATACTGAACCCCCTTATATTACCCATCCTACACCTCCCATCTTTTTCTGCTTCTATTTGGCAGGATACGGAGTCTCCATACTAAGCCTATGGAGCCTAAAGATCGCTACTGATAGAATACGGAAAGCCGTATTGTCCTAGGAGAATACGGGCATTATAGGAATCATTTCATATAAACCATGCACGGCGCTTGTCTTTAATTTCTAATCATTTTATAGTCTTTTCCTAATGATTAGTCGAAAGGTGTGTAATAAATAAAGCATTACGATGGATTTGATCTACATGGCCGTATTCTCCTTGTAGTTGACACTACGTAATACCGCGTCAACTACGCGGAGAATACGGCCACTCCGATGTAAATCACGGTAACGTTGTGTATGTAGAAGACGACTCAACTACGCGGAGAATACGGCCACTCAGATGTAAATCACGGTAACGTTGTGTATGTAGAAGACGACTCAACTACGCGGAGAATACAGCCACTCCGATGTAAATCACGGTAACGTTGTGTATGTAGAAGACGACTCAACTACGCGGAGAATACGGCCACTCAGATGTAAATCACGGTAACGTTGTGTATGTAGAAGACGACTCAACTACGCGGAGAATACAGCCACTCCGATGTAAATCACGGTAACCATGTGTATGTAGAAGACGACTCAACTACACGGAGAATACGGCCACTACGATGTAAATCACGGTAACGTCATGTATGTAGAAGACGACTCAACTACGCGGAGAATACGGCCACTCCGATGTAAATCACGGTAACGTTGTGTATGTAGAAGATGACTCAACTACGCGGAGAATACGGCCACTCCGATGTAAATCACGGTAACGTTGTGTTTGTAGAAGACGACTCAACTACGCGGAGAATACGGCCACTCCGATGTAAATCACGGTAACGTCATGTATGTAGAAGACGACTCAACTACGCGGAGAATACGGCCACTCCGATGTAAATCACGGTAAGATGTGTCTGTAGAAGACGACTCAACTACGCGGAGAATACGGCCACTCCGATGTAAATCAAGGTAACGTTGTGTATGTAGAAGACGACTCAACTACGCGGAGAATACGGCCACTCCGATGTAAATCACGGTAAGATGTGTTTGTAGAAGACGACTCAACTACACGGAGAATACGGCCACTACGATGTAAATCACGGTAACGTCATGTATGTAGAAGACGACTCAACTACGCGGAGAATACGGCCACTCCGATGTAAATCACGGTAACGTTGTGTATGTAGAAGATGACTCAACTACGCGGAGAATACGGCCACTCCGATGTAAATCACGGTAATGTTGTGTTTGTAGAAGACGACTCAACTACGCGGAGAATACGGCCACTCCGATGTAAATCACGGTAACGTCATGTATGTAGAAGACGACTCAACTACGCGGAGAATACGGCCACTCCGATGTAAATCACGGTAAGATGTGTCTGTAGAAGACGACTCAACTACGCGGAGAATACGGCCACTCCGATGTAAATCAAGGTAACGTTGTGTATGTAGAAGACGACTCAACTACGCGGAGAATACGGCCACTCCGATGTAAATCACGGTAAGATGTGTTTGTAGAAGACGACTCAACTACACGGAGAATACGGCCACTCCGATGTAAATCACGGTAACCACGTGTATGTAGAAGACGACTCAACTACGTGGAGAATACGGCCACTCAGGAGAATACGGCCAGTCAGATGTAAATCGCCGTCACGTGCCCGCCGTCACGTGCCCGCCGTCACGTGCCCGCCGTCACGTGGCCGGTGTCACGTGCCCGCCGTCACGTGCCCGCCGTCACGTGCCCGCCGTCACGTGCCCGCCGTCACGTGCCCGCCGTCACGTGCCCGCCGTCACGTGCCCGCCGTCACGTGCCCGCCGTCACGTGCCCGCCGTCACGTGCCCGCCGTCACGTGCCCGCCGTCACGTGCCCGCCGTCACGTGCCCGCCGTCACGTGCCCGCCGTCACGTGCCCGCCGTCACGTGCCTGCCGGACCTCCTCCTGCGGGGGACCTTCAACTCCGTCCGCTTCCTCTCTCATTTCCGGTTGTAACCGGAAGTCACCGGGGTCCCAGCCTTCTTCAAATACTCCCAGCATGCCCTGCTGCAGGCCACGGGAGACAGTGAAAAGGGAACGAGATATTGCGAGACTGAGATGCACACCAGGGGGCGTTGCTCCACGTTTTACGAATCGCTGAATATTGTCCCGAGGTCGAAATCATTTCTCCAGATTCTTTGTGGATGGCGTTATAATTATGTCGCCATCTATATTCAATTAAAAATATAATGAACCTCTCTCCTATGCCACTCAATATGCGGTGTTGTAAAAAGTAGGGATAGTACGTGAAAATAACAATACCACATGATTCGATCGGATATGACTGGAGCAACACCTTTCCCTCATTTCTAGGAGCAACGAACCCCTGAGGAGAGAAATAGACAAACAGACCGAGTCACAGGCTCGACACCTGGAGACATACACAATGATACCATGTTTTATCTGAGTGGCCGTATTCCCCGCGTAGTTGACGCGTAGTAAACTTGAGCGATAGCGAGGAGTATTGCGTAGTGTCAACTACAAGGTTCAAAATCATGGTAAATTTGTATTTACCAATCACCTTTCGACTAATTATAAGAAAAAAAATCCTGTAAATGATTAGAAACCCGACGCAATGATTATATGAAATAGTTCCTATAGTGCCCGTCAGGTGGCAGGAAAGGCAGTATTCTACTTAGTAGAATAATACTTTCCGTATTCTACTCAGAAGCGATCTGTAAGCTCCATAGGTTTAGTGTGGAGACTCCGTATTCGGGTGATGATAAAAAACAGGAGTCAACGAAACACGTTAGGAGAGACACACACAAAGTCAGCAAGGACATACAAATAGTAAATTGGAGATTATATAGATGCAACGAGAGTTCGGCAAATGGTTAAAGAGTCAGACAAATACAAAGATATACAAAAAGACGTTCACGCCTACTTTACAAAGGTGGTCAGTCAGAAATAAGAATAGGATTGTTGTGTTGTAGAGATGAGAATATGTATGTACGCACAAGCAAAAACTAGGAGCATATTTCATTTCCATTCATAATGGAAGAGCGTGGTATACCAAAATCTCATAAAATAAAAGTAAGAGAATATCAATATTTTGGTATATTTCTTTTGAGATGTTTTTCATTTTCTGGCTAACATTTTTGATTTTGACTTGTGCCTGGTCTAGCATACCACAGATCACATTCACCTTGTCGTGGTTGTGACTGAATTTTTCATTGAGGGTCTTGGTCAACTGCCCTACTTCTAACAGGTCAGCTATGCCACTCAGTTTGCTCTTTGATAGCCCCTTAGCGCTTTATGCACTCAAGATTGTTTTACTACTAGTGCCCTTGGTAGTCCTCTTACTAACATATTTGTCATCTGTTTTCCATCTACTTCTAAGAGGTATTTTGACATCTTCAGATGGGGTATCATCTGGAACATCCATATATTTGGCACTATTATCATAGTCCATTGATATGTGATTTCTGTCCATATGATATATGTATTGAATGCACACACTTTGACATGGTCACTCAGCCATGAAAGTTCTATTTAAAGGAACCAAGTCAGTAGTGGGGCAGGGATACGGTCAGACTGGGATACTGGACACCTTTCCATTTTACCAGGCCTTTATAATTGGTGCATGGATAGTGAAGGGTTAGATTCTCTGCAGTAAGCTGAAAGCCTGTGTGAGCGTTCTAACCTCCCTAGATGACGTATATGAGCGCGATTTCCCGCGCTCAATAAACATTACATTTAAACGATCTCTGTCAGGCTGTCGTAGGAAATACCAAAACTATAACTGTACATCAAGAAATGGAAAAAAATCAGTAAAAACTGATCAATAAAAACAGAGAGACTATCACAAATAAAGGGAAGCGGAGTGGAAGGAGATAAAGAATTCCCAATTAGCTAATTTTACATAGGCTGATAGGGAAATACAAACGATACTGAAGGAGACAAACCTTGGACCTAAAGCCCAATTCACATTTACTGATTCAGGATTAGTTCCTAAATTGTATAGGAGTCGGTGAACTTGTCCCAGGCGAATTACGTAATACCTCGGCCCTTGTCGGCCACCCAATCAAGGGCCTTCTACCAACGTTCCATTGTCTGCGACTGGATTTATCAACATGTTGATAAACGTTTGGCCGCCGATTTAGGAACCTACAAACCACAACTTGTTGGCAACAAAATAACATCTCAAGGAGGTGGTTCACTTATCATTGGC
Organism: Alentia gelatinosa; assembly: GCA_950022655.1. Lineage (NCBI taxonomy): Eukaryota > Metazoa > Annelida > Polychaeta > Phyllodocida > Polynoidae > Alentia > Alentia gelatinosa. The sequence continues at coordinate 563,965 of OX465588.1, read as the reverse complement.
TGACCCTTGCCTAGCTGTGCTACATCTACCGACTACGGCCGACTCTGTTAGGATGCCTCGCCTGAGACAAATTACCGTCCGTTTGGCGCTGACAAAGGTATATCAATGTTCCGAAATCGGTAGATGTGTATTGGGCTTAAAGGAGAAGGAGAAGGGGAGTGATTGATGTCTAGCGGAGAACGACACATGGCCGTGATGTAGGACGGCGGGGAGGCAGTGGGCGGTAACTCAAGTCGTATAGACACTGCGGTATAGACACTGCGGTAAAGACACCGCGGTATAGACACTGCGGTATAGACACTGCGGTATAGACACTGCGGTATAGACACTGCGGTATAGACACTGCGGTATAGACACTGCGGTATAGACACTGCGGTGTAGACACTGCGGTGTAGACACTGCGGTGTAGACACTGCGGTATAGACACCGCGGTATAGACACCGCGGTATAGACACCGCGGTATAGACACCGCGGTATAGACACCGCGGTATAGACACCGCGGTATAGACACCACGGTATAGACACCGCGGTATAGACACTGCGGTATAGACACTGCGGTATAGACACTGCGGCCACTCGACTGAAGCACCTCGAGTAGTCTCACGGAATGCCCCATCGTCGACCTGAGAGGAACACTTCAGCCACTCAACATTCCCGACGAGAATGTTCCCGTAAATACACCACCTCTTTCCGCTAACCTCTGGTGTTACTTCAACTTAAAGTCGACTCGTTCAGCGACACTCACATCATACACCCGCCCCTCCATTGTGCCCCGCGTAAAGGGACTTACACTATAAGAAAGCGTTCAATCCTAAAGGCAGACTTTTCTTGTCCGTGAATATTTCTGTCGGGTTGTTTAGCCTCTGACGACTGCAGATTGCTGGACAGCTGAAAGTGGCGCTGGTAGAAGTTACAAACATCGCTCACAAGTAGAAGGCGGCGCAGGTCGGATATCATAACGACCGGCTCGGTGAGTCTCAGTCCCGGGGGGGAGAGTGGAGCGACCCAGTGGCCGGAGTGTGTTCAGGTCATCGGGTGAGTTCTGCTACCAGGGCCACTGCAATGCTGACGATAGCCGGGAAGTGTGGCCAATGTGCACTCACATACTCATGCTCAGACCGGTACAGTACTGAACCTGGGCCCCGTTTGATAATCTAGGATCTTATGTGAAGACCCTTATCTGTACCGCGTACAAGGATTATTGATTGATAATATTTAAGTCTGTTCGCTAAGACAGTCTCAGCCGTCCATAAGGTCGTCCATAAGTGTTAAATAAAGTTGACTCACATCGTCCCTGAGTGTCTTTATGGCATACAGAAAAGGGTCTACATGTACGATCCTAGATTATTAAACGGGCCCCTGTCTCTATGGCATACAGAAAAGGGCCTCCATGTACGATCTTAGATTACTAAACGGGCCCCTGTCTCTAAGGCATGTACATAAAAGGGTCTTCATGTACGATCCTAGATTATTAAACGGCCCCCTGGTCAGTGTTACGGCTGGCGTGTCGTAGAGGCCGGTTGAGTATGTTACGGCTGGCGTGTCGTAGAGGCCGGTCGAGTATGTTACGGCTGGCGTGTCGTAGAGGCCGGTTGAGTATGTTACGGCTGGCGTGTCGTCGAGGCCGGTTGAGTATGTTACGGCTGGCGTGTCGTAGAGGCCGGTTGAGTATGTTACGGCTGGCGTGTCGTAGAGGCCGGTTGAGTATGTTACGGCTGGCGTGTCGTAGAGGCCGGTTGAGTATGTTACGGCTGGCGTGTGGTAGAGGCCGGTTGAGTATGTTACGGCTGGCGTGTCGTAGAGGCCGGTTGAGTATGTTACGGCTGGCGTGTGGTAGAGGCCGGTTGAGTATGTTACGGCTGGCGTGTCGTAGAGGCCGGTTGAGTATGTTACGGCTGGCGTGTCGTAGAGGCCGGTCGAGTATGTTACGGCTGGCGTGTCGTAGAGGCCGGTTGAGTATGTTACGGCTGGCGTGTGGTAGAGGCCGGTTGAGTATGTTACGGCTGGCGTGTCGTAGAGGCCGGTTGAGTATGTTACGGTTGGCGTGTCGTAGAGGCCGGTTGAGTATGTTACGGCTGGCGTGTGGTAGAGGCCGGTTGAGTATGTTACGGCTGGCGTGTCGTCGAGGCCGGTTGAGTATGTTACGGCTGGCGTGTCGTAGAGGCCGGTTGAGTATGTTACGGCTGGCGTGTGGTAGAGGCCGGTTGAGTATGTTACGGCTGGCGTGTCGTAGAGGCCGGTTGAGTATGTTACGGTTGGCGTGTCGTAGAGGCCGGTCGAGTATGTTACGGCTGGCGTGTGGTAGAGGCCGGTTGAGTATGTTACGGCTGGCGTGTCGTCGAGGCCGGTTGAGTATGTTACGGCTGGCGTGTCGTAGAGGCCGGTTGAGTATGTTACGGCTGGCGTGTCGTAGAGGCCGGTTGAGTATGTTACGGCTGGCGTGTCGTAGAGGCCGGTTGAGTATGTTACGGCTGGCGTGTGGTAGAGGCCGGTTGAGTATGTTACGGCTGGCGTGTCGTAGAGGCCGGTTGAGTATGTTACGGCTGGCGCGTCGTAGAGGCCGGTTGAGTATGTTACGGCTGGCGTGTCGTAGAGGCCGGTTGAGTATGTTACGGCTGGCGTGTCGTAGAGGCCGGTTGAGTATGTTACGGCTGGCGTGTCGTAGAGGCCGGTTGAGTATGTTACGGCTGGCGTGTCGTAGAGGCCGGTTGAGTATGTTACGGTTGGCGTGTCGTAGAGGCCGGTTGAGTATGTTACGGCTGGCGTGTCGTAGAGGCCGGTTGAGTATGTTACGGCTGGCGTGTCGTCGAGGCCGGTTGAGTACCACACAGAGTACCACTGCTGGACGGTCTCGAGGCCGTTCATCAGTGCGGCTGGTCATGACAGGCCGGTGTGTGGCCCCGGCAGTGTATCACCAAGGCCGCTCAGTCGAAGGCTGTTAATTATGAAGGCCTGAGTATTGCCGCGGCAAGTGCAGGGCTAAAGCTGAAACCGGGACAAGGCCACGCAGGGAGATCCAGGATGGGTCTTAAACAGGGGGGTGCATGAATGTGAGCACTCTCCTAGCACAGATCCTGCGCTCTACTTCCTGCACCCATTTGTATCTCTGCCCTGACCTGCCTGTTTGGGGCAAAATCTGTCCCATCCGCCAGTTTTTTTAATAGTTATATCCTAAATTCTGATCACTTTGAGGAGTATTTTGTGTTTTACTTGTAAATAGAGATGTATATGGACACGTATATGGTAAAAAGTTTACACTCGTTTCTGCCATTTGTTATATCAAACCAGACATTACTCAGGGATTACTTTCTTCAGTGGGAAGCACCTCATGTGTTGCAGGGTTTTGTTTGTCAACATGTCACATGTGCTCATTGGAAGGGGCAGTTTAGTAACTGTGGATTCACATTATAAAGTGGTTTAGACACAGATGGATTGTCTGTGAAGCTACACTATTTCCCAACTCATAATATATGAGTTGTTTGAGTTCCATAACTTTTGCCAGTTCCCCTTTATAGAATCCGAAATGTTGGCTGGTTCCCCCTGTCTTTAGTAGATACCCAGGGAACCAGAGTTGGGGTGAGGCAGCGATCGCGCTAGTGCCATGTAATACTTCCTGGGAGAGTGCAATGTGAGCGGATGATCTGACCTGGGGCTGGGTCTGGGGCCAGCTTCCTACACACGACAAAGCACGTCTTCATTGTACACTCACTGGAGTGAATAGACACTACATTCCCTGCTGTCACCCCCACACCACACACTACACTCTGTCGGAACCACTCAAAGGTCACACAGGGGCTCAAACCACACACACTACACTCTGTCAGAACCACTCAAAGGTCACACAGGGGCTCAAACCACACACACTACACTCTGTCAGAACCACTCAAAGGTCAAACCCTGTCCAGGACTCACTTCAGGGGCTCAAAGAAGACGTACTTAGGAATGTCGGGGTCACGTGGTACGAACTGATCATGTGACCATCGCGCTGAGCCTCCTTCTGGCTGCTGCTGTCAGCCAATGAGAGTCGTTTGTGTCGTTGGCAGGCCGAGGCTAGTTCCTGCTGCAGTACGATTAGCTCATTGTACGGGCAACTACCGACGGGTGGGACCCGGCTTACATGTGATGATTCTACAATGTCTGGAGATTAGAGAAACAGCGAGAGGCTTTACAAAGTAGTACCTGGCCAAAAGGACCTCTGTAATTCATATCACGGTCAAGTGCAATTCACAGGGTGGGATTCATGTACCTCACAGGGTTCAAAATCTCATGAGATTCTCTTCCTTTTTAAGTGCAATTCACACGATGGGATTCATGTACCTCACAGGGTCCAAAATCTCATGACATTCTCTTCTTTATTAAGTGGACAAATGTTGCCAACAATTTCAGGGGGAAAAAGACATATCTCAGGGAAATGGAGTCCTATAATTTAGAAGAAGGAATAGTGTTCGAGTAGAGAATGTCAGCAGGATTTGTCTCAGACTAACACCCTGTGAGGTACATGATTCTCAGCAGGATTTGTCTCAGACAAACACCCTGTGAGGTACATAAATGTCAGCAGGAATTGTCTCAGACAAACACCCTGTGAGGTACATGAATCTCAGCAGGATTTGTCTCAGACAAACACCCTGTGAGGTACATAAATGTCAGCAGGAATTGTCTCAGACATACACCCTGTGAGGTACATGGATCTCAGCAGGATTTGTCTCAGACAAACACCCTGCGAGGTACATGAATCTCAGCAGGATTTGTCTCAGACAAACACCCTGTGAGGTGCATGAATCTCAGCAGGATTTGTCTCACACAAACACCCTGTGAGGTACATGAATCTCAGCAGGATTTGTCTCAGGCGGCGCCCGTCAGGGTACTCTGAGGCCGATGGTCTTTAGCTGCAGGTGACACTGCGACCTGTTTCCTCTCTGACGGTAAAAGCGGATGTGTGTCGCAGGCAATATGACAGGATCTTACCTCAAGGCCATCGTGATGCCTGTAAGTAGGCCAGCCGGATAGATAGAAGCCCATTAACACCACATCAACAGGGATCAAAAGGACGTAATCTCAGGCATCATAGAAATAGGCCAGTCACTGTGTTAAAGGTTACGAGTGGTCGTATAATGATAGACTCTTATAATGATGACATGAGCTGAATGGATCTGGGAAGCCGCCACCGAGATGACGTCATCCTACATGCATCCACCTGGCGGTAGTGAGGAGAACCAACGAGTCGCGCCCTGCCTATAGGGCACATAGCTATTGGGTTATGCAACGGGCCATCTTGCCTCCCCCCCCCCCTCAATGCTAAACAAAACACCAGGTGGCGGGTCCAATTATAAATGGATTTTATTTCAAAACCTTTTCGGGGGTTCGCCATAAAATGGTTTTCTCCTCTTCTCAATTATATATAGAATATGACAGCAGAAAATACTGGTTGTCCCCCGACTACAGTGGCGCTGTCTTACAATGTCCCGGCGGATGATGGCAAAACTAGCAATCACTCTGTGCCCTATAGGAGCTGCTCACTTTGAGTCTTTTTAAAGTCTCCTGAGCAACTCAACAACCTAAAATAAAAGCGGAATGGAATTCGGGCTGTCGGCGAGGGAGCTGATTTCCCGGGGCCTTTTAGTCCCACTTGACGCTGGCCGCTACAATGGTCTTTTTACCGTCTCTGCCCACAGGCTCAATGCAAACTGCCCAGCAATCAGCGCAATTACCGCCCGGCCTTTCTCTGCCACATGCGCCCTTTGCGGGACGACAAGAACTTTTAATCGGCGCAAATCACGTCAGAGCGATGATTAAACTGTAACTCTGAGGATTCTAAGACTTCACCCACTCGCCGGCTAAACCTGCCCGGGTGGTGGAACTTGTTTGAGTGTGGAGAATGCAGGTTTAAAAATACAACCGGGAGTCGGCGGTGAGTCGGCGGTGAGTCGGCGGTGAGTCGGCGGTGAGTGGCCGGTGGCTGCTCTGCGTACCTGACGGTCAGAGAGACGGGATGCTCCTAGTCTTTGTCTTGAGGATATTGAGGTAGAGTCTCCATGCTTGTAGTCCGGGGCGTGTGGGAGTGGGGCTGCTATTTTTATTACAGATACTAGTTTTAAATCTTTCCATTCAAATTCATGGTTTTATTTTCAGAATGAATGATATTTTCCCTTGTGTAATAATGACATACTAACTTCTGAGTTACCCAACACAGCCACAGCCCACAGTCCCCCGCTGAACCTCCCACTGACCCATGTAAAAACCTGAGCTTTTTCTTGATCCGTTGATCCCCCTCTGCAATGCATTTATCTCACCCCTGGAATAAATGTCCATAGGCTTAACATTGGAAACTCGTTCTCCATGCCCCTACAAGTATTGCAGTTCGTTCTCCATGGTCAATATCCTTTGTGTCGTCCATTCTTTTAGTGTGTACAGGAGTGAGATAAATACAGAAAGCAACTCATTTTGGTCAAAGAAGTCATTCTCCAACTCGTTTGAATGCTACATGATATTCACTCGACTGTCGCCTCGTTCATATCACACCGCATCAAACTCGTGGAGAACAACTACTTTAACCAGACTTGTTGGTTTCATCTTTGATATGTAATGTGTAGACCCTATATTGCAATGACAAATATTTCAATGGGTTTTTTTCTGGCCCCAATCGGCACCCGTTTTGCAAATTGAAATAGTGTCACCCTAAAACCTTCACAATATTTGAATGTGACAACGTGTTCGCTACAGAAGTGTCACGATAATGTAACACCTTCTCATGGCTCTACCTAATGAGATATCATACTGTCTCACCAGTATTACAAATTATCTCACTGTCTATTATGTGATAATATTTCCATGAATGTAAATACATCTTCCATATTGATATTGTTATGATACAGGATTTGGTCACAGCTCTTAGTTTACTAACAGTACCATTCTACATCAGAAGGATAAAGGAGAGATTCATTGCGCCAGGAAATGTCAGGAAGATACTACTACTGTACACACCTGTGAGCTGAATGTCTCTGAAACACGGCCCGCTGATACTGATATACAAATGTAGTATAAATAATGTTGACGTCCGCTAACTCAGCGGTCCGTCGTGAATGACACTGGACGTGTACAGCAAACGGAGTGTCAATCACAGAGCAGGACAGTTGATAAAATGGCGTTTTCAAACGATTAGGAGGTGTATAGTAATAAGACTAGGAGCAAATAGAATGTACATCATTGATGAAGGAGCGTGCAATTATACATGAATAACAATTAACAGGTTTGGGTTACATTCAGTCTATGGATAGTTTTCTGTAACTTAATGGAACCCAGTCAACCTGCTATTTCTGCAACCACCTGAGTATAGGATCCAAAAATATCAAGGTCAAGCACCAATGGGTCAATGAGGTATTTCGGTCTCTAGTGATTGGTCATGGTCAGCTGAGCATGATTCTAAGACCCTGAGACACTGGCACCCTGCTCCTTTCACTCTTTCACAGTGGATAGCACGCAGATAGTGAAGGGATAGTTTTCTGGCAGCTGAAAGTGTATATGTGACCACACTAACCTTTAGGTCTCTAGATGATGTATTTAGCGCGTGCAAGCACGCTCTAAAAACGTAGTAACTGAGGCCATAGCGATGTCGATCTTGGTCTCTAGAGTAAAAAAGATATGGCCCTTCGCCTGCGGTGTGAGGCCATATTTCTGAGTCAAAAGACCCCACCCGACCACCCCTACAGCCTCAGTAACTCTGTTTTCTCCTAGTATACGTAGACTGACTGTCAGCGCGGCTTTACTCAGCGCGGCTGATGATGGGGCGTGTGTTTGCTGACTGAGGCGGGGCTGATGACGGGGCGTGTGTTTGCTGACTGAGGCGGGGCTGATGACGGGGCGTGTGTTTGCTGACTGAGGCGCGGCTGATGACGGGGCGTGTGTTTGCTGACTGAGGCGGGGCTGATGACGGGGCGTGTGTTTGCTGACTGAGGCGGGGCTGATGATGGGGCGTGTGTTTGCTGACTGAGGCGCGGCTGATGACGGGGCGTGTGTTTGCTGACTGAGGCGGGGCTGATGATGGGGCGTGTGTTTGCTGACTGCGGCGGGGCTGATGACGGGGCGTGTGTTTGCTGACTGAGGCGGGGCTGATGACGGGGCGTGTGTTTGCTGACTGAGGCGCGGCTGATGACGGGGCGTGTGTTTGCTGACTGAGGCGGGGCTGATGACGGGGCGTGTGTTTGCTGACTGAGGCGGGGCTGATGATGGGGCGTGTGTTTGCTGACTGAGGCGGGGCTGATGATGGGGCGTGTGTTTGCTGACTGAGGCGGGGCTGATGATGGGGCGTGTGTTTGCTGACTGAGGCGGGGCTGATGATGGGGCGTGTGTTTGCTGACTGAGGCGGGGCTGATGATGGGGCGTGTGTTTGCTGACTGCGGCAGTCTCTGTGTCAGTCAAGGACGTAAAGGTCACAGGGTACATCCCCCACGTGTCGCTCCTACCCCCGACCTCCTGAGGTTAGTCCTAATCTCAGACTGCCGATAGAGACGTGGGGCCCGTTTAATAATCTAGGCTCGTACATAAAGACCCTTTTCTGTACCTTCTACCAGGGTTATCGTTAGTAATACTCAAACTCTTAGCTATCCATAAGGCCGTCCATAAGTGTTGAATAAAATTTTCTAATAATTTTATGTCTCATACATGGACAGTATTAGTCATCCATAAGGTCGTCAATTAGTGTTGAATAAAGTTGACCCACATCGTCCCTTGGTGTCTATGGCGTACATAAAAGGGTCTCCATGTACGCGCCTAGATTATTAAACGGGTCCCTGTCTCTATGGCGTACATAAAAGGGTCTACATGTACGAGCCTGGATTGTTAAACGGGCCCCAGTCGGGACTATTTTAACACGTCAATGGATGTCAGTAACAGTTCATCCATCTCACTCTCGGCCAGATTTTCAAATTTTATAAAAGTTTAGAGTCAGAGCTCGTATCCCACCGAGTTTGAATCGCATAGTTATTCCCAAAGTGAAGCCGCGTGAATTACGTAGCGATTCAAACGAGCTGGGATCAAGCTCTGATCCTAAACTTGACTAGGTTTCTGAATTTTCCCATCCTCCACATTGACTAATGGGCTAACATTTGTGACATAGTCCCCCATTAGATAATTTTCCTAAATCTCTCAACTAGCGTTGGATACGAGTTCATAAGTCTATGCAGACAGATTACCAGAGCTGCTCAATTTACACGTATATACATACACCCACGAAACAATATGCACGTATATACATACACCCACGAAACAATATGCACGTATATACATACACCCACGAAACAATATGCACGTATATACATACACCCACGAAACAATATGCACGTATATACATACACCCACGAAACAATATGCACGTATATACATACACCCACGAAACAATATGCACGTATATACATACACCCACGAAACAATATGCACGTATATACATACACCCACGAAACAATATGCACGTATATACATACACCCACGAAACAATATGCACGTATATACATACACCCACGAAACAAAAATATACAGTGTAACCTTCGGTGCGAAGTCAGCCAATTCTACATGGTAATGATAGTGAATTATATGACGGTGTATGAATGTGTCATTGCGTCATTCACCAGATAAAAAACACATAATTACTTGACTACTGGAGCCCGATACCAGAGATAAATAAACATATTCCTGATTTATGATTCTGTGTAGCCGGTTCATACTCTGGGAGTTATAACGAACACTGTGGTGGTTGTATGCCACCGGGACCTTTAAAAAGGATGATACATGTGAACTATATGAGGGGTGCCGATGAGAAATGGGGGGTGGTATGAGGGCGGTGCGGAGTGGGCCAGGTACAGATAGGCGGCGGCCCTGCGATGTCGCCCACCGCCCGCCGCTCCCCGCTCAGTGGTCGCTGATTGAGACCGCGCGTGATGTATCGCTGTGTGTGTGATGTATCGGTGAACTCCACCTCTCGTTTTTAACTTCCAGCGACAACGTCAACCGGTCCCTGACTCCGCCTATACCGAGCTGCTCGGAGCAGGTCAGAGCTACTCGGAGCTGTTCAGAGCTGTTCAGAGCCGCTCAGAGCTGTACAGAGCCGCTCAGAGCTGCTCAGAGCTACTCGGAGCCGCTCGGAGATGTTCAGAGCCGCTCAGAGCCGCTCGGAGCTGCTCAGAGCCGCTCAGAGCAGCTCGGAGCCGCTCAGAGCCGCTCAGAGCTGCTCGGTGCCGTTCAGAGCCGCTCAGAGCTGCTCAGTGCTGCTCGGAGCCGCTCGGAGATGTTCAGAGCCGCTCAGAGCCGCTCGAAGCTGCTCGGAGCTGTTCAGAGCCGCTCAGAGCCGCTCATGGTGGTGTTGGTGTTGTGGGGAGTGGTAGATACTGAATTTGTACCACGAGAGAGCTCTGCTTGAATCTTGAGTATATTTCACTTAAAATGCAAGACCTGGAACTGGCTGCGATATAGAATGAGAAATTGAATACACACTAGTTATGCTAATATTTACATTACTAGGTTAACATTGTCTTTATCATAAGCAATACGCACAATGTGTCTCCCCAGACTCAAGTCAAGGGAATTCAGCCAGAAAAGCGCCTTTCATCGGTGGACATTCCTCAAGTAATATTATTAGAGCGTGCTCATACGCGCTATATACATCGCCTAGAGGTTAGAGGAGTCACACATAGACCTCGAGAATACTGCATAACAACTACCCCTTCACTATCTGCATTCTATTCACTGTTATATTGAGAACAGAGCAGGGAGCCAGTGTCTCGGGGTCCTAGAGGCGTTCCCAGCTGACCATGACCGAAATACCTCAAGGCGGAAATACCCCAAGACCCGCCGGTAGTTTTCATGTCTGGATACTAGATAGGAGTTTCAGAAATGGCAAGTTGACTGGGTGCAAGTGGGTTACAGAGACTTATACATCGACTGAATGTATTCCAAACCCTTTAATTGTTAATCATTTATAATTGCATGCTCATTCATCAATGATGAACAAACGATTTGCTCCTAGTTATAAGATTACATGATGTAGACAGTGTATACGAAGATCAGCTGAACAGGTACATTCATATCAAAGTGGAACGTGGGTATTAGGCAATTGGATGCAAATGAAATGGCAGACAGGAATATGATGGATTATAATTAGTTTCCTGGTGTGAGAAATATGAGCGTTTATGGTCATAATTGTAATAGAATGATGGTCCTTAATTAAGACCATTTTATTTTTTATGCACAAAAAATAGCTAGCATTTTGCAATTAAAAGGTCCACATCTCAGCTGTCTTGTTAGTCTAGTCGCCGTATGCTGGTATTCATCTCATTGGATATATGTATATATATATATATATATATATATATATATATATATATATAACGTCATAAAATATAATGGTACGTTATAAAAATATATGTGAATAGTGATAATATAGTAAAACGTATTCACCTTGTTGGGACATCCGCGTTTAATTCGATACAAATAATACACGAGCATGTAGAGCGAGTTTGATATATTTAATATAATCAGGACAGACGTTTCGACCATTACATAATCCCTTCCATCATATATTTTTTTCCAGGCGGTATTAACAGAAACTTCCTGATTCCATGCGCTATACGTCACGTGCTGATAGTGAGCGGAATCTCTCTGCAGCCCCTGGCGGTGTTTGTATGATTAGCGGCATCCATCAAGCCGCCTTTAATTGGTGGCTTTCTGTGCGCCGCCCGTTAATTCGGGTCACCACAGTTGTATCTGCGCCGCCCACACGGACCGGGTCTGTACCCGTGACTGGCGGCGGGCGGCGGGCGGCGGGCGGCGGGCGGCGGGCCGACCTTCCGGGAAGCATAGATTGGCAATTACCAGACAGACGACCACCGCCTGGTCCCCCACCACCACCCCCTGGTCCCCCGACCACCGCCTGGTCCCCCGACCACCGCCTGGTCCCCCACCACCGCCTGGTCCCCCGACCACCGCCTGGTCCCCCGACCACCGCCTGGTCCCCCACCACCACCCCCTGGTCCCCCGACCACCGCCTGGTCCCCCGACCACCGCCTGGTCCCCCACCACCGCCTGGTCCCCCGACCACCGCCTGGTCCCCCGACCACCGCCTGGTCCCCCGACCACCGCCTGGTCCCCCACCACCACCCCCTGGTCCCCCGACCACCGCCTGGTCCCCCGACCACCGCCTGGTCCCCCACCACCGCCTGGTCCCCCGACCACCGCCTGGTCCCCCGACCACCGCCTGGTCCCCCACCACCGCCTGGTCCCCCACCACCGCCTGGTCCCCCGACCACCGCCTGGTCCCCCACCACCACCCCCTGGTCCCCCGACCACCGCCTGGTCCCCCGACCACCGCCTGGTCCCCCACCACCGCCTGGTCCCCCGACCACCGCCTGGTCCCCCGACCACCACCGCCTGGTCCCCCACCACCACCGCCTGGTCCCCCACCACCACCACCTGGTCCCCGACCACCGCCTGTTCCCCCACCACCACCTGGTCCCCGACCACCGCCTGGTCCACCACCACCGCCTGGTCCCCCACCACCACCGCCTGGTCCCCCACCACCACCACCTGGTCCCCGACCACCGCCTGTTCCCCCACCACCGCCTGGTCCCCCACCACCGCCTGGTCCCCGACCACCGCCTGGTCCCCCACCACCGCCTGGTCCCCCACCACCACCGCCTGGTCCCCCACCACCACCACCTGGTCCCCGACCACCGCCTGTTCCCCGACCACCGCCTGGTCCCCCGACCACCGCCTGGTCCCCCGACCACCGCCTGGTCCCCCGACCACCGCCTGGTCCCCGACCACCGCCTGGTCCCCCACCACCGCCTGGTCCCCCACCACCACCGCCTGGTCCCCCACCACCACCACCTGGTCCCCGACCACCGCCTGGTCCCCCAACACCACCGCCTGGTCCCCCAACACCACCGCCTGGTCCCCCAACACCACCGCCTGGTCCCCGACCACCACCGCCTGGTCCCCCGACCACCGCCTGGTCCCCGACCACCACCGCCTGGTCCCCCGACCACCGCCTGGTCGGGGTTTTCCCCTCATCCGGTCTGACGGTTTACCCCCGCGTCGCCTCTAGTGAGGACGTTATGTAGTTACTGCACCCTTGGCACCGTTCTGTATATATGGCACACCTCTCACGAGGACGTTATGTTGTTACTGCACCCCTCACGAGGACGTTTTGTAGTTACTGCACCTCTCACGAGGACGTTATGTTGTTACTGCACCCCTCACGAGGACGTTTTGTAGTTACTGCACCTCTCACGAGGACGTTATGTTGTTACTGCACCCCTCACGAGGACGTTTTGTAGTTACTGCACCTCTCACGAGGACGTTATGTAGTTACTGCACCCCTCACACTACACCGTTCTATACCCCACCGGGTGGACAGCAATGATTAATCTGTTCACCCTCTTGGTTGCCTTGCCTCCTCGTGGTGCAGACAAGATATGCTTGCATGCAAGTATAACGAAAGCAGGGTGGGGAGTTAGCTCAGTGGTAAAGAGCACTGGACTTGTAATCCCAAGGTTGATGGACTTTGTTGATTTGAGTCCGACTGCAGCCACTTTTCTTCTTCATCCCCAGCAGTGGTAGATTTACTGCTATATCAAAGGCCTCCTTTGGTATCCTTCTCATACCATGTCTATGTGGTGTGGGGAGTAAAAGAACTCTCACTTCGGTAAATGTGAAACACAATCTCACAAGGACGTTATGTAGCTACTGCTCCCCTCAGAGTTCACCGGCTGTATATCCAGAGATGTCAGATTTCCATTTTTTTCCTCGAAATCTACTGTTTCGTATTCATTATATATAGTCGGTTTCCCTTGCGTCAAACAAAGATGATACTGATTTAGCCTCATTTACGCCATATTTGTCTCAGCAAATGACTTCAGGGATTTTCCTCCAGGGCCGCTGACATCCCTGAATATCAGTAAACTTACCCTAAAGGAAGACATTTCTAAGCGATGTGCTCGACCCGATGCAGTCGCTGGAGCTTCACACATGGCTCTGGTCTGTTTTATCTGTCCACAGTTTGTTGTGGCCTTGTTCTGGTGGTTGTGAGTAGTTAAGTTATTGTCTGAGACAAGGCTTAGTGGTGTAATCACGCCCAAAGTCATCGTGTGCCCTTACACCCCCACACCCCCACACCCCACCACACGCACCCCACCTGGCAGGTTCCAGGCTGCCTCGTTTAGAAGACCTTGACACCTCACCTGAAGGTTACTCAATGAAATATGTTCTCCGACATTTTACGGAGGTCAGGTGTACACCCTCACCTTCCTTCAACTCACCTCCGCTGTACGAGCTGTGCCTACACCCTACACCCCACACACACACCTTCACTCCACACACACACACACACCTTCACTCCACACACACACACACCTTCACTCCACACACACACACACACCCCACACCTACACCCCCCACACACACCTTCACTCCACACCCCACACACACACCCCACACACACACCTTCACCCCACACCCCACACACACACCTTCACCCCACACCCCACACACACACCTTCACTCCACACCCCACACACACCCCCCACACACACACACCCCACATACACACCCCACACACACACCCCACACACACACCTTCACCCCACACCCTACACCCCACACCCCACACACACACACCACACACACACACCCCACACACACACCCCACACACACACCCCACACCTACACCCCACACCTACACCCCACACCTACACCCCACACACACACCCCACACACACCCCACACCTACACCCCACTCCTACACCCCACACACACACCCCACACACACCCCACACCTACACCCCACACCTACACACCCCACACCTACACCCCACACACCTACACCCCACACACACACCCCACACCTACACCCCACACCTACACCCCACACCTACACACCAAACACCTACACCCCACCCCTACACCCCACACACCTACACCCCACACCTACACCCCACACACACTCCACACACACACCCCCCACACACACCCCACACACACACCCCCGACACACACACCCCACACCTACACCCCACACACACACCCCACACCTACACCCCCCACACCTACACCCCACACACACACCCCACACCTACACCTACACCCCACACACACACCCCACTCCCACACCCCACACACCTACACCCCACACCTACACCCCACACACACACACCCCACTCCCACACCCCACCCACACCCCCACCCGTCGTTTGGGAACTGTGCTGTTGAAAAATATAATTTTTCCCGTCCTAGACCTGTCTTGCTGGGTCTCCCAGGTGACTGTAATAACACGAGTAGATGCATGCTGGGTGAGGTCTGCAAGACGATCTATAAGTGTCTCCTCAGGAGGGCAACTTCGGTATGACAGATAGGGTACATTTTAAACGTAGAATAAATCATGTACTAGGAGCAAATGGTATGTTCATCATTGATGAATGAGCCTGCAATTGTAAATCAATAAGAACAAAAGGTTTGGGTTATATTTAGTCTATAGATAGTTTACCCGAGTCTGACAGCTGACAGCTCACCGACTCGCCGTCCTCAGCCCGCAGGCACATAGCTATTGCGCCATGAGGGTGGCCATCTTGCACCTCGCCAATATCCAAAACACCAGGTGGCGGGACCAATTATCAAAGGATTTTATCCAAATTATTTTTGGGGGCTTGCCATAGCGGAGTTTTAGCCTTGTCTCAATATTATCTATAGATTATAACAACTGATAACAGTGGTTGTACTATACACCTGTGCCTCAAAATACTCCAAATACCAACCTCTACTATGCAAGTGGAACTTTAGGCGAAGCAGTGTAGTGTGCCGGTATGCCGGCATACCGGCACGCTTTGAGGTCAAATAGTCTCCAAGCGGCTGTTGTGTTATGCGTTGCGCTGAATACCTCTGCGTGGAGAGTTATGATGACGCATGCGCATGGTGCGTAGCATAAAACAACTTCCGCACTACCAGCACAGTTTCATTTCGGCTTCGACATCGACTTATTTTGGTAAGTTATTAAATAATTACGAATATTTAGAGGTGTATAGTACAAGTGAAACTTGTTAACCTAAGTGGGACGGGTCCTCGTACCTTGTTTCTTTCGCTAAATCTTAGATAGATTTAGCGAAAGAAACGCGGTACGACGACCCGTCCCACTTAGTATAACTAGTTTCCCTTAAGTCCCCGACTTCAGTAGCGCTATCTTACAATTTGCTGGCGGATGATGGGGGAACTAGCAATCACTCTGTGCCCTATAGGTACGGTGCGGTGCCGGCATCCTGAACGTCAAAATGCGGCATCCTGAATGTCAAATGCGGCATCGTGAGACTAATATATCAATCCGCGCAGTGCCAGGTAAAGCCTTCCGCGCCGAGTTCCCCCGTTACGCTTACCTCAAAGCAGTACCACCTGTAAACCTACCCACAAAGTTAACGCAATCATCTCACCCCTGCTATTTTTGTCCCATACGTTTAACGTTGAGAACTCGTTCTCCATGCCCCTACAAGTATTGCAGTCCTTTTCTCATGGCCCATATTCTGTGTGTGATCCATTCTTTTAGTATGCACAGGGGTGAGATAAATACAGAAAGCAACTCGTTTTGGTGAAAGTCATGGTTCTCCAACTCATTTGAATGCTACGTGATATTCACTCAGCTGTTGCCTTGTTCATATCACTCCGCATCAAACTCGTGATAATTCTGACCAAACCTTGTTGGTTTCTTCTTTAGTACTTCATGCCAGACGTAATGTGGATCATTGATCTTTAAAACTATGAATATAGGACTGTATTTGGGTTATTTTCCCCTGGGTCAAATCAAGTAAAGTTACGCTTACCTCAAAGCAGTACCACCTGTAAACCTACCCACAAAGTTAACGCAATCATCTCACCCCTGGTATTTTTGTCCCATAGGTTTTAACATTGAGAACTCTTTCTCCATGCCCCTACAAGTATTGCAGTCCATTCTCCATGGTCAATATCCTGTGTGTTGTCCATCCTTTTAGTGTGTACAGGGGTGAGATAAATACAGAAAACAACTCGTTTTGGTCAAAGTCGTTGTTTTCCGACTCGTTTGATTGCTATGTGAAATTCACTTGGCTGTCGCCTCGTTCGTATCACTCCGCGTCAAACTCGTGATCAAATTTACAAATCAAGTAAAAGCACTGTTCTGAGAGCCACCAAATGGGAACACTTTGGTACATTAATTTGTCATAGCTTCTCGTATGTTGGTCGTTCATAAATATACCTAGGCGGGCCTCAGGCCTGGCTCTAGGCCTGGCCTCAGGCGGGCCTCAGGCCTGGCTCTAGGCCTGGCTCTAGGCCTGGCTCTAGGCCTGGCTATAGGCGGGCCTCAGGCCTGGCTCTAGGCCTGGCTCTAGGCCTGGCTCTAGGCCTGGCTATAGGCGGGCCTCAGGCCTGGCTCTAGGCCTGGCCTCAGGCCTGGCTCTAGGCCCGCCTCAGGCCTGGCCTCAGGCGGGCCCTACACGTGGTCCACACCTCACCGGGAGGTACCCGGCACGTTGTCAGCGGGTGACGCTACAACCCTGGAGGGGGATCCCAGTCCTTGACGGGCCGTCTGGAGGTTAAGGGCACCTGCCCCCGCCCCGGAGCGCCAATGGTAACCATGGCTACACGAATGTCGTCTGCCCCGACCGGTAACCCGAGCCATCAGGTGGCGCCCCCACCGGCGCCGCCCGCTACTTTACGGCCGCCTCTGGTGAACCTTGTGTCATAGATCTCCGTGCGCGTGCGCGGGGGAGGGGGGGGGGCGAGGGGGGGGTGCACGTGTGTCAGTGTGTGTGTGTGTGTGTGTGGGGGGGGGGGGGGCGGTGAGTTGGGCGTGTGTAGAACGAGCGCTCACTGTATACACACTCACAGCCCAGGACGGACGTATTGACTCCACTCCACACATAAACGCAGCTCAGGACGGTCGCACCTACTTCACATGTAGACTGACAGCCTGGATGGTCGCACCTACTTCACATGTAGACTGACAGCCTGGACGGTCGCACCTACTTCACATGTAGACTGACAGCCTGGACGGTCGCACCTACTTCACATGTAAACTGACAGCCTGGACGGTCGCACCTACTTCACATGTAGACTGACAGCCTGGATGGTCGCACCTACTCCTACTTCACATGTGAACCCAGAGCTCAGAATGGTTGTACCTACTTCACATGTAATCCCACAAGGCAGGATAGTCCTACATTCCCTACTTCACACCTAAACTCACAGCTGTTGTGGGTGTGACAACCACCATATCGGATACGTTTCTGTTGTGGGTGTGACAACCACCATATCGGATACGTTTCTGTTGTGGGTGTGACAACCACCATATCGGATACGTTTCTGTTGTGGGTGTGACAACCACCATATCGGATACGTTTCTGTTGTGGGTGTGACAACCACCATATCGGATACGTTTCTGTTTTGGGTGTGTCAACCACCATATCGGATACGTTTCTGTTGTGGGTGTGACAACCACCATATCGGATACGTTTCTTTGGTTCTGTCACAGTCCGTGGTTCTGTGGGTGGATTTGGATACCATCCCGCTGCAAATCAGGTCGGTGGTTTAGGTTTTTTCCCATCCGTTTATTTGTGCGTTTCGCTTTGAGATATGTGTTTTTTATTGTTTAGCTAATATCTAGTTATGTGTCTACATCATATCTGTTATCCACCTAATACATAGTGCCCATAGAATACACATGGGCAGCGTGTATCTACATACCCGGAGCATACAGATATATCCACCTAATACATAGTGCCCATAGAATACACATGGGCAGCGTGTATCTACATACCCGGAGTATACAGATATATCCACCTAATACATAGTGCCCATAGAATACACATGGGCAGCGTGTATCTACATACCCGGAGCATACAGATATATCCACCTAATACATAGTGCCCATAGAATACACATGGGCAGCGTGTATCTACATACCCGGAGCATACAGATATATCCACCTAATACATAGTGCCCATAGAATACACATGGGCAGCGTGTATCTACATACCCGGAGCATACAGATATATACACCTAATACACAGTGTCCATAGAAAACACATAGATTGTTTATCACCATCCCGGAGCATACAGATATATCCACCTAATACATAGTGCCCATAGAATACACATGGGCAGCGTGTATCTACATACCCGGAGCATACAGATGTATCCATCTAATATATAGTGTCCACAGAAAACACATGAGTAGCGTGTCTCACCATACCTGGAGCATACAGATTATATATGTTGTATGCTCCGGGCTGCAAAAGCTAGTGCATACGGAAAAATAGTGCATACCTAAATGAACTAATATCAGTACGCCACTTGTCAGGAGAAGGCTGATGATAAATACAGTATTGACTGGTTTCATTTAGAAGCCGTTGTCTGCTACATGGAGTTGCCCATGTGCAATATACTTACATACGCTCGGATATTACTACGCGTCAACTCCTCGGAGCATATACGACCGCTTGTATCTGAATCCAGTCAATATTGTGTATACCGTCTGGAGACCAGGCTACTAACGCGACTAACGAGCAGGCAGTTTTTTCTAACGGAGTGACACCTTTCCAACCCACTGCCAAGCAGTTGAGAAATGGAACCCCAACCGGCGGGAGACTTTTACACCAGAATAGTGTGTAAACAGACGAGACTCCGAACCGTTTGAATGGGAATAATATCGTCTCCGCGCTGCCTCGGTCTCATGATATTCATACAAGGTGGTTATGATTATTAACAAATTCTTGATAATTACTTTCACTCGCTGTCATCACTATGACAGATTTAACTCGATATGATATTTGTATCTGCTACGCTTCTAACCCCCCCCCCCAAAAAAAAAAAAAAGAAAAAAAAAAAGACCCATCCACGTGAATAAGCATCAACCTGAATTCATAAATATGCCTTTCTGTATTTATAACGCGTTGTGTATGGTCCTGGCTGAGAGGGTCCTGGGCTAACTGACAGCGCCGATAACGCCGACTGCTAAGCCTCCCCGGGGGGTTCAATAAGTGCGTTTTTATCGCTGTTAATTGGCGTGGTGCAGGTGGGGGGGGGGGGGGGTTCTGACACAGGGAGGGGCGCGGGGGGCTGAGAAATGGCCCTCCTCTCATGGCTCCCTCATGGCTCTCTCATGGCTCTCTCATGGCTCTCTCATGGCTCCCTCATTGCTCTCTCGTGGCTCTCTCGTGGCTCCCTCATGGCTCTCTCATGGCTCTCTCATGGCTCTCTCATGGCTCGTACCCGTGAATAACGCTGAGGGGCGCCGGCCGGGCCTGAACCCTCTCCGGGGTCGGTACTGCTCACTATGGGGTGCTGACGGAATCCCTTCACGGACTCGTAAAGCTCTCTCGTGTACAGACGCTCTTTCGTGTACCAAAGAGCTTTTGTCACTCCGTTTTGTCAACGGAACCAGGACCTTCACCGGTTTCATCTACGAAAGTCTACAAAAGGGCTATCGTCCACAAGATCAGTTGTGGTTCTGATTCCGTGGACGAAAGCAGCTGTGACACTGTTTTCGTAGATGAAAGATACAAAATAGGTACTAAATGGGAGTGTTCCACTTGGCGCCCCATACTCGGCTGACCGGCCGTGCCTGAACCCACTCCGGGGTTAGTACACAGTGCGCGTCGCCAGCTGGGGCCCGCGGCCGGGAGGAGGAGGGCGGGGGACGGGGGGGGGCGGGGGACGGGCGGGGGACGGGAGGAGGGCGGGGGAGGGACGGGGGACGGGCGGGGGACGGGGGACGGGAGGAGGGCGGGCGGGCGGGGGACGGGCGGGGGACGGGCGGGGGACGGGCGGGGGACGGGCGGAGGACGGGCGGGGGACGGGCGGGGGACGGGCGGAGGGCGGGGGACGGGCGGGGGACGGGCGGGGGACGGGCGGGGGACGGGAGGGCGGGGGACGGGCGGAGGGCGGGGGACGGGCGGAGGACGGGGGACGGGCGGGGGACGGGGGACGGGGGACGGGGGACGGGCGGGGGACGGGCGGGGGAGTGGTCTCTCTGGGGCATGGCGATACATTAGGTCTAAGTGATTTGGTTCAGTTGTGTGTACAAACCGACCTGTGAAATATGGGCACGTCTGCTTCAAGAGGGTTTGTCAACTATAAAAGGTTTTAGGAGATTATATGTGTGATGCGGTTGACTCCTGTGATTGGAATCAATAGGCGGATGATTTCTCTTTTTATATGTTTTTTTTTATTAAGGTAATGATTCGTAACACGCACTTGGCGGTCTCTCACCTATCTTTTGGCAGTCTACAGCTCCTCTCGTGCACCTCACGATGCCGTGAAAGATCTAGAATCGGAATCTGAAAGGTCTCCGCTGTCCGCGGTAATAAGCTCTGGAGCTCTCTGAATGCTGTTAAACGCGGGTGTGATCTAAATGGTCTCAATCTGAATGAAACAACAATAAAACAACATGTACATGTTGGTTTAACTCTCCGTGTGGTGAAAATACTCTCACTATCAAGGAAGCTTAGACATATCTCCGGGTCACCATTGATGAACAAACAATTATACAATCATAGTATGTGAACGGGAGGATTTTCAAGTCACAGACATTTAGGACCTCTATATACCAGGCTGTTGCCCATCCACAAAGTAACACTTTAACCTCTTTTAGAAGTTATGTTATTCTTTATTGGCGGGGTGAACTCAAAAGATCGTCTTCTTAGCTGTGGAGGAATATCTACTAAAAACCGACGGATCTGAGATCTGGTAGTCCAAGGGACTAAGCCCGTCTTGCATTCAGTCAGAAGGCATTCATATACATTTCAAGCATAAACAAGACGCACTTCTCCGTTTGTAGGTATCCCTATCAATGACATTGTTCATCCATGCCCCTTAACCATCAAAGATATCTTAGGAAGGATTTCACAAACAAATAAGCAACTGTTTTGTTTCTTATTGTCAGTTTAGTGGCATTTCTGCACAAGACCTAATCACAATAACACCAACATGTCAATTTCTATTTTTAGTTGCTATTCCGATGTGAATTAGGTCGGTGTTTACTCCACTTCGCTGAGGTAAATGTGAAAGGTTCAGTGGCGGTCTTACCCGGCAAGAAAAACCAGACAATGGAAACACCAAGAAGTGACTGAGATAGTTGACCCTGTGTCTGAACCTCTGTGTGGTTCACACAATCCTATTAAACTCAATTAGGAACATTAGACAATCGTATGTAAGCTCCTTTAACAAACTTCCCCCCCAGACAGTGAGCTTTTTAAGTCACGCTAACTACATTCCCATCAGACAGGCATATGTTCTTTGTTGCCCGTAACTCGGAACGCGAGTTCCCGCCTCAGGGCGGAGGTGATGTGTCATGATCTGAACCGGGCCTTTTTAGAAGCAGACCCTTCTTTGAAGTAATCACCGCTAGTTTTCCCCTTAATACGTCAAAGCCATGTGAGTGAGACTGGGGGCGTGTTGGCCCACCCGCATCACACAATCCAATTTGCCATATCTGTGGGTGCTAATAGCTGCTACGTGGAGTGCGCCCACGTACTTAGAGACAAATGCGGGTAGGTATCGCAGTCCCTACAATCTATACTCGCAAACTAAATCTTAAACAGGTGCTATCAACTGATTTCATGAAAATATTGCAGTTTCCCATAGACACCAATACTGAAGTACTTGGCTTCTCCAGATAGCCTTCCCATAGAAGTTAGTAGGTGACATAGTATTTTTTTAGCATTTCTCATTTGTACATGTTCCCAACTATCATAATCCAGAATTATTTGAAGATAGCAAGAGAACATCAGTGTCATTTAGCAACAAAGTCAAAATATTGCAGTTTCCCATAGACACCAATAGTTATGCACTTACATTTCCAGATGGGCTTCTTATAGAAGTTACTACCATGACATGCATTTCTTATTGCATTTTCTATTCGCTGATATCTGAAACTTATATTATCCAGATAAATATTATTTGCAAAAATCAATAGAATTTATAAATCACCCAACTACCAGCATTTGTCTTAAACAGTAAACATGCCCCTAGACTGGCTCCAGTCCCTGCATCCTATGTCTACTCTCCTCGCTGGGATACTGGCTCCAGTCCCTGCATCCTCTGTCTACTCTCCTCGCTGGGATACTGGCTCCAGTCCCTGCATCCTATGTCTACTCTCCTCGCTGGGATACTGGCTCCAGTCCCTGCATCCTATGGCTACCCTCCTCACTGTGATACAGGCTCCAGTTCCTGCATCCTATGTCTACTCTCCTCACTAGGATGACAACACAGGCAGCCAGGGATCTGGAAGAGGGGAGGGGGAGGGGTAGGAGAAGGTGTAGGGTTACAGGGAGCGGCATGGGGCCATAAACAGGAGATTCTGTTCATAGTGGACACGTCTTTGAAGGATACATACTTTAATGAACTTTATTCTGATTGTGATTAATCATTTGATGAATGTTCATAATCAAAGACTTGAGCAAGTCTAACGTGCCCCTTATAAACTGACGGAGGTAATCGTCTTAGCAGTAAACGTGCCCCTCGTTCCCGTACACCGGCTTTATAATACACATTGCGGCCTGATGTCATGTTAATATCGCATGTTAAACTGATGGAGGTAATCGTCTTAGCAGTAAACGTGCCCCTCGTTCCCCTACACCGGGCTTTATAATACAGATTGCGGCCTGATGTCATGTTAATATCGCATGTTAAACTGATGGAGGTAATCGTCTTAGCAGTAAACGTGCCCCTCGTTCCCGTACACCGGGCTTTATAATACAGATTGCGGCCTGATGTCATGTTAATATCACGTGTTAAACTGACGGAGGTAATTGTCGGCTGCGTCCCGGAACCCGGGAGCGTCTCGCGCGGCGTCCTTCCTCGTGTGGAGAGAAGGCTCTGATTCCGTTCTGCGTGTTTGGAGACTGACGAGTGACGCAGTGAGGCGGGATGCGGGCGGCGCACGGCCAGGATGCAGGATGCGGGATGCAGGATGCGGCCGACTTACCAGCGTACTGCGTCATAATAGTCGCCACACACGGCACACCAGAGGGCGGGAAGCGCCAAGCTAGCATGCAGGTCAACTTAGAGTGCTGGCTCCACCAACACGCAAGATTTATTTTATTATTGAAAAAAGACGCCTCTCACCAAGGTTTCAAGACAGAGTGAGATTTGTCATGATTTGGTTGTCTGGTTAAATCTTGCCTGGATGGCTGAATCTTGTCTGGCTAAATCTTGCTAGGTTCTGAATAATCGCTCGCATATTTGCCGCGATGCATCGGTCTGGTTGAGCACCTTCGCCGTGTTCTTGTCGCGATATGCCGCGATATGCCGCGATATGTCGGCAATAGATCGTGAGGCATCGCTGTGGTAAAGCACTAAAACAGACACAGAACTAATTTCATTATTCATGATTATAAATGAAACTAACTAAATATCTCAGACAGGTCCCCTCTCATACTGCCAGTTTTTACTTGATATATTTCTGCCGATCTAATTGATACTTAAGGATGTTCTTGTTAATTCTATGCATACGGGATACCCTGGCAGGGGGTGTCGTCCAACAAGACCCTTTTCTGAAGGCCAACGGGAATATGGACAATGTGTGTGAACCTTAAGACATTTTATTCAGCGATTCTGAACGAGAATAAAATTATCGTCATGAACGAGACTTGTGCGGGACGAGGATTTATGAGTATTCTACGAGACTGTCTTAGGACATATGGTAAGGCCATAAAGTCTCGTTCGTCGACATTATTAAACGAGCCCCTGATTCAGGGTTTCAGGGAGCGACACTAACTAAAGATCAACATGACTTTCACGATCGCCGGGAGTTTCTCCGAAACGTGGCCGGCTGGGCTCTCAAGGACTGCCGCGTAATAATCGGCGGCGATGGGAGGTTTCTCCCGCGGGTCACTGGGGGCAGGGTGTCCAGTTTGTCGGCCGATCTGTAGTCGGGTAAAATCCATTCTCTGTCTGAGAACCAGGCCAGGGTCAGTCACATACCTCACCAGATAACGACCGGACTCGACTGGCTCCAGTCCCTGCATCCTGTAGCTACCCTCCTCGCTGGGATACAGGATACAGGCTCCAGTCCCTGCATCCTATGGCTACCCTCCTCACTGGGATACAGGATACTGGCTCCAGTCCCTGCATGCTATGGCTACCCTTCTCACTGGGATACAGGAGACTGGCTCCAGTCCCTGCATCCTGTAGCTACCCTCCTCGCTGGGATACAGGATACAGGCTCCAGTCCCTGCATCCTATGGCTACCCTCCTCACTGGGATACTGGCTCCAGTCCCTGCATCCTATGGCTACCCTCCTCACTGGGATACTGGCTCCAGTCCCTGCATCCTATGTCTACCCTCCTCACTGGGATACAGGCTCCAGTCCCTGCATCCTGTGGCTACCCTCCTCACTGGGATACAGTCCCTGCATCCTATGGCTACCCTCCTCGCTGGGATACTGGCTCCAGTCCCTGTCCTATGGCTACCATCTTTACTGGGATACAGGCTCCAGTCCCTGTCCTATGGCTACCCTCCTTGTTGGGATATAGGAGATTGGTACATTGCTGGGAGATTGATACCCTCTCATTTTGGTCTTCATGGAGTCACAGGCAAAATTTATTGCTAAGACAACATAGGCGGCCAGGGAACTGGAGGAGGGGAGGGGGGGGGAGGGGTAGGAGGAAGTATAGGGTTACAGGGAGCTTGGGGCCATAAACAGGAGATTCTGTTCCTAGTGGACAAGTCTTTGATTCATGGACCAGTCAGAGAAGGATGCATACTTTAATGAACTTTATTCTGATAGTGTTTAATCATTTAATGAATGTTCCTAATCACTGACTTGAGCAGGTCTACGGCCGGCCCGACACGGTTCCGCGCCCGCCGACCATCGATCTGTGGCCGCCTCCGTGGATATTGCGCGGTTTAATTTAACATGTTTACTGTTTCACAGCAGTATCATATTCCTCCTCCCGCACACTGCCGACTTTCTTCCATGGGAACTGAAATAGAAAATGGAAGTGTTTGTCACTATAAGGAAGTTAATAGGTTTTTTATTCCTGGATTCTACATATTACGGTAGGCATCGGGAGGAATGAACTCCCGACCTTTACACTCACGGGTTAGTGAACCTCCTTGAATTACATTTGACAGTTTCCTGTGTACTGGGAACGCCTAACCAGATTCAAGTGGGACCTACAAAAGGGGAGCATATAGTAAAGTGTATTATCTCACCCCTGGTGTTTTTACCCATACACTTAACATTGGAGACTCGTATCCAACGCCCATTGAGTATCTAGGAAAAATATTCAATGGAGGACTATGTCGCAAAGGTTAGCCCATTAGTCAATATGAAGGGTGAGATAAATTCAGAAACCTATTTATGTTTATTGTCAGAGCTTGATCCCATCTCATATGAATCGCTACGTAATTCACGCGGCTTCGCCTTGTGAATTACTACGCGATTCAACTCAATGGGATACAAGGTCTGACCCTAAACTTTGATAGGTTCCCTTGATATTAACCAAAATTGTGAAAGCAAACATGCTTTATATGAGGAAACCGGAATCCTAAGTTCAAGCCATGCATAACAAATTCAAACTGCACCGAGAGCGATCACTATCAAAGGGCGCCCTACAGTTGAGTTAAAGATTAAAAGGTTAGCGGGGGTTTGAAGCTTCTGCTACATCAAGTACTCCATTTGGCATGCGGCACCGGCATCGGTTTGACAGCTCGGGCTGTTTACAGCGATACGATCTCAGGAGATCCGCCGGCAGTGTGGCCGATAAAGGGCGTTTTACACTGCTGGTTTATTACTAGATATACATGATATTACCACAATAGACAAACACAATGTTACCACAGTGTTGATTTGCATGGTGGTATTCTCCAAGTAGTTGACACGTAGATATACTAGATGACACTATAATATCCGAGCCAATGCGAGGATATTGCCTAGTGTCAACTACAAGGAGAATAATTCCATGCAGAGCAAAATCATGATAATATTGTAATTATTATCCAACTTTCCAAAAAAAAGTTATCAAAGGAAACACAAAACAGCTATTTTGGGTTTCCTTTGATAACCTTCTTTCGATTAAGAGACAGCTCACCAGAGACGGAGTATAGCCGCTCGGAGCAGCATGGTCAACTCACCAGAGACGGAGTATAGCCGCTCGGAGCAGCATGGTCAACTCACCAGAGACGGAGTATAGCCGCTCGGAGCAGCATGGTCAAGTCACCAGAGACGGAGTATAGCCGCTCGGAGCGGCATGGTCAACTCACCAGAGACGGAGTAAAGCCGCTCGGAGCGGCGTGGTCAACTCACCAGAGACGGAGTATAGCTGCTCGGAGCAGCATGGTCAACTCACCAGAGACGGAGTATAGCTGCTCGGAGCAGCATGGTCAACTCACCAGAGACGGAGTATAGCCACTCGGAGCAGCATGGTCAACTCACCAGAGACGGAGTATAGCCGCTCGGAGCAGCATGGTCAACTCACCAGAGACGGAGTATAGCCGCTCGGAGCAGCATGGTCAACTCACCAGAGACGGAGTATAGCCGCTCGGAGCAGCATGGTCAACTCACCAGAGACGGAGTATAGCCGCTCGGAGCAGCATGGTCAACTCACCAGAGACGGAGTATAGCCGCTCGGAGCAGTTTGATTTAGGGTCAACTCACCAGAGACGGAGTATAGCCGCTCGGAGCAGCATGGTCAACTCACCAGAGACGGAGTATAGCCGCTCGGAGCAGCATGGTCAACTCACCAGAGACGGAGTATAGCCGCTCGGAGCAGCATGGTCAACTCACCAGAGACGGAGTATAGCCGCTCGGAGCAGCATGGTCAACTCACCAGAGACGGAGTATAGCCGCTCGGAGCAGCATGGTCAACTCACCAGAGACGGAGTATAGCCGCTCAGAGCAGCATGGTCAACTCACCAGAGACGGAGTATAGCCGCTCAGAGCAGCATGGTCAACTCACCAGAGACCGAGTATAGCGGCTCGGAGCAGCTCACTGTCAGGTCCGATCTGCTGGAGCGACTCAAGACGGAGACCACACTGACTCCAGGTAGGACACCCCGCGAGGAGTTGGCAGCTCATACAGTACACTCCACCCTGTGACCCGCCGAGCGCGGACCACTCCGAGCAGATCCGAGCAGACCCGAGCAGATCCGAGCAGCTCAAAACAGACCCGAACAGCTCAAAACAGATCCGAGCAGCTCAAAACAGACCCGAACAGCTCAAAACAGACCCGAACAGCTCCGAGCAGCCAGAGCAGATCCGAACAGCCCCGACCAGCTCCGAGCAGCCCCGACCAGCTCCGAGCAGCCCCGACCAGCTCCGAGCAGACCCGAACAGATCCGAGCAGCTCCGAGCAGACCCGAACAGATCCGAGCAGATCCGAGCAGCCACGAGCAGCTCCGAACAGCCCCGAGCAGCTCCGAGTAGCTTCGAGCAGCCCCGAGCAGCACCAAAGACTTCCGAGCAGCTCCGAGCAGGCAGCTCTGATGAATCATGGCTATACGCAGTGTGCGCGAAGTGTGA
Source organism: Alentia gelatinosa (assembly GCA_950022655.1). Lineage (NCBI taxonomy): Eukaryota > Metazoa > Annelida > Polychaeta > Phyllodocida > Polynoidae > Alentia > Alentia gelatinosa. The sequence continues at coordinate 535,439 of OX465588.1, read as the reverse complement.
AGTCTCTGATCCGCACTTACACACCCCGCCTACAGCGTTTACACGGATCACCTATAACTACTATACAACCTCGACCTGCGTCATCTGTATTAAACAATTCTATGTCCCTGACTTAAGGAAAGAGTCCTCATCCTTCCCCTAATAAAAAACGCCGTGGGCTTAACATTGGGTCACTCTATTATGGCGATCTGCAAAAAAAGTGTTGTTTTTTTGCACAAGACTAAAATGGCTAATCATCATAAGTCATGGAGACGGATGAATACTAAGCTGAACTTGAGTTGGCCTTGTCAGTTTTATCGCACTCCGGTCAGGTCTGCTTCTCACTACGCTCAGCTAACGCCTCGCCCAGTAATTCGCGACCTGCCCGTCGTGTGATAAACACTCACACTGCGAACTCTCGTTCAGTTTCTACTAATTCTCAACCCACAGCTGCGGTACAGGAAGGTCACACAAATTGAGATCTCAGAGTGTATGTTGTTATTTTCCTTCTCACTGGTATTGTGAGAGCACCAGTAGAAAAGCTAATTGAATAAAGACAAGAAGAACTCCGGCAAAGCGCCTGAGGCGGGGATGAAAATAGGGGTAGGCGCCCGCGGGGTGCGCCGTGAGGGTGACGGTAGACACACTGAGCCCCCGGAGCTGGCCCGCACGCCGGGCTCCCCCCGACACCGCCCCGACACCGCCCCGACACCGCCCCGACACCGCCCCGACACCGCCCCGACACCGCCCCGACACCGCCCCGACACCGCCCCGACACCGCCCCGACACCGCCCCGACACCGCCCCGACACCGCCCCGACACCGCCCCGACACCGCCCCGACACCGCCCCGACACCGCCCCGACACCGCCCCGACACCGCCCCGACACCGCCCCGACACCGCCCCGACACCGCCCCGACACCGCCCCGACACCGCCCCGACACCTTCTCTCCGCTCGCCGTCTTCTTGTCTTTGTTGATTATAGATGGGGCTGCGCCGCTCTCCTGGGTACACTGCGGCGCTGGTGATGAGGTAATATTTCGGTCACCTCGTCAGGTGTGCTTACACTCTCCCACCAGAGACTTAGGGTGGTACGCGTACAGGTGACAGGAAACGGAACATCTGATTGGAGATTACGCCGGTTCTTACACAGGGACGTATTAACTATAGCTACAGTGACGTCATCTTACACAGGGACGTATTAAGCATAGTTACCGTGACGTCATCTTACACAGGGAACGTATTAACTATGGCCTACAGTGACGTCATTAGTTTCCGCTCTATCCGCAACCCACATGACGTCATTTCCGGTTGTCATCCATAATGAAGACGTTGCCCTCAGTTAAGTAAGTTCGGTTATATTTATTAATGTTTATTAATACCACCAGAATGCAAAGCCAGGTCTATGGCTAGGTCCTGGAATACATGTTTGTCACTGCAGGGTAGATTGGTTTTGAGGATGGATATTCCTCATTTCCTTGGTCGGCTGGAAATAGTTCCGGAAGAGACGCTTCACTTCATACTTTCATAAGCAGCCTTAAACAGAGGAAACGGAAATTGCAGGGAGTGACTGGTGCCGGGCCTTTCAGCCTGTGTTTTTCTCTGGTCCCTCTCATTGGGGACTCCCGGTAACAGCATTCACTTATACCTACAAAGTCCCAGTGGGAAGCTTTATAAATGCTGACTATATCTGGCTGGGGTTTGAGTGACTCACCGCGGAGTATGTGAACTCTGAGTCCACGTGGAGTATGACGTTCACACGCCGTGTTTATTACGACTGTCAGGTGTGCCGTGCGGGGGATACTGCCGAGACGTCTACTACCTGCTGGGGCGGACAGCGGTGAGCAATCTGTTCACCCTGTGGTCGCCTCGTCTCCGCGTGGTGCAGGCTGGATATGCCTGCATGCTAGCATGACTAAAGCGACCGGGGCGGGGAGTTAGCACTGGACGCATAATCCCAAGGCCGTTGGAGTTTGTGGGTTTGAGTCTCACTGCAGCCACTTCTCCTTCACCCCCAGCAGTGGTAGATTTACCGCTAGATCAAAGGCCAATCCTTCTCATACCATGTCTGTGTGGTGTGGTGTACAGCCACCTTTCTCCTTCATCCCCAGTAGTGGTAGATTTACCGCTAGATCAAAGGTCAATCCTTCTCATACCATGTCTATGTGGTGTGATGTACAGCGACCTTTCTCCTTCACCCCCAGCAGTGGTAGATTTACTGCTATATCAAAGGCCAGTCCTTCTCATACAATGTCTATTTGGAGTGGGAAATAAAAGAACTCTCACCTCGGTTACTGTGTAGGGGTGAGATTCCATCCTATATGTATCTCATAGATTTGGTCAAACCCAAACGAAATCTAATAGAACATATTGGACTAAACAAACACACAAACTACCTCCCACTGTTACCTGTGTTCTGTGTGTGATAGGTAGACGGACGGTAGGAGAACTACCTTTAATAATGACAGATTCTGTTGTCATCGTGTTATCTAATTAACACTTTGTATCTGGCAGAAGTATAAAGAGCATTTCATACGTGTTGTCAATGTTTGCTATAGTGCCAATGTTCATGTCCATCATGTTACCTCTGTTTCTGTCTCCGTCTTGAAACTATTAATCTTCTGGACAAATCAGGAAATCATGTCGAATTCATACTTTTGTAGAATTTCCATCATCTTGGCTCCAGATGTAAGCTATGATCATGTGTGTTGAATTCCACTTCTTCCCTATAAGAGATGATGAGCATAGAATTCCAAACGCCACGACCATGAAGTAATGACTAGGGGGGTTCTAATATGGTCATACCCGTGTCTCGACGAAATAAATGCATCAGTATGAGAATGGTTAGTTCTACAACAGATGGTGTAAATTGCTCTCTAAGCTGCTTTATTTTATTAAGGTGGCTGCCTCTCACTAAGCCTCGTCATTTGAGTCCCGGTCACAGTTTTAGATTCATGTACATCGTGTGATACATTCCAACAGGCCATGATGCGAACCTTTGCTCTACCATGTAAAAAACGCCCTGTTGACTTTAGCCCATTTTAGACATGTGTGATACATACGCAGCACAACTCGGACCATCTGAGAGCCGCCAGCCTGTTACACGCGTCTCACATCACTCACCGCCTCACTCACCGCCTCACTCACCGCCTCACTCACCGCGCCTCACACCCCGCCTCACACCCCGCCTCTCACCCCGCCTCTCACCCCGCCTCACACCCCGCCTCACACCCCGCCTCACACCCCGCCTCACACCCCGCCTCACACCCCGCCTCACACCCCGCCTCACACCCCGCCTCACACCCCGCCTCACACCCCGCCTCACACCCCGCCTCACACCCCGCCTCACACCCCGCCTCACACCCCGCCTCACACCCCGCCTCACACCCCGCCTCACACCCCGCCTCACACCCCGCCTCACACCCCGCCTCACACCCCGCCTCACACCCCGCCTCACACCCCGCCTCACACCCCGCCTCACACCCCGCCTCACACCCCGCCTCACACCCCGCCTCACACCCCGCCTCACACCCCGCCTCACACCCCGCCTCACACCCCGCCTCACACCCCGCCTCACACCCCGCCTCACACCCCGCCTCACACCCCGCCTCACACCCCGCCTCACACCCCGCCTCACACCCCGCCTCACACCCCGCCTCACACCCCGCCTCACACCCCGCCTCACCACCCCGCCTCACACCCCGCCTCACACCCCGCCTCACACCCCGCCTCACCACCCCGCCTCACACCCCGCCTCACACCCCGCCTCACACCCCGCCTCACACCCCGCCTCACACCCCGCCTCACACCCCGCCTCACACCCCGCCTCACACCCCGCCTCACACCCCGCCTCACACCCCGCCTCACACCCCGCCTCACACCCGCCTCACACCCCGCCTCACACCCCGCCTCACACCCCGCCTCACACCCCGCCTCACACCCCGCCTCACACCCCGCCTCACACCCCGCCTCACACCCCGCCTCACACCCCGCCTCACACCCCGCCTCACACCCCGCCTCACACCCCGCCTCACCACCCCGCCTCACACCCCGCCTCACACCCCGCCTCACACCCCGCCTCACACCCCGCCTCACACCCCGCCTCACACCCCGCCTCACACCCCGCCTCACACCCCGCCTCACACCCGCCTCACACCCCGCCTCACACCCCGCCTCACACCCCGCCTCACACCCCGCCTCACACCCCGCCCCACACCCCGCCTCACACCCCGCCTCACACCCCGCCTCACACCCCGCCTCACACCCCGCCTCACACCCGCCTCACACCCCGCCTCACACCCCGCCTCACACCCCGCCTCACACCCCGCCTCACACCCCGCCTCACACCCCGCCTCTCCGGTGCTCAGGGTGTACACGATCTCTTGACCGCCAGCAAAGACTCGACTCCCCACACAGAAATAACGGTCACCAGTAAACACGAACAGACCAAAATGTGCCCCTATTATAAAAATATTAGTTCTACACCCACAGGGCGTGTCATAAAAGCTGTCGGGATTCTGGTGGTTTTTAGAGCGGGATTTGAGAGATTTATGGTGGCGCTGTATGCTGACAGATACGGATGTTGCAAAACAGCTGTTTCTGTCACCAGGCGGTGAGAGCGCGGGGCTTTAGTGACAACACAGAGGGAGGGAGCGGGTCCAGATGTAGAAGACATGACGCAATATAATAATAACACGCCAAAGTAGGGAACGAGTACGAAACGCTGATTGCCTCTGATACAAGAGTCAGAATAAGATCCCCTCGCGTGGGCAGGCATTTATCTCACCCCTGGTACAAGTTGAGCAGTAGGAATAACATTAGAACTTAATACACAATGATCACAAAGTGTCAATACCACGCCGCGGCCGTGGCCGAGACAATGACGTCATCTGCCAATCAGTGGCCAGGATTTCAGAGAGAAGACAAGACATCGACATGGAGATTTAAACGTCCCTAACTGGATTTACGAAGTAATTTGAATTATTCTGATATTGTGATGCTATTTGATGTTATTGAAAAGGTTGAGATGGATCCAGAACCGCACTCGAATCGTATGAATACACAATACTTCACTTGGTCGGATGTGCTGTAATCGTCACTCGGCTTCACCTCGATGACGATTGCAGCGCATCCACACTCATGGAGTATTATTCCTTTTTTTGTGCTTCTCGATCCAGTTCTATGTGAGTGATAATGGGGGACATGGGGCTTTAGTTGGAGCTGATCCCAACTCTGTGCACTTAAATATCATTCGACGTTAGTAATATTTCCCATCATCTTCCCCGTGCTGCTAAACACTTGAGGAGTAGTATTCAGGCAACAATATCTAGATTTTATCTTTCATTTTTTTTGTCTTGCTGGAGGCAGACCTTTCAACCTTGTATCCTAAACAACAACAATATCTAGATTTTAATTAATAGAAATTGAAACGGTGGAAATCACAAAAAAACAGACAACCAAGCGGTACAATTTGTGGTTCATACGATGTATCAGTTTAATTCACACGACGTTTCGCAGGTGTTTAATTAATAGCGATACCCTGTGTTTGCTCAGTACAGAATAATGGCATGGATCGGTAGTTGTAAGCAATCATTAAGTGTCAATGGAGAGATACAACATGAGCAAAGAGATCTGGATCTCGACCACACGGCCACACACATGGGAGTTAATGGTGATATCGTGTCGCTCATGAATCGTTCGCTGTCAGGTAGACGCGCACTGCGGCTGTTTGTAGGACGTCCCTGAGAGGTGTGAGTGTAGATCGCGTGGAGAGAGAAGCACAGATCGGGAGGTCCTTTAAGAGAGAAGACTCCTCACGACTCTGAATGATGGCGATCAAACATGGCGACCGTTATCTGTTATTCATAGATAATCTACTACATTGTACCTGTATCACTCTACATGTTGTAGATATCTGAGTTCTACTGTCACACCCTGTAGATAATCTACTACCTGTATCACTCTACATGTAGATGTCTGAGTTCTACTGTCACACCCTGTAGATAATCTACTACCTGTATCACTCCACATGTTGTAGATATCTGAGTTCTACTGTCACACCCTGTAGATAATCTACTACCTGTATCACTCTACATGTAGATATCTGAGTTCTACTGTCACACCCTGTAGATAATCTACTACCTGTATCACTCTACATGTTGTAGATATCTGAGTTCTACTGTCACACCCTGTAGATAATCTACCACCTGTATCACTCTACATGTACTCTGAGTTCTACTGTCACACCCTGTAGATAATCTACTACCTGTATCACTCTACATGTTGTAGATGTCTGAGTTCTACTGTCACACCCTGTAGATAATCTACTACCTGTATCACTCTACATGTAGATATCTGAGTTCTACTGTCACACCCTGTAGATAATCTACTACCTGTATCACTCTACATGTAGTAGATGTCTGAGTTCTACTGTCACACCCTGTAGATAATCTACTACCTGTATCACTCTACATGTTGTTGATATCTGAGTTCTACTGTCACACCCTGTAGATAATCTACCACCTGTATCACTCTACATGTACTCTGAGTTCTACTGTCACACCCTGTAGATAATCTACTACCTGTATCACTCTACATGTAGTAGATATCTGAGTTCTACTGTCACACCCTGTAGATAATCTACTACCTGTATCACTCTACATGTAGATATCTGAGTTCTACTGTCACACCCTGTAGATAATCTACTACCTGTATCACTCTACATGTAGTAGATGTCTGAGTTCTACTGTCACACCCTGTAGATAATCTACTACCTGTATCACTCTACATGTAGTAGATATCTGAGTTCTACTGTCACACCCTGTAGATAATCTACTACCTGTATCACTCTACATGTAGATATCTGAGTTCTACTGTCACACCCTGTAGATAATCTACTACCTGTATCACTCTACATGTAGATATCTGAGTTCTACTGTCACACCCTGTAGATAATCTACTACCTGTATCACTCTACATGTTGTTAATGTCTGAGTTCTACTGTCACACCCTGTAGATAATCTACTACCTGTATCACTCTACATGTTGTAGATGTCTGAGTTCTACTGTCACACCCTGTAGATAATCTACTACCTGTATCACTCTACATGTAGATATCTGAGTTCTACTGTCACACCCTGTAGATAATCTACTACCTGTATCACTCTACATGTAGATATCTGAGTTCTACTGTCACACCCTGTAGATAATCTACTACCTGTATCACTCTACATGTTGTTGATGTCTGAGTTCTACTGTCACACCCTGTAGATAATCTACTACCTGTATCACTCTACATGTAGTAGATGTCTGAGTTCTACTGTCACACCCTGTAGATAATCTACTACCTGTATCACTCTACATGTTGTAGATATCTGAGTTCTACTGTCACACCCTGTAGATAATCTACTACCTGTATCACTCTACATGTTGTAGATATCTGAGTTCTACTGTCACACCCTGTAGTTTAGACTGAGATAATCTACTACCCATTTATACTGAGACTGAGCTTAGACTGTAGTTTAGACTGAGACTATAGAAGAAACCAACAAGTTTTGGTCAAAGCCGTCGTTCTCCATGAGTTTAATGCGGAGTGATATAAACGAGGCGACAGCCAAGTGAATATCACGTAGCCAAGTAGGAGAACAACGACTTTGACCTTTAGTCTCAGTCAAAACGAGTTGCTTTCTGTATTTCTCTCACCCCTGCACACATTAAAAGAATGGACACTACACAGGAGTTGACTCTGCGCAATATCCTCGCATATGCTTGGATATTACTACTCGTCAGCTCCTCGGAGCATATGACCGCTTGTATCTGAAGCCAGTCGATATTGTGTATGTACCTCAATACGCTTCTTTCCAATACCACACGGAAAACACGACAATACCTCTCTGGCCTTTCCTCCTACTGGAGGGCTACGTCTGGCGGCACTACACTCTATGGGAGCCACTTGGTGTTAAGTGCAGGAGCCACCTCCTCACCTCCCTGTCTAATAATACTCGTACTTCCCGTGGACGCTGAGAGACTCTCACTGCCACCTTGCGGGCGCGTTCCGTACAACCCTCCCCTGTTTTCCCGCGCAAACAGCGTGCTGGCCGCTAGACGTCGCCAGTTGTCACGCGGGGGCAGACGGCGGATGTACATTTCACGGCAGGCAGGCTGGGCAGTGCGCGTCGTTGAGTGAGGCATTGAGAGCAGCTCTTATCATTGTGAGAGCTCTGAGCTGTACGCGGCACTGAGTGAGAGCTCTGAGCTGTACGCGGCACTGAGTGAGAGCTCTGAGCTGTATGCGGCACTGAGTGAGAGCTCTGAGCTGTATGCGGCACTGAGTGAGAGCTCTGAGCTGTACGCGGCACTGAGTGAGGCAGTGAGAGGTCTGAGCTGTACGTGGCACTGAGTGAGGCAGTGAGAGCTCTGAGCTGTATGCGGCACTGAGTGAGAGCTCTGAGCTGTACGCGGCACTGAGTGAGGCAGTGAGAGCTCTGAGCTGTACGCGGCACTGAGTGAGAGCTCTGAGCTGTATGCGGCACTGAGTGAGGCAGTGAGAGCTGTATGCGGCACTGAGTGAGAGCTCTGAGCTGTATGCGGCACTGAGTGAGAGCTCTGAGCTGTACGCGGCACTGAGTGAGAGCTCTGAGCTGTACGCGGCACTGAGTGAGGCAGTGAGAGGTCTGAGCTGTACGTGGCACTGAGTGAGGCAGTGAGAACTCTGAGCTGTACGCGGCACTGAGTGAGAGCTCTGAGCTGTACGCGGCACTGAGTGAGGCAGTGAGAGGTCTGAGCTGTACGTGGCACTGAGTGAGGCAGTGAGAGCTCTGAGCTGTACGCGGCACTGAGTGAGACCTCTGAGCTGTACGCGGCACTGAGTGAGAGCTCTGAGCTGTACGCGGCACTGAGTGAGGCAGTGAGAGCTCTGAGCTGTATGCGGCACTGAGTGAGACCTCTGAGCTGTACGCGGCACTGAGTGAGAGCTCTGAGCTGTACGCAGCACTGAGTGAGAGCTCTGAGCTGTATGCGGCACTGAGTGAGAACTCTGAGCTGTACGCGGCACTGAGTGAGGCAGTGAGAGCTCTGAGCTGTACGCGGCACTGAGTGAGAGCTCTGAGCTGTATGCGGCACTGAGTGAGAGCTCTGAGCCGTACGCAGCACTGAGTGAGAGCTCTGAGCTGTACGCGGCACTGAATGAGGCAGTGAGAACTCTGAGCTGTACCGCCACTGAGTGAGAGCTCTGAGCTGTATGCGGCACTGAGTGAGAGGTCTGAGCTGTACGCAGCACTGAGTGAGGCAGTGAGAGCTCTGAGCTGTACGCGGCACTGAGTGAGGCAGTGAGAGGTCTGAGCTGTACGCGGCACTGAGTGAGAGCTCTGAGCTGTCCGCAGCACTGAGTGAGAGCTCTGAGCTGTACGCGGCACTGAGTGAGGCAGTGAGAGCTCTGAGCTGTACGCGGCACTGAGTGAGAGCTCTGAGCTGTATGCGGCACTGAGTGAGAGCTCTGAGCCGTACGCAGCACTGAGTGAGAGCTCTGAGCTGTACGCGGCACTGAGTGAGGCAGTGAGAACTCTGAGCTGTATGCGGCACTGAGTGAGAGCTCTGAGCTGTACGCGGCACTGAGTGAGAGCTCTGAGCTGTACGCGGCACTGAGTGAGAGCTCTGAGCTGTACGCGGCACTGAGTGAGAGCTCTGAGCTGTACACGGCACTGAGTGAGGCAGTGAGAGCTCTGAGCTGTACGCGGCACTGAGTGAGGCAGTGAGAGCTCTGAGCTGTACGCGACACTGAGTGAGAGCTCTGAGCTGTATGCGGCACTGAGTGAGAGCTCTGAGCTGTACGCGGCACTGAGTGAGGCAGTGAGAGCTGTACGCGGCACTGAGTGAGGCAGTGAGAACTCAGAGCTCTGGCCTGGTAGTAGACCACAGTCTACAGCAGCAGCTCTAAACAGCTCCGAGCTGCTCTGAACAGCTCTGAATAGATCAGAGCAGCTCTGAACAGGGCTGAGCAGCTCTCCTTGACCTGATCTTCATGTGTTATATAACAGTGTGAAGAACAGATCAATCTGCAACACGCGGTCACTTAATCCCCCTCCGCCGTTCGTGGTAACTGTCGGCGTGTGTAGAGGTGGGGTGAGGTGGGGTGAGGTGAGGTGGGGTGAGGTGGGGTGAGGTGGGGTGAGGTGGGGTGAGGTGGGGTGAGGCCAGGTGGGAGAAGTGTGTGCAGGTGGAGAGCAGCTCAGGCTGCAGGGTAGATGGGAGGAGCTTGACGTCACAGCTGACGAAGGGGGCGGGGCGTCTCAGCAGGCCCCGAACATGCACATGACGTCACAGCTGACGAAGGGGGCGGGGCGTGTCAGCAGGCCCCGAACATGCATAGAGCGGCAGGGCGTGCACAGTGTCAGAAGCCCAGGCACATGCTTAGGTTTGTCAGCAACACTGCGACTTGTGGATTTTAATAAAAGGAGATGTAGTAAAACACAGTTGGTGAAAAAAGACCGTGTACGATCTGACAACTTGGACGTGCAAGTAATGTATAGAGGGATAAAGCAAGAGGGTGTAACTGACAGGGCGAGGCCAAGGGTTTGACCACTAGGCCATGGTCAGGGTTGTCACCGTGAGGGCGTGGCCAGGAGAGGGGCGTGGCCAGGAGAGGGGTGTGGCCAGGAGAGGGGCGTGGCCAGGAGAGGGGCGTGGCCAGGAGAGGGGCGTGACCAGGAGAGGGGCGTGGCCAGGAGAGGGCGTGGCCAGGAGAGGGGCGTGACCAGGAGAGGGGCGTGGCCAGCAGAGGGGCGTGGCCAGGAGAGGGGTGTGGCCAGGAGAGGACGTGGCCGGGAGAGGGGCGTGGCCAGCAGAGGGGCGTGGCCAGCAGAGGGGCGTGGCCAGCAGAGGGGCGTGGCCAGCAGAGGCGTGGCTAGGCGAGGGGCATCGGGCGTGGCTAGGAGAGGGGCGTGGCTAGGAGAGGGGTGTGGCCAGGAGAAGGGCGTGGCTGTGGGGCGTGTGGCCAGGAGAGGGGCGTGGCTGTGGGGTGTGGCCAGGAGAGGGGCGTGGCTGTGGGGTGTGGCCAGGTGGGCGTGGCTGTGGGGCGTGGCCAGGAGGGGGCGTGGCTGTGGGGCGTGGCTATGTGGGCGTGTTCTTCCCGGTCACTGGGTGCTGTGCCGCGCTGCGTGCCGCTCAACCCGCGCTCGTCTGCCACTCACTCGTGTGCGCTGTCTGAGGGGCGGCGGGCGGCGTACGGTGGGTGTTGATGGGTGGGTGGCGGGCGATACACTGTGGGCGGGCGGTGTACGCTGTACGGCGGACGGTGTAGGGGCGGTGTACGGCGCCAACACGTCATCTCCTCTAGGATCTCACACGGCGGCCGTCAGTCGGAGGAGGTACACACATCACTCCCCGCTCCTCGCGTGGGCTGACCGGAGCATGTAGGCCATACCCGCCGCTCATATCGGATCATACACAGTACGGAGCGCATCACGGCCGTAACGGGGAGTATACTACTTACAGCCACGTGGACCGTCTACACGGGCCTCACTCACACGGGGTACCAGAACCTCACCTCACACGGAGTACCAGAACCTCACCCCACCAGTGAGTACCAGAACCCCACCTCACCAGTGAGTACCAGAACCCCACCTCACACGGAGTACCAGAACCCCACCTCACCAGTGAGTACCAGAACCCCACCTCACCAGTGAGTACCAGAACCCCACCTCACCAGTGAGTACCAGAACCTCCCCTCACCAGTGAGTACCAGAACCTCACCTCACCAGTGAGTACCAGAACCTCCCCTCACCAGTGAGTACCAGAACCTCCCCTCACCAGTGAGTACCAGAACCCCACCTCACACGGAGTACCAGAACCCCACCTCACCAGTGAGTACCAGAACCTCACCTCACCAGTGAGTACCAGAACCCCACCTCACCAGTGAGTACCAGAACCTCCCCTCACCAGTGAGTACCAGAACCTTACCTCACCAGTGAGTACCAGAACCCCACCTCACCAGTGAGTACCAGAACCCCATCTCACACGGAGTACCAGAACCTCACTCACACGGAGTACCAGAACCCCACCTCACCAGTGAGTACCAGAACCTCACTCACACGGAGTACCAGAACCTCACCTCACACGGAGTACCAGAACCTCACCTCACCAGTGAGTACCAGAACCTCACCTCACCAGTGAGTACCAGAACCTCACCTCACCAGTGAGTACCAGAACCCCACCTCACCAGTGAGTACCAGAACCTCACCTCACCAGTGAGTACCAGAACCCCACGTCACACGGAGTACCAGAACCCCACCTCACACGGAGTACCAGAACCTCACCTCACCAGTGAGTACCAGAACCTCACTCACACGGAGTACCAGAACCCCACCTCACCTCACCAGTGAGTACCAGAACCCCACCTCACCAGTGAGTACCAGAACCCCACCTCACCAGTGAGTACCAGAACCCCACCTCACACGGAGTACCAGAACCTCCCCTCACCAGTGAGTACCAGAACCTCACCTCACCCGTGAGTACCAGTGTGGATTAGCAACCACAGCCCATGATCCCCCACTGACCCTCCCCACTCGCCCTCCCCACTCACCCTCCCCACTCACCCTCCCCACTCACCCTCCCCACTCACCCTCCCCACTCACCCTCCCCACTCACCCTCCCCACTCACCCTCCCCACTCACCCTCCCCACTCACCCTCCCCACTCACCCTCCCCATTCTTTATACTTTATACCTCCATACAGCATGTGAGGCTGGTTTGACTGTGAAGACAGCACCCAACTGACAACCCTGTGTTTATACAATTTGTAGATTTGACATGAAAATCATACTTTTATGGTGACCCCAGCTGACATGGCTGGATACTGGCAGCCAGTGTGACCGGATCTTCCCTCTATTGGTCTCTGCTCACCCGCCACATTCTGTAGGTGTCCTGACTCCTGATAAATTAGCAACCGAAGTATGCGGACAAGTGGATGTCGATAATTTATAGGAAGGTTAATTTTCTTAAATGCACGTTTTATGGTTAAAAGGGATGCTTTGAAGGAAGCTATATAACACTCAGGGAGATATTTATGGTCGGTACGGCTGGGCGGAAGAGACAATAGCCACGATGACATCGAAAAGGTCTGCAAGAGTTTAGTTCTTTTTCTTTTTATGGTTAAAAAAGAGTTACATTCAAGATGGCAGGAACATAACGCTCTGAAGTTACAGAAAAAAGGAGCTCTCTGAGGACTTTGCACCTCTCCGCATTTCTAAATGTCTGGAAGTAAAGTATCATTTGGCTTTAAAGAAAAAGATTAACAACGAATGTGGACAACGATATTGAAACGAAACAGTTTTTACCAATGGTTTGGCTTTAACCCACCATTTAGAACTTCCTACACCTCGCAAAGATTATAGAGGAAACCTATGAAAGTTTGCGGTCAGAGCTCGTATCCCATCGAGTTGAGTTCGCGTAGTAATTCACAAGGCGAAGCGATTCAAACGAGATGGGATATGAATTCTGACTGTAAACTTAAAAACGTTTCTGAATTTATCTCACCCCTCACATTGACAAATCGGGTAACATTTGTGATATATTCCCCCATTAAGTTGTTTATTTAGATACTCCATAGGCCCTGAGTTCCCAATGCTAAGTATATGGGGTAAAAGTACCGGGGGTGAGATAAATCACAACACCTCGAAAGATTGTAGTAGAGTGTGAACCGCACATATATCATAATCATTTGATAACGATATGAAAACTCAGGGTCAACACTAGGTCTATCTATGCCAGTAAATATGTTCACGAAGGATACCTAACCATCTCATTGAAATCTCCCACGATGATAGATAGAAGAGCGGTCCCACAAACGTAGATAAAGGCAGACAGCTTGTATTGTAGAGGTATGTAAACAGAAGAGCGGTCCCACAAACGTAGATAAAGGCAGACAGTTTGTTTTGTAGAGGTATGTAAACAGAAGAGCGGTCCCACAAACGTAGATAAAGGCAGACAGTTTGTATTGTAGAGGTATGTAAACAGAAGAGCGGTCCCACAAACGTAGATAAAGGCAGACAGCTTGTATTGTAGAGGTATGTAAACAGAAGAGCGGTCCCACAAACGTAGATAAAGGCAGACAGTTTGTATTGTAGAGGTATGTAAACAGAAGAGCGGTCCCACAAACGTAGATAAAGGCAGACAGTTTGTATTGTAGAGGTATGTAGAAGAGCGGTCCCACAAACGTAGATAAAGGCAGACAGTTTGTATTGTAGAGGTATGTAAACAGAAGAGCGGTCCCACAAACGTAGATAAAGGCAGATAGTTTGTATTGTAGAGGTATGTAGAAGAGCGGTCCCAGAAACGTAGATAAAGGCAGACAGTTTGTATTGTAGAGGTATGTAAACAGAAGAGCGGTCCCACAAACGTAGATAAAGGCAGACAGTTTGTATTGTAGAGGTATGTAAACAGAAGAGCGGTCCCACAAACGTAGATAAAGGCAGACAGCTTGTATTGTAGAGGTATGTAAACAGAAGAGCGGTCCCACAAACGTAGATAAAGGCAGACAGTTTGTATTGTAGAGGTATGTAAACAGAAGAGCGGTCCCACAAACGTAGATAAAGGCAGACAGTTTGTATTGTAGAGGTATGTAAACAGAAGAGCTGTCCCACAAACGTAGATAAAGGCAGACAGTTTGTATTGTAGAGGTATGTAAACAGAAGAGCGGTCCCACAAACGTGGATAAAGGTAGACAGTTTGTATTGTAGAGGTATGTAAACAGAAGAGCGGTCCCACAAACGTAGATAAAGGCAGACAGCTTGTATTGTAGAGGTATGTAAACAGAAGAGCGGTCCCACAAACGTAGATAAAGGCAGACAGTTTGTTTTGTAGAGGTATGTAAACAGAAGAGCGGTCCCACAAACGTAGATAAAGGCAGACAGTTTGTATTGTAGAGGTATGTAAACAGAAGAGCGGTCCCACAAACGTAGATAAAGGCAGACAGCTTGTATTGTAGAGGTATGTAAACAGAAGAGCGGTCCCACAAACGTAGATAAAGGCAGACAGTTTGTATTGTAGAGGTATGTAAACAGAAGAGCGGTCCCACAAACGTAGATAAAGGCAGACAGTTTGTATTGTAGAGGTATGTAAACAGAAGAGCGGTCCCACAAACGTGGATAAAGGCAGACAGTTTGTATTGTAGAGGTATGTAAACAGAAGAGCGGTCCCACAAACTTAGATAAAGGCAGACAGTTTGTATTGTAGAGGTATGTAAACAGAAGAGCGGTCCCACAAACGTGGATAAAGGCAGACAGTTTGTATTGTAGAGGTATGTAAACAGAAGAGCGGTCCCACAAACGTAGATAAAGGCAGACAGTTTGTATTGTAGAGGTATGTAAACAGAAGAGCGGTCCCACAAACGTAGATAAAGGCAGACAGCTTGTATTGTAGAGGTATGTAAACAGAAGAGCGGTCCCACAAACGTAGATAAAGGCAGACAGTTTGCATTGTAGAGGTATGTAAACAGAAGAGCGGTCCCACAAACGTAGATAAAGGCAGACAGTTTGTATTGTAGAGGTATATAAACAGAAGAGCGGTCCCACAAACGTGGATAAAGGCAGACAGTTTGTATTGTAGAGGTATGTAAACAGAAGAGCGGTCCCACAAACGTAGATAAAGGCAGACAGTTTGTATTGTAGAGGTATGTAAACAGAAGAGCGGTCCCACAAACGTGGATAAAGGCAGACAGTTTGTATTGTAGAGGTATGTAAACAGAAGAGCGGTCCCACAAACGTAGATAAAGGCAGACAGTTTGTATTGTAGAGGTATGTAAACAGAACGGCGCGATGCTGAGGTGTGAGTTACAGCGCCTCAGACGGCAGGTGGTTATTTCTCTCACCTGGACCGTTATTTAGACATCTCCTTTACAGTACCTGGCTACAGGAGGAGGTGTAAGGCGAAGGGAACTGGAGAAACTTCCCTGCATTCCAGGGGATAATGGGACAAGCGGACATGGAGTATGACAGACTTCATTGTGTTTTTAAGACGGAGGAGTAGAAAAAGTATCCGGAAACGGAAGATTTCTGTAATTAAAGATCCAGGATCAGGTGTTTTCAGGCCGCGGAAAACTTTTATTTTTCATTTGAGAGAAAAAGATTTTTTAAATATTCACTCTCCGACCTTGTGCACCATCTGTGCCCCGCAATACTTCGTTCGCAGCAGAATGCCTACAGGAAGTAGTGTAGACAAGTAGTGCACCTCTAGTGTAACAACTGTAGTGCTATATGGTGTTAGTTTATCGTAGAACTATTCATAGTAAGCCTTCGTTATAAGTAAAATAACAATACCTCAGAACAGTGTGCAGCATTGTTTTGTAAGGCAAACCAAACAGAAGAGAAAAGCTGGTATTGATGACCGTCTTGTGGTGGTGTAAACGTACCGTGATGTACGTAATGTGGCTGCAATGGTCCTTAATATATGATCAGAATAATAAATGTCGTTTGGACGTGGCAGCAGCAATTTCTTTTCTGAAAAGGAAAGCCTCAAACAGCTTTCAGTGAGAAGTGAAGGACCCCGCGGGCCTGACCCCACGCCAACTTAGAAAAGAGTCAAGAAAAGACATACAGTGATATATGTACATGCTGAAATACTCGAATAGGCTGACAGGTGTGTGCCACGAGTATGATACATTGTAACTAGTGTAATAGCCTTCTACTCTTAACATAATAAGAATCTTTTACAAATCCAAATCAACTTAGATATGACGATTTCACAATGGAGCATGGAGTGTACCACAGACATGACATGTAATACATGATTAGTAGAACAGCGTCTGTTTCAATTTAGCCGAACCCTCATATAAATCTCACATGGTGTGACTGTATGCCATGGTTATTATCATACCCCTCATATAAATCTCCAGACTTAACATGGTGTGACTGTATACCACGGTTATTACCCTACCCCTCATATAAATCTCACATGGTGTGACTGTATACCACGGTTATTATCCTACCCCTCATATAAATCTCCATAGACTTAACATGGTGTGACTGTATACCACTGTTATTATCCTACCCCTCATATAAATCTCCATAGACTTAACATGGTGTGACTGTATGCCACGGTTATTATCCTACCCCAAATATAGATCTCCATAGACTTAACATGGTGTGACTGTATGTCACGGTTATTATCCTACCCCTAATATAGATCTCTATAGACTTAACATGGTGTGACTGTATGTCACGGTTATTTTCCTACCCTCATATAAATCTCCATAGACCTAACATGGTGTGACTGTATACCACGGTTATTATCCTACCCTCATATAAATCTCCATACACTTAACATGGTGTGACTGTATGCCACGGTTATTATCCTACCCCTCATATAAATCTCCATAGACTTAACATGGTGTGACTGTATGTCATGGTTATTATCCTACCCCTCATATAAATCTTCATAGACTTAACATGGTGTGACTGTATGCCATGGTTATTATCCTACCCCTCATATGAATCTCCATAGACTTCACATGTTGTGACTGTATGCCACGGTTATGCCATAAAATACTTATATGCCCCGGCTGCAAGTTGAAACGTGTGACCTGATAGGATAAAATCGAAATGTCACTCAAATTCACATGATTGTTTATCTGGTGTTCGCGCTTCCTGATTTCATATCACAAAGACAACTCACCACAAGGAATCTCGTGACGTTTCTTAGTATCACATTGTGTCACGTGTGGCGCCCGTGTCTGGGCGGTAGAGCCCCACGTGACGCTGTTATAATGTTACGGAAGCCACCATTGGCTGACTGACGTGACGGTAATGAGGTTACAGAACATGACACAGACAGCGACCTTATTGTTGTTGCTGTCAGCTGCAGTAACCAGTGAGCTGCTCCCCGAGCTGCTCCGACCCCCACACGCGCGCCGACCAAGTCCGGTGTAGTGTACATTGACGTAACCCATTAACTCACTGTTCCGGGTCACTTTACCACACTCTGGGCCTACTTCAGTACTCCACCCTCCCTCTAGCGGCCTCTTGTACTGATGGTCAAACTCAGGTGTTCATCAGCCAAATCCCAAGTCACACACATCGGAGACGATAATGTGTAGGGAGAGTAAAAATAAAAATGAGTTTTTTGGAAGGATATTGGGAGGGTTTATCTCACCCCTGGTATGTTTTTCCCCATTGGCTAAATATTAGGAACTCGTATCCAACGCCCATTGAGTATTCAGGACAACTAGACAAAACTTGAATTATGCTCATTTGAGTTGGGAATATGCCAAAACTGACCAATTTCAATG
This sequence comes from Alentia gelatinosa, assembly GCA_950022655.1. Taxonomy (NCBI): domain Eukaryota; kingdom Metazoa; phylum Annelida; class Polychaeta; order Phyllodocida; family Polynoidae; genus Alentia; species Alentia gelatinosa. The sequence goes on along the minus strand of OX465588.1, from coordinate 517,185 downwards.
TATAAATGTGAATATCTTAAAATCACCAGGTGGCGCCAATGCTAATTGTAGGATATGCCTTTAAGGGATAATTCTGCTCTATGAGTGGTTATTATACAGCTATATGAGTGTTTATTATACACTCCCCCTGGCTGTACCCTTTAAGGTATGATCCTGCTATATGAGTGTTTATTATACACTCCCCCCTGGCTGTACCCTTTAAGGTATGACCCTGCTATGTGAGTGTTTATTATACACTCCCCCTGGCTGTACCCTTTAAGGTATGATCCTGCTATATGAGTGTTTATTATACACTCCCCCTGGCTGTACCCTTTAAGGTATGATCCTGCTATATGAGTGTTTATTATACACTCCCCCTGGCTGTACCCTTTAAGGTATGATCCTGCTATATGAGTGTTTATTATACACTCCCCCTGGCTGTACCCTTTAAGGTATGATCCTGCTATATGAGTGTTTATTATACACTCCCCCCTGGCTGTACCCTTTAAGGTATGATCCTGCTATATGTGTGTTTATTATATACTCCCCCTGGCTGTACCCTTTAAGGTATGATCCTGCTCTATGAGTGTTTATTATACACTCCCCCTGGCTGTACCCTTTAAGGTATGATCCTGCTCTATGAGTGTTTATTATACACTCCCCCTGGCTGTACCCTTTAAGGTATGATCCTGCTCTATGAGTGTTTATTATACACTCCCCCTGGCTGTACCCTTTAAGGTATGACCCTGCTATATGAGTGTTTATTATACACTCACCCTGTCTGTACCCTTTAAGGTATGACCCTGCTCTATGAGTCTTCATTATACACTCCCCCTGGCTGTACCCTTTAAGGTATGATCCTGCTATATGAGTGTTTATTATACACTCCCCCTGGCTGTACCCTTTAAGGTATGATCCTGCTCTATGAGTGTTTATTATACACTCCCCCTGGCTGTACCCTTTAAGGTATGATCCTGCTCTATGAGTGTTTATTATACACTCCCCCTGGCTGTACCCTTTAAGGTATGATCCTGCTATATGAGTGTTTATTATACACTCCCCCTGGCTGTACCCTTTAAGGTATGATCCTGCTCTATGAGTGTTTATTATACACTCCCCCTGGCTGTACCCTTTAAGGTATGATCCTGCTATATGAGTGTTTATTATACACTCCCCCTGGCTGTACCCTTTAAAGTATGATCCTGCTATATGAGTGTTTATTATACACTCCCCCTGGCTGTACCCTTTAAGGTATGACCCTGCTATATGAGTCTTCATTATACACTCCCCCCCCCTGGCTGTACCCTTTAAGGTATGATCCTGCTCTATGAGTGTTTATTATACACTCCCCCTGGCTGTACCCTTTAAGGTATGATCCTGCTCTATGAGTGTTTATTATACACTCCCCCTGGCTGTACCCTTTAAGGTATGATCCTGCTATATGAGTGTTTATTATACACTCCCCCTGGCTGTACCCTTTAAGGTATGATCCTGCTATATGAGTGTTTATTATACACTCCCCCTGGCTGTACCCTTTAAGGTATGACCCTGCTATATGAGTCTTCATTATACACTCCCCCCCCCCTGGCTGTACCCTTTAAGGTATGATCCTGCTCTATGAGTGTTTATTATACACTCCCCCTGGCTGTACCCTTTAAGGTATGATCCTGCTCTATGAGTGTTTATTATACACTCCCCCTGGCTGTACCCTTTAAGGTATGATCCTGCTATATGAGTGTTTATTATACACTCCCCCTGGCTGTACCCTTTAAGGTATGATCCTGCTATATGAGTGTTTATTATACACTCCCCCTGGCTGTACCCTTTAAGGTATGATCCTGCTCTATGAGTGTTTATTATACACTCCCCCTGGCTGTACCCTTTAAGGTATGATCCTGCTATATGAGTGTTTATTATACACTCCCCCTGGCTGTACCCTTTAAGGTATGATCCTGCTCTATGAGTGTTTATTATACACTCCCCCTGGCTGTACCCTTTAAGGTATGATCCTGCTATATGAGTGTTTATTATACACTCCCCCTGGCTGTACCCTTTAAGGTATGATCCTGCTATATGAGTGTTTATTATACACTCCCCCTGGCTGTACCCTTTAAGGTATGACCCTGCTATATGAGTCTTCATTATACACTCCCCCCCCCTGGCTGTACCCTTTAAGGTATGATCCTGCTCTATGAGTGTTTATTATACACTCCCCCTGGCTGTACCCTTTAAGGTATGATCCTGCTCTATGAGTGTTTATTATACACTCCCCCTGGCTGTACCCTTTAAGGTATGATCCTGCTATATGAGTGTTTATTATACACTCCCCCTGGCTGTACCCTTTAAGGTATGATCCTGCTATATGAGTGTTTATTATACACTCCCCCTGGCTGTACCCTTTAAGGTATGACCCTGCTATATGAGTCTTCATTATACACTCCCCCCCCCTGGCTGTACCCTTTAAGGTATGATCCTGCTCTATGAGTGTTTATTATACACTCCCCCTGGCTGTACCCTTTAAGGTATGATCCTGCTCTATGAGTGTTTATTATACACTCCCCCTGGCTGTACCCTTTAAGGTATGATCCTGCTCTATGAGTGTTTATCATACACTCCCCCTGGCTGTACGCGGTCTTTGATGCGCTGCTCTGGCCCCTTCAGGAGCTGCTCAGTTTTCTCTGCGGTCTCCGGGGTAACGTGAAGCTGGTCTCAGGAGCGTGTTTGAGCAGCTCGCTCGTATCTCCCGTGGAGTCTCCGAGCCGCTCACCTCACGGCGCTCATCAGACAATCACCCACCTCCTAGTGATGGACTATCGTGTGAGGGTGGTTAGTATAGATCGGAAACTAGTTTAGTCTTGTTATAAGTATTGAAGAGGAAACTTATGGAAGTTTACAGTCGGATCTCGTATCTCATCGAGTTTGAATAGCGTAGTAATCCACAAGGCGAAGCCGCGTGATTTATATTGCGATTCAAACGAGAGTTAGTGCGTGTCATGGCTCACATGTAAGTTTGTCTCAGTATGTGTCGTGGCTCACGTGTAGACTATGTTCTGCTTAGTGTGTGTCGTGGCTCACGTGTAGACCATGTTCTGCTTAGTGTGTGTCGTGGCTCACGTGTAGACCATATTCTACTAATTATGTGTCGTGGCTCACATGTACGTTAGTCTCAGTGTGTGTCTTGGCTCACATGTAGACTATGTTCTGCTAATTATGTGTCGTGGCTCACATGTACGTTAGTCTCAGTGTGTGTCTTGGCTCACATGTAGACTATGTTCTGCTAATTATGTGTCATGGCTCACGTGTAGACCATGTTCTGCTAATTATGTGTCGTGGCTCACATGTAAGTTTGTCTCAGTGTGTGTCGTGGCTCACGTGTAGACCATGTTCTGCTTAGTGTGTGTCATGGCTCACATGTAGACCATGTTCTGCTTAGTGTGTGTCATGGCTCACATGTAGACCATGTTCTGCTTAGTGTGTGTCGTGGCTCACGTGTAGACAATGTTCTGCTTAGTGTGTGTCATGGCTCACATGTAGACCATGTTCTGCTTAGTGTGTGTCGTGGCTCACGTGTAGACAATGTTCTGCTTAGTGTGTGTCGTGGCTCACGTGTAGACCATGTTCTACTAATTACGTGTCGTGACTCACATGTACGTTTGTCTCAGTGTGTGTCGTGGCTCACATGTACGTTTGTCTCAGTGTGTCTGGTCTCACGTGTACCTCGTTCCCAGCAGGTGTTCCCCCTGACCGCATCCTGCCCCACGAGTAGACTATGTTCTGTTCACTGTGCCCCACGTGTAGACTATGTTCTGTTCACTGTGTCTCTTGGCTCACGTGTAGACTATGTTTGTCTCAGTGTGTGTCCTGGCTGATGTCCATGTTCTGCTCGGTCTGTCTCTGGACTAACCGCGCCCTGCCCCACGTGTAGACTAGGTTCTGTTCACTGTGCCCCACGTGTAGACTATGTTCTGTTCACTGTGCCCCACGTGTAGACTATGTTCTGTTCACTGTGCCCCACGTGTAGACTATGTTCTGTTCACTGTGCCCCACGTGTAGACTATGTTCTGTTCACTGTGTCTCTTGGCTCACGTGTAGACTATGTTTGTCTCAGTGTGTCTCTTGGCTCACGTGTAGACTATGTTTGTCTCAGTGTCTGTCCTGGCAGACCGCGCCCTGCCCCACGTGTCCTCGCCTCAGGGGGCTGATGAGTTGAGTCGCTCCCCGAGTCGCTCCCCGAGTCGCTCTCCGAGTCGCTCCCCGAGTCGCTCCCCGAGTCGCTCCCCGAGTCGCTCCCCGGGAAGCAGGGAGCGTGTAATGATCGTCATTTGTCGTACAAGGCCGCTCCGGGTGCACCCCTCTCATAAGATCTGACACTCTCTAAGTGCTAATCTGTACATGGTACTCACTATGCTCTATGGGAGAAGAATTCTTAACGAACTAGGCTCAGAGCCTTGAGAATCCACTAGCCTGCCTCCCGTGCTAAACACGTACATCGATGCAACCAAAGATCCCTATAATCTCAATGACGCCACCTAGCGGGAATACTGTGTACTTGGCGCCCTAGTGGCTTTATTTGGACTGGAATACGAACACCACTTAGAGAGTGTGAGATCTTATGAGAGGGGTACGTAGTGAGAACCTTGTACAGAATACCACTTAGAGAGTGTGAGATCTTATGAGAGGGGTGCGTAGTGAGAACCTTGTACAGAATACCACTTAGAGAGTGTGAGATCTTATGAGAGGGGTGCGTAGTGAGAACCTTGTACAGAATACGACTTAGAGAGTGTGAGATCTTATGAGAGGGGTGCGTAGTGAGAACCTTGTACAGAATACCACTTAGAGAGTGTGAGATCTTATGAGAGGGGTGCGTAGTGAGAACCTTGTTGCTGTGGTATATGGCCTCAAAGCCATGGTATACCGGGAAGAATAGTCCCTTTGTGCTATCGAGCAAAGAAATAGTCCCTATTGTTATACCCTTTAATATGGCAACTATTGGGTTTAATTTATTCGAATAGATGGATGATAAATGCAACAAACCATCGATTATTGTCCATGTCTTACATTATGGTAGACCTAAAGATAAAATAGAAATATCTGTGGCTCCAAATCAATCCCCGCGGTGGCACAAGTGTGCGCTAAAAACGCACATGATTTATACCCCCTAAAAATGCCCCCCCCCCCCCCCACACACCTCCCTGTAGAGACGGCGATGGTTGGTCGCTGCTGATTACGAGCTGTAGGTGGCGCCACCGCTCTGATGAGGTGCGTTTCTTTATTCACCGGGCGGCGTGGTATGGAGACTTTTATACCACTCCCGCTATACCCTCCTCAGCCTCCAGGACAGCTCCATGGACTTCTCCAGTGTGTGGTGTGCCGTGTCTTACCGTACGCCCTACCACCCCCCCCCCCCCCCCCACACACACACACACACCCCACACACACACACCGTCAGCTCATTATTTCCGGTATGCGGTGCATGATGGGTCCACAGACGCCGAGTTGTAAGGTCAGCGCCACAGGGGGCGACCTTAGTTGGCGGGGTCACCGCCAGGTGGCTGGCGTCTGGCCCACCTCTGTCTGCTGCAGGTGAACGCCGAGCTATCTTTATCTTCTTTTTCTTCTCTGAACCACACTACATCAGAAAAAAAACTGGTTGATACACAGTTTGGGGATCTTGGAATGCGAAACATGATTTAGCTATCCGATCTTTGCTTATTGACTTAGTGTGAAGTTTTTATGTTTTTTCATGTTTTTTTTAAATGTTTTTAATAACTCGTGGTTATTTTAGTTCCGGGTGATTCAACACGTGCGCGCGGTGGTCACTCAGCGGACTGAGTTTATATTAATCGCGCAGATTGGCTGACGACCCTGACTGGGTACTGATAAGCGTGGAGCACAGCGGCAAGTGGCCCGTGACCGTCTGTCACTACTACCTCCCCAACCTCACCTCACACCTCCCCTCACCCCACACTGCCCCTACTACCTCCCAACCCGTCACCTCACACCTCACTCCACCCCTCACCTCACACCGCCCCTACTACCTCCCCAACCTTACCTCACCACCCCTCACCCCTGACTGGGTACTGATAAGCGTGGAGAACAGCGGCAAGTGGCCCGTGACCGTCTGTCACTACTACCTCCCCAACCTCACCTCACCAACCTCACACCGCCTCACTCCACCCGTCACCTCACACCTCACACCACCCCTCACCTCACACCGCCCCTACTACCTCCCACCCCTCACTCCACTACTCCCCACCCCTCACCTCACACCTCACACCGCCCCTCACCCCTCACCCCACACTGCCCCTACTACCTCACCACCCCTCACACCGCACCTACTACCTCACACCCCTCAGACCGCACCTACTACCTCACCACCCCTCACCTCACACCGCACCTACTACCTCACACCCCTCACCTCACACCGCCCCTACTACCTCACCACCCTTACCTCACCACCCCTCACCCCTGACTGGATACTGATAAGCGTGGAGCACAGCGGCAAGTGGCCCGTGACCGTCTGTCACTACTACCTCACCACCCCTCACCCCACCTGACACCACCCCTCACCCCTCACACTGCCTCTACTACTCCCCACCCCTCACCTCACACTGCCCCACCCCTCACCTCACACCGCCCCTACCTCCCCACCCCTCACCTCACACCACCCCTCACCTCACACCGCCCCTCACTCCATCCCTCACCCCACACTGCCTCGACTCGATGTATTACCTCGTTATTTTCTTGGACTGTTTTGGGGCTCCCCAAGGCGACACAGAAGGAGTAATGTCAATCCTTCATGGCAAGCCGTTTGGTGGTATTTTCAATCATCAAGTTTAGGTCAGGAATTCAAATTTCATAACGGAGATAATGTAAAGGGAACCTATGAAAGTCAGAGCTCGTAGCATATGGAGTTTGAATAGCATAGTAATTCAAAAGGTGAAGCCGCGTGAATATGTAGCGATTCAAACGAGAAGGGATCGAGCTCTGACCGTAAACTTGAATAGGTTTCTGAATTTATCTCACCCTTCACATTGACTAATGGGCTAACATTTGTGACATAATCCCCCTTTGAATATTTTTCTAAATACTCAACGGGCATTGGATACGAGTCCCCAATGTTAACTCTATGGAGACAAAATACCATGGGTGAGATAAACACGCATATCTAGGTTCATTGATAATATTAAGTTGGTAATATCTATATTTTCGTTATCATATATCTCTACTTAACATGAATCTACATTTCGAATAATATTTACTGTGTCTCAGATTGAATTCCAGATATACTTTATTATTACATGTCCACATATATCTTTCACTAAGATAAAATACCCTGTATTTTCAATAGTTTTTTTTAATAATTGCAGTTTTTATCAAACTTCCAACATTTAGAGTGTACAATGGTATCAACATCAGATGATCTTGAAGATATCTCAGTTTTAGTTTTCAATCTCTATTTAAAGTGTCATTATTTCATCTTAAATGTTTTTACTGTGACACCACTTTCTTTCTAGGCGTATGTACTTTTCCAAGTAACACAGTATAAGTTCGAGTATCTAGTGATTCTCTGGGTTTAAAGTGATTTTTATCAATAGTTCTGATTGTGGAGCAGGTAGTAGTAAACTGGCTTGCCCCAGTTGATATGTTTTTGTTGATTTAGCACGTATTTTCTCGGTTTGCCTGCCATCCCGTTTTGGCACACATTGTGTGCTGTCCTGAGGGTGGTAGTGTTACAACTGGTGTTATTTTCTCTCCTCTCAGCGGGCTCGCTCTCTCTGACCACTCTCCCCGTCGTGAAGTGAGAACAAGTAAGTGAACTTAGATCCGCTCTGCGTGCTCGAACCTCCTGACACGCCTGTAGATGTGTGAGTGAGTGACGGGGGGCGACTGTGTACCGTGCAGCATCAGCACAACTATCAGTATATTTATATTCTTTTATTTAGACTTTTATTCATTCTGCAGTTATACTGATATTCCATGAATAAATGAATCTTTTAACTAGGGCTAGTGACCTTGGACAACAGTGCAACATACAAGGATAAACAGAAGTAGATTTGTACATGTGAGGGTGATGGAGATGATGAGGGGGTGTGTGAGTGTGTCAGTCAGGTCCAGACAGAGAGCAGCATGGACGTATCACGAGGAGTCATTACACAACATATATACAACTATATCCCGATGTACACACAAACCTGTGGGTTCGTTCTCCAGTAGGACAAGGCGGACTGGGTTGGGTTAGGTTGAGATGTGTAAAAGGCATATATCGTTTCCGTGCTGATTCTAGTGGTCACATTAGTATCAGCATCAAGTCTGTCTTTCCCTGCACACCGCCCTTAGCTCACCCCCGGAATAAAGGTCCATAGGCTTAACATTGGGATCTCGTTCTACATGCCCCTACACGTATTGCAGTCCGTTCTCCATGGTTTATATCCTGTGTGTTGTCCATTCTTTTAGTGTGTACAGGGGTGAGATAGATACAGAAAGCAACTCGTTTTGATCAAACTTGTCATTCTCCAACTCGTTTGAATGCTACGTGATATTCACTTGACTATTGCCTCGTTCATATCACTCCCCATCAAACTTGTGAAGAACGACGATTTTGACCAGAATTTGTTGGTTTCTTCTTTAGAATTATCTCACCCCTGGTACCCCCCCCCCCCTTAGATTCAACCTCGGGAACTCGTACTCAATGCCCATGGAGTACTTGGAAAGAATACTCAATGGGGGATTATGTTACAAAGGTTAGCCAAGTAGTCAATGTGAAGGATGAGATAAATTCAGAAACCTATTGAAGATTACGGTTAGAGCTCGATCCCATCTCGTTTGAATCGCTACATAATTCAAACTCAATGGGATACGAGCTCTGACCGTAGACTTTTATAGGTTTCCCCTATAGAACTTACCAATTTGTGACATCCTGTATAACCGCCTTTTTACCTGGACCACTACACAGTTTAGAGTATCAGAACTATTTATACACCAGGGAAAATTGCAAATACTAAGTCGTCTTTAGTTTTTTTCATCTAAAGGTAGGACTTTACGACTATTGTTTCGTTAGATAGAATGGAAAGGAATGGCAACCTGTAAACTATCATGACAAGACTCACTCAGAAAAAATGAAGTTACAGATATTCTAAAAGAAGGTTAAATACTCTGATTTCATGGTTTCGTCAAGGCATGTATCACTGCAACAAGTACATTAATATCCCTGGTTATATGAGGGTATAAAGGGTACTCTATATTATTATTACATTTCATAAAGTCACCCTTCAATAAAGAGCTGGCTTGCTTTTAGATTGGCCACCACCTCTGTCTCCACTCTGTTCTGACTTATATTAGCCACCACCTCTGTCTCCACTCTGTTCTGACTTAGATTGGCCATCACCTCTGTCTCCACTCTGTTCTGACTTAGATTGGCCACCACCTCTGTCTCCACTCTGTTCTGACTTAGATTGGCCACCACCTCTGTCTCCACTCTGTCCTGACTTAGATTAACCACCACCTCTGTCTCCACTCTGTCCTGACTTAGATTGGCCACCACCTTTGTCTTCAACTTAGAGGTTGGTCAGGTCCGATCGCTTTTTAGACCAAGAGCTCAATACAAATATCTCAAAGCAGAGTATGATTTGGATATCATGAAATTTTTTTTATTTTTTATTTGCACTGTAAATGGGTACAAGCGACTAGCCTCTGCTTAGCAGATTTTCAGGCCACCAATTATCTAACGTTACATTGGAGTTTACCGTTAACAAGTATAAACTGTGAATACTCACTACAAGACATTATTAGCTTAGATAATTGATAGCAGAGTCTATCTTCCTGGCCTCTTCATCAACTACTCAAAAAAGAAAATAATAATATGAGTAAGGGGCTTCGAAAGTACTGCAGTCTCCAACTACAATAGCCCTAGTGCGAGACTACAACCACAACATTAGATCTGTTTGATGAATGATTCACTCTTCCAGCATGGATTCTGATTCTGGTAATTAGAAGATCAGCTTGGAGAGTACCAGTGAAGGTGGCGCAGATCGGACTCCACCAGAGCTGACGTCAGTGTGCTCTGGTGGCCAGAGTAGAGAATGACACAGCTAGAAAATGGTGGAACTTTCACTGGCAGGTCCAGGATTGTCGAGAGGAGATTGAGGAAACTCAAGGATCCAGAGTACCGCTCGTCATGCGCCGCTGATTCAGGAGGTGACAGGCAGAAAAAGCGGGGAAATTACCATTGACATAGACATCAACACAATTAATACCATATCAAGTTAGACCTTTCAGACTGGGTTAAGTCACGTTAACCCGGGACTTACGACACGCAGGTTCAGATTATCTGTATAAGAATAGGGTATCATACTGTTTGTCATAAGATCTTTCTGTAATCCATCGATTGATTATAAACTGTCATTGATTGCACCTCATCTCATCTCATCTCATCCCAGCACCAGCAACTGCTTGAGATCTCTATGAGGCCAATCTGTGTTACGGCATTGTCAACAGGAAGATCTGAATGTATTTCTCAGATGTTGTCAATAAAAAACTTAACCAAAAAAAACAAAAAGAAATTACTGGTGGCCGCACTACATGCTAACAGTTCAAGGTCGTTCACTTGCAAGGCGTTACCTGTCCCATATACCATTGGGGCAGGGAACCAGTCTAACTCCACCAGAGGTGACACCAGTGTGCGCTGGTGGCCAGGGTAGGTTGGTTTTTGAGGCACGACCTTTGAGGCGGTGTCGGGTTGCGGCGCGGCGCCCGCGGGGAGGGTCGCCGGGCGTCACCTGTTGACGGGGTCTCCATCGTGTGAGGGCGGGCGGGCTGTGTTTACTCCGCCCAACATGTGGCTGTGAGCAGCGGCTGAGGAGCAGGCGGCAGGGAGACAGGCGGCGTGCTTCTCTGAAGAGAAATCCTCAAACATGGCGCACTTCTTTACTACAATATTTTCCTCTGTAGAAGAAAATAGATATATGCAAGTTTGGTAAATAATGTTGGGATTGTTCCAGCTGGGAGACAGTTGTTACTGGCTGACTGTGTAAGGACAGTTGTGAATGAGAAAGAAGATATTTAACGTGTGGCTGCGTGTATGTGTAAAAAGAGGGGCGTCTTCGTCTATACGTCTATTTCCAGTGCCGTCCATGTTGGTTAACAAGTCCCACATCCATCAGTGCAGACAGGAACATCTCCATCTCAATTACCACCTGGAGGTTTCTTTTGTTGGTATATTTCCGGACTAACTGAAAACACCGTCTATATCACTGCCTCTCCCTCCTGTCACTCGTCACAATGCCAACCCCGTTGTTTGTTTTCTCTCATATATCTATCTATTTGTTCATCTAGTAATACAGATAATCCATCAGTACAGCCGCATTTTTCACCCGCGATATCCAGCCAGGTCTTTGAGATCCTCGATAGTTGATGTAAACACCAACCAAACAGTTCCCTATACTGAGACATCCCCCCTCCTCATTGCCACACCCTGCTAGATTCATCCTGACTCTTGCTCAAGCATATAGAAGTCCATAAAGGCAGAGACACACCAAGCGAGTATTTTTTCATAGTAATACCTCCCACCGATAATTTAGCGTCTCAGAAGCAATAATCATGTGAAATAGAAAACAATAGCTCACATACTCGCCATTTTGTGTTGGCGATTCTGGAAATTGTTCCTCGCTTGGTGTGTCTCCATTCCCTGATGCACTGTCTGTGGGTCTAGACACATGGCCTCACCCACCCACCTCAACCTCACCTCCTCACTGTCAGCCCTATACGCTCTGTGTGTGGGTCTAGACACATGGCCTCACCCACCTCCCCCTCACCTCCTCACTGTCAGCCCTATACGCTCTGTGTGTGGGTCTAGACACATGGCCTCACCCACCTCCCCCTCACCTCCTCACTGTCAGCCCTATACGCTCTGTGTGTGGGTCTAGACACATGGCCTCACCCACCTCACCTCCTCACTGTCAGCCCTATACGCTCTGTGTGTGGGTCTAGACACGTGGCCTCACCCACCTCCACCTCACCTCACTGTCAGCCCTATACGCTCTGTGTGTGGGTCTAGACACATGGCCTCACCCACCTCCCCCTCACCTCCTCACTGTCAGCCCTATACGCTCTGTGTGTGGGTCTAGACACGTGGCCTCACCCACCTCCACCTCCCCTCCTCACCTCACTGTCAGCCCTATACGCCCTGTGTGTGGGTCTAGACACGTGGCCTCACCCACCTCCACCTCACCTCACTGTCAGCCCTATACGCTCTGTGTGTGGGTCTAGACACGTGGCCTCACCCACCTCCCCCTCAGCCCTGACTGTTATTCCCGTCGGCTCCAGACACGTACCCTTCATCTCCCCTGGACTGGGAATCTAATCTTGACACATCTGAAAACCATTGATTGCACAAGAGTTATGCAAATTGCGTCTCTGTGTATACCTTCCGTTGACTGAATGTTTGGTTTAGCTGGGTCTGAATTTAATGACCTAATAGGCGTGATCGTAACGTGGGCATGCCTTTGGGTGAGGAGGAAGATTTATTTTAGCTTGGTATGAACGTCCATAGGCTTAACATTAGGAACTCGTATTCAACAGGCTTGCGAGTACGGTTACTCATTCTCAAGGTGAGGAATAGATAAATATTTCCAGGCTAATTCGTGCTTGGTCTGAATCCCCATTTGCCATCTCGTTTGGAGTGCTTTACGGAACGTTGCTGCACGGAACTCGGCATAAATGCCTCGGTCCGTACAAACCGTAAATTACCATCTCGTTCTGTGAATTGTACAGCATGGTCAGGACGTTCTATATAAATACCCATGCCGTGTATACGGTAAATACGTATATACTGTAAATACGCACATACACTTCGCTATATAACATCAAAATACCGTCCGGAACAGTGTTTCATACAGTAAAATACGGAACACTGTTCCGTATGCATTGACTGCACAGCATGGTCAGGTCGTTCTATGTAATTATCTGAAAACCGCTTTGTATCCTCGACAAGGGCCATCAAAGGTGAGAGCAGAGTCTTGAGTTGCTCATCAAAGATCCATTGGAAGTGAGTTACTCAATGTAGTGTAGGTTGACATCAGAACGTGTACCCGAGACACACGCCCACGATTATAATAGAAACCTCGTGGAGAGAGATGACTTTGACCAGAACTTGTAGGTTCCCTCTTTACTATCGGTCTTCATCACAGACAGATATCACAGTCAGATATCACATACAGATATCACAGTCAGATATCACAGGCAGATATCACAGGCAGATATCACAGACAGATATCACAGTCAGATATCACATACAGATATCACAGTCAGATATCACAGGCAGATATCACAGGCAGATATCACAGACAGATACCATAGACAGATTTCACAGGCAGATATCACAGGCAGATATCACAGTCAGATATCACAGGCAGATATCACAGGCAGATATCACAGGCAGATATCACAGGCAGATATCACAGGCAGATACCACAGACAGATATCTCAGGCAGATATCACAGGCAGATATCACAGTCAGATATCACAGACAGATTTCACAGGCAGATATCACAGGCAGATATCACAGTCAGATATCACAGACAGATATCACAGACAGATTTCACAGGCAGATTTCACAGGCAGATATCACAGGCAGATATCACAGGCAGATATCACAGTCAGATATCACAGGCAGATAAAACCTCCCCGCTCAGTGTTAAAGCGCCAGATAACTGGATCCTCCTGAAATCTCGCCCTTCCCCATTGTTTCTTTTAAACCGTAACTTTTATCCCTCGGGCGTGAAATGCCGATTCGCGCAGAAAACAGGCCGCAAGGTGTGATTGTCTGAAGGCAGTGTCACTGTAAAAGTGGCGAGAGAGCGCGGTCCTCCCTGTTGTTTATCTCGTCTTCCACAAAGCGGGCTGAGGTGACGAGTAATGGGATGGACTTCTCAGGATCCGCTCACAATGCGCCCAGATCCCAACAGAAAGACGAGACGTGGCATTTCACAGACGTTCAAGCTCTAAACTCCCGGCGGCATTGTCAGAACAACCTGCCTTTCATAAAAATAGTGAAATGTAAACTTCTGAGTGAAATATCCCGCCACTGATTGATTCAAGGCACTTCAAAGATGCCATCCTAGAAGCTACAGGAAAAAGACCACGGAACGATCCTTCTGTGAAGCCGAGTCAGTCCTCCCTCTTTTATGTCATTGCATGATTGTATAGAACTGCATCGAGAATCGTATGAATACACAATACTCCACGAGTTTGGATGTGCCGCAATTGTCATTCGAGTCCGGTTCTGGATTTATCTTACCCCTTTATATGACATTAAATAGCATCACAATATCAGAATAATCAGAATATACTTAGCAAATCCATATGACGTCGTATCCAACGCCCATAGAGTATTTAGAAAAAATATTCAATTGGGGATTTTATCACAAAGGTTAGCCCACTAGTAAATTTGAAGGGTTAGATAAATTCAGAAACCTATTCAAGTTTAGAGTCAGAGCTCGATCCCATCTCGTTTTGTGGGTTACTATCCTATTCAAACTCGAAGTCTAATTACACAAATTGAACGTTAAACTACAAACAACAAAAAACTCGATGGGATACAAGCTCTGACCCTAAAATTTTATAGGTTTCCACTATAATATCTCCGCAGTCTTATTATAGAGAGAATATACCGTCAGCCTCATGGTGGTACTGGTGAGTGGTGAGGGATTCAGCCATCTTATTGTAGATAGAGTATACCTCCATGGTGGTAATGGTGAGTGGTGAGGGATTCTGCCATCTTGTTGTAGACGGAGTATACCTCCATGGTGGTAATGGTGAGTGGTGAGGGATTCTGCCATCTTATTGTAGATAGAGTATACCTCCATGGTGATAATGGTGAGTGGTGAGGGATTCTGCCATCTTGTTGTAGACGGAGTATACCTCCATGGTGGTAATGGTGAGTGGTGAGGGATTCTGCCATCTTATTGTAGATAGAGTATACCTCCATGGTGATAATGGTGAGTGGTGAGGGATTCTGCCATCTTGTTGTAGACGGAGTATACCTCCATGGTGGTAATGGTGAGTGGTGAGGGATTCTGCCATCTTATCATAGATAGAGTATACCTCCATGGTGATAATGGCGGCGGTGAGGGATTCTGCCATCTTATCGTAGATAGAGTATACCTCCATGGTGATAATGGTGAGTGTTGAGGGATTCTGCCATCTTATCGTAGATAGAGTATACCTCCATGGTGGTAATGGTAAGTGGTGAGGGATTCAGCCATCTTATTGTAGATAGAGTATACCTCCATGGTGATAATGGTGAGTAGTGAGGGATTCTGCCATCTTGTTGTAGATAGAGTATACCTCCATGGTGGTAATGGTAAGTGGTGAGGGATTCAGCCATCTTGTTGAAGACGGTGTATACCTCCATGGTGATAATGGTGAGCGGTGAGGGATTCTGCCATCTTATTGTAGATAGAGTATACCTCCATGGTGATAATGGTGAGTGGTGAGGGATTCTGCCATCTTGTTGTAGATAGAGTATACCTCCATGGTGATAATGGTGAGTGGTGAGGGATTTTGCCATCTTATTGTAGATAGAGTATACCTCCATGGTGATAATGGTGAGTGGTGAGGGATTCTGCCATCTTGTTGTAGACGGAGTATACCTCCATGGTGATAATGGTGAGTGGTGAGGGATTCAGCCATCTTGTTGTAGATAGAGTATACCTCCATGGTGATAATGGTTAGTGGTGAGGGATTCAGCCATCTTATCGTGGATAGAGTATACCTCCATTGTGATAATGGTGAGTGGTGAGGGATTCTGCCATCTTATCGTAGATAGAGTATACATGGTGGTAATGGCAGCGGTGACGATTATTTCAGGTAAATGAGGCCATGGTGGCGCCCTCACGTGAGCGCCACGGAAACCAACCGGAAGTCGAGTATTTCCAACTAATGGGGCGTCCTCTAGTGCGCATGCGTCCGGTGCCTGGTGTGCGCGCGCAGATCAAAACGTCACTTCCGCTCTGCCCGCGTGGCCGGAAGTAGAACACAGAAGGCGTAACGCGCACGCGCCAGGCGCATGAGGCGGCATGCCGGGAACGTTCATTTCCTGCTCACGAGCAGTTCCCGAGCAGCCCACCACGCGGCGCTGCCAGCAGGGCCCCTAACGACCGCCCCCCCCCCCCCCCAACCGGAGCAACCCCCCCGCCCCCCCCCCCGTAATGACCGTGGGAACGCGCTGTTGTTATGGAAACAAAGGGCGACGCCGGAAAGCGATCACAATCACGCGTCACTGGGGCCCGATTGATGTAACCATGGTAACGGGCACGCGACCTGTGTCGGCGGCGTTTCCGTTGGACGGCGGGATCGGGGGACTGGTGGCGCCCCCGGTGAGTGATTGTCAGCTGGATGGAGTCGTCAGGTGGCGCGGCGGTCGGGTTAGGGGGGTGCGGGGGAGGGCAGTCACCCCCCCCCCCCCCTACACGCACACCTGAGACAGAGCGTAGACGGGCCTTCATCCCCTCAACCTCTCGGCCCTCACTCCACTACTCACCCCCCCCCCCTCCCCACCACACACACACCTGAGACCTCAACCTCTCGGCCCTCACTTCACTACTCACCCCCCCCCCCCCCACCACACACACACACCTGAGACCTCAACCTCTCGGCCCTCACTCCACTACTCACCCCCCCCCCCTCTATACACACCTGAGACCTCAACCTCTCGGCCCTCACTCCACTACTCACCCCCCCCCCCACCACACACACACACACACACCTGAGACCTCAACCTCTCGGCCCTCACTTCACTACTCACCCCCCCCCCCCCCACCACACACACACACCTGAGACCTCAACCTCTCGGCCCTCACTCCACTACTCACCCCCCCCCCCCTCTATACACACCTGAGACCTCAACCTCTCGGCCCTCACTCCACTACTCACCCCCCCCCCCCACCACACACACACACCTGCTCCACCCCGACCCCTGTATTTACATGTGTAGGTGGCGCCACACCCGTCACTGCGGACAGTGAGTGAGTGAGCAGCTCCATCGAGCAGGTCACGAGCAGGTTACGGGCAGGTTATGGGCAGGTCAGGGGCAGGTTATAGGCAGGTCGAGAGCAGGTCACGGGCAGGTCACGAGCAGGTCACGGGTAGGTTATGGGCAGGTCACGAGCAGGTCACAGGCAGGTCACGAGCAGGTTGCCCATGGAACACCTCGTTCATCCCACACTACATCATACCAGAAGTGTGCATTATCTCACCCCTGGTATTTGTGTCACATAGGCTTAACATTGGGAACTTGTTCTCCATGCCCCTACAAGTATTGCAGTCCATTCTCCACGGTCTATATCCTCTGTATCGTCCATACTTTAAGCGTATACAGCGATGAGATAAATACAGAAAGCAACTTGTTTTGGTCAAAGTCATTGTCCTCCAACCCATTTGTCGCTATGCTTTTTCTGTCGCCTCTTTCATATCACTACGCATCAAACTCATAGAGAGCGATGACCAGAACTTGTTGGTTTCTTCTTTATTATCACAGTGACAGGTACGAGGCAGGAATTCCCCTCACCCTCAGTCCAGATTCTCACCACGTGTTAGGAGACTGCCCAGAACAGTAATTTATTATCATCTAATGCATGAAAGTGTGACCGCGATAAAAGATTCACCTCATTCTGTTTAATTCTGAGCTGAAACCACTACTTTAGAATTTTTAGAGACTGAATTCAGGAGCACGCCCCATCCATCACTGAGCTTTTGGGAGACCCAAGACTATTGAGAATTAAAAAGCTCTGACCAATTAATCACGAGAAGTTAGTTTTCTGAGAGAAGGATGTTCATATCCGTGGTCTGGTTGTTGTTCATTCGCCTCACGTACCTCGGAACGTCCAATAGCTGGATGTGTCTCTGGAGAAACGTGTTATAAAAAACACACCTTTCGCGTATTGCTCAACTCTATGACACTGTACCGGATACAAGTTATCCTCAATTCTTTTTAACCTCTACAGCCTTAGCAACAAAAGTGTTTCTGGGCTGAGTTTGTCCATCGGACATACGCTGGGGTAGAAGGAGAACGGTTTTCACATACTCTATAGCCTTAGCACCCTGTGTTAGCCACAGGTGGCATCTATTCATAAGAACTAGATCTCATCTCACTCCTGGTATTCCCGTCCCATAGCTTCACATTGGGAACTCCTTCTCCAGTTTCTAGTAGGTACAGGAGTGAGATAAATACAGAAGGCAACTCGTTTTGGTCAAAGTTGTTGTTTTCCAACTCGTTTCAATGCTATGTGATATTCACTCAGCTGTCGCCTCCGCATCAAACTTGGACCAAAACGTGTTGGTTTCTGGATGCAATTATCACAATTCTTTTTAACCTCTACAGCCTATTTTCCGGACTGAGGTTGTCCTCCACATACACTGGATCAGAAGTTTTTCACACACGTTTCTTTACACACTCTTAGCACCCTGCGTCAGCTCGAGGTGGTATTTATTCATAAGAACTAGTTCTTACTCAACGTAGCATCTTAAGACAAGACCAGACCGATTCATTAAGGCACAGGTTGACGTTGGCGCCTCCTCTCCTCGTTAGGCGATGCGGGTCAAGGTCACGGCCACCGAACATATGTCGGGAGTCTGTGTGCCAACGTGTGGAGAGTGAGTCAGCCACTCGCATGTTGGTGTGAGCCTCACGTGACATGCTAAAACGTCATATAGAATATCCCTCTCTCTCTCCCCTCACGACCACCCCGCGGTGGGTGATGTTTGCAACCTCTCTCTCCCCTCACGACCACCCCGCGGTGGGTGATGTTTGTTGCCTCTCTCTCTCCCCTCACAACCACCCCGCGGTGGGTGATGTTTGTTACCTCTCTCTCCCCTCACGACCACCCCGCGGTGGGTGATGTTTGTTACCTCTCTCTCCCCTCACGACCACCCCGCGGTGGGTGATGTTTGTTACCTCTCTCTCCCCTCACGACCACCCCGCGGTGGGTGATGTTTGTTACCTCTCTCTCCCCTCACGACCACCCCGCGGTGGGTGATGTTTGTTACCTCTCTCTCCCCTCACGACCACCCCGCGGTGGGTGATGTTTGTTACCTCTCTCTCCCCTCACGACCACCCCGCGGTGGGTGATGTTTGTTACCTCTCTCTCCCCTCACGACCACCCCGCGGTGGGTGATGTTTGTTACCTCTCTCTCCCCTCACGACCACCCCGCGGTGGGTGATGTTTGTTACCTCTCTCTCCCCTCACGACCACCCCGCGGTGGGTGATGTTTGTTACCTCTCTCTCCCCTCACGACCACCCCGCGGTGGGTGATGTTTGTTACCTCTCTCTCCCCTCACGACCACCCCGCTGTGTACCGTGATGTTTGTTACCTCTCTCTCTCCCCTCACGACCACCCCGCGGTGGGTGATGTTTGTTACCTCTCTCTCCCCTCACGACCACCCCGCGGTGGGTGATGTTTGCAACCTCTCTCTCCCCTCACGACCACCCCGCGGTGGGTGATGTTTGCAACCTCTCTCTCCCCTCACGACCACCCCGCGGTGGGTGATGTTTGTTACCTCTCTCTCTCCCCTCATGACCACCCCGCGGTGGGTGATGTTTGTTACCTCTCTCTCTCCCCTCACGACCACCCCGCGGTGGGTGATGTTTGCAACCTCTCTCTCCCCTCACGACCACCCCGCGGTGTACCGTGATGTTTGTTACCTCTCTCTCCCCTCACGACCACCCCGCGGTGGGTGATGTTTGTTACCTCTCTCTCCCCTCACGACCACCCCGCGGTGGGTGATGTTTGTTACCTCTCTCTCTCCTCACGACCACCCCGCGGTGTACCGTGATGTTTGTTACCTCTCTCTCCCCTCACGACCACCCCGCGGTGGGTGATGTTTGTTACCTCTCTCTCCCCTCACGACCACCCCGCGGTGGGTGATGTTTGTTACCTCTCTCTCCCCTCACGACCACCCCGCGGTGGGTGATGTTTGTTACCTCTCTCTCCCCTCACGACCACCCCGCTGTGTACCGTGATGTTTGTTACCTCTCTCTCTCCCCTCACGACCACCCCGCGGTGGGTGATGTTTGTTACCTCTCTCTCCCCTCACGACCACCCCGCGGTGGGTGATGTTTGCAACCTCTCTCTCCCCTCACGACCACCCCGCGGTGGGTGATGTTTGCAACCTCTCTCTCCCCTCACGACCACCCCGCGGTGGGTGATGTTTGTTACCTCTCTCTCTCCCCTCATGACCACCCCGCGGTGGGTGATGTTTGTTACCTCTCTCTCTCCCCTCACGACCACCCCGCGGTGGGTGATGTTTGCAACCTCTCTCTCCCCTCACGACCACCCCGCGGTGTACCGTGATGTTTGTTACCTCTCTCTCCCCTCACGACCACCCCGCGGTGGGTGATGTTTGTTACCTCTCTCTCCCCTCACGACCACCCCGCGGTGGGTGATGTTTGTTACCTCTCTCTCTCCTCACGACCACCCCGCGGTGTACCGTGATGTTTGTTACCTCTCTCTCCCCTCACGACCACCCCGCGGTGGGTGATGTTTGTTACCTCTCTCTCCCCTCACGACCACCCCGCGGTGGCTGATGTTTGTTACCTCTCTCTCCCCTCACGACCACCCCGCAGTGGGTGATGTTTGTTACCTCTCTCTCCCCTCACGACCACCCCGCGGTGGGTGATGTTTGTTACCTCTCTCTCCCCTCACGACCACCCCGCGGTGTACCGTGATGTTTGTTACCTCTCTCTCCCCTCACGACCACCCCGCGATGTACCGTGATGTTTGTTACCTCTCTCTCTCCCCTCACGACCACCCCGCGGTGGGTGATGTTTGTTACCTCTCTCTCCCCTCACAACCACCCCGCGGTGTACCGTGATGTTTGTTACCTCTCTCTCCCCTCACAACCACCCCGCGGTGTACCGTGATGTTTGTTACCTCTCTCTCTCCCCTCACGACCACCCCGCGGTGTACCGTGATGTTTGTTACCTCTCTCTCTCCCCTCACGACCACCCCGCGGTGGGTGATGTTTGTTACCTCTCTCTCTCCCCTCACGACCACCCCGCGGTGGGTGATGTTTGTTACCTCTCTCTCTCCCCTCACGACCACCCCGCGGTGGGTGATGTTTGTTACCTCTCTCTCCCCTCACGACCACCCCGCGGTGGGTGATGTTTGTTACCTCTCTCTCCCCTCATGACCACCCCGCGGTGGGTGATGTGTGTTACCTCTCTCTCCCCTCACGACCACCTCGCGGTGGGTGATGTTTGTTACCTCTCTCTCCCCTCACGACCACCCCGCGGTGTACCGTGATGTTTGTTACCTCTCTCTCCCCTCACGACCACCCCGCGGTGGGTGATGTTTGTTACCTCTCTCTCTCCCCTCACGACCACCCCGCTGTGGGTGGCGTTTGTTACCTCTCTCTCTCCCCTCACAACCACCCCGCGGTGGGTGATGTTTGTTACCTCTCTCTCTCCCCTCACGACCACCCCGCGGTGGGTGATGTTTGTTACCTCTCTCTCCCCTCACGACCACCCCGCGGTGGGTGATGTTTGTTACCTCTCTCTCTCCCCTCACGACCACCCCGCGGTGGGTGATGTTTGTTACCTCTCTCTCTCCCCTCACAACCACCCCGCGGTGGGTGATGTTTGTTACCTCTCTCTCCCCTCACGACCACCCCGCGGTGGGTGATGTTTGTTACTTCTCTCTCTCCCCTCACGACCACCCCGCGATGTACCGTGATGTTTGTTACCTCTCTCCCCTCACGACCACCCCGCGGTGTACCGTGATGTTTGTTACCTCTCTCTCCCCTCACGACCACCCCGCGGTGGGTGATGTTTGTTACCTCTCTCTCCCCTCACGACCACCCCGCGGTGTACCGTGATGTTTGTTACCTCTCTCTCCCCTCACGACCACCCCGCGATGGGTGATGTTTGTTACCTCTCTCTCCCCTCACGACCACCCCGCGGTGTACCGTGATGTTTGTTACCTCTCTCTCCCCTCACGACCACCCCGCGGTGTACCGTGATGTTTGTTACCTCTCTCTCCCCTCACGACCACCCCGCGGTGTACCGTGATGTTTGTTACCTCTCTCTCTCCCCTCACGACCACCCCGCGGTGGGTGATGTTTGTTACCTCTCTCTCTCCCCTCACGACCACCCCGCGGTGTACCGTGATGTTTGTTACCTCTCTCTCTCCCCTCACGACCACCCCGCGATGTACCGTGATGTTTGTTACCTCTCTCTCCCCTCACGACCACCCCGCGGTGGGTGATGTTTGTTACCTCTCTCTCCCCTCACGACCACCCCGCGATGTACCGTGATGTTTGTTACCTCTCTCTCCCCTCACGACCACCCCGCGGTGGGTGATGTTTGTTACCTCTCTCTCCCCTCACGACCACCCCGCGGTGGGTGATGTTTGTTACCTCTCTCTCCCCTCACGACCACCCCGCGCTGGGTGATGTTTGTTACCTCTCTCTCCCCTCACGACCACCCCGCGATGTACCGTGATGTTTGTTACCTCTCTCTCCCCTCACGACCACACCGCGGTGGGTGATGTTTGTTACCTCTCTCTCCCCTCACGACCACCCCGCGGTGGGTGATGTTTGTTACCTCTCTCTCCCCTCACGACCACCCCGCGGTGGGTGATGTTTGTTACCTCTCTCTCTCCCCTCACAACCACCCCGCAGTGTACCGTGATGTTTGTTACCTCTCTCTCCCCTCACGACCACCCCGCTGTGTACCGTGATGTTTGTTACCTCTCTCTCTCCCCTCACGACCACCCCGCGGTGGGTGATGTTTGTTACCTCTCTCTCTCCCCTCACGACCACCCCGCGTAGGGTGGCGTTTGTTACTTTAACAGTCTTCCTGTTTGTGGAGCGGTATCTCGGCGGACCTGACCTCTGACCTGACCTCTGACCCGCCTTGATGTCAACACCCTGTAGTTCAGCTTATTCTGTAGTTTAGGAGAGTTTCAAAAGGATCCGCCGGGGAAATGCTATCCAATGTTTGTTGTTCTACAAAGGGCTGGCCCAAATCGCAGTTCTCTCAAAAACCCATTTGTTTTAGGTCCTTACGATACCGTTATTCTTGAGCATTTGGCATATTTAGTGATTCTTTAGATATCTGAATGAACACAACTTATATCGGTGGTATATGATAACCCTAGTCGTATGTGTGTTCTCAAGAATTTGATTTTTTAAAAGTAGCATTTTCAAACCCTGATCTGTCACTGAGCACAAAACTAACTGCACAATTCAGCACTAGCAGCTAATGGTATGAGCGTGCAATTATGAATGAATAACAATTAAAAGGTTAGGACACACGTAGTATTTGGATCGTTTTCTGTTGCCAACTTGACTTGTACCCAGTCAACTCGCCATTTCTGCAACTGCCTGAGTCTAGGATTCAGACATATCAAGCACCAGTGGGTCATGAGGTATTTCTGTCTTGAGTGATTGGTCATGGTCAACTTAGCATTCCTCGAGGACCCTGAGACACTGGCGCCCTGCTCCTTTATGGATATCACAGTGAATGGCACGCAGATAGTGAAGGGATAGTGTTTTATGCAGCACGCTGGACGTCGATATGTTACCATTCTAGCCTTTAAGCAACATATATAGACCGTGCGAGCACGCTCTAATAAGATGCTTAGTGTAGGTTCACCACATACTGCAGAATTACTCACGCACCGCATAACACAAGAAATGTTACCAGATATGCTCCTTTATAGTGTCATTATATCTCAGGTCACTCATTAAAAAGCGGTCCTGCATTACCGAACCTCGTGAGATCGCACACTTTATACACATTTCCAGTTCACACGTAGTGCTGTACTTCGTCTATGAATCAAATGGCTTTCAGTGGAAAGTTTTCTAATTTCTCGTTGGTATCAGGTAGAAAGGCTCTCCTTGTGAACAGATAAAAGTCGATACCTACGACAACCCCTCTACTATATGCTCCCAACTCCGGCTTTGAAGTCCGCGAGTCGACCATTCACACAATTTGATTCCTGCACTTCACGGGACCTGGTTTAGTGCAATGCATTGTGGTCGCTCGCCCATTGTCGGTGCTTTTAGTATCTTTGGTGTCCGTGTGTGTGTGTGTGTGTGTGTGGGTGTGTGAGTGTAGGTGTAGGTGTAGGTGTGTGTAGGTGTGTGTAAGTGTGTGTAGGTGTGTGTGTGGGTGTGAGTGGGTGTGTGTGTGGGTGTGTGAGTGTAGGTGTAGGTGTGTGTAGGTGTGTGTAGGTGTGTGTGTGGGTGTGAGTGGGTGTGTGTGTGGGCGTGGGTGTGTGTGTATGTGTGGGCGTGTGTGTGTGAGTGTAGGTGTGGGTGTGTGTGGGTGTGGGCGTGTGTGTGTGAGTGTAGGTGTGTGTGGGTGTGGGTGGGTGTGTGAGTGGTATGACGATCGATTCGCTGCATCCTTTCATGCACAGTTAGAGACATAAAACTACAGTGATCAGCCCGCGTGCGTTGAGCCCTGATCTTCACTCAGAGGCTGGGTTTGCACGGAGTTTGTTAATGTCTCGCGTTAGGGGGTCGCCTTCAGAAGGTGAGGTGCGCCTAATGGATGTACATCACAGCCACACGCCCAGCGACTCGCATACACACCCCGGAGTCTGTACAGGTAGAGGTGGGGCTCTATAGCGCCGTGTGACTCACATACACACCCCGGAGTCTGTACAGGTAGAGGTGGGGCTCTATAGCGCCCAGCGACTCGCATACACACCCCGGAGTCTGTACAGGTAGAGGTGGGGCTCTATAGCGCCGTGTGACTCACATACACATCCCGGAGTCTGTACAGGTAGAGGTGGGGCTCTATAGCGCCCAGCGACTCACATACACATCCCGGAGTCTGTACAGGTAGAGGTGGGGCTCTATAGCGCCGTGTGACTCACATACACAACCCGGAGTCTGTACAGGTAGAGGTGGGGCTCTATAGCGCCGTGTGACTCGCATACACACCCCGGAGTCTGTACAGGTAGAGGTGGGGCTCTATAGCGCCCAGCGACTCGCATACACACCCCGGAGTCTGTACAGGTAGAGGTGGGGCTCTATAGCGCCGTGTGACTCACATACACACCCCGGAGTCTGTACAGGTAGAGGTGGGGCTCTATAGCGCCCAGCGACTCGCATACACACCCCGGAGTCTGACACAGGTAGAGGTGGGGCTCTATAGCGCCGTGTGACTCACATACACACCCCGGAGTCTGTACAGGTAGAGGTGGGGCTCTATAGCGCCGTGTGACTCACATACACACCCCGGAGTCTGTACAGGTAGAGGTGGGGCTCTATAGCGCCGTGTGACTCGCATACACACCCCGGAGTCTGTACAGGTAGAGGTGGGGCTCTATAGCGCCGTGTGACTCACATACACAACCCGGAGTCTGTACAGGTAGAGGTGGGGCTCTATAGCGCCGTGTGACTCACATACACACCCCGGAGTCTGTACAGGTAGAGGTGGGGCTCTATAGCGCCGTGTGACTCACATACACACCCCAGAGTCTGTACAGGTAGAGGTGGGGCTCTATAGCGCCGTGTGACTCGCATACACACCCCGGAGTCTGTACAGGTAGAGGTGGGGCTCTATAGCGCCGTGTGACTCACATACACACCCCGGAGTCTGTACAGGTAGAGGTGGGGCTCTATAGCGCCGTGTGACTCACATACACACCCCGGAGTCTGTACAGGTAGAGGTGGGGCTCTATAGCGCCCAGCGACTCACATACACAACCCGGAGTCTGTACAGGTAGAGGTGGGGCTCTATAGCGCCGTGTGACTCACATACACACCCTGGAGTCTGTACAGGTAGAGGTGGGGCTCTATAGCGCCCAGCGACTCACATACACAACCCGGAGTCTGTACAGGTAGAGGTGGGGCTCTATAGCGCCGTGTGACTCACATACACATCCCGGAGTCTGTACAGGTAGAGGTGGGGCTCTATGGCGCCCAGTGTAGGTCTCCGAACAATCTCCACCCAGTCTCCACCCGTTCTCTGATTGTTCTAGCCTCATGCGCGACCATGAGCAGAACACGGAGGCCGATAAAGCCGGGGACACAGCAAGCGAGTCAAGGCGGCGAGCTCTGGAGTCGCCAATAACAAATAGCACAATTGTACTGAGTTTGATGTCAGAGACTTAAGCCGGGCACACACTGCTTGCGATATGGCTTCAATATTGCAAAACATGGCTATGAATTAAAATTCCTGCATCATATCCTTGTCGGTATGTTAAAAAGTTCGTTTTCATAGAATACAAAAATTGAATACTGCATCATTGCTGTCTCAGATTGTCGAGAAAAGTCTTGTCGTAGTGTGTCGGAATGCTTGTCGTAGTGTGTCGGAATGCTTGTCGTAGTGTGTCGGAATGCTTGTCGTAGTGTGTCGGAATGCTTGTCGTAGTGTGTCGGAATGCTTGTCGTAGTGTGTCGGAATGCTTGTCGTAGTGTGTCGGAATGCTTGTCATAGTGTGTCGGAATGCATGTCGGAGTGTGTCGGAATGCTTGTCGTAGTGTGTCAGAATGCTTGTCGTAGTGTGTCAGAATGCTTGTCGTAGTGTGTCAGAATGCTTGTCGTAGTGTGTCGGAATGCTTGTCGTAGTGTGTCGGAATGCTTGTCGTAGTGTCTGGAGCTCAGTGGGTTCCCCTTTAAGGAGACACCCCGCTTCAGGGGACAGTTTGCTCGGAACGGAGGGTACCCCTTAAGCGGGGTTTTACTGTAATCCAGTTCACGTATGTCTGAATCCCCCGTTCCCCTCCTCTCTGTCTCGTCTCGTCCCTAGAGAGGCCGCCCCGGGCCGCAGAACGTATTTCCTCACGGTGTAAACACGTTTTAATATTACATGGCCCGAGTGCCCGCGGACGGCCTCTTGTTTACACTGTGTGCGGGGTGTGTGGGAGCGTCGCGCTCTGATTGGCTGGACTCTGACCACGTGCTGTGGGAGTGTCGCGCTCTGATTGGCTGGACTCTGACCACGTGCTGTGGGAGTGTCGCGCTCTGATTGGCTGGACTCTGACCACGTGCTGTGGGAGTGTCGCGCTCTGATTGGCTGGACTCTGACCACGTGCTGTGGGAGTGTCGCGCTCTGATTGGCTGGACTCTGACCACGTGCTGTGGGAGTGTCGCGCTCTGATTGGCTGGACTCTGACCACGTGCTGTGGGAGTGTCGCGCTCTGATTGGCTGGACTCTGACCACGTGCTGTGGGAGTGTCGTGCTCTGATTGGCTGGACTCTGACCACGTGCTGCATAACGCATCACTCCGCTGCCTCCTGACGCCGATAAACATGTGTCCAGCTTTAATTCGTCTGATAACGACTCGTTATCCTAACAGAGTCAGCAGTACGAGAAAACGTGACCACTGAGCCCGTACGGATGGCCGTTCAAAGTCTTCTTGACTCACAGGGTGAGTGTTTAAAGGTATCCGAGACTGTAACCGTCTTTCCATCTGAATCGGATTTTTCCGTGAGATTGGCAAAAGCTAAAATTGGCACCTTGCTATGAAAGTATTGTACCAATGGTGAATTGTCTGAGACGAGGGGAAATTGTGAAGTACACCAGTCTCATGTACATTAGTCCCTACGTTTGAATTCCACCTAAGTGTTTCTTTTGTGTCATCGAGTGTAGCGAGAGAAACAATTGGAGACGCATGGTGCACACTACGAGCAAATGGTATTTTCCTCATTGATCAATGAGCGTGCAGTTATGAATGAATAACAATTAAAAAGTTTGGGCTACATTCAGTCTATGAATAGTCTATAGTCTACAGTCTATAGTCTATAGTCTATAAGCCACTTGCACCCAGTCAACTTGTACTTTCAACAACTGCCTGAGTCCAGGATCCAAATATATCAAACACCAGTGGGTCTTGCAGTATTTCGATCTTGAGTGATTGATCATGGTCAGATGGCCACACCTCTAAGACCCCGAGACACTGGCACCCTGCTCCTTTCCCAATATCACTGGGGGAGTATTAGGTGCTGGACGCCTCCCCCCTCGCCGCTCGGTGATTACTGGGGAGTATTAGGACGCCTCCCCCCTCGCCGCTCGGTGATTACTGGGGGAGTGTTAGGTGCTGGACGCCTCCCCCCTCGCCGCTCGGTGATTACTGGGGAGTGTTAGGTGCTGGACGCCTCACCCCTCGCCGCTCAGTGATTACTGGGGAGTGTTAGGTGCTGGACGCCTCACCCCTCGCCGCTCAGTGATTACTGGGGAGTGTTAGGTGCTGGACGCCTCACCCCTCGCCGCTCGGTGATTACTGGGGAGTGTTAGGTGCTGGACGCCTCACCCCTCGCCGCTCAGTGATTACTGGGGGAGTGTTAGGTGCTGGACGCCTCACCCCTCGCCGCTCGGTGATTACTGGGGAGTGTTAGGACGCCTCCCCCCTCGCCGCTCGGTGATTACTGGGGAGTGTTAGGTGCTGGACGCCTCACCCCTCGCCGCTCGGTGATTACTGGGGGAGTATTAGGACGCCTCCCCCCTCGCCGCTCGGTGATTACTGGGGAGTGTTAGGTGCTGGACGCCTCCCCCCTCGCCGCTCGGTGATTACTGGGGAGTGTTAGGTGCTGGACGCCTCCCCCCTCGCCGCTCGGTGATTACTGGGGAGTGTTAGGTGCTGGACGCCTCGCCGCTCGGTGATTACTGGGGAGTGTTAGGTGCTGGACGCCTCACCCCTCGCCGCTCGGTGATTACTGGGGAGTGTTAGGTGCTGGACGCCTCACCCCTCGCCGCTCGGTGATTACAGGGGAGTGTTAGGTGCTGAACGCCTCCCCCCTCGCCGCTCGGTGATTACTGGGGAGTGTTAGGTGCTGAACGCCTCACCCCTCGCCGCTCGTGTCTCTAACTGGTAATTGACGCACTAAGGGGAGCAGGTACTCCGTAGATCCGCCTGAATCATTCAGTAGGTGAGCAATAAACACCCAGTTTGAATAACAAAGTTCCCAGCGGTGAAGTTCAATGTGGAATAACAAGCTCTGAGTGAACAGCGCGATGAGAAGTGAACAGCGGCCAGCCCCAGGCAGCTCACAGCGGCCAGCCCCAGGCACCTCACAGCGACCAGCCCCAGGCACCTCACAGCGGCCAGCCCCAGGCACCTCACAGCGGCCAGCCCCAGGCACCTCACAGCGGCCAGCCCCAGGCACCTCACAGCGACCAGCCCCAGGCACCTCACAGCGACCAGCCCCAGGCACCTCACAGCGACCAGCCCCAGGCACCTCACAGCGGCCAGCCCCAGGCACCTCACAGCGACCCCAGGCAGCTCAGAGCGGCCAGCCCCAGGCAGCTCACAGCGGCCAGCCCCAGGCACCTCACAGCGACCAGCCCCAGGCACCTCACAGCGACCCCAGGCACCTCACAGCGGCCAGCCCCAGGCACCTCACAGCGGCCAGCCCCAGGCACCTCACAGCGGCCAGCCCCAGGCACCTCACAGCGACCAGCCCCAGGCACCTCACAGCGACCCCAGGCAGCTCACAGCGGCCAGCCCCAGGCACCTCACAGCGGCCAGCCCCAGGCACCTCACAGCGACCAGCCCCAGGCACCTCACAGCGACCAGCCCCAGGCACCTCACAGCGGCCAGCCCCAGGCACCTCACAGCGGCCCCAGGCACCTCACATCGGCCCCAGGCACCTCACATCGGCCCCAGGCACCTCACAGCGGCCCCAGGCACCTCACAGCGGCCCCAGGCACCTCACAGCGGCCCCAGGCACCTCACAGCGACCCCAGGCAGCTCACAGCGGCCAGCCCCAGGCACCTCACAGCGGCCAGCCCCAGGCACCTCACAGCGGCCAGCCCCAGCCCCAGGCACCTCACAGTGGCCGGCCCCAGGCACCTCACAGCGACCAGCCCCAGGCACCTCACAGTGGCCAGCCCCAGCCCCAGGCACCTCACAGTGGCCGGCCCCAGGCACCTCACAGCAGCCAGCCCCAGGCACCTCACAGCGGCCGGCCCCAGGCACCTCACAGCGGCCAGCCCCAGGCACCTCACAGCGACCAGCCCCAGGCACCTCACAGCGACCAGCCCCAGGCACCTCACAGCAGCCAGCCCCAGCCCCAGGCACCTCACAGCGGCCAGCCCCA
This sequence comes from Alentia gelatinosa, assembly GCA_950022655.1. NCBI lineage: Eukaryota > Metazoa > Annelida > Polychaeta > Phyllodocida > Polynoidae > Alentia > Alentia gelatinosa. Next base: position 487,153 of record OX465588.1, on the reverse strand, counting down.
GGCACCTCACAGCGGCCAGCCCCAGGCACCTCACAGCGACCCCAGGCAGCTCACAGCGGCCAGCCCCAGGCACCTCACAGCGGCCAGCCCCAGGCACCTCACAGCGGCCAGCCCCAGGCACCTCACAGCGGCCAGCCCCAGGCACCTCACAGCAGCCAGCCCCAGGCACCTCACAGCGGCCAGCCCCAGCCCCAGGCACCTCACAGTGGCCGGCCCCAGGCACCTCACAGCAGCCAGCCCCAGGCACCTCACAGCAGTCGGCCCCAGCCCCAGGCACCTCACAGCAGCCAGTCCCAGCCCCAGGCACCTCACAGCAGCCAGTCCCAGCCCCAGGCACCTCACAGCGGCCAGCCCCAGGCACCTCACAGCAGCCAGCCCCAGGCACCTCACAGCGACCGGCCCCAGCCCCAGGCACCTCACAGCGGCCCCAGGCAGCTCACAGCGGCCAGCCCCAGGTCTGAGCAGCCTATAGCAAAGTACAACAGGAGGTCCGCAGATAAACCAGTCTTTATTCCTATCTACCTATGGCTGTACACTCTATACTTACACCACGTTCTGGGGGAGGAGGGGTGGAGTTGTATACTACGCAAGGTTGACGCATACTACCCAAGGTTGACATTTAGACCAATCAGATCGTCTCTTACAAAATTCATATGAAATGCGCTTCGGGTTTGATGGTGGGTGAGCAAATAACGCTAATTATCGTTATTAAACCACATCTCAAGGTTTATAGCTGAAGGGAAACCAAGGCCTTGGCCAGTAATTTTTCCCAGCCTTAGCGAGTAACTTTGACTTTCTCTCACCGGAACATAGTTTTCCTCTTTTCTCCGTCCCAGACCCAAAATATATGTAGTAAACCACGTCTCCACTTTAATATGGCAATTACTGGCTTTAATTTATCTCGGAAAGATAGCGTCTAACTGAGTAATGACTACGGTCGTCATGTTTATGGGAGAATACACTTACTATGGCAGCGTCCATAATGAATTCTGACAGATTCTCGTGAACGTTTAATGTACTGTTCTATGTACATGAATACCAGCATATGACGTAAAATGACTTTACCCATTAGCGATCTATGTATGTATGTATCTATGATCATCTCTTACATTGTGTATAGATGTCAAGTATCTTGGCAAGGCAAGAAGCTGCCGATGAATCTTAATACGGTAATTATTGGGCGGGATATCATCTCTTTGTCTTCATTTTTCTCTTCTGCTCTTTTTTCTAATCATAAATCGGTACGGAGATAATGGTTGCTAATGCCTCAAAGTCTGATGACCACCGCTCCCAGGGGAGATGGCATAAATCCGTTAACCCTCAAGGGTGCTGGGGCTGGGATGAGATAAAGAGATAAATCAGGAGCTGTTGGTATCGTGCATAAGACGCCCCGGACGAGGGGCATCGTGTAGGAGGAAGGAGGCTCTGAGTCTGCAGGTCAGCTCAGGGGCGTCAGATAAGGCCCCTTTACACTGGCCGACCACAACGGCGGAGATTTCTTTAGATCTCCTAAAAGCCAATTTCCATTTTGCATCCGCTAAAGATCCGTGGGTGGTTCCTGACTGTAGATCGGTGACGGCCAATGGAAACGGGCTTTTAGGAGAACTCAAAAATATCTACTCTGTTTTCGTCGGCCAATGAAAACAGGCCTTTAGGGGATACAGTGAGACCTCGCTACTCGGGGAAGGCCAGGTACTACATCCACAACAAGAACCGAGATCTTTCCTCATTAAAATAAGCAATCGTTATTGTTACCAAACAGTTTACATATTTCCCTAGTTCAGTCATTGGTCTTTGCTCATTTTCATAAACAATAAAACAGATGTTTAGCTTTCCTAGAGGCCTAAATATGAGGTGTTGCTATTGTTAATTTAATGTAATTTGATCATATAAGTTGGATCACCACAAATCAATATTGAATGTCTCTTGCATGACAATTATATAGGTTGATAACCTGGAATGAAATATCGTGATTATAGACGGTAATTACAGGGACATTAAATCAACTATTGATTTGTAACAACCGATGAAGCCATGACGTCATCTCTGTACGTTCCGTATACCTCAACATCTCAGATGAATGACGGATTAATGACTCGCCGCATGTAAGATCCGCGCGTGTAAATCTGCCGCCCTTCTGGTGAAATGGAGGACAAGTTGCTGACCATCCCTGAAATCGCCAATCCCGAATCTGCCCACTGACTCAAACATTGCCCTAATGTGGCGTGTCCACCGACCGAGTATGACCGCCGATTACCGCATTTAGCACAACCGACCGATTATGTCGCACATTCAGTGCTATAATCGCCAGGTGGAAACAAAAAGGGTTCATATTTCTTTCCCCCAACTTCACATTATATGGCATTACCTCAAGGTGAATAATTGATAAAATATAGACTGGTTTCAGATAAAAGCGGTTGTATACTCCTCAGATATTACTAGGCGTCAACTCCTCGGAGTATACAGCCGCATGTATCTGAAACCAGTTAATATCATGTATGTATTTATTCCAGTATCTTCATGTCTTAAAAGGACAGAAATAATGTTTCTCAGAACTGATTCGTCTACATTTTTTGGAGATCAATCAACTTGTGTCAAAGTAGACAAACCCAATTATTTCACAAGTTTATTGAAAACATAATACTTCGTGACCGGCATCAAGAGCAAAACGGCTTCCTGAAGGTCACGTGACCAGTGGAGAAGACAGTGAGATATCTAATGACAGTCAACTACCCTTTGCCTCTCGCAAAACTCTAATTTTCATTGAATATTTTGTTTCTGTTTTCAAGAAACTTGGAGCTTTCATCTTTTGGGACTACTGAATTACTGTTCATGTTTTGAGCTGCTCTCAGAGGAGCCCAGCTCCGGGGATTTCACGCCGAGAGAACCTTCTCCAAAACCCGGCGAGTTGGTGGGTTTCTTTCTGGACAAAATGCACGCTCAGCATGCCAGCTTTTCTCCCTCCACTTCTCGTTTTACACCACGCTCTGGTCTGGACATGGAGTGATAAAACCTGGCGTGCTATTCATCATCCACGGTGCTCGGCGGCCGCCATTAAGAAGAGAGATCCGCGTCGAAGTCGGTCAAAAAGCCCGTGATGGGTCTCCCGTGGATGGAGCTGACAGCCTTTCTCTGGAGGACTCGATTACATTTCTTTTACTTGGTTTACGTTGTAGTTAATAAGATGGCAGCTCATAACAGGTGATCAGTAAAGCATGACGTATCCACATGCTGCCATTAGCACGGGCTGTCGTCAGTTAATTAATGAGTAAGTTTACTAATTAGTCATTTTACTTAATGAGTGTGGGGAATATCTCCCGTCATTTACTGGAGTAGAGAACTGGACTCGTAATCCCAAGGTTGTTGGACTTTGTTGATTTGAGTCCCACTGCACCCAATGTTCTCCTTCACCCCAGCAGTGGTAGATTCACTGCTATATCAAAGGCCAATCCTTCTCCTACCATGTCTATGTGGTGTGGTGTGCAGCCACCTTTCTCCTTCACCCCCAGCAGTGGTAGATTCACTGCTATATCAAAGGCCAGTCCTTCTCATACCATGTCTATGTGGTGTGGTGTGCAGCCACCTTTCTCCTTCATCCCCAGCAGTGTTAGATTCACTGCTATATCAAAGGCCAATCCTTCTCATACCATGTCTATGTGGTGTGGTGTGCAGCCACCTTTCTCCTTCACCCCCAGCAGTGGTAGATTCACTGCTTTATCAAAGGCCAGTCCTTCTCATACCATGTCTATGTGGTGTGGTGTGCAGCCACCTTTCTCCTTCATCCCCAGCAGTGGTAGATTCACTGCTATATCAAAGGCCAATCCTTCTCCTACCATGTCTATGTGGTGTGGTGTGCAGCCACCTTTCTCCTTCACCCCCAGCAGTGGTAGATTCACTGCTTTATCAAAGGCCAGTCCTTCTCATACCATGTCTATGTGGTGTGGTGTGCAGCCACCTTTCTCCTTCATCCCTAGCAGTGGTAGATTTACTGCTATATCAAAGGCCAGTCCTTCTCATACCATGTCTATGTGGTGTGGTGTACAGCCACCTTTCTCCTTCATCCCCAGCAGTGATAGATTTACTGCTATATCAAAGGCCAGTCCTTCTCATACCATGTCTATGTGGTGTGGTGTACAGCCACCTTTCTCCTTCATCCCCAGCAGTGGTAGATTTACTGCTATATCAAAGGCCAATCTTTTTCATACCAGGTCTATGTGGTGTGGGAAGTAAACGAACTCTACATCTGTAAATGTGTAGGGGTGAGATTTCTGCATACATTCATCTCATAGATTCGGTCAAATCCAAAATAGTCTTAGTGAACATATTGGAGTTAAACTACCCAAACAAACAAACAAACTACATATAACGATTTGAAAACCATTGTTTATATCACAATCGTAATTTTTTTCATTAACAAAAAGGTTTTTTTTCAAGAAGGATCCAGTGGAAGATCTGTAGAATCTGACAGAACTGGTCGGAATAAAAAAATATAAATAAAACAAAACTTCAGCTTTTCTCTCAGTCTCAGTCAAGCGGCAGCTGCTGAGAAAACAACACAGAGCCACGTCTCAGTAAAGATCCTTTACTATTCAATTTGCAATACCAAATGTAAGCAGGTGTTCACCCTGTCCAGTATCACGAACCCCACAGAGTTTACAAGCGATTATAGGTCAAGAAGGTCAAGCGGAGTAAGGAATGAAAGCTAGCCAAAGAATTGCATCATAACCTAGCCATCGAAGGAGGGGTTGATACGTGTCGATAATAACTGGGATATGGATGCACCAGACTTTGCCTTGAATTGATCGTGTACTAATCTTACTGGTGGTCATATAGGTGATCCATATTGGCGTGCTGGATTGCCCTCGCCCTGCGGTGGTGGCAGCTCGCGCGGCAGTCGGTGTACAGCGCTGTAGGAGTGGGGAGTAATATAGTGGTGTTTTCCCGGGGAGGGGGCTAATTTAGGGGTTGGACATCAATACGGGCCGAGTTAATCATTTACAGCCGATCACGGCCCGGTCCTGCGCAAAACAACATCGCGTGAGAAGGTGGGAATACGAAGCAGCTCATAGGACGACGGAGCAGCTCAGGGTACAGCTCACGGTACAGCTCACGGTACAGTACAGCTCACAGTACACCTCACAGTACACCTCACAATACAGCCCACAGAGCAACTCACAGAGCAACTCACAGTACAGCTCACAGTACAGAGCAGCTCACAGCACAGCTCACAGAGCAGCTCACAGTACACCTCACAGTACAGCCCACAGAGCAACTCACAGAGCAGCTCACAGTACAGCTCACAGAGCAGCTCACAGTACACCTCACAGTACACCTCATAATACAGCCCACAGAGCAACTCACAGAGCAACTCACAGTACAGAGCAGCTCACAGTACAGAGCAGGTCACAGTACAGCTCACAGAACAGAGAGGCATATAACTAGATCAGTTCACAGTACAGATCAGTTCACAGTACAGAGCAGCTCACAGTACAGAGCAGCTCACAGTACAGATCAGCTCACAGTACAGAGCAGCTCACAGTACAGAGCAGCTCACAGTACAGCTCACAGAGCAGCTCACAGTACAGACAGAGCAGCTCACAGTACAAAGCAGCTCACAGCACAGCTCACAGAGCAGCTCACAGTACAGACAGAGCAGCTCACAGTACAGGTAGAGAAACTCACAGTACAGACAGAGCAGCTCACAGTACAGCTCACAGAGCAGCTCACAGTACAGACAGAGCAGCTCACAGTACAGACAGAGGCTTATAACTGGAGCAGCTTACAGCAAAGGCTGAACAAGTCATAGTGAAAACAAACATGTTATTCTATACCTGTCTCGCACTTACTGGCCGACCGTACGGGTTCGTTCTGCGCACTGTGCACGAACTAATAATGGTTCGTGCCCTCAGTCCCACATGACGTGTTGTAAAGTGGCGTATTTAGTTATTTCCAGGTATATAATAAGTGAGACATAGTGAGTGTGTCTGAAGTACATCTGATCCGAGTCCCCTAAGATCCCACCAAGATTTCCCGAGAAGCAAACACATCAATCAAATATACATAGATTACATTGATTAGTATCTTAACACATCAATCAAATATATATATAGATTATATTGATTAGTATCTTAACACATCAATCAGATATACATAGATTACATTGATTAGTATCTTAACACATCAATCAAACATACATAGATTACATTGATTAGTAACTTAACACATTAATCAGATATACATAGATTACATTGATTAGTATCTTAACACATCAATCAAGCATACATAGATTACATTGATTAGTAACTTAACACATTAATCAGATATACATAGATTAAATTGATTAATATCTCAATACATTAATCAAATATACATAGATTACATTGATTAGTAACTTAACACATTAATCTGATATACATAGATTGTTTTGGATTTTTTAACTTTTATTTACCCAGGAGTGAATTACCTTAGGGAGTATGTACACTCCCCATCTTCCCGGTGCGGCAGTGTAAAGATTCCCTGCCTTACTTTACCCACGGGGTGGGTTTACATTTTGACAAGGCGTGTTGTTTATGTTCTTATAACAAATTGTCTTTATCAGGGATGTTGAATTACATTAATTAGTGACTTTCACTGTTTGATGTACGTAGACGGGCTATACAGGGTGTAGCTGACGTGAGGCTGGGCGAGGTGCTCTGTGTGTAGTGTATGACGCTGGGCGAGGTGCTCTGTGTGTAGTGTGTGACGCTGTGTAGAGGCGTGGAGGGTAATAACGCGCTCTCTGATTAGTCCTAAGTGTGTGTGCCTTTATCACCTCCACGTGCACACTTCTCATAACGCCGCCACCCACCCCCACGCCACCTAGCGGACCTGCCGCCAGTCTCAAACACGTGATTTCCTGTGGGACGCTGGTTTCGGCGTGTGGCGGGAATTCATTGTGTGTCGTGTGCAAAAGGTGGGGCCTTCATCTGTAAAGTCCAAACCTCTTTTGTGAGGTGGCCTAGCAACGGCCCGATGGAGAACAGCGGGTGTTAAAGGGGGGAGATACATGAGAGCTAATCTGTAGAAGTGGATAAAATATATAAAAAACACCACTGAATTCCGCCAGAGCCACTATGTAAGACATGTCATCTTTTGTCCTGTTTTTACCTCTGTGCGTGTGGCCTAAGGGAGAGGTGTAAACAAGAAACCAACAAGTTTCGGTCAAAGTCGTAAATCTCCATAAGTTTGATGCGGAGCATTACGAACCAGGGTTCTGAGTCCACAAAGGACCAGAATATTGAATCAAATACCAAAGTTTAATCTAATGAGCCATTGTAATACTTAAAAGAACACAGAACCTAGTAATGGTTTTCAGCACTCAGAATTATAGGCGTTCAGGCATTTTGACGGGAGGTCTCTTCAACAGCTGTTGTCATGGTAATCTGGCCACTTGCCAGAGTGACAACAAGTGGAAAAGTTAACTAGAAGGATGGATCTACAAGATAAGTGAAGTGAGCGGCTGGAATATCTCAAAACACGGACCACTGACACACCACTCTAGAGGGATCTGCGAGATAAGATAATAAAACTAATAACATTTGGGGTCTTGTTCCAGGGACTAGGGGTGGGGGTCAAACCTTCTGGAATTTTTGCGTATGCTCCTTTTTTTCTATTGCGTACAAGTTTGAGAGTTGGTGGAGGGGGTGTCAAAACTTCCGGAATTTCTGCGTCCATGCTTTCTGGATGGCCCCTGACATGATCAGAGGTCACGTGGGTCTCGGCAGTTTATAGAGAGTGCAATACGTTCACAATATAGACTGGTTTCAGATACATGCTCCGAGCAGCACACAGCCGCCTTTGTATAAAACCTGTCTCTATTGTATTCATCATCCACCATTATCTGACATGTGGGATACTGATATCAGTTCATAAAGGTACGCACTCTTTTTTCATACCCACTATTTCTCCCGGCATTTGCCAGCCGGAGAATACAAAAAACCTGTATGCTGTAGATATGTATTGTTACGTTCCAAAATATCGGTATGTGAAACACACTATCTGTTTTCTACGGACACTTTGTATCAGGTGGATATATCTGTATACTCCGGGTATGGTGATTCACTCTCCCTGTGTGTTTTCTATGGACACTTTGTATTAAGTGGATATATCTGTTTGCTCCGGGTATGTAGATACACACTCCCTATGTGTTTTCTATGGACACTTTGTATTAAGTGGATATCTGTTTGCTCCGGGTATGTAGATACACACTCCCTATGTGTTTTCTATGGACACTCTGTATTAGGTGGATATATCTGGATGCTCCGGGTATGGTGATTCACTCTCCCTGTGTGTTTTCTATGGACACTTTGTATTAAGTGGATATATCTGTTTGCTCCGGGTATGTAGATACACGCTGCCCACGTGTTTTCTATGGACACTCTGTATTAGGTGGATATATCTGGATGCTCCGGGTATGTTGATACACACTCCCTATGTGTTTTCTAGGGACACTTTGTATTAGGTTGATATATCTGTATTCCCCGGGTATGGTGATACACACTCCCTATGTGTTTTCTATGGACACATTGTATTAGAGGGAAACTATGTTTCGGTCTTATTTAAAGACCTATGTACCTTCAAATGCGGTTTGATAACGATAATTAGCATTATGTTATCACCCACCATCAAACCCAAAGGCAGATCCAACCTTATCGAGTAACTAACACTCTATGTTTTCTACCCACTGCGCTTTTTTTTTGAGACGATCTGATTGGTCTAAATGTCAACCCTGGGTAGTAAACGGCAACCTTGAATAGTATACGGCAACCTTGCGTAGTATTCATAAGTTACTCCACCCCCCAGAACGTGGTGTAAGCATAGAGTGTACAGCCATATATAGGTATAAACACTGCAGGAAAACCACTATTTTATTCATATATACGCCATCGCGGAAGTGCAGGTATTGGCTGAATATTGACTTGTTTTCATATATATGTATATTATAGAATTACGACGTTGGCGCTCGTGTATGGGGGCCGTACGCCGAGGTTTGTCTCACGGCCGTACTCACCAAGGCCGTAGGCCGAGGTGAGTACGGCCGTGAGACAAACCGAGGTGTAGAGACCCCATACACGAGCGCCAACTTCGTAATTCTATAATTATATATCTTAAAATGTATTAAAATGATTAGAATTTACCTTTTTTGACCACAGACCACCACTCACTTGACAAGACAGTGCCACCAAAGACGTTGTGTACATTGTGATACATGCTGGATCTGTTACTATGGCAATTGCCTTGCTCACTCTCCGAACACATCTTCTGTTATATGCTCCCGCATTCGGCAAGCTTGTACAAACCTAACATCTGCTCGGAGAGTGGACATCACACTGGAACTAGGGTAGCCAACGTAATTTGACGTTGACAACGCGGAGCGGTACAGTGGACTATCAGTGCGTGTTGATACCGACTCATTTCATATATCTAAGCTTTCTAAACTGTATCACGTGAATGTCCCATGTTAGATGCCTCGATATCTAGTCGGTAAGCATGTCTACTCGTTTCGGTCCGTTTATAACACATTGTCAGACTAGCGATTCAATAACGTCCGACATTTTTAAATTTTCCACCCAGCCAAGTGCTTCGGCCTCTCGACCAATCAGATTGCGTTATTTTTCAAAGCACGCAGTATGTCGTTCAAAGCACGCAGTATGTCAATTCCAAAGGTGATGTGTACTAATCTGGACAAATTGCCTTTGGTTGTATGATATTATTGCTATACCCCTAAGAGCGGTGAGTATTTATACTGAGTTTGTGCATAGGTATATAATAAATATATATACGCCCAGGCCTTATATACGGACGCGTCTTGGCTGTATTTCACACCCGGCGTATATGAGAGGAAATATCCTCTCCCCCCACCGCCTCCCACCCGTTTGTGTTGGTAGAAGTACAGGTGTCCTCAGTAGGAAGCCCTTGCCCCGCCCCCTCCCCCACCTCCCCCCGCCCGCTCTCAGTGAAGCCCTCTTCACTGGACGCTTATATACGCCTACAGGTTAGGTGTATACACACGGGGAATTGGACGACTTTGTAAACGCAAAATACCTACTTATATACGCCGGGCGCATCCATATGTAAAATAATGATGTTCGTGCAGTGAAAGGAATAGGTGGATAATACCATGATAAGTAAAGTGACTGGTGAAGTAAACATCTGGGCCCCACGTTCCCAGAAGGGGTCGACCTCCCCCCCCCCCCCTCCTCCTGTACCGACCCACACCTCAGGAATGGCGGTTTAATTAATATATAAGCGCTCCGGGCCGATTTAACGTAAACAACTTTGAAGTGCGTCCAGTCACCCTCCGCCGCGCCACCTTCAGGCCGGCGAGCGAAACACTGAGTCAAAGCCTCGCGGGGTGAAGCACTCTCCCAGCAGAGATCCTGCGCTCTACTTCCTGTGGCCGCTTGTATATCTGCACCGACCTGCCTGTTTGGGACCAAATCTGCCCCATCCGCCAGTTTTTAAGATATCCTAAATTCTGAACACTTTATGGAGTATTTTGTGTTTTACTTGTTTATTTATTTTATTCAAGTACTAGAGACACAAATCACCCTGGTCCGGGCGTTCTTCCTCTCTCTTATCTTTACATCATGATGTATATACACAGTTAGGTGCCAACATTTTTGGACAAAAACAAAGTTACATATATCGTAAATGATATACACTCCTTTCTGTTATTTGTTATTTCAAACAAGACGTAGTCTTAGGGATTACTTTCCTCGGTGGAAAGAACCTCTTGTGTTGCAGGGTTTTGTCAAATTAACTGTGGATTCACATTATAAAGTGGTTTAGAGCTGAAAAGGAAATAGCTGGATTGTCTGTGAAACTCCTTTAACAATTACAGTATTTCCCAACTCCTAATATAAGAGTTGTTTTAGTTTCATGACTTTTGACAGGTACCCCGTTTTAAACCGGAATGCAGGCTGGTTCTCCCTGGTTTTAGTGGATACCTGGGGAACAGGTTAGTAAGCGTTAGCGCCACCAAAGATCTGCAGGGAGACTGCCACCTTGGGAGCGCTAGCGCCACCAAAGATCTGCTGGGAGAGTGGGGGTGAAGATTCTACCCCAGACCCGGCGTTCCGCTTCACCGGACACGGGGGGGGGGGTTAACCTGCACACCTGTACTCTACCCTCTGACCGCTGTGACCTTGAGACTGTTAGTGTTCTCCGTACTGTGGTGTTTACGTTCAACTTAGGAATGGGGGGTTTTCATGGATGGGTGTTTTTGGTATTGTTGTGAGATGATCAAACAGTTCGTGGCCCGGGTTACCCGTCACATGGGTCGTTTAGTCGGGTGAGGTCATGTGTGGTATTGAGCGGTTTGTCGTGGCAGCTGTTAAAGTACGGCGTCTCCCCATAAAAGGTGCGTCAACCCTCCCTCCGTTCATCTTTTTAGAGCGTGCGTGCACGCGCTATATACATCGCCCAGATAACGATAATCCTGATTTTATCCTGAATGGATTTCACGAAATAAACTGATTCACAAGTGGAACAATGCAACCCTCACACTCGCGACTCATGTGAATGAAAGGCTATGTTTTATTGATGATCTCTTGATAAGAGGACGATATTGGGTTCTTCATTGTAATATTCTCTCTCTGATAAACATTGCTTGATCTGTTTTCAGTTATTTAAGGTGTCAATACAAGTGCACACATGAACGCTGAGATATTACATGTGAATCAGTGTTGAATGTACAGACAGTGCCTGCTGTACCCGTTATCATCGCACAGCGCTTAACCATGTTATCTTTGTCTTTTCAGATGAGGGTGACATGACGATTACCTAGTCTCCCGGTGTACAGCCACTCTCTATGGTGAGTCATCTCCTTTAGAAGTCGGTCTACTCGTTAAGTTACATGTAGAGAAGTATTAGACATGGAACGATATGCTAATACATGGCAAAAATAGACAATAACAAGGTGTAGTCAAACAGGAAATTTGAACATTTCCCAAGGCTTCAAACAAATCAAGTTTCATCAAAGTTCAGGTGGCGGCTAGCCTAACGGTCACCAATTCAGGTGGCGGCTAGCCTAACGGTCACCAATTCAGATTGCAGCTAGCCAAACGGTCACCAATTCAGATTGCAGCTAGCCTAACGGTCACCAATTCAGATTGCAGCTAGCCAAACGGTCACCAATTCAGATTGCAGCTAGCCAAACGGTCACCAATTCAGATTGCAGCTAGCCTAACGGTCACCAATTCAGATTGCGGCTAGCCTAACGGTCACCAATTTAGATTGCGGCTAGGCTAACGGTCACCAATTCAGATTGCAGCTAGCCTAACGGTCACCAATTCAGATTGCAGCTAGCCAAACGGTCACCAATTCAGATTGCAGCTAGCCAAACGGTCACCAATTCAGATTAGCCTATCAACCGTGATGTTGAGTGACTAAGGAATATACATAGTTACAGAATTAAAAGTCACTTCTTTTTTTTTAAATGTTTTATTTATACTGGAAAAGCTCAGTTTTATACAAAACTGGTATTCTTGATCGGCCAGTGCCGTGTATGCAATAAACTTTCCGTGATAATACTTGACAATATAAAATATTCATATATTCATACAATGTATAGTATTATATAAACGACACATTTGGCAATCGATATCATTGGTTGAGAATTATAAAGCATCAGGTTCACATCACATTGCCATTAGTTATCACGGACCACCTGCAGGGAAAGGTTGGTCTGAGCCCGGGATTCCGGGATGGTTTATGTACTACTTACACCATTAGTATACTTATATCTACTACTTATAATACATTGATGTTACAAGTGCATTATTCCTATCCCATAATTACCCCAGTAGGGGATATAGGTCTGCTATATATGTCCATTCTCTGGTAAAATACCTCTCATTTAATGAAGCTAAGTCTAGTTAAGTGATATTGATTAACACAACTGGCGCTACAGAACCATCTATTTCTATATACCACTTGGCGAATATTCTGGAGAAATATAGTATATGTATATATGTATGGGTTTGAATCATTAGGTTTAGGTCCGCCCGCCACCCGCCCCTCGCCGATGGCTCTCACCCTCCAAGGTGACGTTTTTGTCCTCGGAAAGGATCGGAAGAAATATTTCCCTCGTAACTTTGACTTATTTCCTCCGGGAAGTAGCTTCCCTCTATTCATGTACATTGCAAAGGCTTACTCAAGTGGTTACACTTATTCTCCTTATCTTTTTTCGGGTGTGAGATAAATAATAGACATTTGGATTCGTGGGTCATTCATATCAAACATGTGACCTTCCTCGGGAGACTTCATCCGTCAATCTCCAACTGGCGAAACGACGTGTTTTGAAAAATTGATTTCTTGTTTATCGTGATTTCCCTCCTGATGATCAAGGCCCGAGCGACCACACGGCAGCTAAAACACCGAGCGTTTGTAAAGAGAACAAGGCATCTAAGAAATTAATTACACTTTTTATTATTTTAAAAAATACTCCAAAACAAGAGGCGTTCGGTCAACATTAGGGAGACGCTTTGTACTATTTAATCGACTCCCTCTGAACCCTCCTTGTCTCACTGTCTTAGAAAACATCTTCACTCGAACCATTTTATTCCTGACGATGTTTTGAGCGGGAAAAAGGCGATCTTAATCGGGCTTACCCCGTGAACCTGCTACCAGGCATCGATCCAAATCTCTCCAAGTCTGAAATTTTAATTAGTTTAATCAGTATTTACAGGGAATAAAAAGATATGAAGATATAAAATGAAAATTAAACTGATCTTTGGGGGATTCGAAAGTGGTCAAGGAGTTTATGTCCAGAAATGCAACTTTATATTGAAGTATTTGTTCGTAGCAAGTGTTTTATTCTCAGCATTCGGGTACCATGCATGTGTACTGACTTAATTTGACCAGAGGGTGAATTATATCGGTTTACATGATGTCATGTTTGTCAGTTTAACCAAACTAGTAGACCGTCGTATTTATGAGATAAGAATAAATACAAGGTGGTAGAGAATCGTTGCTTCATTTTACCTGGAAAACGATTCATTCTGTCAGTTAAAATGCAAATCAAAACCTTTGAAAAGATCAATACAATAAATTATTAAAGAAATCAATATAAGATTAAGAAACGAGTTAAGAAATCACACCTGACGCCTGCAGGGTGGTCGGTAATCAGGCCCCACGTGGGTCAGCGAGGGATGGTCTAGTGTGCTCCAGTCATATGGGAGATTCAGCAGGGCGTTGGTATCTAGTGGTGAAGAGCGCTGGACCCATTACCTCAAGGTTGTAGGACTTTGTGGGTTTGAGTCCCAATGCAGCCACTTTTTTTCCTTCACCCCCAGCAGTGGTAGATTTGCTGTTATATCAAAGGCCAGTCCTTCTCATACCATGTCTATGTGGTGTGGTGTACAGCCACCTTTCTCCTTCACCCCCAGCAGTGGTAGACTAACTGCTTTATCAAAGGCCAGTCCTTCTCATACCATGTCTATGTGGTGTGGTGTACAGCCACCTTTCTCCTTCATCCCCAGCAGTGGTAAATTTACTGCCATATCATAGACCAGTCCTTCTCATACCATGTCTGTGTGGTGTGGTGTAAAGCCACCTTTCTCCTTCATCCCCAGCAGTGGTAGACTTACTGCTATATCAAAGGCCAGTTCTTCTCATACCATGTCTGTGTGGTGTGGTGTAAAGCCACCGTGTTGAGTAAAGTTGACCCACATCGTCCCTGGGTCTCTGTGTCGTACAGAACAGGGTCTACATGTACGATCCTAGATTATTAAACGGGGCCCAGGCACGTAAAGGCTGGATAGTTACAGGGACTGGGGAAATAAAGTCTGGACCGGTCAACCTTAAACCAGGCTCATTCTGATATAAACCCGTACGGGACCCGTAATCGAGGGCTGACTGAAGGACGAGTCTGGAGCCCGGAACCTGGAAGGTGCAGCGGGCGGTCAAAGTGAACACCGATCAGATTCAAACGACGCTCCCGACCTAACACCACCCCGCCCCCTGACCTCCCCGCCCGTCGGCATGGTTACCCGTCCAGGGTCACCGACCACAGATCAAAGCCTCAATCCGCCTTGGATCCTCCTCAGGGCCGGGTCGGTGACCTTTGACCTCGGTGGGGTCATTGAGTGCGTGTTCTATGATGAGGAGCAGATTGGTGTCGGCGATCCCGTGATCAGACAGAAGCGGGCGGCCTCCGAATGGCCCGGATGTGAAGCGGCCAGGTACCATCCGGGCAACTCCCCGCGCCGTGTATGATGGGAGAGGACTTCTCTCCGCGAGACGCCGACAACACATGACTCTGTAGGAGACCTTCATGGATTGGACACTCTGAGCCGGCGTAGCCCGGACGAGCAGTCATACCGGCGTGTAGCTTAACAAAGATATAGAAAACGAGTGTCTGCTATCTAATATGTGGACAATAAATGATGGTTTAGTGGACAGGCGGCCATAAACCACAAATGGTTGATGCGTAGTAATACACTAGCGCTAGCTATTACGACTTCAACCTAAGGTGGTTTACTGAGCCACTTGTATTATAACCATCGTTTGTTGCATTAATTATCCATCTTTTCGAATAGATTAAACCCACTAATTGCCATATTAAAAGGTACAACAATAGGGGCTTTTCCTTTGGTCTATAGCACAAAGGGACTATTTTCCCGTATACCATGGTTTTAAGGCCGTATACCACAGATTTGAATTCATATACCACAGTTTTGGTGTCTGACAGGTTTTATATAAAAGGTCGTGTTTTACTGTGGCCCCCATACATTTTCGATTGAGTCTTTCGTTGGATAATAAAGTTTAATCGACTTGCTATCCCCTGAATATACACCATCTCAATTTCACTGAAATAAAGGCTAGATGTTAATAACTGCAATGATTCCGTGAAAGATGCACACAGATATATTGAATATATAAATATTATATGCCCATAATCTGGTCTCTGCTAAAGACTACCACCAGACTCGGTATGACGGCGCGGCACGTCGACGTGCAGGGGGGGGGGGGGGTGGATGTGAAGGTGGGAGGACGGTGACCCGTCACTGTACGACAGCTACTTAGCCGCAATGTGGCGCACAAATTGATAAGGTATCTGGTGATGGGGCTTCATTCCCCGGGGAGTGGCTACCTGAGCCGCTCGGAGCTGCTCGGAGCTGCTCGGTGCTGATCACGTGGCTGCACGGAGCTGCTCGGAGCAGCTCGGGGATGCTCGGAATTGCTCAGAGGTGTCACGTGAGCTGTTTGGAGTTGCTCGGAGATGCTCGGAGTAGCCACGTGGAGCTGCTCGGAATAGCTCGGAGGTGCCACGTGAGCTGCTCGGAGATGTTCGGTGCTGCTCGGAGCTACTCGGAACTGCTCGGAATAGCTCGGAGGTGCCACGTGAGCAGCTCGGGGATGCTCGGAGTTGCTCGGAGGTGCCACATGAGCTGCTCGGAGATGTTCGGTGCTGCTCGGAGCAGCTCGGAGCTGCTGGGCGTGCATCTCCAGGTTTATAAGCCCAGCGCGGCATGGAGAACTCGACACTAGGCGGAGCGGCAGTCGGTCCTGAAACAAGGAGAGCCTGGCGAGCCCCACCTGAAGTGTCCGTGTTGAGAGATGATGTCACCTCTCTCTCATCTCCACAACTCCCGCTCCACATCTGCCTATAATGTCACCTCCCTCTAATCGGCACAACTCCCGCTCCACATCTACCTATAATATCACCTCCCTCTAATCGGCACAACTCCCGCTCCACATCTGCCTATAATATCACCTCCCTCTCATCTCCACAACTCCCGCTCCACATCTGCCTATAATGTCACCTCCCTCTAATCGGCACAACTCCCGCTCCACATCTGCCTATAATGTCACCTCCCTCTAATTGGCACAACTCCCGCTCCACATCTGACTATAATATCACCTCTCTCTAATCTCCACAACTCCCGCTCCACATCTGCCTATAATATCACCTCTCTCTAATCGGCACAACTCCCGCTCCACATCTGCCTATAATGTAACTTCTCTCTAATCTCCACAACTCCCGCTCCACATCTGCCTATAATATCACCTCTCTCTCATCTCCACAACTCCCGCTCCACATCTGCCTAAAAGCCTCCTTGTATTATTATTAAGTCTGAGGAAGCGTTTCCATCTCGTCTTATTCCTCAGGGTCCGTCGTCGAGGGCAGAGCACAGCATTGGCGTTGAGTTAATCGTTAATTAGGGTAATAGTACTTCACAGCTATAACGTGTTTCAGTGTTTGCCTGCTAGCATCACCTCATATATTCAGCATCGTTATGATGCGGCCGTTGATGCGGTATGGAAATATCACAAAATGAAAAGCATATAAACCCGGTGATAGAAATGGTGTATGCAGCTTGTAAACATGACAATACACAACGCTGACCGCGTGCAGCGATGGTAAAAGGGCGGAGACAGCCGTGATACTGAAATGAATTTCATGGACTGCTTTAAAGTAAAACTCTTGGGACGTCATTGTGATCGTCATATTGTTAGCGCAATATGAAATAACGACGAAGTCTTATCCTTACAGATTGAAATCTTTCCAATACACTCACAAGGAAGTTGAGGAAATATGGCCCATCTGTAAGTGAGAATGGATATTGTTGGTTAATTTATTTTAGTAGAAGTGTAATGGTGAAATGTCCCCGTCTACAGCGCACACTGATACCAGGCCCGCCTCTTGTCCGGGAGGTCACCTCTGAGATAGCTTCTTGGTGGCGTGTAGGTCGTCCTGATAAGGTTGTCATGGAGACTAAGCGCCTCTGAGTTAAAGCTCTACCGTTATTGCCTCCTCCTTCCTCTCACTGCTATGGTTTTAATTCGCTTACTACGATTATAGACAGGATACTGCGAGCAGCTATGAGCGGTTTAGGTGTACTCGGAATAAGGAGGGATTCTCAGATCGTGGACACGCATGTGGCTTCAGACTTCTATCAGTGAGATCCGGTTAGTAGGTGGCTTCCAGCTTGGCTTCTATCATTCCTCTTAGTTTGCCAGCTGCTCACCAGGTGAGATCGTGGCGCTGCTGACAGCGTCATGCTCACTGCTGATTGGTCAATGCCTGGGAAGCCTCCTTCGAACCTGGAAGAGGTGTTGGGGAGGTGTTGTCCCTAACTCCTGATTGGCAAAGGTCTTTGCTTTTATCATCCTCTGGTTCTGTTGTTACGTTCCAAATTATCTGTACGTGAAACATACAGGCTCTATCCCTTGGCCTAACTGACCATGCTGGCTCTATGTAATAAGCTGCTGGAGGCGACCCTTGGTTATGATCGAAACAGTTACCCCAGAGCAGTAAACACGGAGCCAGGATAACCTTGACTTGATGTGTGCTAGTCAGTCCTGTCAGTCCTGTCAGTCCCGGAGTCCAGTCAGTCCTGTCAGTCCTGTCAGTCCTGTCAGTCCCGGAGTCCAGTCAGTCCTGTCAGTCCTGTCAGTCCAGTCAGTTGGCAGTTGAGTTCACTGCAGTAACACGAGCAGTAAAGCTTATAACCGGACAAAGTCCTGGAGTCACTCATTTAGTTGACACACGATAGTAACACTATAATATCCTGTTCCGCCCACCTGCATGTTGTGAAGGCTGTGTTCTGGGAGAGGTCATTAACGCTGTAGTTTTAAAACTGGAAACTGGAAACTATGATGGACATGGGGCCATGAGCGGTTATAAGAGAGATCTGACTCAGTCTCCCCAAGTCTCTCCAAACCTCCTCCTGTTCCGGTCCTCACCGTTTACCGACGTCCGGGACGCCAGGCTCAAGGTTGGACGTCGTTGAATCTGTGGGATCACGCTCTCGACCACTTTTTTCAAATTATATTAGACGAAAGATATGAGTTCACAATGCTACAAATGTTGTGATCTTCCACCCAAGATCCGTCAGTTAGAAATTGATTCATATAGTCAATACTTGGATGAGTCTTAGAGTAGTATTCAGTGATGCTGTCAATTAAGTGCATGTCGGTAAATATGTTCAGTAATGTTCACACAATCTACAACATTATCATTTCCCTGCACAACACTGAGCAGAACGAAACATATTCTGCATCATTGGATGCACAATGCTGGCTCCATGGCGCATGGTTTCGGGACAAAGGAGAAGGATCCTCGATTGAGATGAGTGACTTTTCATAGACTTTACACAGACAGGACGAGCACGCGACAGGATGAGCAGGCGACAGGATGAGCAGGCGTCAGGATGAGCAGGCGTCAGGATGAGCAGGCGTCAGGATGAGCAGGTGACAGGATGAGCAGGCGTCAGGATGAGCAGGCGTCAGGATGAGCAGGCGTCAGGACGAGCAGGCGTCAGGATGAGCAGGCTCTGTGATCGGCACTGGTCATGGGTAGAGGTGGGTCTGGCTACATGCAGATCAGTATGCTGGATATATCCTCTGTCAGGACGGACGTCATTCAACAGAATCCTGGTTCAGACGAGAGGCCGGTCTCGTGTCCCGGGTGAGGGACTAAAGAAGAGACCAACAGGTATTGGTCAAAGTCGTCATTCTCCATGCGTTTGATGCGGAGTGATATGAACGAGGCGACAGCCGACTGAATATCACGTAGTGTTCAAACGAGTTTGAGAACAACAACTTTGACTAAAATGAGTTGATCTCACCTCTGCATATAATAAAAGAACGGACAACACACAGGATATAGACCACGGAGAACAGACTTCAATACTCGTAGGGGCATGGAGAATGAGTTCCCAATGTTAAACCTATGGGACAGAAATACCAGGCGTGAGATAAATGGACAGTATAGAAAAAGTATGTTATGTTTATAGCATGTTGGACAGCCTCTGAAATTTAAAGGGCAGGGTGGGTCGCGGTGTACACAGGTGGGTCGCTCTGTACACGGGTGGGTCGCGGTGTACATGGGTGGGTCGCTCTGTACACGGGTCGCGGTGTGCACGGGTGGGTCGCTCTGTACACGGGTCGCGGTGTACACAGGTGGGTCGCTCTGTACACGGGTGGGTCGCTCTGTACACGGGTGGGTCGCTCTGTGCACGGGTGGGTCGCTCTGTACACGGGTGGGTCGCTCTGTACACGGGTGGGTCGCTCTGTACACGGGTCGCTCTGTACACGGGTGGGTCGCGGTGTACACGGGTGGGTCGCTCTGTACACGGGTGGGTCGCTCTGTACACGGGTGGGTCGCTGTGTACACGGGTGGGTCGCTGTGTACACGGGTGGGTCGCAGTATACACGGGTGGGTCGCTCTGTACACGGGTGGGTCGCGGTGTACACGGGTGGGTCGCTGTGTACACGGGTGGGTCGCTGTATACACAGGTGGGTCGCCGTGTGCACGGGTGGGTCGCGGTGTACACGGGTGGGTCGCCGTGTGCACGGGTGGGTCGCTCTGTACACGGGTGGGTCGCTGTGTACACGGGTGGGTCGCTGTATACACAGGTGGGTCGCGGTGTACACGGGTGGGTCGCTCTGTACACGGGTGGGTCGCTCTGTACACGGGTGGGTCGCTGTGTACACGGGTGGGTCACTCTGTACACGGGTGGGTCGCTCTGTACACGGGTGGGTCGCTCTGTACACGGGTGGGTCGCTCTGTACACGGGTGGGTCGCTGTGTACACGGGTGGGTCGCTGTGTACACGGGTGGGTCGCGGTGTACACGGGTGGGTCGCTCTGTACACGGGTGGGTCGCGGTGTACACGGGTGGGTCGCTCTGTGCACGGGTGGGTCGCTCTGTACACGGGTGGGTCACTCTGTACACGGGTGGGTCGCTCGGTACACGGGTGGGTCGCTCTGTACACGGGTGGGTCGCTCTGTACACGGGTCGCTCTGTACATGGGTCGCCGTGTACACGGGTGGGTCGCGGTGTACACGGGTGGGTCGCCGTGTACACGGGTGGGTCGCGGTGTACACGGGTGGGTCGCGGTGTACACGGGTGGGTCGCGGTGTACACGGGTGGGTCGCGGTGTACACGGGTGGGTCGCTCTGTACACGGGTGGGTCGCGGTGTGCATGGGTGGGTCGCGGTGTGCACGGGTCCGTCGCTCTGTACACGGGTGGGTCGCTCTGTACACGGGTGGGTCGCGGTGTACACGGGTCGCTGTGTGCACGGGTCGCTCTGTACACGGGTAGGTCGCGGTGTGCACGGGTCGGTCGCTCTGTACACGGGTCGGAGGCTCGGTACACGGGTCGGAGTGGTGAGTCGAGGTGGACACGTTTACCGCGCTCTGAGCACGTCTCCGAGCTGCTCGACATTCTCCCATAATTACATACACCGGCCGGGGACTGGGTCTAGCCCGGAATTATTCATTGATGAAGGTTCTCTACCTTCATGGCGCTCTCTACCTTCATGGCGGCTGTTAACGTGTAGTATGCCGCTCTCTCCCTTCTGCATACTGCACGTATACTTCATGGCGGCTGTTAGCGTGTAGTATGCCGCTCTCTACCTTCTGTATACTGCACGTATACTTCATGGCGGCTGTTAACGTGTAGTATGCCGCTCTCTACCTTCTGCATACTGCACGTATACTTCATGGCGGCTGTTAACGTGTAGTATGCCGCTCTCTACCTTCATGGCGGCTGTTAACGTGTAGTATGCCGCTCTCTACCTTCTGTATACTGCACGTATACTTCATGGCGGCTGTTAACGTGTAGTATGCCGCTCTCTACCTTCTGTATACTGCACGTATACTTCATGGCGGCTGTTAACGTGTAGTATGCCGCTCTCTACCTTCTGTATACTGCACGTATACTTCATGGCGGCTGTTAACGTGTAGTATGCCGCTCTCTACCTTCTGCATACTGCACGTACGCGACTGCACGTACGCACGTTATTCTCCAACTGTTTGAATGCTACGTGATATTCACTCGGCTATCGCCTCGTTCATATCACTCCGCATCAAACTCATGGAGAAGGACGACTTTGACCAAAACTTGTTAGTTTCGTCTTTAGTTCTGCATACTTCACATACACTTCATAGCGACTGTTTCCCGACATTGTCTCTACACTTCACACTGCCTTTCTTCAAGTGGAATGCACGACCCCAGTCGTCGGTGGTCAGCATCAAGCAAAGTGTGATTTGAGATGAATCCAGTAAATAATATATAGTCTTCTTGTGCCATTGCATATCTATATACTTCTTCAATTTACAAAACTAATAAACTTGAATAGGTTTCTGCATTTATCTAAATACTCAATGGGCGTTGAATACGAGTTCCCAATGTTAAGTCTATGGGGAACATCCATGTAGGATCTGAGTGCTGAACCCTCACGGCACCAGTCTATAATGGCGGACAGGACCCCGGCGGGGGGGGGGGGGGGATGGTGGGGTTGTGTTATAGGCAATAAGAGCCCGCGCCGGCAGCGACGTTTCTATTGTGCTCTGACCCCGCATTATCGCCCACCCCGTCATTTCCGCGCGTCTCATCCCGGGCCCCACTTCCGGTGCGGATGACGGAGGCGTCGCCGGAATACGTCTCGCTGCTGACGAGCTGCTCGGCAGTCAACCCGCCCGCCGCGCGCCGTACATCACGGGCCGCCCCCCACTTCCGCCCCGCCGCGCCGCGCCCCGCCGCCCGGTCTCCGCCCGCCCCGCACGCCGCCGATGGCCGCTGATCGCGTGCCTCCGCTCCCCCGTATCCCCCGCTCCCCCGACCCCGCCGCGTTTGTCGCCACCCAGCGGGCGGTGCGGACTGGAGATGAGACTTTTATTGCCAGGAGAAGCTGCCCTGAATCGGGCTGGGCGATAATAGGGAGCTTTGACCTTTTTGTCAATAAGATGCGCGCGCAGACGTCTCTCTGAAGGACGCCGGAAGTGATGTCATATTGGAGACCTCCCGCCCTGTCTCCTGCCAGCCCCTCACACCCTCCCTCTCACTCCCCTCACACCCTCCCTCTCCCCTCACACCCTCTCTCTCCCACCCCCACACCCTCCCTCTCACTCCCCCCACACCCTCTCTCTCCCATCCCCCACACCCTCCCTCTCCCCCCACACCCTCTCTCCCTCCTCTCACACCCTCTCTCTCCCACCCCCCACACCCTCCCTCTCCCCTCACACCCTCCCTCTCCCACCCCCCCACACCCTCCCTCTCCCTGTGGGGAGACTGGTTACAGATCAGGAAACCTAATTAAATCTGGTCAAACTGTATCAATAACTGACCCCGGTGAAGGAGCGCCGACTGATGTGCCCTCACCTTCACCTCAGCGTCCCCCCGCACGTCCGCACGGCGTCTCCGACAGATGGCGCCGCCGTCGTGCGTCGTCTCACTCTCCCAGCAGAGATCCCGCGCTCTACTTCCTGTGGCCACTTATATCTCTGCAGCTCTGTGGATTCACATTTGACAAAACAGTTGGATTGTCTGTGAAGCTCATCTAACAATTAGAGTATTTCAAAACTTATAATATATGAGTTGTTTGAGTTTCATGACTTTTGACAGTTACCCTGTTTTCAATCTGAAATGTTGACTGTTTCCCCCTGTCTTTGGTGGTGGGTTATCTTTTGGATGACCTTATGGATGGCTAAGACTACCGAAAGAACTTAAATATCATTAATCGATAACCCTTGTAGGAGGCAGAGAAAAGGGCCTTCATGTAGGATCCTAGATTATTCAACGGGCCCCAGCTTAGGGTTAAGGCAGAGATTAGGAATTGGCGTCATGTGAGCTGTGTGGGAGGGTGGGTTGTTGTGTGAGGTAGGTGGGTTGTGTGAGGTGGGTGGGTTGTTGTGTGAGGTGGGTGGGTTGTTGTGTGAGGTGGGTGGGTTGTTGTGTGAGGTGGGTGGGTTGTTGTGTGGGAGGGTGGGTTGTTGTGTCAGGTAGGTGGGTTGTTGTGTGAGGTGGGTGGGTTGTTGTGTCAGGTAGGTGGGTTGTTGTGTGAGGTGGGTGGGTTGTTGTGTGAGGTGGGTGGGTTGTTGTGTGAGGTGGGTGGGTGGGTGGGTTGTGTGAGGTGGGTGGGTGGGTTGTGTGAGGTGGGTGGGTGGGTTGTTGTGTCAGGCACCAGGGACGGTGTGTGGGTTGTTGTGTGAGGTGGGTGGGTTGTTGTGTGAGGTGGGTGGGTTGTTGTGTCAGGCGCCAGGGACGGTGTGTGGGTTGTTGTGTGAGGTGGGTGGGTTGTTATGTGAGGTGGGTGGGTTGTTGTGTGAGGTGGGTGGGTTGTTGTGTGAGGTGGGTGGGTTGTTGTGTGAGGTGGGTGGGTTGTTGTGTGAGGTGGGTGGGTTGTTGTGTGAGGTGGGTGGGTGGGTGGGTGGGTTGTGTGAGGTGGGAGGGCGGGAGGGAGGTAGGTGGGTGGGTGTGTGGGTAGGAGGGTGGGTGGGTTATCGTGTCAGGTGGGAGGGAGGGTGGTTTGGTTGTCGTTTGAGGTAGGGGGAAGGGTTGTTGTGTCAGGTGGGAGGGAGGTGGGAGGGTGTGTGGGTGGGAGGGTGTCGTTTAGTATTTCATAAAGGTCGTGGCACGTCCCTCCAAGGCGGCCCTGCTTGTAAGGAGCCTGGTTGATGGCAGGCTGGCGCGTGACCCTCCTCGTAATAGACCTTTCCGTTTCTTCCTAAAACCAGCCTTAGGAATGGTCTCCACTAAGTTTCAGACGAGAGTCCTCTCCGTTATAGTGATACGGGGATCCCGATCTTCGTATGTTGAGCACCTTAATTTCATGCAGTATGTTAAGTGTTTAACTCACATGAACTTGTGGACGGTGGTCGCCGGCAACAGGCGTCATTCCTGCCCCATGCATGATGGGATACGTCACCGCATTCCAAATCAAAGCCTGGAGAAAGTAAATACTCGTACGGGAAAAATAAGAACTTCGGTCTTGGTGGGATTCAAGTTAGGGTCTTTGGAGGACTAAGGAAGAAACCATCAAGTTTTGGTTAAAATCTTCGTTCTCCACAAGTTTGATGCGGAGTGATGAACGAGGCAACCGCCAAGTGAATATCATGTAGAATTCAAATGAGTTGTAGAATGATAACTTTGACCAAAACGAGTTGCTTTCTGTATTCATCTCACCCCTGTTCACACTAAAGGAATGGATGACACACAGGATATAGACCATGGAGAACGGACTGTAATACCCATATGGGCATGGAGAATGAGTTCCCAATGATAAGCCTGTGGAACAGAAACACAGGGGATGAGATGATGACGTATAGTACAGAACAATACATGTGTGTCCTGTTGGATGTGGTTGAGCTCTTCCACTATCTTATAAACAATTTGTCTCTTTCAAAAACCTGATGATATCTTTCTTTGGAATAGTTTCAAACAACATTTAATGTTGTTACTGTTTTCCAAGGATTTTCTTTCATCTTCTTGTACCCTTTGACAGTTCAGCAGGATATGCTGAACAGTTATGGGTACATTGCATACTTGGCACAATGGGGGATTTTCCCCTTTCAGGAGGTCTTCATGTTTAAGTCTGGCGTGAACTTTTTCCAGACGGGTCAACTTCACCTGTTCACTACGACTTAATCCCCCACAGTTTCTCTTCCCATTCACAATTCACTGAATGGTATGCAGTTTGTTTCTTATTTACTTGTTCCGGTCAGATTGCCATTTGTTCATTGTCAATTCTCCTATTAGAGCTGTCATATCCGTGTGTGGAGTTTTCACTGTACCGGGATGCGACTCGCCGACACTGCGGCTGGTGGTGTTTGGGGCTGCGTGATGCAGCTAGCTGATTGATGAGCGGCTCAGTGATGACAGCGAGCGGCTCAGTGATAACAGCGAGCGGCTCAGTGATAACAGCGAGCGGCTCAGGGATAACAGCGAGCGGCTCAGTGATGACAGCGAGCGGCTCAGTGATGACAGCGAGCGGCTCAGTGATTACAGCAAGCGGCTCAATGATGACAGCGAGCGGCTCAGTGATGACAGCGAGCGGCTCAGAGATAACAGCGAGCGGCTCAGTGATGACAGCGAGCGGCTCAGTGATAACAGCGAGCGGCTCAGAGATAACAGCGAGCGGCTCAGTGATGACAGCGAGCGGCTCAGTGATGACAGCGAGCGGCTCAGTGATGACAGCGAGCGGCTCAATGATGACAGCGAGCGGCTCAGTGATAACAGCGAGCGGCTCAGAGATGACAGCGAGCGGCTCAGTGATGACAGCGAGCGGCTCAGTGATGACAGCGAGCGGCTCAGTGATGACAGCGAGCGGCTCAGTGATAACAGCGAGCGGCTCAGTGATAACAGCGAGCGGCTCAGTGATAACAGCGGGCGGCTCAATGATGACAGCGAGCGGCTCAGTGATGGCGGCGAGCGGCTCAGTGATGACAGCGAGCGGCTCAGTGATAACAGCGAGCGGCTCAATGATGACAGCGAGCGGCTCAGTGATGACAGCGAGCGGCTCAGTGATGACAGCGAGCGGCTCAGTGATAACAGCGAGCGGCTCAGAGATAACAGCGAGCGGCTCAAAGATGACAGCGAGCGGCTCACTGATAACAGCGAGCGGCTCAGTGATGGCAGCGAGCGGCTCAGTGATAACAGCGACACTGCGGCTGGTGGTGTTTGGGGATACCGCGAGCTGATTGATGAGCGGCTCAGTGATGGCGGTGAGCGGCCCAAAGCTCGGCCTCTCTACGACCCTGATGAGATTACTCGGCGCTCCTCACACCTGTACCTGCCTCGTCCTCACCCCAGCCCCAGGACGAGGCCAAGACGAGGCAAAGACGAGGCCAAGACGAGGCAGAGACGAGGCCAAGACGAGGCCCCCCGCAACGAGCAGCGCAGCCGACCAATCAGAAGCCACTTTGATCACGTGACCTTACACCACGTGGGATGGTGATTAACCGCAGGTGGCACTACCGTCGATAGGTCTAAACGAATGCAGGGATTCTTTAGAGGAAACTATGAAAGTTTACAGTCAGAGCTCGTATAGTTATTCACAAGGAAAAGCCGCATGAATTACTTGGTGATTCAAACGAGATGGAATCGAGCTCTTATCGTAAACTTAATTAGGTTTCTGAATTCATCTCACCCCTCACAATCACTAATGGGCTAACCTGTGTGACATAATCCCCCATTGAGTATTTTTTTGGTTCCAATGTTAAGTCTATGCGGTAAAATACCAGGGATTAGATAAAGATATGATACCGGTAGGTTATTGCCATGTAACAGTGTCTGTGTTACAGGGAAATTAATAACATGCACGTATCATATCGAAGAGGAATATCTCACCTAGTTGGACCTAATAGACAATAATCCATGGTTTTTGTGGACAGACGGCTTTGAACCAAGAGGCGTTGACGCGTAGTAATACACGAGCGTTAGTGAGTGTCCACCAAACCGTCGTTTGTATTTATCATCCATCTCCTGACATAGGTTAAACCCAGGGGTTGTTATAGAGGGTATCATTCGGGACTTTATCCTACCCCTAATAAAAAACGCCATAGCTTTAACATTGACCAAGTGTATTTGACGGAGCGTTGAATAAAGTGTCATTTCTGCACCGAGGTGTATAAAAAAAGGACCAATCAGGGACGAGATAACGAAAGTAGATCCGGCAGTATTGATAAACTCGGTCATCCTCCGATGAGTGTCAACACACTACTAACATGGATGATTGCAAAGTTTTCTCTGTATATCGGTGAGATGGGGTAGGATAAATACGAAACTAAACTCGAGTTAGCCTTCTCAATTTTTATACCACTCTGGTCAGGTCTGCTACTCACTACACTCGGCTAACCCCTCGTGTAGTAATACACGACCTGCCCATCGTGGAATAAACATTTACAAGGCCAACTCTCGTTTGGTTTCTACTAATTATTGTTGCTTCCAGCATAGAGGGACTATATTCCCATAAGCAACGGCTTTCAGGCAATAGGTTTCAAATGTCATGGTTTCTGACAGCATAGAAAGAATAGGTATTGTGGTTTACTGGGGCTTCATACGGTTTCAATGGAGACTTTGTAATTGATGCATGATAAAGATAATAGTGTGTCTCTAGCCTCAATCTCTATGATACAGATAATACTGTGATACATGATTACATTGATTTGAGGGAGGCAGGGTGGGGTGAGAGGGTGGGGTGTTACTAACGAGTTAACAATGCGGCTCGTCTCCTCATTGATCCCCCAGACACGCGCAGGACGGATGAGAGGGCGGCCGGGAGGTCATCAGCCCGCGGGTCGTAGCGACCTCCCGTCTGTGTAGAGCGGTCCGCGGGCGGGAGGCTCCAGAGTAACCCGTGAGAGTTTACAGTCACAACTCGTGTCCCATTGAGACTGAATCGCTCAGTAATTCACAAGGCAAAGCCGCGTGAATGACGTAGGGATTCAAACGAGATGGGATCGAGCTCTGACCCTAAACTTGAATAGGTTTCTCAATTTATCTCACCCTCCACATTGAAAAATGGGCTAACTTTTGTCACATAATCCCCCGTTGGATAATTTTTCCAAAGATCTCATTGGCGTTGGATACGAGTTCTCAATGTTAAGTCCATGGAGAAAAGAATACCAGGGGTGAGATAAAGTCGGGATACAGTCACCGGCTGACAGCGCCACGTTCACCAGACCTGCGAGACACATTACAAAGCACACCTTCACGTTTATAAGAGGATGCAAACCTTAACAAGGTTTTAAAACTACAAGGGCATCATACAGTGGAGGTTGGGACTAATTATGAGCAATACAAGTTTGTAATACACCAACTTGGAGCGGGTTTAATAAAGCCATGTGGACAGTCCCTCCTCCACCACTGAACATCTGTATTTGTATCGTGTACGAAACGCGGCATTTAATCACCACTGACCATCCTAGCTTATTAAACGGGCCCCTGGTTACACTAGATGATTGTCCAATATCTGTCCTCCTAGACGAGGATCACAAAGTGACCCCGCTCCTGACCCCGTCCACATGCCGCTCCCTCTACACGTAGTGAGCTGCTCAACCACGCCTTGTGACGTAGTGAGTTGCTCGGCCCGTGTTATGACGTTTAGAGTTGCTCGGCCCGTGTTGTGACGTTTAGAGTTGTTCAGTCCGTGTTATGACGTTTACAGTTGCTCGGCCCGTGTTATGACGTATTGAGTTGCTCGGCCCGTGTTATGACGTTTACAGTTGCTCGGCCCGTGTTGTGACGTTTACAGTTGCTCGGCCCGTGTTGTGACGTATAGAGTTGCTCGGCCCGTGTTGTGACGTAGTGAGTTGCTCGGCCCGTGTTGTGACGTTTAGAGTTGCTCGGCCCGTGTTGTGACGTATTGAGTTGCTCGGCCCGTGTTGTGACGTAGAGAGTTGCTCGGCCCGTGTTGTGACGTATTGAGTTGCTCGGCCCGTGTTGTGACGTATTGAGTTGCTTGGCCCGTGTTGTGACGTATTGAGTTGCTCGGCCCGTGTTGTGACGTTTAGAGTTGCTCGGCCCGTGTTGTGACGTATTGAGTTGCTCGGCCCGTGTTGTGACGTATAGAGTTGCTCGGCCCGTGTTGTGACGTAGAGAGCTGCTCGGCCCGTGTTGTGACGTAGAGAGTTGCTCGGCCCGTGTTGTGACGTAGTGAGTTGCTCGGCCCGTGTTGTGACGTTTAGAGTTGCTCGGCCCGTGTTGTGACGTATTGAGTTGCTCGGCCCGTGTTGTGACGTAGAGAGTTGCTCGGCCCGTGTTGTGACGTATTGAGTTGCTCGGCCCGTGTTGTGACGTAGAAAGCTGCTCGGCCCGTGTTGTGACGTTTAGAGTTGCTCGGCCCGTGTTGTGACGTTTACAGTTGCTCGGCCCGTGTTGGGACGTATTGAGTTGCTCGGCCCGTGTTGTGACGTTTACAGTTGCTCGGCCCGTGTTGTGACGTTTAGAGTTGCTCGGCCCGTGTTGTGAGGTTTAGAGTTGCTCGGCCCGTGTTGTGAGGTTTAGAGTTGCTCGGCCCGTGTTGTGAGGTTTAGAGTTGCTCGGCCCGTGTTGTGACGTTTAGAGTTGCTCCGCCCGTGTTGTGACGTTTAGAGTTGCTCCGCCCGTGTTGTGACGTTTAGAGTTGCTAGGCCCGTGTTGTGACGTTTACAGTTGCTCGGCCCGTGTTGGGACGTATTGAGTTGCTCGGCCCGTGTTGGGACGTTTAGAGTTGCTCGGCCCGTGTTGTGACGTTTAGAGTTGCTCGGCCTGTGTTGTGACGTTTAGAGTTGCTCGGCCCGTGTTGTGACGTAGAGAGTTGCTCGGCCCGTGTTGTGACGTTTACAGTTGCTCGGCCCGTGTTGGGACGTTTAGAGTTGCTCGGCCCGTGTTGTGTCGCAGATTGAGTTGCTCGGCCCGTGTTGGGACGTATTGAGTTGCTCGGCCCGGGTTGGGACGTATTGAGTTGCTCAGCCCGTGTTGTGTCGCAGATTGAGTTGCTCGGCCCGGGTTGTGACGTATAGAGTTGCTCGGCCCGTGTTGTGACGTATTGAGTTGCTCGGCCCGTGTTGTGACGTAGAGAGTTGCTCGGCCCGTGTTGTGACGTTTACAGTTGCTCGGCCCGTGTTGTGACGTTTAGAGCTGCTCGGCCCGTGTTGTGACGTATTGAGTTGCTCGGCCCGTGTTGTGACGTTTAGAGTTGCTCGGCCCGTGTTGTGACGTTTAGAGTTGCTCGGCCCATGTTGTGAGGTTTAGAGTTGCTCGGCCCGTGTTGTGACGTTTAGAGTTGCTCGGCCCGTGTTGTGAGGTTTAGAGTTGCTCGGCCCGTGTTGTGACGTAGAGAGTTGCTCGGCCCGTGTTGTGTCGCAGATTGAGTTGCTCGGCCCGTGTTGTGAGGTTTAGAGTTGCTCGGCCCGTGTTGTGACGTATTGAGTTGCTCGGCCCGTGTTGTGACGTTTACAGTTGCTCGGCCCGTGTTGTGACGTATTGAGTTGTTCAGCCCGTGTTGTGACGTTTACAGTTGCTCGGCCCGTGTTGTGACGTTTAGAGTTGCTTGGCCCGTGTTGGGACGTTTAGAGTTGCTCGGCCCGTGTTGTGACGTTTAGAGTTGTTCAGCCCGTGTTGTGACGTTTACAGTTGCTCGGCCCGTGTTGTGACGTATTGAGTTGCTCGGCCCGTGTTGTGCCGTTTACAGTTGCTCGGCCCGTGTTGTGACGTTTACAGTTGCTCGGCCCGTGTTGTGACGTTTACAGTTGCTCGGCCCGTGTTGTGACGTTTAGAGTTGCTCGGCCCGTGTTGGGACGTTTACAGTTGCTCGGCCCGTGTTGTGACGTAGAGAGTTGCTCGGCCCGTGTTGTGACGTTTACAGTTGCTCGGCCCGTGTTGTGACGTTTACAGTTGCTCGGCCCGTGTTGTGACGTTTACCGTTGCTCGGCCCGTGTTGTGACGTTTAGAGTTGCTCGGCCCATGTTGTGTTGGAGAGTGAGTTGCTTGGCCCGTGTTGTGACGTTTACAGTTGCTCGGCCCGTGTTGTGACGTTTACAGTTGCTCGGCCCGTGTTGTGACGTTTACAGTTGCTTGGCCCGTGTTGTGACGTTTACAGTTGCTCGGCCCGTGTTGTGACGTTTACAGTTGCTTGGCCCGTGTTGTGACGTTTAGAGTTGCTCGGCCCGTGTTGTGACACAGAGTGAGTTGCTCGGCCCGTGTTGTGACGTGTTGAGTTGCTCGGCCCGTGTTGTGACGTTTAGAGTTGCTCGGCCCGTGTTGTGACGTTTAGAGTTGCTCGGCCCGTGTTGTGACGTTTAGAGTTGCTCGGCCTGTGTTGGGACGTTTAGAGTTGCTCGGCCCGTGTTGTGACGTTTTAGAGTTGTTCAGTCCGTGTTGTGACGTATTGAGTTGCTCGGCCCGTGTTGTGACGTTTACAGTTGCTCGGCCCGTGTTGTGACGTTTAGAGTTGCTCGGCCCGTGTTGTGACGTTTAGAGTTGCTCGGCCCGTGTTGTGTCGTTTAGGGTTGCTCGGCCCGTGTTGTGACGTTTAGAGTTGCTCGGCCCGTGTTGTGACGTTTAGAGTTGTTCAGTCCGTGTTGTGACGTATTGAGTTGCTCGGCCCGTGTTGTGACGTTTAGAGTTGCTCGGCCCGTGTTGTGACGTTTAGAGTTGTTCAGCCCGTGTTGTGACGTTTAGAGTTGCTCGGCCCGTGTTGTGTCGTTTAGACTTGCTCGGCCCGTGTTGTGAGGTTTAGAGTTGCTCGGCCCGTGTTGTGACGTTTACAGTTGCTCGGCCCGTGTTGTGACGTTTAGAGTTGCTCGGCCCGTGTTGTGACGTTTACAGTTGCTCGGCCCGTGTTGTGACGTTTACAGTTGCTCGGCCCGTGTTGTGACGTTTAGAGTTGCTCGGCCCGTGTTGTGACGTATTGAGTTGCTCGGCCCGTGTTGTGACGTATTGAGTTGCTCGGCCCGTGTTGTGACGTATTGAGTTGCTCGCCTGTGTTGTTGTTGCTCACTGTGAGGACGGTATTAGTTCATTAATCCCCGGTGATGTAACGCCCGGCCCGAGCTGCCCGTTTATCTGTACCGGGTTATCTCTGTATGCGGCGTGGGTCGTTGAGACGTGAGACCTGTGTTTGTACCGAGGTTCATAAGCCGAGTACTCCACAGATTAATCGGCAGGTTTGTGATGCGGTTTGAGGATATCAGTCACAGGGAGCGGACATCAGAGACTGGAGTTGGACGAGCTGTAATCGGCGTGAACCGTCACTGTCGTTGGTGGCGGTGTTTTGGGGCGTTTTCTTAGTTTCTTCTTTAATTATTGCGGGTTTATGAAGTACAAGGAACCAGGGGCCCGTTTGATAATCGGCCCTTTTCTGTATGACAGAAACCCACGGACGATGTAGGTCAACTTTATTCAACACTTATGGACAACCTTATGGACGGCTAATACCATCAAAGCGAACATAGATAAATATTATTAAACGATAACCCTTGTATGAGGGACGGTAAAGGGTCTTTAAGTACGATCCTGGATTATTAAACGGGCCCCTGGTGATAGAGATGACATCTCAGCGGCTGTCCAACACGCAGTAAACTGTAACGTGCTTCTTCTATACTCTCCATTTATCTCACCCCTGGTATTTTTGTCCCATATCCTTAACATTGGGAACTCGTTCTCTATGGCCCTACGAGTATTGCAGCATTCTCCATGGTCCATATCCTGTGTGTTGCCCATTCTTTTAGTGTATACAGGGGTGAGATAAATACAGAAAGCAACTCGTTTTGGTCAAAGAAGTCATTCTCCAACTCGTTTGAATGCTACTTGATATTCACTCAGCTGTCGCATCGGGGTGAGATCAAAACAGAAAGCAACTTGTTTTGATCAGTTGTGACTTTGACCAAAACTGGATTTCTTCTTTCGTCCGGAAAAGGTTGGCGTAGACCTGAGTGACTCGATGTTATAAATGTAAGCACTCCATACAGACAGAGGCATAACAGAGAGACAGCTAGACGTCGCCAGTGACAACTGAACTGTCGCCGAGATACAGGAAAGTGTTTCCCTTTTAGGAGGGAAATGTCAGAAATACTTAGAGGACTGTGTGTGGGGGTCGGGCCCCTCAGGAAATATAAGATCTTAGTTTGTTCTTTTTTACTTACCGAATGTCAAGGTGTCAGGATTCTAGTGTGGGACGAGAGTAGAGGCGAGACTTCAGATAAAGTTTCTACGACCAGCCGAGGTGTGAAATACGAACCTAAATGTCACCGGATAAGATACTTTTCAAATTAAAGCCCTGGCCCCACCTACGCCGATGGTCTACAACATACTTCCCGATGGCTACGATTTGAAATGCCAAATCGTAGCCTATCGGGATGTCCCAGAATCGTAGACCTCTGTCGTGAACTAATCTGAATCATGCTCGATGACCACGATATCTTCCCGATAGGCTACGATACCCTATGACAGGCTACGATACCCTACGACAGGCTACGAAATATCCAACAAGTTTGACTTTATCGGGTCCTCTACGATCGGCTTTTTCAATCGCAGCCTATCGTGAGGTGTAGACGGAATCGCAGAAACCTGTTCCACTGCCACGATTTTTACTGACCTCACAATAGAATCTATTTGGTGTTGGGAGGTAAATCGTAAGGCCTATCGGGACCAGAATCGGCGTTGGTTGGGGCAGGGCTTTAGACTATAAGCTATTATCCACTAGCCTTCGAAACCAATGTGAACCTCTCAATATCGACTTCGTAAAACACCCGATAACGTTCGTGTATTACTACGCGTCAACCTCTCGTGGTTTATGGCCGCCTGTCCAGAAAACCATCGATGATTGATTATCTATTTATTCAGAGTTTGGTGTATGAGTGATTTACGGCGTGTCAGGAGACGTCAGCTTTGACTAAACCCAGACACACAACCCCCACCGGGCTCAGTAAATGATGTAAGTTCATACCGTTATTATGAATACATTAAGATACATCTGCAGGCACATCCGCCCCGCGTGGGCTCACGGCGGAATTATCTGGTGACTGTTAGCGTGGGAGGCCGGCAGGAGAAACATCAAAACGATCATTTATGTATCGGTAATAAGTTGACATTCCTCAGGGACAAAGCCTGCCACCAGTATCTGAAACCTCAATCCACAGTCCGCACAGAGAAGGGCACCAGCAGAAACACAAAGCATCGATTAATGTTAATCCGATGCAGTCTGCAAGGACTTTCATAATGGAAGTTATTTATATCAGGTCAAATGGCGCGGAAATTGAGACCACCTCTGATCTTTGTTAATCGCTGCCCCATCGAGTTCTACAAGACGAATACAAGAGCGGGAGGTGTAGTCTGCGGCCGGCGGAATATAAAGTAGTATCTGGAAATGATTATTGTCGACGGGCAACTAACTTCTCAAAGACAGAGATCAATACGCGTGGATGAATTTCAATGTGAAAATAGATTGTAACCAACGTATACATCCCCTCAAATCTGTGCGATTATTAGAGTAACCTTTTTGGAGACAACAAAGCAGGCCTCTTTTAGATATTTGATGTTCCCTATTTTCTCAATGAAATGATTAGTATCTTTCACGTTGGAGTCTATCTTTGGGACTTCCAGTTTCAGGAATTTGCCTCCCAATTTTGCGATATTTTCAGTTGCACAATTGCTAGCAGAGACTATTGGCCTCCCTGGTGGAGGGAATTTGGATTCTGGATAGGAAATATATTTGCGGTGCTCTATTATCATCATTATATCATTACTATTATTTTTATTATTATTATTATCATTATTATCATTATTATTATTGTTATTGTTATTATTAGTATTAGTATTAGTATCATCATTTCTATATCAATTGTAATTTTCTATATAAACTTTAAACCAGAGTATGTTACCTACTGTCTTTTCTCGGGCAGTATCATGCTGTAATGGAAAACTACCTACACTAGGTGAATTACCTGCTAATATAAAAGGGGGGGGGGTGCATATCAAAATACCCGCGGTATTGTGGAAATACTCGCCGAGAAGAAACTGCAGTGTCAGCATTATCAACTCGGTTCGTGGAATCTCCAATCAGGGGGCAAACAAACCTGACACCTGGTGGCCAAAACACACACCACTTCCGACACTGTATAAGAACCGGAAGTCAGTCAGACAGCTTTAGAAGGTTGGAGCGTTTGGAGACTCTCGGGGCTGTTACCATGACAACCGGGGTCAGTTGAAACAGACGGGGATGGTACGAGGGATGAGGTTAGTGTTTGTCACATCGTGTTTGTCACATCGTGTTGGTCCGTCCACGGTGGGGAGCGGGCGAGGAGGCTGTGCGGCGCGACTCTCAGGACAATGTGAACAATGGCTTTGGATTTTGAATGTGGCTTGACTACAGCAGAAGAGAAAGCGTCGAGCCTGGTAGGAGACGGTTAACGGGAAACGACTGAACTGCCGCGTGGCCGTGGCATTATTCCTGTTGGTTACATCAAAATAGTGTCCCTTTTTGGGGGGTAGGGAGTTGTAATCCCAAGGTTGTGGGTTCGAGTCCCACTGCAGCCACTGTTCTCCTTCATCCCGGCAGTGGTAGACTTACTGCTATATCAAAGGCCAGACCTTCTCATACCATGTCTATGTGGTGTGGTGTACAGCCACCTTTCTCCTTCATCCCTAGCAGTGGTAGATTTACTGCTATATCAAAGGTCAATCC
The DNA here is from genome assembly GCA_950022655.1 of Alentia gelatinosa. Lineage (NCBI taxonomy): Eukaryota > Metazoa > Annelida > Polychaeta > Phyllodocida > Polynoidae > Alentia > Alentia gelatinosa. Next base: position 451,214 of record OX465588.1, on the reverse strand, counting down.
TTCTCATACCATGTCTATGTGGTGTGGTGTACAGCCACCTTTCTCCTTCATCCCCAGCAGTGGTAGATTTACTGCTATACCAAAGGCCAGTCCTTTTCATACGATGTGGTGTGGAAAGTAAAACCTGGTAAATGTGTAGGGGTGAGATTTCTACCTACATTCATCTCATAGATTTAGTCACCACCCTTGTGGTGTAAAACCAGTGAGAAAAGCTGAACCATGAGTCCCTATATACCCTCAGGATCCCCTGGGACGTTAGATGAACAATCAAACCAACCCAACCCTTTTATCTCCTAGAATTGCAATAAATTCCTTATCGACCATTTATTGTTGTTCGTAGCCAGATCACAGAACTTAGCGCGAGCTTGATAATAAACTAATAACAAATCATCGTGGCCATACATTTGTGGTGACTTATCACAAACATGTTCTTGAGACCCTCGCCACAAAAAGATCTACAACAGAGATAATTACTCACGTACGGACACGTTGATCGCAGTCCACCTTTGACATATAGTGCCCGTGTCTGATGGTGAGTGAGACATTTCTCTGTAAACGTCATTAACTGTGTAGACGTTGACCTTAACAAGTCGTCTAGAAACCTCATCTCATGAATCTTTAATATGTATCGGTGGTAACTTATTTGATGAAATTGTCAGTTTACAATGTAATACACAAATGTTTATTCATGTAAGACCTTTAGGTGTTTACGTAAACTTGTAAAGTGATTATTAGAATGTATTAGCGTAGAATCAATACTTGTTATAGTTTGTGTCAATTCTCATCTGGATTATGCTGACGGATTCAAGTTAGATGAGAGTAAGAAGAATCCGTCATGGAGTTCCTCGAGCCCTTCACAAATCACATAGAAAAAAACCGTTACTCGTTTATCCCATATCCAGATCAGCTTTTGTAGATTCACAAACTGTACAAGGCTGGTTGTTAATTAGTGAATATCAACCTCGCTAAATGTAAACCGAGATAGATTATTGACAGTATTGTGAGCACTTCAGAACTAGACCAGAGAAAGCTAGGAAAGTATGTCAAGCTTAATGAAATATGTTTGTCGTACGGAGTCCAACTTACACCCGAAATAAATAATATGCTTCATCAATTTCTAAAATGAAAAATAATGTCCCTAATTAGAACTAAAGTAAATGCGACCCTTCATGAGCTCACAGTACACGACTTTGTGGCCGTATCTCACGTCGGGGCGAGAACTGGACATTAGTAAAAATGACATTGTGGGAGTCCTGCGATACGGACATCTAGTACTCCCCCAGTTAGAGGCCACGTGCTGGTGTTACAAGCTCTCAGCTCCAAACTAACTTCCGGAGTTTGACTCCGCCACAACAGACGTCACGTGACCAGTACCGGCGCGTCCCGCGGGAGGGCGCCACCAGACGAGTGAATGTTCTCCGGTTTTAGAGCTGGGGCATGTTCCTAAACGCGTCCTCGAGTACCCTGGACTAGAGGAAACTATGTACTGGTGAGAGACAGTCAAAGTTACGAGGTAAGGCTCGAGAAAATGACCGAAACCTTGGCCGCGGGCAGTAACTTTTCCTAGCCTTACCGAGTAACTTTGACTTTCTCCCTCCGGAAACTTGGTTCCCCTTATTCTTATATACCGTCAAATGTGGTTTAATAACGAAAATTAGCATTATTTGCATCAATGCTCTGTCTAAAAGTATAGAAAATAGCTCTGTACTTAAATAGAAACACAAGATCACAGAAACACAAGAAAATACGAAGGGTGAGATAAAGTCAATTTCCTTCTATTCGCGATTTGAAACTACAGATTAATGAGACGTGACAAGAACACCTCTTAAGTAAAGAAATGCGATTAATAAACTCCCGACTGAGGAGTATGTATGTGCATCGCGTTGCGTCAGCGCAAAGTGTCTCCCAGCCTCTCGGTGGCCGTCAAGTTGGACTCGCGGGTAACCCACTATAAAGTGGGCTCTAGTTACCTAAGTCTCATTAGGACGCCGCCCAGTGGAGCGACACGTCATCCCCGGCACCACAATGACATCAAACAGTGTAACCACGTCAAACGGCGGTCGGCGCCGGCTCCAGGCCTAATTAGCCACTGCTTTAGGCAGTCAATTACCGGCCATGGCGCACGGTGTAGCCTGCCCGGCACCAGCAGGACCACCGCCCCTCTAATGGCCGTCTACACTCTCCAAGCCGGACATCCAAGCACAGCCGCGGCCACTTCCGCCCGGCCCCATACGTCACTTCCGCCACAATGCACGTCACTTCCGCTCTGAGTGGAGGGCAGCGCACTTGAGGGATCAAAACGAGGCTATTAGCGCGGTGTTCGCTGGGGGGCGCTGTCAGGACCAATTAGACACACTGCGGCCGTGAGTTGAGTGGGACGTCATAAGGCCGGGATCCCCCGCGAGGGGGGGAGAGTGTCATGAAGTGTGCCAGTTAGTATTGGTTTTATTATCAACCCGCCTGTACGTCTACCGTCTGGGCGGATGGGGGGGGGGGGGAGAGTGTCATGAAGTGTGCCAATTAGTATTGGTTTTATTATCAACCCGCCTGTACGTCTACCGTCTGGGCGGATGGGGGGGGGTGGGGGGAGAGTGTCATGAAGTGTGCCAGTTAGTATTGGTTTTATTATCAACCCGCCTGTACGTCTACCGTCTGGGCGGATGGGGGGGGGTGGGGGGAGAGTGTCATGAAGTGTGCCAGTTAGTATTGGTTTTATTATCAACCCGCCTGTACGTCTACCGTCTGGGCGGATGAGGGGGGGGGAGTGTCATGAAGTGTGCCAGTTAGTATTGGTTTTATTATCAACCCGCCTGTACGTCTACCGTCTGGGCGGATGAGGGGGGGGGAGTGTCATGAAGTGTGCCAGTTAGTATTGGTTTTATTATCAACCCGCCTGTACGTCTACCGTCTGGGCGGATGGGGGGGGGGGAGAGTGTCATGAAGTGTGCCAGTTAGTATTGGTTTTATCATCAATCCGCCTGTACGTCTACCGTCTGGGCGGATGGGGGGGGGGAGAGTGTCATGAAGTGTGCCAGTTAGTATTGGTTTTATCATCAATCCGCCTGTACGTCTACCGTCTGGGCGGATGGGGGGGGGGGAGAGTGTCATGAAGTGTGCCAGTTAGTATTGGTTTTATTATCAACCCGCCTGTACGTCTACCGTCTGGCCGGATGGGGGGGGGGAGAGTGTCATGAAGTGTGCCAGTTAGTATTGGTTTTATTATCAACCCGCCTGTACGTCTACAGTCTGGGCGGATGGGGGGGGGGGAGAGTGTCATGAAGTGTGCCAGTTAGTATTGGTTTTATTATCAACCCGCCTGTACGTCTACAGTCTGGGCGGATGGGGGGGGGGGAGAGTGTCATGAAGTGTGCCAGTTAGTATTGGTTTTATCATCAATCCGCCTGTACGTCTACCGTCTGGGCGGATGGGGGGGGGGGGAGAGTGTCATGAAGTGTGCCAGTTAGTATTGGTTTTATTATCAACCCGCCTGTACGTCTACCGTCTGGGCGGATGGGGGGGGGGGAGAGTGTCATGAAGTGTGCCAGTTAGTATTGGTTTTATCATCAATCCGCCTGTACGTCTACCGTCTGGGCGGATGGGAGGGGGGGAGTGTCATGAAGTGTGCCAGTTAGTATTGGTTTTATTATCAACCCGCCTGTACGTCTACCGTCTGGGCGGATGGATTCTTTTACTTGATGGTGTTCGGTACTAATAATCCAGGGGCCCGTTTGATAATCTAGGATCGTACATGTAGACCCTTTTCTGTATGCCATAGAGACAGGGGCCCGTTTGATAATCTAGGATCATACATGTAGACCCTTTTCTGTATGCCATAGAGACAGGGGCCCGTTTGATAATCTAGGATCGTACATGTAGACCCTTTTCTGTATGCCATAGAGACAGGGGTCCGTTTAATAATCTAGGATCGTACATGTAGACCCTTTTCTGTATGCCATAGAGACAGGGGCCCGTTTAATAAGCTAGGATCGTACATGTAGACCCTTTTCTGTATGCCATAGAGACAGGGGCCCGTTTAATAAGCTAGGATCGTACATGTAGACCCTTTTCTGTATGCCATAGAGACAGGGGCCCGTTTGATAATCTAGGATCGTACATGTAGACCCTGTTCTGTACACCATAGAAACAGGGGCCCGTTTAATAATCTAGGATCGTACATGTAGACCCTTTTCTGTATGCCATAGAGACAGGGGTCTGTTTAATAATCTAGGATCGTACATGTAGACCCTTTTGTGTATGTGATAGAGACGCAGGGACGATGTGGGTCAACTTTATTCAACACTAAAGGGCGACCGCGGAGTCTACAGTGTATGACATTGTCTCCTCCCCTCACACCTCCTGACGGTCTCCGGAGTCTACAGTGTATGACATTGTCTCCTCCCCTCACACCTCCTGACGGTCTCCGGAGTCTACAGTGTATGACATTGTCTCCTCCCCTCACACCTCCTGACGGTCTCCGGAGTCTACAGTGTGTGACATTGTCTCCTCCCCTCACACCTCCTGACGGTCTCCGGAGTCTACAGTGTATGACATTGTCTCCTCCCCTCACACCTCCTGACGGTCTCCGGAGTCTACAGTGTATGACATTGTCTCCCTCCCCTCACACCTCCTGACGGTCTCCGGAGTCTACAGTGTATGACATTGTCTCCTCCCCTCACACCTCCTGACGGTCTCCGGAGTCTACAGTGTATGACATTGTCTCCCTCCCCTCACACCTCCTGACGGTCTCCGGAGTCTACAGTGTATGACATTGTCTCCCCTCACACCTCCTGACGGTCTCCGGAGTCTACAGTGTATGACATTGTCTCCCCTCACACCTCCTGACGGTCTCCGGAGTCTACAGTGTATGACATTGTCTCCCCTCACACCTCCTGACGGTCTCCGGAGTCTACAGTGTATGACATTGTCTCCTCCCCTCACACCTCCTGACGGTCTCCGGAGTCTACAGTGTATGACATTGTCTCCCTCCCCTCACACCTCCTGACGGTCTCCGGAGTCTACAGTGTATGACATTGTCTCCTCCCCTCACACCTCCTGACGGTCTCCGGAGTCTACAGTGTATGACATTGTCTCCCTCCCCTCACACCTCCTGACGGTCTCCGGAGTCTACAGTGTATGACATTGTCTCCCCTCACACCTCCTGACGGTCTCCGGAGTCTACAGTGTATGACATTGTCTCCCCTCACACCTCCTGACGGTCTCCGGAGTCTACAGTGTATGACATTGTCTCCCCTCACACCTCCTGACGGTCTCCGGAGTCTACAGTGTGTGACATTGTCTCCCTCACACCTCCTGACGGTCTCCGGAGTCTACAGTGTATGACATTGTCTCCCTCCCCTCACACCTCCTGACGGTCTCCGGAGTCTACAGTGTGTGACATTGTCTCCCTCCCCTCACACCTCCTGACGGTCTCCGGAGTCTACAGTGTATGACATTGTCTCCTCCCCTCACACCTCCTGACGGTCTCCGGAGTCTACAGTGTATGACATTGTCTCCTCCCCTCACACCTCCTGACGGTCTCGGGGGGGGGGGGGGGGGGGGTCCCAGCGGTCCCCTGAGAGCGGGATAGGTGTGCTCTGTGGACTTGTCGCCTGTCGTGCTTCTGTCAGCTCCACTTTACCTTTTTGTCACGTTTCGTTCATGGCTGAAGCTGCGACTGTCTCTCAGTTGGCCGGCTCTCTCTTACACGGCCCACGCGGAAACCTAACAGGACGGGATGATACTATTGAAAGCCGAGCTGCCGTCGCCTCCGAGTCGGGCGTTGTACTGTTCACCAGAACGTATCTCCAATATAACACGACGCAGATTTATGATGAACCAGCATTATCCTGGAGATATTTAGAATAAACAGATAATCCGTATATCGAACTACTTTTCGTGACGTTCTAGAAAACAATGCGATGATGAAGAAATGGGAAGATTGTTGAATAGACATGCTGTTTACTCATACTGGTTTTTTACTGTTTATAACTGAAGGAACACTCTGTATGCAGCTGTAGACGAGTAGGGAGGATACTCTCGCAATGATAGATGACAAGTGGTTAGCGTTAGGCAAATGAAGATATTATTTATGTTTTCAAGTAAACCGAAATGGTGTTAAAATATCCATGTGGGAATGATCGCTTTTACTGACAGACAATCTACAAAGTTTACTGTGGTGTGTTTGTGTTGTGATGGGGGATCAGTCTTGGTGTTACCTCGTATGTGTGTTCTTCTTATCATCGGCAGACTCGGGGCTTTTAGAAATGAAATAAATAAAATCTTACAAGCATGGAACAGGACAGGGTTCCGTTCTCTGAGGTACAGAACCCTGGTCTGGTGTTTTCATGTTATATGGCAAAACGGTGCCTATTTAGGATATATATGTCACGGTTATGTGATTTTTTAAATAATGGTCTATTTCAGGGGGTGGCAATATTCTGAAATATGGTGTAAGATAGATATGCCTTTGTCGCTCTTTTAGACAATACTGGCGAAGCTTCCGCTGATAGTCATCAATCATTAATGCTTTGTTTGTTTGGGTATTTGACGTCAAGTATATTCAATTTTCTTTTCTTCATAGTTTCTTTATTGGTCATTTGGTAAATTCAATTGTCTCGTAAATTTCTTTCTTTTTGTACAATATAAGCCAATAAAGGGGCACATACCTCAATTGCTAAGCAATCGGTTTTCATGGTATCGCCTTATGAAATAAGTATTTCACAATCTTTTGTTTATGATAAGATTACTTAAATCCATACATCATTTTGAACAAAACCATTTGCACAAGTGGGTCGCTATACATGATGTGTGTAACATAGATTGAATTAGAGGTACAGCAATTACACTTTCTCTAACGCTCTGTTTCATGTTTCTGTCATTGCAGGTGGTGGGACCAGTCGTCTGTATATATCACAAACAACGCTGTGAGTGCAGCAGCCGACATTCAAACCGGTTTTCCCGCGTAAAGTAGTGGGAAGCACCCTGGTTGCCTGCGCCCCGTTCTGGCGGTGCTGTTTCTACGCGGACAGCGGAGCGCGGTACTGACAGGCGAACGCGCTGCGGGCGCGCACAGAGGCACATTGATGGTGATGGCGAATCAGCGCTGGGCGTTATCGTCCAATGGCAGCAACGGCGAGGAGCGGTCTCCGAACAGCTCCGACAACAGCGATGACAACAGCGACGACAAGAGCGAGAAGTTCGACGACATCTGTCGGGACTTCCTGCGGAACGTGTGTAAGCGCGGGAAGCGGTGCAAGTACCGCCACCCGGAGCCGCCCGAGGCGCGCGAGCTGGGCAAGCAGGCCGAGTTCACCTTCTGCCACGACTTCCAGAACTCGGGGTGCCGCCGGGCGCACTGCAAGTTCATCCACTGCTCGCGGGAGGAGGAGGAGTACTACAAGCAGACGGGCCAGCTGCCCGTGAGGCTGCAGCAGGCGGCGGCGCTGGGCATCGGCGTCATCCCCAACGAGGCGCCGCTGTCCAAGGGCGAGGTGCCCATCTGTAAGGACTACCTGAAGGGCGAGTGTAAGCGCGGGGGCAGGTGTAAGTACCGCCACCTGTCGGGCACTCAGTACGAGTACGAGGTACGGACCAGTGAGGGCACCACCCCGGCCGTCCGCCCGGCCGTCGGCCCGCCCACGGTAGCCGCCACGCCGCCCGCCACCAACCCGGCCCCCGCCCCCCCGCCGCAGGTGCCCCCGCCGCCCCCCCTCCACAACAACCGGTACGAGCCGACGGCCTACGCCGAGGCCACGACGGAGGCCTACGAGCAGTACACCAGTTACGACCCGGTGCCCGTGATCCCGGCCAAGCGCAAGAAGCTGGACTACGAGGACATCAACCTCAACCAGATGAGCACCTTCCACCTGCCAGCCACCTGCGTGCCGCCGCCGCCGCTGCGCTTCTGTGGCGCCACCGACGTGCGACTGCTGGAGGAGGAGAACATGATGCTGAAGCGCAAAGTGGAGGAGCTCAAGAAGCAGGTGTCGGACCTGGCGGCCACCAACGAGGTGCTGCTCGAGCAGAACGCGCGCTACCGCTCGGCCAACCGCAACAACTGCGTGACGACGGCGTCGGCGCTGCCCATCGTCACCATGGGCAACCAGATGGCCATGGTGACGCCCACCATCACCACCACGGTCACGCCCACCCTGGGCCGGCCCATGATGGCCGCCGTGCCGCAGGGCCTGCTCAACTCGCTCAACTCGACCATGACCACCACTCTCAACCCCATCACCACGTCGCTGGCGTCCTCGCTCAACCCGCTGTCGACCACCTTAAACCACATGGCGCCCGACTCGCTGAGTTCTCTGGGCGCGCAGATCACCACCTTACCGCAGTTGACTCTCAATGCTAACAGCGAGCTGGTCGTGTCCCAACCCGCCCTCCAGGCCGCCCCGCTACAGCGGCACCCGGAGTTGGCGCAGCCGCCGCCGCAGACGGGGCTGAGCGCGCCGCCGCCGCCCGTCTCCATCAACCCCACCTCCATCGTGCCCGTGTCCATCGGCATGGAGAGCCTGGCCCCGCACGGCGCCATCTCCTCCGTGTCCCTGGCGCAGTCCACGCTGCACCACAGTAACGTCAACATGCCCGTGTCCTCGCTGGTGTCGTCCGGCCCGCTCATGAGCATGCCCAGCACGCCCATGATCTCCTACCCGATCATGTCGCACGCCCAGCTGCCCGCCAGCACTCTCAACACCCTCAACAGCCTCGGTCCGCTCAACAGCCTGGGCCCGGTCAACACCATCAATACCTCCCTCGGCTGACTGGGGGCGCCAGCGGCGGCGGGGCTGGCACGCATGCGCGGGGCTCCGCGGGGATCGCAGCGCCACCACCGGCCACCCGTGGAACAGAGCGGGCACTGACGCGGGGAGAAGTCTGCGGCGAGTGTCGCCATGTTAGCGTTCAAAGGTGCTCTTCTTCATGTCGCCGGAGTGTCGAGATGACGATACGCAGTGTGGGAAGACGATACGCCGTGTGGGAAGATGAGGCAGTGTCGGGCTCACGATACGCGCCATGGGAAGACGATACGCAGTGTGGGAAGAGAGGCAGTGTCGGAAGACGATACGCAGTGTGGGAAGACATGGCAGTGTCAGGCTCACGATACGCGCCATGGAAAAACAAAGCAGAATTGTGGGAAGACGATATGCAGTGTCGAGGTCATGATACGAAGCATTGGAAGATGAAGCAGTGCTGAGTTGACGATATGTGGTGTGGAAAACGAAGCAGTGTCGAGCTCATGATACAAAGCGTGGGAAGACAAAACAGTGTTATTTGGTGTGGGAAGACGACATAGTGTCCAATTGATGATAAGCGGGGTGAGAAGACAAAGCAGTGTCGAGTTGACGATACACAGTGTGGGAAGACGAAGCAGTGATACATGGCATGGAAAGATGAAGCAGTGTCGAGTTTATGATATGTTGCATCTGAAGACGAAGCAGTGGTACGCAGTGTGAGAAGACGAGGCAGTGTCACGCTCACGATACATGTCGTGGGAAGACGAGGCAGTGTCGCGCTCACGATACATGTTGTGGGAAGATGAGGCAGTGTCGCGCTCACGATACATGTTGTGGGAAGACGAGGCAGTGTCGCGCTCACAATACATGTCGTGGGAAGACGAGGCAGTGTCACGCTCACGATACATGTCGTGGGAAGACAAGGCAGTGTCACGCTCACAATAGGTGTTGTAGGAAGACGAGGCAGTGTCGCGCTCACGATACATGTTGTGGGAAGACGAGGCAGTGTCGCGCTCACGATACATGTCGTGGGAAGATGAGGCAGTGTCGCGCTCACGATACATGTTGTGGGAAGACGAGGCAGTGTTGCGCTCACGATACATGTCGTGGGAAGACGAGGCAGTGTCGCGCTCACGATACATGTTGTGGGAAGACGAGGCAGTGTCACGCTCACGATACATGTCGTGGGAAGACGAGGCAGTGTCGTGCTGATGATACACTGTGTCGGAACACAAAGCAGTGTCGAGCTGACGATACGCTGCGTTCAGAGACGAAGCAACCATCCAGAGCCCTATTGACCAGGTTTTGTGTCATCCGGACAAGTCTGCGCAAGTCCAAACTAATGGAGAGTGGTCGCTGTAGATTTCAACATGTTTCGTTTTCAGTGGGTAGCTCTTGACTAAAGAAGATACCAACAAGTTTTGGTTAAAGTCGTCTTTTGCCATATGTTTGACGCAGAGTGATATGAACGAGGGGACTGCAGAGTGAATATCACGTAGCATTCAAATGAGTTGGAGAAGAATGACTTTGACCAAAACGAGTTGCTTTCTGTATTTGTCTCACCCCTGTACACAATAAACGATTGGACAACACACAGAATAAAGACCATGGAGAACGGACTGCAGAACAAGTACTTGTTTGTAGGGGCATGGAGAACGAGTTCCCAATGTTAAGTCTGTGGGACAAAGATACCAGGGGTGAGATAAAAATGCAGATGAGGTCATTTGTGGACTTGCAGCGATTGAGACAGATCTGGACTTGTCTGGTCTTGTCGGGGGTGGTCGGGTCGCGTCGTGTGTGATCGGCTACACACAGTGCGTACAGATCTAAGCATGGAGCCAGCTGGCACGAGGTCAGTGTTCACCACTAAAGACGTTTACACCAGCCACGCAGGGACTGCCAACAACTGCCGCCAATGAAAATACTTTATGATTATATCATTTTATCAGCTTCGGCGTTCGTGGGGGAGTCCTCCTGAAGGTCATCGAAGCAAGGTCAGTTCCGAAACCCTGACCAAAAGAGGAACCTCTATAATGTGTTTCTGATATGTTTGGAAAAAAAAGAGAATTGTACTGGTTAGGGTTATACAGAAAACAATGACGTCATTGTTTTGTGATGTTATGACGTCAGGACATGGTTATGACGTCATCCACGTGTTTTCATATGACATGAAGTGACCAAAGATGTGGACTTTGTTTCTTCTGACTTCTCATTTTGTTCTGTTTTTTAAAACTTCCGTGTTAGGTGCAGAAAGGTCAGGAGGCTAGCCACCTATTGTTTTGTGTGTACGACGAAGTTGGAGAACCTGTGTTTGTTGATGTATATAAGCCATAAATTATTGTACACAAAAGAATGGAGGTTCTATGAGGAGACTTTCGCCTGGTTTCCGGTTCCGGAAAAAGAAGTTCCTATGTATTACTCCGCCGTGTGAATGTAAAGAGGCGTGAAGAGGCCGATCACTTCTTCTGAGGGAGGTACAGGATGCTCAAAGTGTTCAGTCAGGGTCAACGTGAGAACTGGATGATGACCACGGGGTGAGAATCAGCGCTCAGAGCGGAACATTGTCTTCACTTCCAACATTCTCCAAGAAAAAGGTCATAAATGACCAAGAATCCTCCGATTTGTACAAATAGAACTGGTGATCAAGGAGTGGCCAACCCAAGGTTGTCCCCACTCAGCAGGCTTTACACATTCTAGTGGTCTTATTCTCATTTAAGGTAACGTACAGAATGTACTAAAACTAATTGAGTTTCTGTCATCTATCAAAAGGAGCACATTGAGTTGAAGGTATGTTGAGGTTTTATCGGATTTCCCCGCTAACCAATAACAAGGTTTCAGTCGATTATTTCCCAACTATATGATTACTATTCAAAACACGGCCGATTTAACAATATGATACATTTATTGAACAACTGTGTGTTTTAGAGCATTTCAGAAGACGACACAGAATGCTTTCCTGTTTTATTCCCGAATATGAATGTAAAATCGAGAATCTTTTAAATTGTTTGTTGTCCCAGATTTATTCCATATGTAGATATTTTCGATTGAACTTCCAGCAGAGAAAGTTACATGAACGATTATTTCCGTTGTAAACATGTTCTTCAAATCTGTCTAAGAATAAGGCGTTGTTTCAGCAGTGTTAAAACTGCCGATTTAAAACATTTCTAGTTCAACCCAATCCTTTACTGTCGCATTCCTTGTTCCCGAGATATACAGACGAAACAACAGACGAACAATAGATCGGGCGACGAAGCTGATCAGGTAGATACTGCAATGACGAGATTACTATAACCCTTCTCTAGTGTGGCTAAGGACTGTAAAATGATATTGTAAATGGTTTTCATGCATTCTCTAAACCTGCAAAGTATGTCCAGTCTCTCAAACAAATATCAAGTCCCGCTCCATTTTCCATTCAACTCCGATGTTTCTTCGTTGGTGTTCGCGTTTATATTTGTGTTCATTATATTTCAACGCCACGACCACTTCCCCTCCTAGTGGCCGTCGTGTGGTCACCGACAGAGCCGCCACCTCGCCACTGAGTGGTCAGTGTGGAGTGATCACGAGTGAGCGGAGGAGCAACTGAGCAACAGAGAAAACTTAGTTTTGTACCTGACCCAAGTCCCACCAGGGACTACTACTATGATCGAGTCCAAGACAAGTTATTGTACATTAATAAAAAGAATGAACAAAAGTCATGTATTTTAACTCTTGTGTTTCTTCTTTTTTGAATAGCTGGAAGTGATATTGAACTACTGAGGAAGTCCCCATTATGTTACTGGTAAGATAGGATGTGTGGTTAGTTTATTGAGTGGTGTGACTCCTGGCAGATATATCCACCATCTTGCCGGAAACTGACATGACTTGACCATCAATGTTAAGGAGATCTCACACAAAGAGCAGGGGTGGAGAAGGGACAGGGAGTAATCACTAAAATGATGGCGGCAGTGACAATAGTTTGTCACCCGACCCCCGTATACACTGAGCTACAACGACTCAAGTGGCAGAATAGTGCCCCGTTTATACACTAGACGGCAGCACGCCTCGCAGTCTCCATCCCACTTTAACACTAGGTGGCGCCACTGAAGAAGTCTAACCTCGACGTGCCCCCTAGCGAATAACCGGGGAACCAGCGTAGTCGTTCATATGGGTTGTGACTATCTGAGGGTTCCTTCTCATTGGAATGGTATACAGATCTATTTGTATGAGATTAACTTAACTAATGCAATAATTCTCCCGGACATAAGAGGTAGGATAATGACCGTGGCATACAGTCACAAAATGCTAAGTGTATGGAGATTTATATGAGTGGTAGGATAATAACCATGGCGTACAGTCACACCATGTTAAGTCTATGGAGATTTATATGAGTGGTAGGATAATAACCATGGCATACAGTCACACCATGTTAAGTCTATGGAGATTCATATGAGGGGTAGGATAATAACCATGGCATACAGTCACACCATGTTAAGTCTATGGAGATTCATATGAGGGGTAGGATAATAACCATGGCATACAGTCACACCATGTTAAGTCTATGGAGATTGATATGAGTGGTAGGATAATAACCATGGCATACAGTCACACCATGTTAAGTCTATGGAGATTCATATGAGGGGTAGGATAATAACCATGGCATACAGTCACACCATGTTAAGTCTATGGAGATTCATATGAGGGGTAGGATAATAACCATGGCATACAGTCACACCATGTTAAGTCTATGGAGATTGATATGAGGGGTAGGATAATAACCATGGCATACAGTCACACCATGTTAAGTTTATGGAGATTCATATGAGGGGTAGGATAATAACCATGGCATACAGTCACACCATGTTAAGTCTATGGAGATTGATATGAGGGGTAGGATAATAACTATGGCATACAGTCACACCATGTTAAAGGCATATCGGTCAATTCGGCTAGAAAATTAAAACCCATGTTAATTTCCTGAAAATTTAATATGATGATCTCCAAGTATTGTTGAGCACATATCTAACTTTAAAATCGGGGGTCACCGTGCTTGTTTTTGATTCATAGATCAATATTATGAAAATTTTATATAAGAATATATAGAAATTCTAAAAAGTATTTTTTCACATAGTCAAACCCATGTCAGTTTCCTCAAACTTTCACAGAATATTGTACATGTATAGTACTTCTTATTAAGGTTTTAAAAAGCATAGGTCACTGTCTTTGTTTTTGAAAGAATTGAAGAATACCGTATTATTCAGTGTATTTCCTATGTAAATCAAGCAAATGTAAATTGGCATATTTTACCTATTAAGATTTGAAAAACTGGACGAAATGTTAAATTTACTCATAAAGAATTAGAATGAATCCCAAAAAACCAGTTTTGACTAAAAATTGACATTATTTAAGAATCACCAGGTGGCGCCACTGTGTATTGTAGGATATGCCTTTAAGTCTATGGAGATTTGTATAAGGGTTTAGATAATATCCGTAGCATAGAGCCACACCATGTTCATTTTATGGAGATTTATATGAGGGGTAAGATAAAAACCCTGGCATACAGTCACACAATGTTAAGTCTCCAGAGATTTATATAAGGGGTAGGATAATAACAATGGCATACAGTCATACCATATAAAGTCAATAGAGATTTATATGAGAGGTCAGATAACCGTGGCATACAGTCACACCATGTTGAGTCTATCGAGATTTATATGAGGGGTAGGATAATAACTGTGGTATACAGTCACACCATGTTGAGTCTATGGGGATCTATATGAGAGGTAGGATAACAAAGCGAAATCCACGTTACTGAAATATCAACTTGATTCTCAAAAGTGGAGACGTTTTGGCCAAACATCTTTCGCTGGTTCGGTTTTGATTTGGTCAATGCATACTCAGGTACCAGATCACACATTTCGTTGGTTTTCAGCTAACTTTCGTCTGGTACCCTTCCACACTGAAGCGATGCTGGAAACCTCATGCCGGATTTGGACACAAGGTGGCTATAGCTGTAGTATTTCACTGTAGGCCTATGGAGACAGACAGGGTACCAGTTTGAACATGCTATACCCTATAAGATCAACTATCCCTCTGTAAATAGTGCTTTTCACATAGTAAATCCCATGCTATGATCTTCAAACTTACAGAGGATATAGTTAATAAGTAATACTACTTATTTAAACACTGTAAAGGAGATTCAGCAGTTTCCGCACTTGTACTGTAATAAAACTGTTGTGAGACTGGTGTGAGACTGTTTTACAACAGTGGTGGAACTGTTGGGAGACTTGAACTCTGCAAATTAAGCATATCCTCTCATATCCCCCTATAACTAATCTATATGAGTTACATTTTCACTGGCCCAGCCTGACAGTGACTGGCACTGTGGCAATGACAGGCTTAATTATGGACATTATTGTAATTATTTTAAGGTAAAAGTAATTCAGGTTTTTTTCTAATTTACTTTGTACTGATTCTCTCAATATACTAGCGTTTTTCTCTTTATACAAAAATAAAAATAAAAGCAGCATTGCCAGTGAAGGGGTTCGAACACCCAACATACAGATTTCTAGATGTATACCATAACCACTTCGCCACAAACTCGGTTGCTATTAGACAGCTTCAAGTCTCTATATAATTGATATTGATGATATTTATGGTATTTTCTTTAGTACTTCGAGGTAATTTTGTAATTCACTTGTGTATTCTGCTACTGAAAACGAATTCCCCTGCAGCGGAGCTTCTCAGTTGTTCCGCAAATCCTGTTTCTGTTGGTTGCTCTAACTAAAGCTCTGCAGGTGAGTGGTATTCTGCTTCATACAGTATCCACTAGATGGTGCTACAGGCACGAATTGCCACTCTTTAAGGCATTTTTAGTTTAATCAGTTGTAAAAGAAATATTAACAATTTCATTGGAACGAAACCTCTTGGGTTCTATGGGAAATATTTTTCTTCTGCAGTACAGCAATTATCTATTCGATAATATGTATATTTGTACGAAAAATTGAGGTTTAGGTACTAGCACAATGCAAAATTTGAGCAACCTCCCAGAATGAAAAATTAATTCTGAGCGTACTATCAGTGGTAGGGCATTAACTATGCATCATCATTGAACATTTATATGTCATATATCATACACCAAGATGCCATTCTTATACTTTTAATATAAATATGTTTTTGATTGATGTAAAAAGAATAAAATCATATTGTTTCAAAAATTAATTTCATCAATTCAAATATGATTATGATCAATAAATTGCACTGGACCTAAATGGGATCACACTACACTATTTTTACAACCCTTCGATAATTTTACTGTATTGTATTTTGTGTGCTTAAAACTACTCCAAAGAGAAGTCACAGTGAAAATCAGTTATTTTCGATTTTGAGACAATTAATCAAGAAGTCTAAAACAAAACTGTTATGGCCATGTCCGGCTTGGAATTCCCTATCCAACAGTGAAAAAAATCATTCATAAACTCCCATCCGTTACGGAGATATTAACGAAAATGTGATTGTCAAAAGTGGAGACGTTTTGGCAAAACGTCTTTCGCTGGTTCGGTTTTGATTTGGTCAATGCATACTCAGGTACCAGATCACACATTTCGTTGGTTTTCAGCTAACTTTCGTCTGGTACCCTTCCACACTGAAGCGATGCTGGAAACCTCATGCTGGATTTTGACACCAGGTGGCTATAGCTGTAGTATTTCACTGTAGGCCTATGAAGACAGACAGGGTACCAGTTTGAACATGCTATACCCTATAAGATCAACTATCCCTCTGTAAAGAGTGCTTTTCACATAATAAATCCCATGCTATGATCTTCAAACTTACAGAGGATATAGTTAATAAGTAATACTACTTATTTAAACACTGTAAAGGAGATTCAGCGGTCTCCGCACTTGTACTGTAATAAAACTTTTAAAAAGTTAATATATCTCCATCTTTTAATGTATGACTTTTGTGAAACTGTTGAGAAACTGCTGTGAGACTGTTCTTGTGAAACTGCTGTGAGACTCTAGTAAGACTGTTGTGAGACTGTTGTGAAACTGTTGTGTGAATGTTTTACGACTGTTATGGAACTGTTTTGAGACTGTTTTATGACAGTTGTGGAACTGTTGTGGAACTTTTGTAAGACCTTTGCAAGACTTGTGCAATTCTTTATACCTACCACATATAAAACGTTAGAATTTCGAAAAATCCGCTTGGAGTGGTTCCCGCACATAGAGACATAGTGAACCAGACCTAGGCGTGGAGATAGAATAGCCACGAGAGTGAGATTCTCATGTAGTACTATGAGAAAACTGTATTCCTGTGGACGTATTATTATTTTACCGAACCCCTGCGCCCGAAATTTTAACCAAGGTCTTGAGACCGAGGTTTAAATGTCCGGAGGACAGGGGTGAGGTGAAATAATAATTCAAACACAGGTATACGGTTTTCTTATTATCATATACCTCGAAATAATTACAATAATGTCAATAATTAAGCTATTGCAGCCGTTTCTAGACCCATTTGGGCACACAACGGATGAACAGAACTATAGGATAGGCGCCACCCTTCAACCCCATTTTATATACATATACAGTAGAACCCCGCCTAACGGACACCCCGCGCAAGCGGGCACCCCGCGATAACAGACACCTTTGCTCGGAACGGTTCCCTCTATTATATGTTTATTTTAACCTCGCGTAAGCGGGCACCCGCGTAAGCGGACACTTTGGCCCGGAATCAGGGGTGTCCACTTACGCGGGGTTCTACTGTAGATCCTTTTAGCACTCGATAATCTAGGCGACCAGTGGTGTAGTGCTGAGGCGTTCCGTTTTAACCCCAGGATCAGGGGTTCGGCCCCCAGTCGCTATCGGGTTTTTTTTTCATTTTTGTTTTTAAATGATGAGAAAAAGGCCAACGTAGAGAGAATCATTACAAAATATATAATCTAAAAAACACTGAATTATATTGGTTTGTATGTAAACAATGGGTCCTTCGCTGTTTGTTTACATGTTGATGCTTTGTTTACATTTTCGCTGGCCGAGTCTGACAGTCACTGGCACTGTGGCAGTGACAGGCTTAATTATGGACATTATTGTAATTATTTCAAGGTAAAAGTAATTCAGGTTTTTTTCTAATTTACTTTGTACTGATTCTCTCAATATACTAGCGTTTTTCTCTTTATACAAAAAGAAAAACAAAAGCAGCATTGCCAGTGAAGGGGTTCGAACACCTAACCTACAGATTTCTAGATGTATGCCATAACCACTTCGCCACAAACTCGGTTGCTATTAGACAGCTTCAAGTCTCTATATAATTGATATTGATGATATTTATGGTTTTTTCTTTAGTACTTCGAGGTAATTTTGTAATTCACTTGTGTATTCTGCTACTGAAAACGAATTCCCCTGCAGCGGAGCTTCTTAGTTGTTCCGCAAGACCTGTTTCTGTTGGTTGCTCTAACTAAAGCTCTGCAGGTGAGTGGTACTATGCTTCATACAGTATCCACTAGATGGTGCTACAGGCACGAATTGCCACTCTTTAAGGCATCTTTAGTTTAATCAGTTGTAAAAGAAATATTAACAATTTCATTGGAACAAAACCTCTTGGGTTCTATGGGAAATATTTTTCTTCTGCAGTACAGCAATTATCTATTCGATAATATGTATATTTGTACGAAAAATTGAGGTTTAGGTACTAGCACAATGCAAAATTTGAGCAACCTCCCAGAATGAAAAATTAATTCTGAGCGTACTATCAGTGGTAGGGCATTAACTATGCATCATCATTGAACATTTATATGTCATATATCATACACCAAGATGCCATTCTTATACTTTTAATATAAATATGTTTTTGATTGATGTAAAAAGAATAAAATCATATTGTTTCAAAAATTAATTTCATCAATTCAAATATGATTATGATCAATAAATTGCACTGGACCTAAATGGGACTACACTACACTAATTTAATAACTCCTCGATAATTTTACTGTATTGTATTTTGTGTGCTTAAAACTACTCCAAAGAGAAGTCACAGTGAAAATCAGTTATTTTCGATTTTGAGACAATTAATCAAGAAGTCTAAAACAAAACTGTTATGGCCATGTCCGGCTTGGAATTCCCTATCCAACAGTGAAAAAATCATTCATAAACTCTCATCCGTTACGGAGATATTAACGAAAATGTGATTGTCAAAAGTGGAGACGTTTTGGCAAAACGTCTTTCGCTGGTTCGGTTTTGATTTGGTCAATGCATACTCAGGTACCAGATCACACATTTCGTTGGTTTTCAGCTCACTTTCGTCTGGTACCCTTCCACACTGAAGCGATGCTGGAAACCTCATGCCGGATTTTGACACCAGGTGGCTATACCTGTAGTATTTCACTGTAGGCCTATGAAGACAGACAGGGTACCAGTTTGAACATGCTATACCCTATAAGATCAACTATCCCTCTGTAAATAGTGCTTTTCACATAATAAATCCCATGCTATGATCTTCAATCTTACAGAGGATATAGTTAATAAGTAGTACTACTTATTTAAACACTGTAAAGGAGATTCAGCAGTCTCCGCACTTGTACTGTAATAAAACTGTTGTGAGACTGGTGTGAGACTGTTTTACAACAGTGGTGGAACTGTTGGGAGACTTGAACTCTGCAAATTAAGCATATCCTCTCGTATCCCCCTATAACTAATCTAAATGAGTTATATTTTCACTGGCCGAGTATTACAGTGACTGGCACTGTGGAAGTGACAGGCTTAATTTCTTCTACAGTACAGCAATTATCTATTCGATAGTGTGTTTATTTGTATGAAAAATTGAGGTTTAGGTACTAGCACAGTGCAAAATTTGTGCAACCTCCCCGAATGAAAAATTAATTCAGAGCGTACAATCAGTGGTAGAGCATTCACTATGCATCATCATTGAACATTTATATGTCATTTATCATACACCAAGGTGCCATTCTTATACTTTTAAAATAAGTATGTTTTTGATTGATGTAAAAGAATAAAAACTGTGGCATACAGTCACACCATAATGAGTCTATGTGGATTTATATGAGGGGTAGGATAATAACCATGCCATACAGTCAGACCATGTTAAGTCAATGGAGATTTATATGAGGGGTAGGATAATAACTGTGGTATACAGTCACACCATGTTAAGTCAATGGAGATTAATATGAGGGGTAGGATAATAACCATGCCATACAGTCACACCATGTTAAGTCAATGGAGATTTATATGAGGGGTGGAAAAAGTGACCATGGCATACAGTCACACAATATTCAGTCAATTGAGATTTATATCAGGGGTAGCATAATAACCGTGGCATACAGTCACACCATGTTAAGTCTATGGAGATTTATATGAGGGGTGGGATAATAACTGTGGCATGCAGTCACACCATGTTGATTCTATGGGGATTTATATGAGGGGTAGGATAATAACCCTGGTATACAGTCACACCATGTTAAGTCTATGAAGATTTATATGAGGGGTAGGATAATAACCATGGCATACAGTCACACCATGTTAAGTCTATGCGGATATATATGAGGGGTGGGATGATAACCGTGGCATACAGTCACACCATGTTAAGTCTATGGAGATTTATATGAGGGGTAGGATAATAACTGTGGCATAGTGTCACACCATGTTAAGTCTATCGAAATTTATGTCATGGGTAGGATAATAACCATGGCATACAGTCACACCATGTTAAGTCTAGGGAGATTCATATGAGGGCTAAAATAATATTTTCGGCATACAGTCACACCATGCTGAGTCTATGGACACCAATATGAGGGGTCGGATAATAACCCTGGCATACAGTCACACCATGTTAAGTCCATGGGAATTCATGTGAGGTCTAAGATAATAATTTCGGCATACAGTCACACCATGCTGAGTCTATGGACACCAATATGAGGGGTAGGATAATAACCGTGGTATACAGTCACACCATGTTAAGTCTATGGAGATTTATATGAGGGGTAGGATAATAACCATGGTATACATTCACACCATGTTAAGTCTATGGAGATTCATATGAGGGGTAGGATAACAACCATGGCATACAGTCACACCATGTTAAGTCTATGGAGATTTATATGAGTAGTAGGATAATAACCGTGGTATACAGTCACATCATGTTAAGTCCATGGAGGTTCATATGAGGGGTAGGATAATAACCGTGGTATACAGTCACACCATGTTAAGGCTATGGAGATTTATATGAGGGTTAGGATAATAACCATGGTATACAGTCACACCATGTTAAGTGTATAGAGATTTATATGAGGGGTAGGACAATAACTAGCATGCAGTCACACCATGTTGAGTATATGGGGATTTATATTAGGGGTAGAATAATAACTGTGGCATAGAGTCACACCATGTTAAGTCTATCGAGATATTCATATGAGGGGTAGGATAATAACTTTGGTAAACAGTCACACCATGTTAAGTCTACGGAGATTTATATAAGGGTTAGGATAACAACGGTGGCATACAGTCACACCATGTTAAGTCTATGGAAAATTATATGAGTGGTAGGATAATAACTGTGGTATACAGTCACACCATGTAAAGTCTATGGAGATTTATATTAGGGGTAGAATAATAACCATGGCATACAGTCACACCATGGTAAGTCTATGGAGATTTATATTAGGGGTAGAATAATAACCGTGGTATACAGTCACACCATGTTAAGTCTATTCGAATACATATGAGGGGTAGGATAATAACCGTGGCATACAGTCACACCATGCTACGTCTATGGAGATTTATATGAGTGGTAGAATAATAACCGTGGTATACAATCACACCATGTTAAGTCAATGGAGATTTATATGAGGGGTAGAATAATAACCATCATATACAATTACATCATGTAAAGTCTATGGAGATTTATATGAGGGGTAGGATAATATCCATGGTATACAGTCACACCATGTTAAGTCTATGGGGATTTATATGAGGGGGAGGATAATAACTGGCATGCAGTCACACCATGTTGAGTCTATGGGGATTTATATTAGGGGTAGGATAATAACTGTGGCATACAGTCACACCATGTTAAGTCTATCGAGATTTATGTTAGGGGTGAGATAATAACCATGGCATACAGTCACACCATGTTAAGTCTATGGATATTTATATAGGGGTTCGGATAATAACCCTGGCATACAGTCACACAATGTTAAGTATATGGGAATTCATGTGAGGGCTAAGATAATAATTTCGGCATACAGTCACACCATGCTGAGTCTATGGACACCAATATGAGGGGTAGGATAATAACGATAGTATACAGTCACACCATGCTAAGTCTATGGAGATTTATATGAGGGGTAGGATAATAACCATGGTATACAGTCACACCAGGTTAAGTCTATGGAGATTTATATGAGTGGTAGGATAATAACCGTGGTATACAGTCACACCATGTTAAGTCCATGGAGGTTTATATGAGGGGTAGGATAATAGCCGTGGTATACAGTCACACCATGTTAAGGCTATGGAGATTTATATGAGGGTTAGGATAATATCCATGGTACACAGTCACACCATGTTAAGTCTATTGAGATTTATATGAGGGGTAGGATAATAACTGGCATGCAGTCACACCATGTTGAGTATATGGGGATTTATATTAGGGGTAGAATAATAACTGTGGCATAGAGTCACACCATGTTAAGTCTATGGAGATTTATATAAGGGTTAGGATAATAACTGTGGTATACAGTCACACCATGTTAAGTCTATGGAAAATTATATGAGTGGTAGGATAATAACTGTGGTATACAGTCACACCATGTAAAGTCTATGGAGATTTATATTAGGGGTAGAATAATAACCATGGCATACAGTCACACCATGTTAAGTCTATGGAGATTTGTATGAGGGGTAGGATAATAACTGTGGCATAAAGTCACACCATGTTAAGTCTATCGAGATTATGTCATGGGTAGGATAATAACCATGGCATACAGTCACACCATGTTAAGTCTAGGGAGATTCATATGAGGGGTCCGATAATAACCCTGGCATACAGTCACACCATGTTAAGTCTATGGATATTTATATAAGGGGTCGGATAATAACCCTGGCATACAGTCACACCATGTTAAGTCTATGGGAATTCATGTGAGGGCTAAGATAATAATTTCGGCATACAGTCACACCATGCTGAGTCTATGGACACCAATATGAGGGGTAGGATAATAACCATGGTATACAGTCACACCATGTTAAGTCCATGGAGATTTATATGAGAAGTAGGATAATAACCGTGGTATACAGTCACACCATGCTAAATCGATGGAGATTTATATGACGGGTAGGATAATAACCATGGCATACAGTCACACCATGTTAAGTCTATGGAGATTTATATGAGGGGTAGGATAATAACCGTGGTATACAGTCACACCATGCTAAGTCTATGGAGATTTATATGAGGGGTAGGATAATAACCCTGGTATACAGTCACACCATGTTAAGTCTATGGAGATTTATATGAGGGGTAGGATAATAACCGTGGTATACAGTCACACCATGTTGAGAATATTGGGATTTATTAAGGGGTAGGATAATGTATGTGGCATGCAGTCACACCATGTTGATTCTATGGAGATTTATATGAGGGGTAGGTTTATAACTGTGGCATGTAGTCACACCATGTTAAGTCTATGAAGATTTATATAAGGGGTAGGATAATAACCGTGACATACAGTCACACCATGTTGAGTCTATGGGGACTTATGTGAGGGGTAGGATAATAACCGTGGGATACAGTCACACCATGTAAAATCTATGGAGATTTATATTAGGGGTAGAATAATAACCATGGTATACAGTCATGTCATGTTGAGTCTATGAAGATTTTTATGAGGGGTAGGATAATAACTGGCATGCAGTCACACCATGTTGAGTCTATGCGGATATATATGAGGGACGGGATAATAACCCTTGCATACAGTCACACCATGTTAAGTCTATTCGGATACATATGAGTGGTGGGATAATAACCGTGGCATACAGTCACACCATGTTAAGTGTACGGAGATTTATATGAGGGGTAGGATAATAACCATGGTATACAGCCACACCATGTTAAGTCTATGGAGATTTATATGAGGGGTAGGATAATAACTGTGGCATACAGTCACACCATGTTAAGTCTATGAAGATTTATATGAGTGGTAGGATAATAACCGTGGTATACAATCACACCATAATCAGTCTATGGAGATTCATATGAGGGGTCGGATAATAACCCTGGCATACAGTCACACCATGTTAAGTCTATGGGAATTCATGTGAGGGCTAAGATAATAATTTCGGTATACAGTCACACCATGCTGAGTCTATGGAGATTTATTTAAGGGGTAGGATAATAACCATGGTATACAGTCACACCATGTTAAGTCTATTAAGATTCATATGAGTGGTAGGATAATAACCGTGGTATACAGTCACACCATGTTAAGTCTATGGAGATTTATATTAGGGGTAGAATAATAACTGTGGTATACAGTCACACCATGTTAAGTCTATGCGGATATATATGAGGGGTGGGATAATAACCGTAGCATACAGTCACACAATTTTAAGTCTATGGATATTAATATAAGGGGTCGGATAATAACCCTGGCATACAGTCACACAATGTTAACTATATGGGAATTCATGTGAGGGCTAAGATAATAATATCGGCATACAGTCACACCATGCTGAGTCTATGGACACCAATATGAGGGGTAGGATAATAACCGTGGTATACAGTCACACCATGCTAAGTCTATGGAGATTTATATGAGGGGTAGGATAATAAATGTGGCATGCAGTCACACCATGTTGATTCTATGGGGATTTAATTGAGGGGTAGGATAATAACTGTGGTATACAGTCACACCATGAAAAGTCTATGAAGATTTATATTAGGGGTAGAATAATAACCGTTGTATACAGTCACACCATGTTCAGTCTATGCGGATATATATGATGGGTGAGATAATAACCGTGGCATACAGTCACACCATGTTAAGTCTATTTATATTTATATAAGGGGTCGGATAATAACTATAGCATACAGTCACACAATGTTAAGTCTATGGAGATTTATGTCATGGGTAGGATAATAACCATGGCATACAGTCACACCATGTTAAGTCTATGGAGATTTATATGAGGGGTCGGATAATAACCCTGGCATACAGTCACACAATGTTAAGTCTATGGGAATTCATGTGAGGGCTAAGATAATAATTTCGGCATACAGTCACACCATGCTGAGTCTATGGACATCAATATAAGGGGTAGGATAATAACCATGGTATACAGTCACACCATGTTAAGTCTATAGAGATTTATATGAGGGGTCGGATAATAACTGTGGTATACAGTCACACGATGTTAAGTCTATGGAGATTTATATGAGGGGTAGGATAATAACCATGACAAACAGTCACACCATGTTAAGTCTATGGAGATTCATATGAGGGGTCGGATAATAACCCTGGCATACAGTCACACCATGTTAAGTCTATGGGAATTCATGTGAGGGCTAAGATAATAACCGTGGTATACAGTCACACCATGTTTAGTCCATGGAGATTTATATGAGGGGAAGGATAATAACCGTCATATAAAGTTACACCCTGTTAAGTCCATGGAGATTTATATGAGGGGTAGGATAATATCCATTGTATACAGTTACATCATGTTAAGTCTATGGAGATTTATTTGAGTGGCAGGATAATAACCGTGGTATACAATCACAACATGTTAAGTTCATGGAGATTTATATTAGGGGTAGGATAATAACCATCATATACAGTTACATCATGTTAAGTCTATGGAGATTTATATGAGGGGTAGGATAATATCCATGGTATACAGTCACACCATGTTAAGTCTATGGGGATTTATATGAGGGGTAGGATAATAACTGGCATGCAGTCACACCATGTTGAGTCTATGGGGATTTATATTAGGGGTAGGATAATAACTGTGGCATACAGTCACACCATGTTAAGTCTATCGAGATTTATGTTATGGGTAAGATAATAACCATGGCATACAGTCACACCATGTTAAGTCTATGGATATTTATATAGGGGTTCGGATAATAACCCTGGCATACAGTCACACAATGTTAAGTCTAAGGGTATTCATGCGAGGGCTAAGATAATAATTTCGGTATACAGTCACACCATGCTGAGTCTATGGACACCAATATGAGGGGTAGGATAATAACGATAGTATACAGTCACACCATGCTAAGTCTATGGAGATTTATATGAGGGGTAGGATAATAACCATGGTATACAGTCACACCAGGTTAAGTCTATGGAGATTTATATGAGTGGTAGGATAATAACCGTGGTATACAGTCACACCATGTTAAGTCCATGTAGGTTTATATGAGGGGTAGGATAATAACCGTGGTATAAAGTCACACCATGTTAAGGCTATGGAGATTTATATGAGGGTTAGGATAATAGCCATGGTCTACAGTTACACCATGTTAAGTCTATGGTGATTTATATGAGGGGTAGGATAATAACTGGCATGCAGTCACTCCATGTTGAGTATATGGGGATTTATATTAGGGGTAGAATAATAACTGTGGCATAGAGTCACACCATGTTAAGTCTATCGAGATATTCATATGAGGGGTAGGATAATTACTGTGGTATACAGTCACACCATGTTAAGTCTATGGAGATTTATATAAGGGTAAGGATAACAACGGTGGCATTAAGTCACGTCATGTTAAGTCTATGGAAAATTATATGAGTGGTAGGATAATAACTGTGGTATACAGTCACACCATGTAAAGTCTATGGAGATTTATATTAGGGGTAGAATAATAACCATGGCATACAGTCACACCATGTTAAGTCTATGGAGATGTATATTAGGGGTAGAATAATAACCGTGGTATACAGTCACACCATGTTAAGTCTATTCGGATACATATGAGGGGTGGGATAATAACCGTGGCATACAGTCACACCATGTTACGTCTATGGAGATTTATATGAGAGGTAGGATAATAACTGTGAGATACAGTCACACCATGTTAAGTCTATCGAGATTTATGGTATGGGTAGGAGAATAACCATGGCATACAGTCACACCATATTAAGTCTATGGAAATTTATATGAGGGGTCGGATAATAACCCTGGCATACAGTCACACCATGTTAAGTCTATTGGAATTCATGTGAGGGCTAAGATAATAATTTCTGCATACAGTCACACCATGTTGAGTCTATGGACACCAATATGAGGGGTCAGATAATAACCCTGGCATACAGTCACACCATGTTAAGTCTATGGAGATTGATATGAGTGGTAGGATAATGACCGTGGTATACAATCACAACATGTTAAGTCCATGGAGATTTATATGAGGGGAAGGATAATAACCATCATATACAGTTACATCATGTTTAGTCTTTGGAGATTTATATGAGAGGTAGGATCATATCCGGGGTATACAGTTACACCATGTTAAGTCTACAGAGTTTTATATGAGGGGTAGGATAATAACTGTGGTATACAGTCACACCATGTTAAGTCTATGGAGATTAATGTTATGGGTAGGATAATAACCATGGCATACAGTCACACCATGTTAAGTCTATGGATATTTATATAAGGGGTCGGATAATAACCATGGCAGACAGTCACACAATGTTAAGTCTATGGAGATTTATGTTATGGGTAGTATAATAACCATGGCATACAGTCACACCATGTTAAATCTATGGAGATTTATATGAGGGGTCAGATAATATCCCTGGCATACAGTCACACAATGTTAAGTCTATGGGAATTCATGTGAGGGCTAAGATAATAATTTCGGCATACAGTCACACCATGCTGGGTCTATAGAGATCTATGTTATGGGTAGGATGACAACCATGACAAACAGTCACACCATGTTAAATCTATGGAGATTCATATGAGGGGTCGGATAATAACCCTGGCATACAGTCACACCATGTTAAGTCTATGGGGATTTATATGAGGGGTAGGGTAATAACTGTGTTATACAGTCACACCATGTTACGTCTATGTAGATTTTTATGAGGGGTCGGATGATAACCCTGGCATACAGTCGGAATTCATGTGAGGGCTAAAATAATAATTTCGGCATACAGTCACACCATGCTTAGTCTATGGACGCCAATATGAGGAATAGGATAATAACCATAGTATATAGTCACACCATGTTAAGTCTATTGAGATTTATAGGAGGGGTAGGATAATAACAATGGTATACATTCACACCATGCTAAGCCTATGGAGATTTATATGAGTGGTAGGATAATAACCGTTGTATACAGTCACATGATGTTAAGTCTATGGAGATTTATATGAGGGGTAGGTTAATAACTGTGGTATGCAGTCACACCATGTTAAGTCTATGGAGATTTATATGAGGGGTAGGATAATAACCGTGGTATACAGTCACACCGTGCTAAGTCTATGGAGATTTATATGAGGGGTAGGATAATAACCGTGACATACAGTCACACCATGTTAAGTCTATGGAGATTTATATGAGGGGTGGGATAATAACCCTTGCATACAGTCACACCATACTGAGTCTATGGACACCAATATGAGGGGTAGGATAATAACCATGGTATACAGTCACACCATGCTAAGTCTATGGAGATTTATATGACGGGTAGGATAATATCCATGGTATACATTCACACCATGTTAAGTCTATGGGGATTTATATGAGGGGTACGATAATAACTGGCATGCAGTCACACCATGTTGAGTCTATGGGGATTTATATTAGGGGTAGGATAATAACTGTGGCATACAGTCACACCATGTTAAGTCTATCGAGATTTATGTTATGGGTAAGATAATAACCATGGCATACAGTCACACCATGTTAAGTCTATGAATATCTATATAGGGGTTCGGATAATAACCCTGGCATACAGTCATACAATGTTAAGTCTAAGGGAATTCATGTGAGGGCTAAGATAATAATTTCGGCATACAGTCACACCATGCTGAGTCTATGGACACCAATATGAGGGGTAGGATAATAACGATAGTATACAGTCACACCATGCTAAGTCTATGGAGATTTATATGAGGGGTAGGATAATAACCATGGTATACAGTCACACCAGGTTAAGTCTATGGAGATTTATATGAGTGGTAGGATAATAACCGTGGTATACAGTCACACCATGTTAAGTCCATGGAGGTTTATATGAGGGGTAGGATAATAACCGTGGTATACAGTCACACCATGTTAAGGCTATGGAGATTTATATGAGGGTTAGGATAATAACCATGGTATACAGTCACACCATGTTAAGTCTATGGAGATTTATATGAGGGGTAGGATAATAACTGGCATGCAGTCACACTATGTTGAGTATATGGGGATTTATATTAGGGGTAGAATAATAACTGTGGCATAGAGTCACACCATGTTAAGTCTATGGAGATTTATATAAGGGTTAGGATAATAACTGTGGTATACAGTCACACCATGTTAAGTCTATGGAAAATTATATGAGTGGTAGGATAATAACTGTGGTATACAGTCACACCATGTAAAGTCTATGGAGATTTATATTAGGGGTAGAATAATAACCATGGCATACAGTCACACCATGTTAAGTCTATGGAGATTTATATGAGGGGTAGGATAATAACTGTGGCATAAAGTCACACCATGTTAAGTCTATCGAGATTATGTCATGGGTAGGATAATAACCATGGCATACAGTCACACCATGTTAAGTCTAGGGAGATTCATATGAGGGGTCCGATAATAACCCTGGCATACAGTCACACCATGTTAAGTCTATGGATATTTGTATAAGGGGTCGGATAATAACCCTGGCATACAGTCACACCATATTAAGTGTATGGGAATTCATGTGAGGGCTAAGATAATAATTTCGGCATACAGTCACACCATGCTGAGTCTATGGACACCAATATGAGGGGTAGGATAATAACCATGGTATACAGTCACACCATGTTAAGTCCATGGAGATTTATATGAGTGGTAGGATAATAACCGTGGTATACAGTCACACCATGCTAAATCGATGGAGATTTATATGAGGGGTAGGATAATAACCATGGCATACAGTCACACCATGTTAAGTCTATGGAGATTTATATGAGGGGTAGGATAATAACCGTGGTATACAGTCACACCATGCTAAGTCTATGGAGATTTATATGAGGGGTAGGATAATAACCCTGGTATACAGTCACACCATGTTAAGTCTATGGAGATTTATATGAGGGGTAGGATAATAACCGTGGTATACAGTCACACCATGTTGAGAATATTGGGATTTATATGAGGGGTAGGATAATATATGTGGCATGCAGTCACACCATGTTGATTCTATGGAGATTTATATGAGGGGTAGGTTTATAACTGTGGCATGTAGTCACACCATGTTAAGTCTATGAAGATTTATATGAGGGGTAGGATAATAACCGTGACATACAGTCACACCATGTTGAGTCTATGGGGATTTATGTGAGAGGTAGGATAATAACCGTGGGATACAGTCACACCATGAAAAATCTATGGAGATTTATATTAGGGGTAGAATAATAACCATGGTATACAGTCATGTCATGTTGAGTCTATAAAGATTTTTATGAGGGGTAGGATAATAACTGGCATGCAGTCACACCATGTTGAGTCTATGCGGATATATATGAGGGACGGGATAATATACCTTGCATACAGTCACACCATGTTAAGTCTATTCGGATACATATGAGTGGTGGGATAATAACCGTGGCATACAGTCACACCATGTTAAGTGTACGGAGATTTATATGAGGGGTAGGATAATAACCATCGTATACAGCCACACCATGTTAAGTCTATGGAGATTTATATGAGGGGTAGGATAATAACTGTGGCATACAGTCACACCATGTTAAGTCTATGAAGATTTATATGAGTGGTAGGATAATAACCGTGGTATACAATCACACCATAATCAGTCTATGGAGATTCATATGAGGGGTCGGATAATAACCCTGGCATACAGTCACACCATGTTAAGTCTATGGGAATTCATGTGAGGGCTAAGATAATAATTTCGGTATACAGTCACACCATGCTGAGTCTATGGAGATTTATATAAGGGGTAGGATAATAACCATGGTATACAGTCACACCATGTTAAGTCTATGGAGATTCATATGAGTGGTAGGATAATAACCGTGGTATACAGTCACACCATGTTAAGTCTATGGAGATTTATATTAGGGGTAGAATAATAACTGTGGTATACAGTCACACCATGTTAAGTCTATGCGGATATATATGAGGGGTGGGATAATAACCGTGGCATACAGTCACACAATTTTAAGTCTATGGATATTAATATAAGGGGTCGGATAATAACCCTGGCATACAGTCACACAATGTTAACTATATGGGAATTCATGTGAGGGCTAAGATAATAATATCGGCATACAGTCACACCATGCTGAGTCTATGGACACCAATATGAGGGGTAGGATAATAACCGTGGTATACAGTCACACCATGCTAAGTCTATGGAGATTTATATGAGGGGTAGGATAATAAATGTGGCATGCAGTCACACCATGTTGATTCTATGGGGATTTAATTGAGGGGTAGGATAATAACTGTGGTATACAGGCACACCATGAAAAGTCTATGAAGATTTATATTAGGGGTAGAATAATAACCGTTGTATACAGTCACACAAAGTTCAGTCTATGCGGATATATATGATGGGTGAGATAATAACCGTGGCATACAGTCACACCATGTTAAGTCTATTTATATTTATATAAGGGGTCGGATAATAATCATAGCATACAGTCACACAATGTTAAGTCTATGGAGATTTATGTCATGGGTAGGATAATAACCATGGCATACAGTCACACCATGTTAAGTCTATGGAGATTTATATGAGGGGTCGGATAATAACCCTGGCATACAGTCACACAATGTTAAAATTATGGGAATTCATGTGAGGGCTAAGATAATAATTTCGGCATACAGTCACACCATGCTGAGTCTATGGACATCAATATAAGGGGTAGGATAATAACCATGGTATACAGTCACACCATGTTAAGTCTATGGAGATTTATATGAGGGGTCGGATAATAACCGTGGTATACAGTCACACGATGTTAAGTCTATGGAGATTTATATGAGGGGTAGGATAATAACTGTGGCATACAGTCACACCATGTTGAGTCTATGGGGATTTATATAAGGGGTAGGATAATAACTGTGGCATACAGTCACACCATGTTAAGTCTATCGAGATTTATGTTATGGGTAAGATAATAACCATGGCATACAGTCACACCATGTTAAGTCTATGGATATTTATATAGGGGTTCGGATAATAACCCTGGCATACAGTCACACAATGTTAAGTCTAAGGGTATTCATGTGAGGGCTAAGATAATAATTTCGGTATACAGTCACACCATGCTGAGTCTATGGACACCAATATGAGGGGTAGGATAATAACGATAGTATACAGTCACACCATGCTAAGTCTAAGGAGATTTATATGAGGGGTAGGATAATAACCATGGTATACAGTCACACCAGGTTAAGTCTATGGAGATTTATATGAGTGGTAGGATAATAACCGTGGTATACAGTCACACCATGTTCAGTCCATGTAGGTTTATATGAGGGGTAGGATAATAACCGTGGTATAAAGTCACACCATGTTAAGGCTATGGAGATTTATATGAGGGTTAGGATAATAACCATGGTCTACAGTTACACCATGTTAAGTCTATGGTGATTTATATGAGGGGTAGGATAATAACTGGCATGCAGTCACTCCATGTTGAGTATATGGGGATTTATATTAGGGGTAGAATAATAACTGTGGCATAGAGTCACACCATGTTAAGTCTATCGAGATATTCATATGAGGGGTAGGATAATTACTGTGGTATACAGTCACACCATGTTAAGTCTATGGAGATTTATATAAGGGTAAGGATGACAACGGTGGCATTAAGTCACGTCATGTTAAGTCTATGGAAAATTATATGAGTGGTAGGATAATAACTGTGGTATACAGTCACACCATGTAAAGTCTATGGAGATTTATATTAGGGGTAGAATAATAACCATGGCATACAGTCACACCATGTTAAGTCTATGGAGATTTATATTAGGGGTAGAATAATAACCGTGGTATGCAGTCACACCATGTTAAGTCTATTCGGATACATATGAGGGGTGGGATAATAACCGTGGCATACAGTCACACCATGTTACGTCTATGGAGATTTATATGAGAGGTAGGATAAAAACTGTGAGATACAGTCACACCATGTTAAGTCTATCGAGATTTATGGTATGGGTAGGAGAATAACCATGGCATACAGTCACACCATATTAAGTCTATGGAGATTGATATGAGTGGTAGGATAATGACCGTGGTATACAATCACAACATGTTAAGTCCATGGAGATTTATATGAGGGGAAGGATAATAACCATCATATACAGTTACATCATGTTTAGTCTTTGGAGATTTATATGAGAGGTAGGATCATATCCGGGGTATACAGTTACACCATGTTAAGTCTACAGAGTTTTATATGAGGGGTAGGATAATAACTGTGGTATACAGTCACACCATGTTAAGTCTATGGAGATTAATGTTATGGGTAGGATAATAACCATGGCATACAGTCACACCATGTTAAGTCTATGGATATTTATATAAGGGGTCGGATAATAACCATGGCAGACAGTCACACAATGTTAAGTCTATGGAGATTTATGTTATGGGTAGTATAATAACCATGGCATACAGTCACACCATGTTAAATCTATGGAGATTTATATGAGGGGTCGGATAATATCCCTGGCATACAGTCACACAATGTTAAGTCTATGGGAATTCATGTGAGGGCTAAGATAATAATTTCGGCATACAGTCACACCATGCTGGGTCTATAGAGATCTATGTTATGGGTAGGATAACAACCATGACAAACAGTCACACCATGTTAAATCTATGGAGATTCATATGAGGGGTCGGATAATAACCCTGGCATACAGTCACACCATGTTAAGTCTATGGGGATTTATATGAGGGGTAGGGTAATAACTGTGTTATACAGTCACACCATGTTACGTCTATGTAGATTTTTATGAGGGTTCGGATGATAACCCTGGCATACAGTCGGAATTCATGTGAGGGCTAAAATAATAATTTCGGCATACAGTCACACCATGCTTAGCCTATGGACGCCAATATGAGGAATAGGATAATAACCATGGTATATAGTCACACCATGTTAAGTCTATTGAGATTCATAGGAGGGGTAGGATAATAACAATGGTATACATTCACACCATGCTAAGCCTATGGAGATTTATATGAGTGGTAGGATAATAACAGTCGTATAGAGTCACATGATGTTAAGTCTATGGAGATTTATATGAGGGGTAGGTTAATGACTGTGGTATGCAGTCACACCATGTTAAGTCTATGGAGATTTATATGAGGGGTAGGATAATAACCGTGGTATACAGTCACACCGTGCTAAGTCTATGGAGATTTATATGAGGGGTAGGATAATAACCGTGACATACAGTCACACCATGTTAAGTCTATGGAGATTTATATGAGGGGTGGGATAATAACCCTTGCATACAGTCACACCATACTGAGTCTATGGACACCAATATGAGGGGTAGGATAATAACCATGGTATACAGTCACACCATGCTAAGTCTATGGAGATTTATATGAGTGCTTGGATAATAACCGTGGTATACAATCACAACATGTTAAGTCCATGGAGATTTATATGAGGGGTAGAATAACCATCATATACAGTTACATCATGTTAAGTCTATGGAGATTTATAAGACGGGTAGGATAATATCCATGGTATACATTCACACCATGTTAAGTCTATGGGGATTTATATGAGGGGTAGGATAATAACTGGCATGCAGTCACACCATGTTGAGTCTATGGGGATTTATATTAGGGGTAGGATAATAACTGTGGCATACAGTCACATCATGTTAAGTCTATCGAGATTTATGTTATGGGTAAGATAATAACCATGGCATACAGTCACACCATGTTAAGTCTATGGATATCTATATAGGGGTTCGGATAATAACCCTGGCATACAGTCATACAATGTTAAGTCTAAGGGAATTCATGTGAGGGCTAAGATAATAATTTCGGCATACAGTCACACCATGCTGAGTCTATGGACACCAATATGAGGGGTAGGATAATAACGATAGTATACAGTCACACCATGCTAAGTCTATGGAGATTTATATGAGGGGTAGGATAATAACCATGGTATACAGTCACACCAGGTTAAGTCTATGGAGATTTATATGAGTGGTAGGATAATAACCGTGGTATACAGTCACACCATGTTAAGTCCATGGAGGTTTATATGAGGGGTAGGATAATAACCGTGGTATACAGTCACACCATGTTAAGGCTATGGAGATTTATATGAGGGTTAGGATAATAACCATGGTATACAGTCACACCATGTTAAGTCTATGGAGATTTATATGAGGGGTAGGATAATAACTGGCATGCAGTCACACTATGTTGAGTATATGGGGATTTATATTAGGGGTAGAATAATAACTGTGGCATAGAGTCACATCATGTTATGTCTATCTAGATATTCATATGAGAGGAAGGATAATAACTGTGGCATACAGTCACACCATGTTAAGATAATGGAGATTTATATAAGGGTTAGGATAACAACGGTGGCATACAGTCACACCATGTTAAGTCTATGGAAAATTATATGAGTGGTAGGATAATAACTGTGGTATACAGTCACACCATGTAAAGTCTATGGAGATTTATATTAGGGGTAGAATAATAACCATGGCATACAGTCACATCATGTTAAGTCTATGGAGATTTATATTATTGGTAGAATAATAACCGTGGTATACAGTCACACCATGTTAAGTCTATTCGGATACATATGAGGGGTGGGATAATAACCGTGGCATACAGTCACACCATGTTAAGTGTATGGAGATTTATATGAGAGGTAGGATAATAACTGTGGCAAGCAGTCACACCATGTTAAGTCTATCGAGATTTAAGTTATGGGTAGGAGAATAACCATGGCATACAGTCACACCATATTAAGTCTATGGAAATTTATATGAGGGGTCGGATAATAACCCTGGCATACAGTCACACCATGTTAAGTCTATGGGAATTCATGTGAGGGCTAAGATAATAATTTCTGCATACAGTTACACCATGTTGAGTCTATGGACACCAATATGATGGGTCGGATAATAACCCTGGCATACAGTCACACCATGTTAAGTCTATGGGAATTCATGTGAGGGCTAAGATAATAATTTCTGCATACAGTTACACCATGTTGAGTCTATGGACAGCAACATGAGGGGTAGGATAAAAACCGTGGTATACAATCAGAACATGTCAAGTCCATGGAGATTTATATGAGGGGTAGGATAATAACCATCATATACAGTTACACCATGTTAAGTCTACAGAGTTTTATATGAGGGGTAGGATAATAACTGTGGTATACAGTCACACCATGTTAAGTCTATGGAGATTAATGTTATGGGTAGGATAATAACCATGGCATACAGTCACACCATGTTAAGTCTATGGATATTTATATAAGGGGTCGCATAATAACCCTGGCATACAGTCACACAATGTTAAGTATATGGGAATTCATGTGAGGGCTAAGATAATAATTTCGGCATACAGTCACACCATGCTGAGTCTATGGACACCAATATGAGGGGTAGGATAATAACCGTGGTATACAGTCACACCATGTTAAGTATATGGAGATTTATATGAGGGGTAGGATAATAACCATGGTATACAGTCACGCCATGTTAAGTCTATGGAGATTTATATGAGTGGTAGGATAATAACCGTGGTATACAGTCATACCATGTTAAGTCTATGGAGATTTATATGAGGGGTAGGATAATAACTGTGGTATACAGTCAAACCATGGAAAGTCTATGGAGATTTATATGAGAGGTAGGTTAATAACTGTGGCATACAGTCACACCATGTTAAGTCTATGGATATTTATGTTATGGGTAGGAGAATAACCATGGCATACAGTCACACCATGTTAAGTCTATGGGAATTCATGTGAGGGGTAGGATAATAACCATGGCATAGGGTCACACCATGTTAAGTCAATAGAGATTTTTATGAGGGGTAGGATAATAACTGTGGCAAGCAGTCACACCATGTTAAGTCTATCGAGATTTATGTTATGGGTAGGAGAATAACCATGGCATACAGTCACACCATATTAAGTCTATGGAAATTTATATGAGGGGTCGGATAATAACCCTGGCATACAGTCACACCATGTTAAGTCTATGGGAATTCATGTGAGGGCTAAGATAATAATTTCTGCATACAGTTACACCATGTTGAGTCTATGGACACCAATATGATGGGTCGGATAATAACCCTGGCATACAGTCACACCATGTTAAGTCTATGGGAATTTATGTGAGGGCTAAGATAATAATTTCGGCATGCAATCACACCATGTTGAGTCTATGGGGATTTATATGAGAGGTAGGATAAGAACTGTGGCATACAGTCACACCATGTTAAGTCTATGGAGATTTATATGAGGGGTAGGATAATAACCATGGTATACAGTCACACCATGTTGAGTCTATGGGGATTTATATGAGGCGTAGGATAATAACCGTGGTATACAGTCACACCATGTTAAGTCTATGGAGATTTAAATGAGGGATAGGATAATAACCGTGGTATACAGTCATACCATGTTAAGTCTATGGAGATTTATATGAGGGTAAGGATGATAACTGTGGTATACCGTCACACCATGTTAAGTCTATGGAGATTTATATGAGGGGTAGGATAATAACCATGGCATACGGTCACACCATGTTAAGTCAATGGAGATTTTTATGAGGGGTAGAATAATAACCGTGGCATACAGCGACACCATGTTAAGTCTATGGGGATTAATATGAGGGGTAGGATAATAACTGTGGTATACAGTCACACCATGTTAAGTCTATGGAGATTTATATGAGTGGTAGGATAATAACCGTGGTATACAGTCATACCATGTTAAGTCTATGGAGATTTATATGAGGGGTAGGATAATAACTGTGGTATACAGTCAAACCATGTAAAGTCTATATAGATTTATATAAGAGGTAGGTTAATAACTGTGGCATACAGTCACACCATGTTAAGTCTATGGGAATTCATGTGAGGGGTAGGATAATAACCATGGCATACGGTCACACCATGTTAAGTCTATGGAGATTTTTATGAGGGGTAGAATAATAACCATGGCATACAGCGACACCAGGTTGAGTCTATGGGGATTAATATGAGGGGTAGGATAATAACTGTGGTATACAGTCACACAATGTTAAGTCCATGGATATTTATATTAGGGGTAGAATAATAACCGTGGTTTACAGTCACACCATGTTAAGTCTATGCGGATATATATTAGGGGTTGGATGATAACCGTGGCATACAGTCAAACCATGTTAAGTCCATGGAGATTTATTTGAGGGGTAGGATAATATCCATGGTATACAGTCACACTATGTTAAGTCTATGGCGATTTATATGAGGGTTAGGATAATAACTGGCATGCAGTCACACCATGTTGAGTTTATGGAGATTTATATGAGTGGTAGGATAATAACCGTGGTATACAGTCACACCATGTTAAGTCTATGAAGATTTATGTTATGGGTAGGATAATAACCATGGCATACAGTCACACCATGTTAAGTCTATGGAGATTTATATGAGGGGTCGGATAATAACCCTGGCATACAGTCACACCATGTAAAGTCTATGGGAATTCATGTGAGGGCTAAGATAATAATTTCTGCATACAGTCACACCATACTGAGTCTATGGACACCAATATGAGGGGTAGGAAAATAACTGTGGTATACAGTCACACCATGTTAAGTCTATGGAGATTTATATAATTGGTAGTATAATAACAATGGTATACAGTCACAACATGTAAAGTCTATGAAGATTTATATGAGGGGTAGGATAATAAATGTGGCATGCAGTCACACCATGTTGATTCTATGGGGATTTAAATGAGGGGTAGGATAATAACTGTGGTATACAGTCACACCATGTAAAGTCTATGAAGATCTATATAAGGGGTAGAATAATAACCGTGGTATACAGTCACACCATGTTAAGTCTATGCGGATATATATGAGGGGTGGGATAATGACCGTGGCATACAGTCACACCATGTTAAGTCTATGGATATTCATATGAGGGGTAGGATAATTACCGTGGTATACAGTCACACCATGCTAAGTCTATGGAGATTTATATGAGGGGTAGGATAATAACCATGGTACACAGTCACACCATGTTGAGTCTATGGGGATTTATATGAGGGGTAGGATAATAACTGTGGCATAAAGTCACACCATGTTAAGTCTATCGAGATTTATGTTATGGGTAGGATAAAAACCATGGCATACAGCCACACCATGTTAAGTCTTTGGAAATTTATATGAGGGGTCGGATAATAACCCTGGCATACAGTCACACCATGTTAAGTCTATGGGAATTCATGTGAGGTCTAAGATAATAATTTCGGCATACAGTCACACCATGCTGAGTCTATGGACACCAATATAAGGGGTAGGATAATAACCATGGTATACAGTCACACCATGTTAAATCTATGGAGATTTTTATGAGGGGTAGAATAATAACCATGGCATACAGTCACACCATGTTGAGTCTATGGGGATTTATATGAGGGGTAGGATAATAACTGTGGCATACAGTCACACCATGTTAAGTCTATCGAGATTTATGTTATGGGTAGGAGAAAAACCATGGCATACAGTCACACCATGTTAAGTCTTTGGAAATTTATATGAGGGGTCGGATAATAACCCTGGCATACAGTCACACCATGTTAAGTCTATGGGAATTCATGTGAGGTCTAAGATAATAATTTCGGCATACAGTCACACCATGCTGAGTCTATGGACACCAATATAAGGGGTAGGATAATAACCATGGTATACAGTCACACCATGTTAAGTCTATGGAGATTTATATAAGGGGTCGGATAATAACCATGGCATATAGTCACACCATGTTAAGTCTATGGAGATTTATATGAGGGGTAGGATAATAACTGTGGTATACAGTCACACCATGTAAAGTCTATGGAGATTTATATTAGGGGTAGAATAATAACCGTGGTTTACAGTCACACCATGTTAAGTCTATGCGGATATATATTAGGGGTTGGATGATAACCGTGGCATACAGTCAAACCATGTTAAGTCCATGGAGATTTATTTGAGGGGTAGGATAATATCCATGGTATACAGTCACATTATGTTAAGTCTATGGCGATTTATATGAGGGTTAGGATAATAACTGGCATGCAGTCACACCATGTTGAGTTTATGGAGATTTATATGAGTGGTAGGATAATAACCGTGGTATACAGTCACACCATGTTAAGTCTATGAAGATTTATGTTATGGGTAGGATAATAACCATGGCATACAGTCACACCATGTTAAGTCTATGGAGATTTATATGAGGGGTCGGATAATAACCCTGGCATACAGTCACACCATGTAAAGTCTATGGGAATTCATGTGAGGGCTAAGATAATTATTTCTGCATACAGTCACACCATACTGAGTCTATGGACACCAATATGAGGGGTAGGAAAATAACTGTGGTATACAGTCACACCATGTTAAGTCTATGGAGATTTATATAATTGGTAGTATAATAACAATGGTATACAGTCACACCATGTAAAGTCTATGAAGATTTATATGAGGGGTAGGATAATAAATGTGGCATGCAGTCACACCATGTTGATTCTATGGGGATTTAAATGAGGGGTAGGATAATAACTGTGGTATACAGTCACACCATGTAAAGTCTATGAAGATCTATATAAGGGGTAGAATAATAACCGTGGTATACAGTCACACCATGTTAAGTCTATGCGGATATATATGAGGGGTGGGATAATGACCGTGGCATACAGTCACACCATGTTAAGTCTATGGATATTCATATGAGGGGTAGGATAATTACCGTGGTATACAGTCACACCATGCTAAGTCTATGGAGATTTATATGAGGGGTAGGATAATAACCATGGTACACAGTCACACCATGTTGAGTCTATGGGGATTTATATGAGGGGTAGGATAATAACTGTGGCATACAGTCACACCATGTTAAGTCTATCGAGATTTATGTTATGGGTAGGATAAAAACCATGGCATACAGTCACACCATGTTAAGTCTTTGGAAATTTATATGAGGGGTCGGATAATAACCCTGGCATACAGTCACACCATGTTAAGTCTATGGGAATTCATGTGAGGTCTAAGATAATAATTTCGGCATACAGTCACACCATGCTGAGTCTATGGACACCAATATAAGGGGTAGGATAATAACCATGGTATACAGTCACACCATGTTAAATCTATGGAGATTTTTATGAGGGGTAGAATAATAACCATGGCATACAGTCACACCATGTTGAGTCTATGGGGATTTATATGAGGGGTAGGATAATAACTGTGGTATACAGTCACACCATGTGAAGTCTATGAAGATCTATATTAGGGGTAGAATAATAACCGTGGTATACAGTCACACCATGTTAAGTCTATGCGGATATATATGAGGGGTGGGATAATAACCATGGTATACAGTCAAACCATGTTAAGTCAATGGATATTTATATGAGGGGTAGGATAATAACCGTGGTATACAGTCACACCATGTTAAGTCTATGCGGATATATATGAGGGGTGGGATAATAACCATGGTATAC
This sequence comes from Alentia gelatinosa, assembly GCA_950022655.1. Taxonomy (NCBI): domain Eukaryota; kingdom Metazoa; phylum Annelida; class Polychaeta; order Phyllodocida; family Polynoidae; genus Alentia; species Alentia gelatinosa. The sequence continues at coordinate 409,534 of OX465588.1, read as the reverse complement.
AGTCAAACCATGTTAAGTCAATGGATATTTATATGAGGGGTAGGATAATAACCGTGGTATACAGTCACACTATGCTAAGTCTATGGAGATTTATATGAGGGGTAGGATAATAACTGTGGTATACAGTCACACCATGTAAAGTCTATGAAGATCTATATTAGGGGTAGAATAATAACCGTGGTATACAGTCACACCATGTTAAGTCTATGCGGATATATATGAGGGGTAGGATAATAACCATGGTATACAGTCAAACCATGTTAAGTCAATGGATATTTATATGAGGGGTAGGATAATAACAGTGGTATACAGTCACACCATGTTAAGTCTATGCGGATATATATGAGGGGTGGGATAATAACCATGGTATACAGTCAAACCATGTTAAGTCAATGGATATTTATATGAGGGGTAGGATAATAACCGTGGTATACAGTCACACTATGCTAAGTCTATGGAGATTTATATGAGGGGTAGGATAATAACCATGGTACACAGTCACACCATGTTGAGTCTTTGGGGATTCATATGAAGGGTAGGATAATAACTGTGGCATACAGTCACACCATGTTAAGTCTATCGAGATTTATGTTATGGGTAGGATAAAAACCATGGCATACAGTCACACCATGTTAAGTCTATGGGAATTCATGTGAGGTCTAAGATAATAATTTCGGCATACAGTCACACCATGCTGAGTCTATGGACACCAATATAAGGGGTAGGATAATAACCATGGTATACAGTCACACCATGTTAAATCTATTGAGATTTTTATGAGGGGTAGAATAATAACCATGGCATATAGTCACACCATGTTGAGTCTATCGAGATTTATGTTATGGGTAGGATAATAACTGTGGTATACAGTCACACCATGTAAAGTCTATGGAGATTTGTATTAGGGGTAGAATAATAACAGTGGTATACAGTCACACCATGTTAAGTCTATGCGGATATATATAAGGGGTGTGATAATAACCGTGGCATACAGTCACACCATGTTAAGTCTATGGAGATTTATATGAGGGGTCGGATAATAACCCTGGCATACAGTCACACCATGTAAAGTCTACGGAGATTTATATGAAGGGTAGGATAATAACTGAGGCATGCAGTCACACCATGTTGAGTCTATGGGGATTTATATGAGGCGTAGGATAATAACTGTGGTATACAGTCATACAATGTTAAGTCTATGGAGATTTATATTAGGGGTAGAATGATAACCGTGGTATACAGTCACACCATGTTAAATCTATTCGGATACATATGAGGGGTGGGATAAAAACCTTGGCATACAGTCACACCATGTTACGTCTATGGAGATTTATATGAGAGGTAGGATAATAACTGTGGCATACAGTCACACCATGTTAAGTCTATCGAGATTTATGTTATGGGTAAGAGAATAACCATGGCATACAGTCACACCATATTATGTCTATGGAAATTCATATGAGGGGTCGGATAATAACCCTGGCATACAGTCACACCATGTTAAGTCTATGGGAATTCATGTGAGGGCTAAGATAATAATTTCGGCATACAGTCACACCATGCTGAGTCTATGGACACCAATATAAGGGGTAGGATAATAACCATGGTATACAGTCACACCATGTTAAGTCTATGGAGATTTAAATGAGGGGTAGGATAATAACCATGGTACACAGTCACACCATGTTGAGTCTTTGCGGATATATATGAGGGGTGGGATAATGACCCTGGCATACAGTCACACCATGTTAAGTCTGTGGAGATTTATATAAGGGGTCGGATAATAACCCTGGCATACAGTCACACCATGTTAAGTCTATGGGAATTCATGTGAGGGCTAAGATAATAATTTCGGCATACAGTCACACCATGCTGAGTCTATGGACACCAATATAAGGGGTAGGATAATAACCATGGTATACAGTCACACCATGTTAAGTCTATGGAGATTTAAATGAGGGGTAGGATAATAACCATGGTACACAGTCACAAAATGTTGAGTCTTTGCGGATATATATGAGGGGTGGGATAATGACCGTGGCATACAGTCACACTATGTTAAGTCTGTGGAGATTTATATAAGGGGTCAAATAATAACCCTGGCATACAGTCACACCATGTTAAGTCTATGGAGATTTATATGAGTGGTAGGATAATAACCGTGGTATACAGTCATACCATGTTAAGTCTATGGAGATTTATATGAGGGGTAGGATAATAACTGTGGTATACAGTCAAACAATGTAAAGTCTATGGAGATTTATATGAGAGGTAGGTTAATAACTGTGGCATACAGTCACACCATGTTAAGTCTATGGATATTTATGTTATGGGTAGGAGAATAACCATGGCATACAGTCACACCATGTTAAGTCTATGGGATTTCATGTGAGGGGTAGGATAATAACCATGGCATCCGGTCACACCATGTTAAGTCTATGGACACCAATATGAGGGGTAGGATAATAACCATAGTATACAGTCACACCATGTTAAGTATATGGAGATTTATATAAGGGGTAGGATAATAACCATGGTATACAGTCACGCCATGTTAAGTCTATGGAGATTTATATGAGGGGTAGGATAATAACTGTGGTATACAGTCAAACCATGTAAAGTCTATGGAGATTTATATGAGAGGTAGGTTAATAACTGTGGCATACAGTCACACCATGTTAAGTCTATGGATATTTATGTTATGGGTAGGAGAATAACCATGGCATACAGTCACACCATGTTAAGTCTATGGGAATTCATGTGAGGGGTAGGATTATAACCATGGCATACGGTTACACCATGTTAAGTCTATGGAGATTTTTATGAGGGGTAGAATAATAACCATGGCATACAGCGACACCAGGTTGAGTCTATGGGGATTAATATGAGGGGTAGGATAATAACTGTGGTATACAGTCACACCATGTTAAGTCTATGGGGATTTATATGAGGGGTAGGATAATAACCATGTTATACAGTCACACCATGTAAAGTCTATGGAGATTTGTATGAGGGGTAGGATAATAACCGTGGTATATAGTCACACCATGCTAAGTCTTTGGAGATTTAATTGAGGGGTAGTATAATAACCATGGTATACAGTCACACCATGTTAAGTCTATGGAGATTTATATGAATGGTAGGATAAAAACTGTGGCATACAGTCACACCATGTTAAGTCCATGGATATTTATGTAAGGGGACGGATAATAACCCTGGCATACAGTCACACAATGTTAAGTCTATAGGAATTCATGTGAGGGCTAGGATAATAATTTCGGCTTACAGTAACACCATTCTGAGTCTATGGACATCAATATGAGGGGTAGGATAATAACCATGGTATACAGTCACACCATGCTAAGTCTATGGAGATTTATATGAGGGTTAGGATAATAACCATGGTATACAGTCACACCATGTTAAGTCTATGGAGATTTATATGAGGGGTAGAATAATAACTGGCATGCAGTCACACCATGTTGAGTCTATGGGGATTTATATGAGGGGTAGGATAATAACTTTGGCATACAGTCACACCATGTTAAGTCTATCGAGATTTATGTTATGGGTAGGATAATAACCATGGCATACATTCACACCATGTTAAGTCTATGGAGATTTATATGAGGGGTCACATAATAACCCAGGCAGACAGTCACACCATGTAAAGTTTATGGGAATTCATTTGAGGGTTAAGATAATGATTTCAGCATACAGTCACACCATGCTGAGTCTATGGACACCAATATGAGGGGTAGGATAATAACCATGGTATACAGTCACACCATGATAAGTCTATGGAGATTTATATGAGGGGTAGGATAATAACCATGGTATACAGTCACACCATGCTAAGTCTATGGAGATTCATATGAGGGGTAGGATAACAACCATGGCATACAGTCACACCATGTTAAGTCTATTGAGATTTATATTAGGCGTAGAATAATAACTGTGGTATACAGTCACACCATGTTAAGTCTTTACGGATATATATGAGGGGTGGGATAATGACCGTGGCATACAGTCACACCATGTTAAGTCTATGGATATTTATATAAGGGGTCGGATAATAACCCTGGCATACAGTCACACCATGTTAAGTCTATGGGAATTCATGTGAGGGCTAAGATAATAATTTCGGCATACAGTCACACCATGCTGAGTCTATGGACACCAATATAAGGGGTAGGATAATAACCATGGTATACAGTCAGACCATGTTAAGTCTATGGAGATTTAAATGAGGGGTAGGATAATAACCATGGTACACAGTCACACCATGTTGAGTCTTTGCAGATATATATGAGGGGTGGGATAATGACCGTGGCATACAGTCACACCATGTTAAGTCTGTGGAGATTTATATAAGGGGTCAGATAATAACCCTGGCATACAGTCACACCATGTTAAGTCTATGGAGATTTATATGAGGGGTAGGATAATAACTGTGGCATACAGTCACACCATGTTAAGTCTGTGGAGATTTATATAAGAGGTCGGATAATAACCCTGGCATACAGTCACACCATGTTAAGTCTATGGAGATTTATATAAGGGGTCGGATAATAACCATGGCATATAGTCACACCATGTTAAGTCTATGGAGATTTATATGAGGGGTAGGATAATAACTGTGGTATACAGTCACACCATGTAAAGTCTATGGAGATTTATATTAGGGGTAGAATAATAACCGTGGTATACAGTCACACCATGTTAAGTCTATGCGGATATATATTAGGGGTTGGATGATAACCGTGGCATACAGTCAAACCATGTTCAGTCCATGGAGATTTATTTGAGGGGTAGGATAATATCCATGGTATACAGTCACACTATGTTAAGTCTATGGCGATTTATATGAGGGTTAGGATAATAACTGGCATGCAGTCACACCATGTTGAGTTTATGGAGATTTATATGAGTGGTAGGATAATAACCGTGGTATACAGTCACACCATGTTAAGTCTATGAAGATTTATGTTATGGGTAGGATAATAACCATGGCATACAGTCACACCATGTTAAGTCTATGGAGATTTATATGAGGGGTCGGATAATAACCCTGGCATACAGTCACACCATGTAAAGTCTTTTGGAATTCATGTGAGGGCTAAGATAATAATTTCTGCATACAGTCACACCATACTGAGTCTATGGACACCAATATGAGGGGTAGGAAAATAACTGTGGTATACAGTCACACCATGTTAAGTCTATGGAGATTTATATAATTGGTAGTATAATAACCATGGTATACAGTCACACCATGTTAAGTCTATGCGGATATATATGAGGGGTGGGATAATGACCGTGGCATACAGTCACACCATGTTAAGTCTATGGATATTCATATGAGGGGTAGGATAATTACCGTGGTATACCGTCACACCATGCTAAGTCTATGGAGATTTATATGAGGGGTAGGATAATAACCATGGTACACAGTCACACCATGTTGAGTCTATGGGGATTTATACGAGGGGTAGGATAATAACTGTGGCATACAGTCACACCATGTTGAGTCTATCGAGATTTATGTTATGGGTAGGATAAAAACCATGGCATACAGTCACACCATGTTAAGTCTTTGGAAATTTATATGAGGGGTCGGAAACTAACCCTGGCATACAGTCACACCATGTTAAGTCTATGGGAATTCATGTGAGGTCTAAGATAATAATTTCGGCATACAGTCACACCATGCTGAGTCTATGGACACCAATATAAGGGGTAGGATAATAACCATGGTATACAGTCACACCATGTTAAATCTATGGAGATTTTTATGAGGGGTAGAATAATAACCATGGCATACAGTCACACCATGTTGAGTCTATGGGGATTTATATGAGGGGTAGGATAATAACTGTGGTATACAGTCAGACCATGTAAAGTCTATGGAGATTTATATGAGTAGTAGGATAATAACCGTGGTATACAGTCACATCATGTTAAGTCTACGGAGATTTATATGAGGGGTAGGATAATAACTGTGGTATACAGTCACACCATGTTAAGTCTATGGAGATTTATGTTATGGGTAGGATAATAACCATGGTATACAGTCACACCATGTTAAGTCTATGCGGATATATATGAGGGTTGGGATAATAACCGTGGCATAAAGTCACACCATGTTAAGTCTATGGATATTTATATAAGGGGTCGGATAATAACCCTGGCATACAGTCACACAATGTTAAGTATATGGGAATTCATATGAGGGCTAAGATAATAATTTCGGCATACAGTCACACCATTCTGAGTCTATGGACATCAATATGAGGGGTAGGATAATAACCGTGGTATACAGTCACATCATGCTAAGTCTATGGAGATTTATATGAGGGGTAGGATAATAACCGTGGTATGCAGTCACACCATGCTAAGTCTATGGAGATATATATGAGGGGTAGGATAATAAATGTGGCATGCAGTCACACCATGTTGATTCTATGGGGATTCAATTGAGGGGTAGGATAATAACTGTGGTATACAGTCACACCATGTAAAGTCTATGAAGATTTATATTAGGGGTAGAATAATAACCGTTGTATACAGTCACACCATGTTAAGTCTATGCGGATATATATGATGGGTAAGATAATAACCGTGGCATACAGTCACACCATGTTAAGTCTATGGATATTTATATAAGGGGTCGGATAATAACCATGGCATACAGTCACACAATGTTTGGTCTATGGAGATTTATGTTATGGGTAGGATAATAACCATGGCATACAGTCACACCATGTTAAGTCTATGGATATTTATATAAGGGATCGGATAATAACCCTGGCATACAGTCACACCATGTTAAGTCTATGGGAATTCATGTGAGGGCTAAGATAATAATTTCGGATTTCGGATTTGTGATTTATATGAGGGGTAGGATAATAACTGTGGTATACAGTCACACAATGTTAAGTCTTTGGAGATTTATATTAGGGGTAGAATAATAACCGTATTATACAGTCACACCATGTTAAGTCTATTCGGATACATATGAGGAGTTGGATAATAACCGTGGTATACAGTCACATCATGTTAAGTATATGGAGGTTCATATGAGGGGTAGGATAATAACCGTGGTATACAGTCACACCATGTTAAGGCTATGGAGATTTATATGAGGGTTAGGATAATAACCATGGTATACAGTCACACCATGTTAAGTGTATAGAGATTTATATGAGGGGTAGGACAATAACTAGCATGCAGTCACACCATGTTGAGTATATGGGGATTTATATTAGGGGTAGAATAATAACTGTGGCATAGAGTCACACCATGTTAAGTCTATCGAGATATTCATATGAAGGGTAGGATAATAACTTTGGTAAACAGTCACACCATGTTAAGTCTATGGAGATTTAAATAAGGGTTAGGATAACAACGGTGGCATACAGTCACACCATGTTAAGTCTATGGAAAATTATATGAGTGGTAGGATAATAACTGTGGTATACAGTCACACCATGTAAAGTCTATGGAGATTTATATTAGGGGTAGAATAATAACCATGGCATACAGTCACACCATGGTTAGTCTATGGAGATTTATATTAGGGGTAGAATAATAACCGTGGTATACAGTCACACCATGTTAAGTCTATTCGAATACATATGAGGGGTAGGATAATAACCGTGGCATACAGTCACACCATGCTACGTCTATGGAGATTTATATGAGTGGTAGGATAATAACCGTGGTATACAATCACACCATGTTAAGTCAATGGAGATTTATATGAGGGGTAGAATAATAACCATCATATACAGTTACATCATGTAAAGTCTATGGAGATTTATATGAGGGGTAGGATAATATCCATGGTATACAGTCACACCAAGTTAAGTCTATGGGGATTTATATGAGGGGTAGGATAATAACTGTGGTATACAGTCACACCATGTGAAGTCTATGAAGATCTATATTAGGGGTAGAATAATAACCGTGGTATACAGTCACACCATGTTAAGTCTATGCGGATATATATGAGGGGTGGGATAATAACCATGGTATACAGTCAAACCATGTTAAGTCAATGGATATTTATATGAGGGGTAGGATAATAACTGTGGTATACAGTCACACTATGCTAAGTCTATGGAGATTTATATGAGGGGTAGGATAATAACTGTGGTATACAGTCACACCATGTAAAGTCTATGAAGATCTATATTAGGGGTAGAATAATAACCGTGGTATACAGTCACACCATGTTAAGTCTATGTGGATATATATGAGGGGTGAGATAATAACCATGGTATACAGTCAAACCATGTTAAGTCAATGGATATTTATATGAGGGGTAGGATAATAACCGTGGTATACAGTCACACCATGTTAAGTCTATGCGGATATATATGAGGGGTGGGATAATAACCATGGTATACAGTCAAACCATGTTAAGTCAATGGATATTTATATGAGGGGTAGGATAATAACCGTGGTATACAGTCACACTATGCTAAGTCTATGGAGATTTATATGAGGGGTAGGATAATAACCATGGTACACAGTCACACCATGTTGAGTCTTTGGGGATTCATATAAAGGGTAGGATAATAACTGTGGCATACAGTCACACCATGTTAAGTCTATCGAGATTTATGTTATGGGTAGGATAAAAACCATGGCATACAGTCACACCATGTTAAGTCTATGGGAATTCATGTGAGGTCTAAGATAATAATTTCGGCATACAGTCACACCATGCTGAGTCTATGGACACCAATATAAGGGGTAGGATAATAACCATGGTATACAGTCACACCATGTTAAATCTATTGAGATTTTTATGAGGGGTAGAATAATAACCATGGCATATAGTCACACCATGTTGAGTCTATCGAGATTTATGTTATGGGTAGGATAATAACTGTGGTATACAGTCACACCATGTAAAGTCTATGGAGATTTATATTAGGGGTAGAATAATAACAGTGGTATACAGTCACACCATGTTAAGTCTATGCGGATATATATAAGGGGTGTGATAATAACCGTGGCATACAGTCACACCATGTTAAGTCTATGGAGATTTATATGAGGGGTCGCATAATAACCCTGGCATACAGTCACACCATGTAAAGTCTACGGAGATTTATATGAAGGGTAGGATAATAACTGAGGCATGCAGTCACACCATGTTGAGTCTATGGGGATTTATATGAGGCGTAGGATAATAACTGTGGTATACAGTCACACAATGTTAAGTCTATGGAGATTTATATTAGGGGTAGAATGATAACCGTGGTATACAGTCACACCATGTTAAATCTATTCGGATACATATGAGGGGTGGGATGAAAACCTTGACATACAGTCACACCATGTTTCGTCTATGGAGATTTATATGAGAGGTAGGATAATAACTGTGGCATACAGTCACACCATGTTAAGTCTATCGAGATTTATGTTATGGGTAAGAGAATAACCATGGCATACAGTCACACCATATTATGTCTATGGAAATTCATATGAGGGGTCGGATAATAACCCTGGCATACAGTCACACCATGTTAAGTCTATGGGAATTCATGTGAGGGCTAAGATAATAATTTCGGCATACAGTCACACCATGCTGAGTCTATGGACACCAATATAAGGGGTAGGATAATAACCATGGTATACAGTCACACCATGTTAAGTCTATGGAGATTTAAATGAGGGGTAGGATAATAACCATGGTACACAGTCACACCATGTTGAGTCTTTGCGGATATATATGAGAGGTGGGATAATGACCCTGGCATACAGTCACACCATGTTAAGTCTGTGGAGATTTATATAAGGGGTCGGATAATAACCCTGGCATACAGTCACACCATGTTAAGTCTATGGGAATTCATGTGAGGGCTAAGATAATAATTTCGGCAGACAGTCACACCATGCTGAGTCTATGGACACCAATATAAGGGGTAGGATAATAACCATGGTATACAGTCACACCATGTTAAGTCTATGGAGATTTAAATGAGGGGTAGGATAATAACCATGGTACACAGTCACAAAATGTTGAGTCTTTGCGGATATATATGAGGGGTGGGATAATGACCGTGGCATACAGTCACACTATGTTAAGTCTGTGGAGATTTATATAAGGGGTCAAATAATAACCCTGGCATACAGTCACACCATGTTAAGTCTATGGAGATTTATATGAGTGGTAGGATAATAACCGTGGTATACAGTCATACCATGTTAAGTCTATGGAGATTTATATGAGGGGTAGGATAATAACTGTGGTATACAGTCAAACAATGTAAAGTCTATGGAGATTTATATGAGAGGTAGGTTAATAACTGTGGCATACAGTCACACCATGTTAAGTCTATGGATATTTATGTTATGGGTAGGAGAATAACCATGGCATACAGTCACACCATGTTAAGTCTATGGGATTTCATGTGAGGGGTAGGATAATAACCATGGCATACGGTCATACCATGTTAAGTCTATGGACACCAATATGAGGGGTAGGATAATAACCATGGTATACAGTCACACCATGTTAAGTATATGGAGATTTATATAAGGGGTAGGATAATAACCATGGTATACAGTCACGCCATGTTGAGTCTATGGAGATTTATATGAGTGGTAGGATAATAACCGTGGTATACAGTCATACCATGTTAAGTCTATGGAGATTTATATGAGGGGTAGGATAATAACTGTGGTATACAGTCAAACCATGTAAAGTCTATGGAGATTTATATGAGAGGTAGGTTAATAACTGTGGCATACAGTCACACCATGTTAAGTCTATGGATATTTATGTTATGGGTAGGAGAATAACCATGGCATACAGTCACACCATGTTAAGTCTATGGGAATTCATGTGAGGGGTAGGATAATAACCATGGCATACGGTCACACCATGTTAAGTCTATGGAGATTTTTATGAGGGGTAGAATAATAACCATGGCATACAGCGACACCAGGTTGAGTCTATGGGGATTAATATGAGGGGTAGAATAATAACTGTGGTATACAGTCACACCATGTTAAGTCTATGGGGATTTATATGAGGGGTAGGATAATAACCATGTTATACAGTCACACCATGTAAAGTCTATGGAGATTTATATGAGGGGTAGGATAATAACCGTGGTATATAGTCACACCATGCTAAGTCTATGGAGATTTAAATGAGGGGTAGTATAATAACCATGGTATACAGTCACACCATGTTAAGTCTATGGAGATTTATATGAATGGTAGGATAAAAACTGTGGCATACAGTCACACCATGTTAAGTCCATGGATATTTATAAAAGGGGTCGGATAATAACCCTGGCATACAGTCACACAATGTTAAGTCTATAGGAATTCATGTGAGGGCTAGGATAATAATTTCGGCTTACAGTAACACCATTCTGAGTCTATGGACATCAATATGAGGGGTAGGATAATAACCATGGTATACAGTCACACCATGCTAAGTCTATGGAGATTTATATGAGGGTTAGGATAATAACCATAGTATACAGTCACACCATGTTAAGTCTATGGAGATTTATATGAGGGGTAGAATAATAACTGGCATGCAGTCACACCATGTTGAGTCTATGGGGATTTATATGAGGGGTAGGATAATAACTTTGGCATACAGTCACACCATGTTAAGTCTATCAAGATTTATGTTATGGGTAGGATAATAACCATGGCATACATTCACACCATGTTAAGTCTATGGAGATTTATATGAGGGGTCACATAATAACCCAGGCAGACAGTCACACCATGTTAAGTTTATGGGAATTCATTTGAGGGATAAGATAATAATTTCAGCATACAGTCACACCATGCTGAGTCTATGGACACCAATATGAGGGGTAGGATAATAACCATGGTATACAGTCACACCATGTTAAGTCTATGGAGCTTTAAATGAGGGGTAGGATAATAACCATGGTACACAGTCACAAAATGTTGAGTCTTTGCGGATATATATGAGGGGTGGGATAATGACCGTTGCATACAGTCACACTATGTTAAGTCTAAGGGTATTCATGTGAGGGCTAAGATAATAATTTCGGTATACAGTCACACCATGCTGAGTCTATGGACACCAATATGAGGGGTAGGATAATAACGATAGTATACAGTCACAGCATGCTAAGTCTATGGAGATTTATATGAGGGGTAGGATAATAACCATGGTATACAGTCACACCAGGTTAAGTCTATGGAGATTTATATGAGTGGTAGGATAATAACCGTGGTATACAGTCACACCATGTTAAGTCCATGTAGGTTTATATGAGGGGTAGGATAATAACCGTGGTATAAAGTCACACCATGTTAAGGCTATGGAGATTCATATGAGGGTTATGATAATAACCATGGTCTACAGTTACACCATGTTAAGTCTATGGTGATTTATATGAGGGGTCGGATAATAACTGGCATGCAGTCACTCCATGTTGAGTATATGGGGATTTATATTAGGGGTAGAATAATAACTGTGGCATAGAGTCACACCATGTTAAGTCTATCGAGATATTCATATGAGGGGTAGGATAATTACTGTGGTATACAGTCACACCATGTTAAGTCTATGGAGATTTATATAAGGGTAAGGATAACAACGGTGGCATTAAGTCACGTCATGTTAAGTCTATGGAAAATTATATGAGTGGTAGGATAATAACTGTGGTATACAGTCACACCATGTAAAGTCTATGGAGATTTATATTAGGGGTAGAATGATAACCATGGCATACAGTCACACCATGTAAAGTCTATGGAGATTTATATTAGGGGTAGAATAATAACCGTGGTATACAGTCACACCATGTTAAGTCTATTCGGATACATATGAGGGGTGGGATAATAACCGTGGCATACAGTCACACCATGTTACGTCTATGGAGATTTATATGAGAGGTAGGATAATAACTGTGAGATACAGTCACACCATGTTAAGTCTATCGAGATTTATGGTATGGGTAGGAGAATAACCATGGCATACAGTCACACCATATTAAGTCTATGGAAATTTATATGAGGGGTCGGATAATAACCCTGGCATACAGTCACACCATGTTAAGTCTATTGGAATTCATGTGAGGGCTAAGATAATAATTTCTGCATACAGTCACACCATGTTGAGTCTATGGACACCAATATGAGGGGTCGGATAATAACCCTGGCATACAGTCACACCATGTTAAGTCTATGGAGATTGATATGAGTGGTAGGATAATGACCGTGGTATACAATCACAACATGTTAAGTCCATGGAGATTTATATGAGGGGAAGGATAATAACCATCATATACAGTTACATCATGTTTAGTCTTTGGAGATTTATATGAGAGGTAGGATCATATCCGGGGTATACAGTTACACCATGTTAAGTCTACAGAGTTTTATATGAGGGGTAGGATAATAACTGTGGTATTATTTATATAAGGGGTCGGATAATAACCATGGCAGACAGTCACACAATGTTAAGTCTATGGAGATTTATGTTATGGGTAGTATAATAACCATGGCATACAGTCACACCATGTTAAATCTATGGAGATTTATATGAGGGGTCGGATAATATCCCTGGCATACAGTCACACAATGTTAAGTCTATAGGAATTCATGTGAGGGCTAATATAATAATTTCGGCATACAGTCACACCATGATGGGTCTATAGAGATCTATGTTATGGGTAGGATAACAACCATGACAAACAGTCACACCATGTTAAATCTATGGAGATTCATATGAGGGGTCGGATAATAACCCTGGCATACAGTCACACCATGTAAAGTCTATGGGAATTCATGTGAGGGCTAAAATAATAATTTCGGCATACAGTCAAACCATGCTTAGTCTATGGACGCCAATATGAGGAATAGGATAATAACCATGGTATATAGTCACACCATGTTAAGTCTATTGAGATTTATAGGAGGGGTAGGATAATAACAATGGTATACATTCACACCATGCTAAGCCTATGGAGATTTATATGAGTGGTAGGATAATAACCGTTGTATACAGTCACATGATGTTAAGTCTATGGAGATTTATATGAGGGGTAGGTTAATAACTGTGGTATGCAGTCACACCATGTTAAGTCTATGGAGATTTATATGAGGGGTAGGATAATAACCGTGGTATACAGTCACACCGTGCTAAGTCTATGGAGATTTATATGAGGGGGGGGATAATAACCGTGACATACAGTCACACCATGTTAAGTCTATGGAGATTTATATGAGGGGTGGGATGATAACCCTTGCATACAGTCACACCATACTGAGTCTATGGACACCAATATGAGGGGTAGGATAATAACCATGGTATACAGTCACACCATGCTAAGTCTATGGAGATTTATATGAGTGCTTGGATAATAACCGTGGTATACAATCACAACATGTTAAGTCCATGGAGATTTATATGAGGGGTAGGATAATAACCATCATATACAGTTACATCATGTTAAGTCTATGGAGATTTATATGACGGGTAGGATAATATCCATGGTATACATTCACACCATGTTAAGTCTATGGGGATTTATATGAGGGGTAGGATAATAACTGGCATGCAGTCACACCATGTTGAGTCTATGGGGATTTATATTAGGGGTAGGATAATAACTGTGGCATACAGTCACACCATGTTAAGTCTATCGAGATTTATGTTATGGGTAAGATAATAACCATGGCATACAGTCACACCATGTTAAGTCTATGGATATCTATATAGGGGTTCGGATAATAACCCTGGCATACAGTCATACAATGTTAAGTCTAAGGGAATTCATGTGAGGGCTAAGATAATAATTTCGGCATACAGTCACACCATGCTGAGTCTATGGACACCAATATGAGGGGTAGGATAATAACGATAGTATACAGTCACACCATGCTAAGTCTATGGAGATTTATATGAGGGGTAGGATAATAACCATGGTATACAGTCACACCAGGTTAAGTCTATGGAGATTTATATGAGTGGTAGGATAATAACCGTGGTATACAGTCACACCATGTTAAGTCCATGGAGGTTTATATGAGGGGTAGGATAATAACCGTGGTATACAGTCACACCATGTTAAGGCTATGGAGATTTATATGAGGGTTAGGATAATAACCATGGTATACAGTCACACCATGTTAAGTCTATGGAGATTTATATGAGGGGTAGGATAATAACTGGCATGCAGTCACACTATGTTGAGTATATGGGGATTTATATTAGGGGTAGAATAATTACTGTGGCATAGAGTCACACCATGTTAAGTCTATGGAGATTTATATAAGGGTTAGGATAATAACTGTGGTATACAGTCACACCATGTTAAGTCTATGGAAAATTATATGAGTGGTAGGATAATAACTGTGGTATACAGTCACACCATGTAAAGTCTATGGAGATTTATATTAGGGGTAGAATAATAACCATGGCATACAGTCACACCATGTTAAGTCTATGGAGATTTATATGAGGGGTAGGATAATAACTGTGGCATAAAGTCACACCATGTTAAGTCTATCGAGATTATGTCATGGGTAGGATAATAACCATGGCATACAGTCACACCATGTTAAGTCTAGGGAGATTCATATGAGGGGTCCGATAATAACCCTGGCATACAGTCACACCATGTTAAGTCTATGGATATTTGTATAAGGGGTCGGATAATAACCCTGGCATACAGTCACACCATATTAAGTCTATGGGAATTCATGTGAGGGCTAAGATAATAATTTCGGCATACAGTCACACCATGCTGAGTCTATGGACACCAATATGAGGGGTAGGATAATAACCATGGTATACAGTCACACCATGTTAAGTCCATGGAGATTTATATGAGTGGTAGGATAATAACCGTGGTATACAGTCACACCATGCTAAATCGATGGAGATTTATATGAGGGGTAGGATAATAACCATGGCATACAGTCACACCATGTTAAGTCTATGGAGATTTATATGAGGGGTAGGATAATAACCGTGGTATACAGTCACACCATGCTAAGTCTATGGAGATTTATATGAGGGGTAGGATAATAACCCTGGTATACAGTCACACCATGTT
Organism: Alentia gelatinosa; assembly: GCA_950022655.1. Taxonomy (NCBI): domain Eukaryota; kingdom Metazoa; phylum Annelida; class Polychaeta; order Phyllodocida; family Polynoidae; genus Alentia; species Alentia gelatinosa. Next base: position 393,455 of record OX465588.1, on the reverse strand, counting down.
AAGTCTATGGAGATTTATATGAGGGGTAGGATAATAACCGTGGTATACAGTCACACCATGTTGAGAATATTGGGATTTATATGAGGGGTAGGATAATATATGTGGCATGCAGTCACACCATGTTGATTCTATGGAGATTTATATGAGGGGTAGGTTTATAACTGTGGCATGTAGTCACACCATGTTAAGTCTATGAAGATTTATATGAGGGGTAGGATAATAACCGTGACATACAGTCACACCATGTTGAGTCTATGGGGATTTATGTGAGGGGTAGGATAATAACCGTGGGATACAGTCACACCATGAAAAATCTATGGAGATTTATATTAGGGGTAGAATAATAACCATGGTATACAGTCATGTCATGTTGAGTCTATAAAGATTTTTATGAGGGGTAGGATAATAACTGGCATGCAGTCACACCATGTTGAGTCTATGCGGATATATATGAGGGACGGGATAATATACCTTGCATACAGTCACACCATGTTAAGTCTATTCGGATACATATGAGTGGTGGGATAATAACCGTGGCATACAGTCACACCATGTTAAGTGTACGGAGATTTATATGAGGGGTAGGATAATAACCATCGTATACAGCCACACCATGTTAAGTCTATGGAGATTTATATGAGGGGCAGGATAATAACTGTGGCATACAGTCACACCATGTTAAGTCTATGAAGATTTATATGAGTGGTAGGATAATAACCGTGGTATACAATCACACCATAATCAGTCTATGGAGATTCATATGAGGGGTCGGATAATAACCCTGGCATACAGTCACACCATGTTAAGTCTATGGGAATTCATGTGAGGGCTAAGATAATAATTTCGGTATACAGTCACACCATGCTGAGTCTATGGAGATTTATATAAGGGGTAGGATAATAACCATGGTATACAGTCACACCATGTTAAGTCTATGGAGATTCATATGAGTGGTAGGATAATAACCGTGGTATACAGTCACACCATGTTAAGTCTATGGAGATTTATATTAGGGGTAGAATAATAACTGTGGTATACAGTCACACCATGTTAAGTCTATGCGGATATATATGAGGGGTGGGATAATAACCGTGGCATACAGTCACACAATTTTAAGTCTATGGATATTAATATAAGGGGTCGGATAATAACCCTGGCATACAGTCACACAATGTTAACTATATGGGAATTCATGTGAGGGCTAAGATAATAATATCGGCATACAGTCACACCATGCTGAGTCTATGGACACAAATATGAGGGGTAGGATAATAACCGTGGTATGCAGTCACACCATGCTAAGTCTATGGAGATTTATATGAGGGGTAGGATAATAAATGTGGCATGCAGTCACACCATGTTGATTCTATGGGGATTTAATTGAGGGGTAGGATAATAACTGTGGTATACAGGCACACCATGAAAAGTCTATGAAGATTTATATTAGGGGTAGAATAATAACCGTTGTATACAGTCACACAAAGTTCAGTCTATGCGGATATATATGATGGGTGAGATAATAACCGTGGCATACAGTCACACCATGTTAAGTCTATTTATATTTATATAAGGGGTCGGATAATAACTATAGCATACAGTCACACAATGTTAAGTCTATGGAGATTTATGTCATGGGTAGGATAATAACCATGGCATACAGTCACACCATGTTAAGTCTATGGAGATTTATATGAGGGGTCGGATAGTAACCCTGGCATACAGTCACCCAATGTTAAGTCTATGGGAATTCATGTGAGGGCTAAGATAATAATTTCGGCATACAGTCACACCATGCTGAGTCTATGGACATCAATATTAGGGGTAGGATAATAACCATGGTATACAGTCACACCATGTTAAGTCTATGGAGATTTATATGAGGGGTCGGATAATAACCGTGGTATACAGTCACACGATGTTAAGTCTATGGAGATTTATATGAGGGGTAGGATAATAACTGTGGCATACAGTCACACCATGTTGAGTCTATGGGGATTTATATAAGGGGTAGGATAATAACTGTGACATACAGTCACACCATGTTAAGTCTATCGAGATTCATGTTATGGGTAAGATAATAACCATGGCATACAGTCACACCATGTTAAGTCTATGGATATTTATATAGGGGTTCGGATAATAACCCTGGCATACAGTCACACAATGTTAAGTCTAAGAGTATTCATGTGAGGGCTAAGATAATAATTTCGGTATACAGTCACACCATGCTGAGTCTATGGACACCAATATGAGGGGTAGGATAATAACGATAGTATACAGTCACACCATGCTAAGTCTATGGAGATTTATATGAGGGGTAGGATAATAACCATGGTATACAGTCAAACCAGGTTAAGTCTATGGAGATTTATATGAGTGGTAGGATAATAACCGTGGTATACAGTCACACCATGTTCAGTCCATGTAGGTTTATATGAGGGGTAGGATAATAACCGTGGTATAAAGTCACACCATGTTAAGGCTATGGAGATTTATATGAGGGTTAGGATAATAACCATGGTCTACAGTTACACCATGTTAAGTCTATGGTGATTTATATGAGGGGTAGGATAATAACTGGCATGCAGTCACTCCATGTTGAGTATATGGGGATTTATATTAGGGGTAGAATAATAACTGTGGCATAGAGTCACACCATGTTAAGTCTATCGAGATATTCATATGAGGGGTAGGATAATTACTGTGGTATACAGTCACACCATGTTAAGTCTATGGAGATTTATATAAGGGTAAGGATAACAACGGTGGCATTAAGTCACGTCATGTTAAGTCTATGGAAAATTATATGAGTGGTAGGATAATAACTGTGGTATACAGTCACACCATGTAAAGTCTATGGAGATTTATATTAGGGGTAGAATAATAACCATGGCATACAGTCACACCATGTTAAGTCTATGGAGATTTATATTAGGGGTAGAATAATAACCGTGGTATGCAGTCACACCATGTTAAGTCTATTCGGAAACATATGAGGGGTGGGATAATAACCGTGGCATACAGTCACACCATGTTACGTCTATGGAGATTTATATGAGAGGTAGGATAAAAACTGTGAGATACAGTCACACCATGTTAAGTCTATCGAGATTTATGGTATGGGTAGGAGAATAACCATGGCATACAGTCACACCATATTAAGTCTATGGAAATTTATATGAGGGGTCGGATAATAACCCTGGCATACAGTCACACCATGTTAAGTCTATTGGAATTCATGTGAGGGCTAAGTTAATAATTTCTGCATACAGTCACACCATGTTGAGTCTATGGACACCAATATGAGGGGTCGGATAATAACCCTGGCATACAGTCACACCATGTTAAGTCTATGGAGATTGATATGAGTGGTAGGATAATGACCGTGGTATACAATCACAACATGTTAAGTCCATGGAGATTTATATGAGGGGAAGGATAATAACCATCATATACAGTTACATCATGTTTAGTCTTTGGAGATTTATATGAGAGGTAGGATCATATCCGGGGTATACAGTTACACCATGTTAAGTCTACAGAGTTTTATATGAGGGGTAGGATAATAACTGTGGTATACAGTCACACCATGTTAAGTCTATGGAGATTAATGTTATGGGTAGGATAATAACCATGGCATACAGTCACACCATGTTAAGTCTATGGATATTTATATAAGGGGTCGGATAATAACCATGGCAGACAGTCACACAATGTTAAGTCTATGGAGATTTATGTTATGGGTAGTATAATAACCATGGCATACAGTCACACCATGTTAAATCTATGGAGATTTATATGAGGGGTCGGATAATATCCCTGGCATACAGTCACACAATGTTAAGTCTATGGGAATTCATGTGAGGGCTAAGATAATAATTTCGGCATACAGTCACACCATGCTGGGTCTATAGAGATCTATGTTATGGGTAGGATAACAACCATGACAAACAGTCACACCATGTTAAATCTATGGAGATTCATATGAGGGGTCGGATAATAACCCTGGCATACAGTCACACCATGTTAAGTCTATGGGGATTTATATGAGGGGTAGGGTAATAACTGTGTTATACAGTCACACCATGTTACGTCTATGTAGATTTTTATGAGGGGTCGGATGATAACCCTGGCATACAGTCGGAATTCATGTGAGGGCTAAAATAATAATTTCGGCATACAGTCACACCATGCTTAGCCTATGGACGCCAATATGAGGAATAGGATAATAACCATGGTATATAGTCACACCATGTTAAGTCTATTGAGATTCATAGGAGGGGTAGGATAATAACAATGGTATACATTCACACCATGCTAAGCCTATGGAGATTTATATGAGTGGTAGGATAATAACCGTCGTATACAGTCACATGATGTTAAGTCTATGGAGATTTATATGAGGGGTAGGTTAATGACTGTGGTATGCAGTCACACCATGTTAAGTCTATGGAGATTTATATGAGGGGTAGGATAATAACCGTGGTATACAGTCACACCGTGCTAAGTCTATGGAGATTTATATGAGGGGTAGGATAATAACCGTGACATACAGTCACACCATGTTAAGTCTATGGAGATTTATATGAGGGGTGGGATAATAACCCTTGCATACAGTCACACCATACTGAGTCTATGGACACCAATATGAGGGGTAGGATAATAACCATGGTATACAGTCACACCATGCTAAGTCTATGGAGATTTATATGAGTGCTTGGATAATAACCGTGGTATACAATCACAACATGTTAAGTCCATGGAGATTTATATGAGGGGTAGAATAACCATCATATACAGTTACATCATGTTAAGTCTATGGAGATTTATATGACGGGTAGGATAATATCCATGGTATACATTCACACCATGTTAAGTCTATGGGGATTTATATGAGGGGTAGGATAATAACTGACATGCAGTCACACCATGTTGAGTCTATGGGGATTTATATTAGGGGTAGGATAATAACTGTGGCATACAGTCACACCATGTTAAGTCTATCGAGATTTATGTTATGGGTAAGATAATAACCATGGCATACAGTCACACCATGTTAAGTCTATGGATATCTATATAGGGGTTCGGATAATAACCCTGGCATACAGTCATACAATGTTAAGTCTAAGGGAATTCATGTGAGGGCTAAGATAATAATTTCGGCATACAGTCACACCATGCTGAGTCTATGGACACCAATATGAGGGGTAGGATAATAACGATAGTATACAGTCACACCATGCTAAGTCTATGGAGATTTATATGAGGGGTAGGATAATAACCATGGTATACAGTCACACCAGGTTAAGTCTATGGAGATTTATATGAGTGGTAGGATAATAACCGTGGTATACAGTCACACCATGTTAAGTCCATGGAGGTTTATATGAGGGGTAGGATAATAACCGTGGTATACAGTCACACCATGTTAAGGCTATGGAGATTTATATGAGGGTTAGGATAATAACCATGGTATACAGTCACACCATGTTAAGTCTATGGAGATTTATATGAGGGGTAGGATAATAACTGGCATGCAGTCACACTATGTTGAGTATATGGGGATTTATATTAGGGGTAGAATAATAACTGTGGCATAGAGTCACATCATGTTATGTCTATCGAGATATTCATATGAGAGGAAGGATAATAACTGTGGCATACAGTCACACCATGTTAAGATTATGGAGATTTATATAAGGGTTAGGATAACAACGGTGGCATACAGTCACAACATGTTAAGTCTATGGAAAATTATATGAGTGGTAGGATAATAACTGTGGTATACAGTCACACCATGTAAAGTCTATGGAGATTTATATTAGGGGTAGAATAATAACCATGGCATACAGTCACATCATGTTAAGTCTATGGAGATTTATATTATTGGTAGAATAATAACCGTGGTATACAGTCACACCATGTTAAGTCTATTCGGATACATATGAGGGGTGGGATAATAACCGTGGCATACAGTCACACCATGTTAAGTGTATGGAGATTTATATGAGAGGTAGGATAATAACTGTGGCAAGCAGTCACACCATGTTAAGTCTATCGAGATTTAAGTTATGGGTAGGAGAATAACCATGGCATACAGTCACACCATATTAAGTCTATGGAAATTTATATGAGGGGTCGGATAATAACCCTGGCATACAGTCACACGATGTTAAGTCTATGGGAATTCATGTGAGGGCTAAGATAATAATTTCTGCATACAGTTACACCATGTTGAGTCTATGGACACCAATATGATGGGTCGGATAATAACCCTGGCATACAGTCACACCATGTTAAGTCTATGGGAATTCATGTGAGGGCTAAGATAATAATTTCTGCATACAGTTACACCATGTTGAGTCTATGGACAGCAACATGAGGGGTAGGATAAAAACCGTGGTATACAATCAGAACATGTCAAGTCCATGGAGATTTATATGAGGGGTAGGATAATAACCATCATATACAGTTACACCATGTTAAGTCTACAGAGTTTTATATGAGGGGTAGGATAATAACTGTGGTATACAGTCACACCATGTTAAGTCTATGGAGATTAATGTTATGGGTAGGATAATAACCATGGCATACAGTCACACCATGTTAAGTCTATGGATATTTATATAAGGGGTCGCATAATAACCCTGGCATACAGTCACACAATGTTAAGTATATGGGAATTCATGTGAGGGCTAAGATAATAATTTCGGCATACAGTCACACCATGCTGAGTCTATGGACACCAATATGAGGGGTAGGATAATAACCGTGGTATACAGTCACACCATGTTAAGTCTATGGAGATTTATATGAGGGGTAGGATAATAACCATGGTATACATTCACACCATGTTAAGTCTATGGAGATTCATATGAGGGGTAGGATAATAACCATGGCATACAGTCACACCATGTTAAGTCTATTGAGATTTATATTAGGCGTAGAATAATAACTGTGGTATACAGTCACACCATGTTAAGTCTTTGCGGATATATATGAGGGATGGGATAATGACCGTGGCATACAGTCACACCATGTTAAGTCCATGGATATTTATATAAGGGGTCGGATAATAACCCTGGCATACAGTCACACCATGTTAAGTCTATGGGAATTCATGTGAGGGCTAAGATAATAATTTCGGCATACAGTCACACCATGCTGAGTCTATGGACACCAATATAAGGGGTAGGATAATAACCATGGTATACAGTCACACCATGTTAAGTCTATGGAGATTTAAATGAGGGGTAGGATAATAACCATGGTACACAGTCACACCATGTTGAGTCTTTGCGGATATATATGAGGGGTGGGATAATGACCGTGGCATACAGTCACACCATGTTAAGTCTGTGGAGATTTATATAAGGGGTCGGATAATAACCCTGGCATACAGTCACACCATGTTAAGTCTATGGGGATTAATATGAGGGGTAGGATAATAACTGTGGTATACAGTCACACCATGTTAAGTCTATGGGGATTTATATGAGGGGTAGGATAATAACCATGTTATACAGTCACACCATGTTAAGTCTATGGAGATTTATATGAGTGGTAGGATAATAACCGTGGTATACAGTCATACCATGTTAAGTCTATGGAGATTTATATGAGGGGTAGGATAATAACTGTGGTATACAGTCAAACCATGTAAAGTCTATAGAGATTTATATGAGAGGTAGGTTAATAACTGTGGCATACAGTCACACCATGTTAAGTCTATGGATATTTATGTTATGGGTAGGAGAATAACTATGGCATACAGTCACACCATGTTAAGTCTATGGGAATTCATGTGAGGGGTAGGATAATAACCATGGCATACGGTCACACCATGTTAAGTCTATGGACACCAATATGAGGGGTAGGATAATAACCATGGTATACAGTCACACCATGTTAAGTATATGGAGATTTATATGAGGGGTAGGATAATAACCATGGTATACAGTCACACCATGTTAAGTCTATGGAGATTTATATGAGTGGTAGGATAATAACCGTGGTATACAGTCATACCATGTTAAGTCTATGGAGATTTATATGAGGGGTAGGATATTAACTGTGATATACAGTCAAACCATGTAAAGTCTATGGAGATTTATATGAGAGGTAGGTTAAGAACTGTGGCATACAGTCACACCATGTTAAGTCTATATAGATTTATATGAGGGGTAGGATAATAAATGTGGCATGCAGTCACACCATGTTGATTCTATGGGGATTCAATTGAGGGGTAGGATAATAACTGTGGTATACAGTCACACCATGTAAAGTCTATGAAGATTTATATTAGGGGTAGAATAATAACCGTTGTATACAGTCACACCATGTTAAGTCTATGCAGATATATATGATGGGTGAGATAATAACCGTGGCATACAGTCACACCATGTTAAGTCTATGGATATTTATATAAGGGGTCGGATAATAACCATGGCAGACAGTCATACAATGTTAAGTCTATGGAGATTTATGTTATGGGTAGTATAATAACCATGGCATACAGTCACACCATGTTAAGTCTATGGAGATTTATATGAGGGGTAGGATAATAACTGGCATGCAGTCACACCATGTTGAGTATATGGGGATTTATATTAGGGGTAGAATAATAACTGTGGCATAGAGTCACATCATGTTATGTCTATCGAGATATTCATATGAGTGGAAGGATAATAACTGTGGTATACAGTCACACCATGTTAAGATTATGGAGATTTATATAAGGGTTAGGATAACAACGGTGGCATACAGTCACACCATGTTAAGTCTATGGAAAATTATATGAGTGGTAGGATAATAACTGTGGTATACAGTCACACCATGTAAAGTCTATGGAGATTTATATTAGGGGTAGAATAATAACCATGGCATACAGTCACACCATGTTAAGTCTATGGAGATGTATATTAGGGGTAGAATAATAACCGTGGTATACAGTCACACCATGTTAAGTCTATTCGGATACATATGAGGGGTGGGATAATAACCGTGGCATACAGTCACACCATGTTAAGTGTATGGAGATTTATATGAGAGGTAGGATAATAACTGTGGCATACAGTCACACCATGTTAAGTCTATCGAGATTTATGTTATGGGTAGGAGAATAACCATGGCATACAGTCACACCATATTAAGTCTATGGAAATTTATATGAGGGGTCGGATAATAACCCTGGCATACAGTCACACCATGTTAAGTCTATGGGAATTCATGTGAGGGCTAAGATAATAATTTCTGCATACAGTTACACCATGTTGAGTCTATGGACACCAATATGAGGGGTCGGATAATAACCCTGGCATACAGTCACACCATGTTAAGTCTATGGGAATTCATGTGAGGGCTAAGATAATAATTTCTGCATACAGTTACACCATGTTGAGTCTATGGACACCAACATGAGGGGTAGGATAATAACCGTGGTATACAATCACAACATGTCAAGTCCATGGAGATTTATATGAGGGGTAGGATAATAACCATCATATACAGTTACATCATGTTAAGTCTATGGAGATTTATATGAGAGGTAGGATCATATCCGTGGTATACAGTTACACCATGTTAAGTCTACAGAGTTTTATATGAGGGGTAGGATAATAACTGTGGTATACAGTCACACCATGTTAAGTCTATGGAGATTAATGTTATGGGTAGGATAATAACCATGGCATACAGTCACACCATGTTAAGTCTATGTTTATTTATATAAGGGGTCGGATAATAACCCTGGCATACAGTCACACAATGTTAAGTATATGGGAATTCATGTGAGGGCTAAGATAATAATTTTGGCATACAGTCACACCATGCTGAGTCTATGGACACCAATATGAGAGGTAGGATAATAACCGTGGTATACAGTCACACCATGTTAAATCTATGGAGATTTATATGAGGGATAGAATAATAACCGTGGTATACAGTCACACCATGTTAAGTCTATGTAGATTTATATGAGCGGTAGGATAATAAATGTGGCATGCAGTCACACCATGTTGATTCTATGGGGATTCAATTGAGGGGTAGGATAATAACTGTGGTATACAGTCACACCATGTAAAGTCTATTAAGATTTATATTAGGGGTAGAATAATAACCGTTGTATACAGTCACACCATGTTAAGTCTATGCGGATATATATGATGGGTGAGATAATAACCATGGCATACAGTCACACCATATTAAGTCTATGGATATTTATATAAGGGTTTGGATAATAACCATGGCAGACAGTCACACAATGTTAAGTCTATGGAGATTTATGTTATGGGTAGAATAATAACCATGGCATACAGTCACACTATGTTAAATCTATGGAGATTTATATGAGGGGTCGGATAATAACCCTGGCATACAGTCACACAATGTTAAGTCTATGGGAATTCATGTGAGGGCTAAGATAATAATTTCGGTATACAGTCACACCATGCTGAGTCTATGGAGATCTATGTTATGGGTAGGATAATAACCGTGGTATACAGTCACACGATGTTAAGTCTATGGAGATTTATATGAGGGGTAGGTTAATAACTGTGGCATGCAGTCACACCATGTTAAGTCTATGGAGATTTATATGAGGGGTAGGATAATAACCGTGACATACAGTCACACCATGTTGAGTCTATGGGGATTTATGTGAGGGGTAGGATAATAACCGTGGGATACAGTCACACCATGTAAAATCTATGGAGATTTATATAAGGGGTAGAATAATAACCATGGTATACAGTCATGTCATGTTGAGTCTATAAAGATTTTTATGAGGGGTAGGATAATAACTGGCATGCAGTCACACCATGTTGAGTCAATGCGCATATATATGAGGGACGGGATAATAACCCTGGCATACAGTCACACCATGTTAAGTCTATTCGGATACATATGAGTGGTGGGATAATAACCATGGCATACAGTCACACCATATTAAGTCTATGGAGATTCATATGAGGGGTAAAATAATAACCATGGTATACAGTCACACCATGTTAAGTCTATGGAGATTTATATGAGGGGTAGGATAATAAATGTGGCATGCAGTTACACCATGTTGATTCTATGGGGATTCAAATGAGGGGTAGGATAATAACTGTGGCATACAGTCACACCATGTTAAGTCTATCGAGATTTATGTTATGGGTAGGATAATAACCATGGCATACAGTCACACCATGTTAAGTCTATGGAGATTTATATAAGGGGTAGGATAATAACCGTGGTATACAGTCACACCATGTTAAGTCTATGGAGATTTATATTAGGGGTAGAATAATAACTGTGGTATACAGTCACACCATGTTAAGTCTATGGAGATTTATATGAGTGGTAGGATAAAAACCGTGGTATACAGTCACATCATGTTAAGTCTATGGAGATTTATATTAGGGGTAGAATAATAACTGTGGTATACAGTCACACCATGTTAAGTCTATGCGGATATATATGAGGGGTGGGATAATAACCGTGGCATATAGTCACACCATGTTAAGTCTATGGATATTTATATAAGGGGTCGGATAATAACCCTGGCATACAGTCACACAATGTTAAGTCTATGGGAATTCATGTGAGGGCTAAGATAGTATTTTCGGCATACAGTCACATCATGCTGGGTCTATAGAGATCTATGTTATGGGTAGGATAATAACCATGACAAACAGTCACACCATGTTAAGTCTATGGAGATTCATATGAGGTGTCGGATAATAACCCTGGCATACAGTCACACCATGTTAAGTCTATGGACACCAATATGAGGGGTAGGATAATAACTGTGGCATACAGTCACACCATGTTAAGTCTACGGAGATTTATATGAGTGGCAGGATAATAACTATGGCATACAGTCACACAATGCTAAGTCTATGGAGATTGATATGAGGGGTAGGATAATAACCGTGGTATACAGTCGCACCATTTTAAGTCTATGGAGATTTATATGAGGGGTAGGATAACACCCCTGGTATACAGTCACACCATGTTAAGTCTATGGAGATTCATATGAGGGGTAGGATAATAACTGGCATGCAATTACACTATGTTGATTCTATGGGGATTTATATGAGTGGTAGGATAATAACTGTGGCATAAAGTCACACCATGCTAAGTCTATGGAGATTTATATGAGGGGTAGGATAATAACCATGGTATACAGTCACACCATGTTAATTCTATGGAGATTTATATTAGGGGTAGAATGATAACCGTGGTATTCAGTCACACCATGCTAAGTCTATGCGGATATATATGAGGGGTGGGATAATAACCGTGGCATACAGTCACACCATGTTAAGTCTATGGATATTTATATAAGGGGTCGGATAATAACCCTGGCATACAGTCACAGAATGTTAAGTCTATTTTTTTTTTTTGAAAAAGGTTTTATTGACAGATGGCATCATACACTAGGTCCATGATTTTCAGCCTAACCGTCAGTTAGGTGACAAGAAAAAAAGCTCAAAAGAGCACAACAAATACAGACGTAGACTAATACAAACAGCGGACGATAAATCAGCTTCCAGGTTACCGGTTATCATTCTTAAAGATCTCTTCACAGTCATTTCCATGTGTTGGTATTCTTCAGTATTTGTGGGATTCATCAAGTCATTTTAACCTCCTAAGGGGATGTATATTAGCTCCTTGGGTGCTGATGTCATGTATAGACAGTTTTGCCATTCATTGTTATCATCCCATACTGTTTTACATGTAGTTACATTAAGAACGGCACACATGCGTGTTATTACTCACAGGGCGGCATATTACAGGACAATGACCTACATTAAAGGAGTCTGTCTCGTATAATAGAGCTGGTTTTTAGATTACATATACAGACACTTTGGTTACCGGGTACAAGTCAAGATATTTACAGATTACATCACATTACAGACACAGACTCAATTACAGGGGGAGGCTATAAACTCTTGTTACTTTTTCTTGAAATTATTATCAGGTACTCACATAACAAAAGTCTATGGGAATTCATGTGAGGGCTAAGATAATAATTTCGGCATACAGTCACACCATGCTGAGTCTATGGACACCAATATGAGGGGTAAGATATTAACCATGGTATACAGTCACACCATGCTAATTCTACTGAGATTTATATGAGGGGTAGGATAATAACCATGGTATACAGTCAGACCATGTTAAGTCTATGGAGATTTATATGAGGGGTAGGATAGTAACCATGGTATACAGTCACACCATGTTAAGTCTATGGAGATTTATATGAGGGGTAGGATAGTAACCATGGTATACAGTCAGACCATGTTAAGTCTATGGAGATTTATATGAGGGGTAGGATAGTAACCATGGTATACAGTCACACCATGTTAAGTCTATGGAGATTTATATGAGTGGTAGGATAATAACCGTGGTATACAGTCACACCATGTTAAGGCTATGAAGATTTATGTTATGGGTAGGATAATAACCAAGGCATACAGTCACACCATGTTAAGTCTATGGAGATTTATATGAAGGTCGGATAAAAACCCTGGCATACAGTCACACCATGTTAAGTCTATGGGAATTTATGTGAGGGCTAAGATAATAATTTCGGCATGCAGTCACACCATGTTGAGTCTATGGGGATTTATATGAGAGGTAGGATAAGAACTGTGGCATACAGTCACACCATGTTAAGTCTATGGAGATTTATATGAGGGGTAGGATAATAACCATGGTATACAGTCACACCATGTTGAGTCTATGGGGATTCATATGAGGCGTAGGATAATAACCGTGGTATACAGTCACACCATGTTAAGTCTATGGAGATTTAAATGAGGGATAGGATAATAACCGTGGTATACAGTCATACCATGTTAAGTCTATGGAGATTTATATGAGGGTAAGGATAATAACTGTGGTATACCGTCACACCATGTTAAGTCTATGGAGATTTATATGAGGGGTAGGATAGTAACCATGGTATACAGTCACACCATGTTAAGTCTATGGAGATTTATATGAGGGGTAGGATAGTAACCATGGTATACAGTCAGACCATGTTAAGTCTATGGAGATTTATATGAGGGGTAGGATAGTAACCATGGTATACAGTCACACCATGTTAAGTCTATGGAGATTTATATGAGTGGTAGGATAATAACCGTGGTATACAGTCACACCATGTTAAGGCTATGAAGATTTATGTTATGGGTAGGATAATAACCAAGGCATACAGTCACACCATGTTAAGTCTATGGAGATTTATATGAAGGTCGGATAAAAACCCTGGCATACAGTCACACCATGTTAAGTCTATGGGAATTTATGTGAGGGCTAAGATAATAATTTCGGCATGCAGTCACACCATGTTGAGTCTATGGGGATTTATATGAGAGGTAGGATAAGAACTGTGGCATACAGTCACACCATGTTAAGTCTATGGAGATTTATATGAGGGGTAGGATAATAACCATGGTATACAGTCACACCATGTTGAGTCTATGGGGATTTATATGAGGCGTAGGATAATAACCGTGGTATACAGTCACACCATGTTAAGTCTATGGAGATTTAAATGAGGGATAGGATAATAACCGTGGTATACAGTCATACCATGTTAAGTCTATGGAGATTTATATGAGGGTAAGGATAATAACTGTGGTATACCGTCACACCATGTTAAGTCTATGGAGATTTATATGAGGGGTAGGATAATAACCATGGCATACGGTCACACCATGTTAAGTCAATGGAGATTTTTATGAGGGGTAGAATAATAACCGTGGCATACAGCGACACCATGTTAAGTCTATGGGGATTAATATGAGGGGTAGGATAATAACTGTGGTATACAGTCACACCATGTTAAGTCTATGGGGATTTATATGAGGGGTAGGATAATAACCATGTTATACAGTCACACCATGTTAAGTCTATGGAGATTTATATGAGTGGTAGGATAATAACCGTGGTATACAGTCATACCATGTTAAGTCTATGGAGATTTATATGAGGGGTAGGATAATAACTGTGGTATACAGTCAAACCATGTAAAGTCTATAGAGATTTATATAAGAGGTAGGTTAATAACTGTGGCATACAGTCACACCATGTTAAGTCTATGGATATTTATGTTATGGGTAGGAGAATAACCATGGCATACAGTCACACCATGTTAAGTCTATGGGAATTCATGTGAGGGGTAGGATAATAACCATGGCATACGGTCACACCATGTTAAGTCTATGGAGATTTTTATGAGGGGTATAATAATAACCATGGCATACAGCGACACCAGGTTGAGTCTATGGGGATTAATATGAGGGGTAGGATAATAACTGTGGTATACAGTCACACAATGTTAAGTCCATGGATATTTATATAAGGGGTCGGATAATAACCCTGGCATACAGTCACACAATGTTAAGTCTATAGAAATTCATGTGAGGGCTAAGATAATAATTTCGGCATACAGTAACACCATTCTGAGTCTATGGACATCAATATGAGGGGTAGGATAATAACCATGGTATACAGTCACACCATGCTAAGTCTATGGAGATTTATATGAGGGTTAGGATAATAACCATGGTATACAGTCACACCATGTTAAGTCTATGGAGATTTATATGAGGGGTAGAATAATAACTGGCATGCAGTCACACCATGTTGAGTCTATGGGGATTTATATGAGGGGTAGGATAATAACTGTGGCATACAGTCACACCATGTTAAGTCTATCGAGATTTATGTTATGGGTAGGATAATAACCATGGCATACATTCACACCATGTTAAGTCTATGGAGATTCATATGAGGGGTCAGATAATAACCCAGGCATACAGTCACACCATGTAAAGTTTATGGGAATTCATTTGAGGGATAAGATAATAATTTCAGCATACAGTCACACCATGCTGAGTCTATGGACACCAATATGAGGGGTAGGATGATAACCATGGTATACAGTCACACCATGTTAAGTCTATGGAGATTTATATGAGGGGTAGGATAATAACCATGGTATACATTCACACCATGTTAAGTCTATGGAGATTCATATGAGGGGTAGGATAACAACCATGGCATACAGTCACACCATGTTAAGTCTATTGAGATTTATATTAGGCGTAGAATAATAACTGTGGTATACAGTCACACCATGTTAAGTCTTTGCGGATATATATGAGGGGTGGGATAATGACCGTGGCATACAGTCACACCATGTTAAGTCTATGGATATTTATATAAGGGGTCGGATAATAACCCTGGCATACAGTCACACCATGTTAAGTCTATGGGAATTCATGTGAGGGCTAAGATAATAATTTCGGCATACAGTCACACCATGCTGAGTCTATGGACACCAATATAAGGGGTAGGATAATAACCATGGTATACAGTCACACCATGTTAAGTCTATGGAGATTTAAATGAGGGGTAGGATAATAACCATGGTACACAGTCACAAAATATTGAGTCTTTGCGGATATATATGAGGGGTGGGATAATGACCGTGGCATACAGTCACACTATGTTAAGTCTGTGGAGATTTATATAAGGGGTCAAATAATAACCCTGGCATACAGTCACACCATGTTAAGTCTATGGAGATTTATATGAGTGGTAGGATAATAACCGTGGTATACAGTCATACCATGTTAAGTCTATGGAGATTTATATGAGGGGTAGGATAATAACTGTGGTATACAGTCAAACAATGTAAAGTCTATGGAGATTTATATGAGAGGTAGGTTAATAACTGTGGCATACAGTCACACCATGTTAAGTCTATGGATATTTATGTTATGGGTAGGAGAATAACCATGTCATACAGTCACACCAGGTTAAGTCTATGGGATTTCATGTGAGGGGAAGGATAATAACCATGGCATACGGTCACACCATGTTAAGTCTATGGACACAAATATGAGGGGTAGGATAATAACCATGGTATACAGTCACACCATGTTAAGTATATGGAGATTTATATAAGGGGTAGGATAATAACCATGGTATACAGTCACGCCATGTTAAGTCTATGGAGATTTATATGAGTGGTAGGATAATAACTGTGGTATACAGTCATACCATGTTAAGTCTATGGAGATTTATATGAGAGGTAGGTTAATAACTGTGGCATACAGTCACACCATGTTAAGTCTATGGATATTTATGTTATGGGTAGGAGAATAACCATGGCATACAGTCACACCATGTTAAGTCTATGGGAATTCATGTGAGGGGTAGGATAATAACCATGGCATACGGTCACACCATGTTAAGTCTATGGAGATTTATATGAGGGGTAGAATAATAACTGGCATGCAGTCACACCATGTTGAGTCTATGGAGATTTATATGAGGGGTCAGATAATAACCCAGGCAGACAGTCACACAATGTTAAGTCTATAGGAATTCATGTGAGGGCTAAGATAATAATTTCGGCTTACAGTAACACCATTCTGAGTCTATGGACATCAATATGAGGGGTAGGATAATAACCATGGTATACAGTCACACCATGCTAGGTCTATGGAGATTTATATGAGGGGTTAGGATAATAACCATGGTATACAGTCACACCATGTTAAGTCTATGGAGATTTATATGAGGGGTAGAATAATAACTGGCATGCAGTCACACCATGTTGAGTCTATGGGGATTTATATATGAGGGGTGGGATAATGACCGTGGCATACAGTCACACCATGTTAAGTCTATGGATATTTATATAAGGGGTCGGATAATAACCCTGGCATACAGTCACACCATGTTAAGTCTATGGAGATTTTTATGAGGGGTAGAATAATAACCATGGCATACAGCGACACCAGGTTGAGTCTATGGGGATTAATATGAGGGGTAGGATAATAACTGTGGTATACAGTCACACCATGTTAAGTCTATGGGGATTTATATGAGGGGTAGGATAATAACCATGTTATACAGTCACACCATGTAAAGTCTATGGAGATTTATATGAGGGGTAGGATAATAACCGTGGTATATAGTCACACCATGCTAAGTCTATGGAGATTTATATGAGGGGTAGTATAATAACCATGGTATACAGTCACACCATGTTAAGTCTATGGAGATTTATATGAATGGTAGGATAAAAACTGTGGCATACAGTCACACCATGTTAAGTCCATGGATATTTATGTAAGGGGTCGGATAATAACCCTGGCATACAGTCACACAATGTTAAGTCTATAGGAATTCATGTGAGGGCTAGGAGAATAATTTCGGCTTACAGTAACACCATTCTGAGTCTATGGACATCAATATGAGGGGTAGGATAATAACCATGGTATACAGTCACACCATGCTAAGTCTATGGAGATTTATATGAGGGTTAGGATAATAACCATGGTATACAGTCACACCATGTTAAGTCTATGGAGATTTATATGAGGGGTAGAATAATAACTGGCATGCAGTCACACCATGTTGAGTCTATGGGGATTTATATGAGGGGTAGGATAATAACTTTGGCATACAGTCACACCATGTTAAGTCTATCGAGATTTATGTTATGGGTAGGATAATAACCATGGCATACATTCACACCATGTTAAGTCTATGGAGATTTATATGAGGGGTCACATAATAACCCAGGCAGACAGTCACACCATGTAAAGTTTATGGGAATTCATTTGAGGGATAAGATAATAATTTCAGCATACAGTCACACCATGCTGAGTCTATGGACACCAATATGAGGGGTAGGATAATAACCATGGTATACAGTCACACCATGTTAAGTCTATGGAGATTTATATGAGGGGTAGGATAATAACCATGGTATACAGTCACACCATGCTAAGTCTAAGGAGATTCATATGAGGGGTAGGATAACAACCATGGCATACAGTCACACCATGTTAAGTCTATTGAGATTTATATTAGGCGTAGAATAATAACTGTGGTATACAGTCACACCATGTTAAGTCTTTGTGGATATATATGAGGGGTGGGATAATGACCGTGGCATACAGTCACACCATGTTAAGTCTATGGATATTTATATAAGGGGTCGGATAATAACCCTGGCATACAGTCACACCATGTTAAGTCCATGGGAATTCATGTGAGGGCTAAGATAATAATTTCGGCATACAGTCACTACATGCTGAGTCTATGGACACCAATATAAGGGGTAGGATAATAACCATGGTATACAGTCACACCATGTTAAGTCTATGGAGATTTAAATGAGGGGTAGGATAATAACCATGGTACACAGTCACACCATGTTGAGTCTTTGCGGATATATATGAGGGGTGGGATAATGACCGTGGCATACAGTCACACCATGTTAAGTCTGTGGAGATTTATATAAGAGGTCGGATAATAACCCTGGCATACAGTCACACCATCTTAAGTCTATGGAGATTTATATAAGGGGTCGGATAATAACCATGGCATATAGTCACACCATGTTAAGTCTATGGAGATTTATATGAGGGGTAGGATAATAACTGTGGTATACAGTCACACCATGTAAAGTCTATGGAGATTTATATTAGGGGTAGAATAATTACCGTGGTATACAGTCACACCATGTTAAGTCTATGCGGATATATATTAGGGGTTGGATGATAACCGTGGCATACAGTCAAACCATGTTAAGTCCATGGAGATTTATTTGAGGGGTAGGATAATATCCATGGTATACAGTCACACTATGTTAAGTCTATGGCGATTTATATGAGGGTTCGGATAATAACTGGCATGCAGTCACACCATGTTGAGTTTATGGAGATTTATATGAGTGGTAGGATAATAACCGTGGTATACAGTCACACCATGTTGAGTCTATGAAGATTTATGTTATGGGTAGGATAATAACCATGGCATACAGTCACACCATGTTAAGTCTATGGAGATTTATATGAGGGGTCGGATAATAACCCTGGCATACAGTCACACCATGTAAAGTCTATGGGAATTCATGTGAGGGCTAAGATAATAATTTCTGCATACAGTCACACCATACTGAGTCTATGGACACCAATATGAGGGGTAGGAAAATAACTGTGGTATACAGTCACACCATGTTAAGTCTATGGAGATTTATATAATTGGTAGTATAATAACCATGGTATACAGTCACACCATGTAAAGTCTATGAAGATTTATATGAGGGGTAGGATAATAAATGTGGCATGCAGTCACACCATGTTGATTCTATGGGGATTTAAATGAGGGGTAGGATAATAACTGTGGTATACAGTCACACCATGTAAAGTTATTGAAGATCTATATTAGGGGTAGAATAATAACCGTGGTATACAGTCACACCATGTTAAGTCTATGCGGATATATATGAGGGGTGGGATAATGACCGTGGCATACAGTCACACCATGTTAAGTCTATGGATATTCATATGAGGGGTAGGATAATTACCGTGGTATACAGTCACACCATGCTAAGTCTATGGAGATTTATATGAGGGGTAGGATAATAACCATGGTACACAGTCACACCATGTTGAGTCTATGGGGATTTATACGAGGGGTAGGATAATAACTGTGGCATACAGTCACACCATGTTGAGTCTATCGAGATTTATGTTATGGGTAGGATAAAAACCATGGCATACAGTCACACCATGTTAAGTCTTTGGAAATTTATATGAGGGGTCGGATAATAACCCTGGCATACAGTCACACCATGTTAAGTCTATGGGAATTCATGTGAGGTCTAAGATAATAATTTCGGCATACAGTCACACCATGCTGAGTCTATGGAAACCAATATAAGGGGTAGGATAATAACCATGGTATACAGTCACACCATGTTAAATCTATGGAGATTTTTATGAGGGGTAGAATAATAACCATGGCATACAGTCACACCATTATGAGTCTATGGGGATTTATATGAGGGGTAGGATAATAACTGTGGTATACAGTCACACCATGTAAAGTCTATGGAGATTTATATTAGGGGTAGAATAATAACAGTGGTATACAGTCACACCATGTTAAGTCTATGCGGATATATATAAGGGTTGGGATAATAACCGTGGCATACAGTCACACCATGTTAAGTCTATGGAGATTTATATGAGGGGTCGGATAATAACCCTGGCATACAGTCACACCATGTACAGTCTACGGAGATTTATATGAAGGGTAGGATAATAACTGAGGCATGCAGTCACACCATGTTGAGTCTATGGGGATTTATTTGAGGCGTAGGATAATTACTGTGGTATACAGTCACACAATGTTAAGTCTATGGAGATTTATATTAGGGGTAGAATGATAACCGTGGTATACAGTCGAACCATGTTAAATCTATTCGGATACATATGAGGGTTGGGATAAAAACCTTGGCATACAGTCACACCATGTTACGTCTATGGAGATTTATATGAGAGGTAGGATAATAACTGTGGCATACAGTCACACCATGTTAAGTCTATGGAGATTTATGTTATGGGTAAGAGAATAACCATGGCATACAGTCACACCATATAAAGTCTATGGAAATTCATATGAGGGGTCGGATAATAACCCTGGCATACAGTCACACCATGTTAAGTCTATGGGAATTCATGTGAGGGCTAAGATAATAATTTCGGCATACAGTCACACCATGCTGAGTCTAGGGACACCAATATAAGGGGTAAGATAATAACCATGGTATACAGTCACACCATGTTAAGTCTATGGAGATTTAAATGAGGGGTAGGATAATAACCATGGTACACAGTCACACCATGTTGAGTCTTTGCGGATATATATGAGGGGTGGGATAATGACCGTGGCATACAGTCACAGCATGTTAAGTCTGTGGAGATCTATATACGGGGTCGGATAATAACCCTGGCATACAGTCACACCATGTTAAGTCTATGGAGATTTATATGAGGGATAGGATAATAACCGTGGCATACAGTCACACCATGTTAAGTCTGTGGAGATTTATATAAGAGGTCGGATAATAACCCTGGCATACAGTCACACCATGTTAAGTCTATGGAGATTTATATATGGGGTCGGATAATAACCATGGCATACAGTCACACCATGTTAAGTCTATGGAGATTTATATGAGGGGTAGGATAATAACTGTGGTATACAGTCACACCATGTTAAGTCTATGGAGATTTATATTAGGGGTAGAATAATAACCGTGGTATACAGTCACACCATGTTAAGTCTATGCGGATATATATTAGGGGTTGGATGATAACCGTGGCATACAGTCAAACCATGTTAAGTCCATGGAGATTTATTTGAGGGGTAGGATAATATCCATGGTATACAGTCACACTATGTTAAGTCTATGGCGATTTATATAAGGGTTAGGATAATAACTGGCATGCAGTCACACCATGTTGAGTTTATGGAGATTTATATGAGTGGTAGGATAATAACCGTGTTATACAGTCACACCATGTTAAGTCTATGAAGATTTATGTTATGGGTAGGATAATAACCATGGCATACAGTCACACCATCTTAAGTCTATGGAGATTTATATGAGGGGTCGGATAATAACCCTGGCATACAGTCACACCATGTAAAGTCTATGGGAATTCATGTGAGGGCTAAGATAATAATTTCTGCATACAGTCACACCATACTGAGTCTATGGACACCAATATGAGGGGTAGGAAAATAACTGTGGTATACAGTCACACCATGTTCAGTCTATGGAGATTTATATAAGTGGTAGTATAATAACCATTGTATACAGTCACACCATGTAAAGTCTATGAAGATTTATATGAGGGGTAGGATAATAAATGTGGCATGCAGTCACACCATGTTGATTCTATGGGGACTTAAATGAGGGGTAGGATAATAACTGTGGTATACAGTAACACCATGTAAAGTCTATGAAGATCTATATTAGGGGTAGAATAATAACCGTGGTATACAGTCACACCATGTTAAGTCTATGCGGATATATATGAAGGGTGGGATAATGACCGTGGCATACAGTCACACCATGTTAAGTCTCCGGATATTTATATGAGGGGTAGGATAATAACCGTGGTATACAGTCACACCATGCTAAGTCTATGGAGATTTATATGAGGGGTAGGATAATAACCATGGTACACAGTCACACCATGTTAAGTCTTTGGAAATTTATATGAGGGGTCGGATAATAACCCTGGCATACAGTCACACCATGTTAAGTCTATGGGAATTCATGTGAGGTCTAAGATAATAATTTCGGCATACAGTCACACCATGCTGAGTCTATAGACACCAATATAAGGGGTAGGATAATAACCATGGTATACAGTCACACCATGTTAAATCTATGGAGATTTTTATGAGGGGTAGAATAATAACCATGGCATACAGTCACACCATGTTGAGTCTATGGGGATTCATATGAGGGGTAGGATAATAACTGTGGTATACAGTCACACCATGTAAAGTCTATGGAGATTTATATTAGGGGTAGAATAATAACAGTGGTATACAGTCACACCAGGTTAAGTCTATGCAGATATATATAAGGGGTGGGATAATAACCGTGGCATACAGTCACACCATGTTAAGTCTATGGAGATTTATATGAGGGGTCGGATAATAACCCTGGCATACAGTCACACCATGTAAAGTCTACGGAGATTTATATGAAGGGTAGGATAATAACTGAGGCATGCAGTCACACCATGTTGAGTCTATGGGGATTTATATGAGGCGTAGGATAATAACTGTGGTATACAGTCACACAATGTTAAGTCTATGGAGATTTATATTAGGGGTAGAATGATAACCGTGGTATACAGTCACACCATGTTAAATCTATTCGGATATATGAGGGGTGGGATAAAAACCTTGGCATACAGTCACACCATGTTACGTCTATGGAGATTTATATGAGAGGTAGGATAATAACTGTGGCATACAGTCACACCATGTTAAGTCTATGGAGATT
Organism: Alentia gelatinosa; assembly: GCA_950022655.1. NCBI lineage: Eukaryota > Metazoa > Annelida > Polychaeta > Phyllodocida > Polynoidae > Alentia > Alentia gelatinosa. The sequence continues at coordinate 369,559 of OX465588.1, read as the reverse complement.
TATGTTATGGGTAAGAGAATAACCATGGCATACAGTCACACCATATAAAGTCTATGGAAATTCATATGAGGGGTCGGATAATAACCCTGGCATACAGTCACACCATGTTAAGTCTATGGGAATTCATGTGAGGGCTAAGATAATAATTTCGGCATACAGTCACACCATGCTGAGTCTAGGGACACCAATATAAGGGGTAAGATAATAACCATGGTATACAGTCACACCATGTTAAGTCTATGGAGATTTAAATGAGGGGTAGGATAATAACCATGGTACACAGTCACACCATGTTGAGTCTTTGCGGATATATATGAGGGGTGGGATAATGACCGTGGCATACAGTCACAGCATGTTAAGTCTGTGGAGATCTATATACGGGGTCGGATAATAACCCTGGCATACAGTCACACCATGTTAAGTCTATGGAGATTTATATGAGGGATAAGATAATAACCGTGGCATACAGTCACACCATGTTAAGTCTGTGGAGATTTATATAAGAGGTCGGATAATAACCCTGGCATACAGTCACACCATGTTAAGTCTATGGAGATTTATATATGGGGTCGGATAATAACCATGGCAAACAGTCACACCATGTTAAGTCTATGGAGATTTATATGAGGGGTAGGATAATAACTGTGGTATACAGTCACACCATGTTAAGTCTATGGAGATTTATATTAGGGGTAGAATAATAACCGTGGTATACAGTCACACCATGTTAAGTCTATGCGGATATATATTAGGGGTTGGATGATAACCGTGGCATACAGTCAAACCATGTTAAGTCCATGGAGATTTATTTGAGGGGTAGGATAATATCCATGGTATACAGTCACACTATGTTAAGTCTATGGCGATTTATATGAGGGTTAGGATAATAACTGGCATGCAGTCACACCATGTTGAGTTTATGGAGATTTATATGAGTGGTAGGATAATAACCGTGTTATACAGTCACACCATGTTAAGTCTATGAAGATTTATGTTATGGGTAGGATAATAACCATGGCATACAGTCACACCATCTTAAGTCTATGGAGATTTATATGAGGGGTCGGATAATAACCCTGGCATACAGTCACACCATGTAAAGTCTATGGGAATTCATGTGAGGGCTAAGATAATAATTTCTGCATACAGTCACACCATACTGAGTCTATGGACACCAATATGAGGGGTAGGAAAATAACTGTGGTATACAGTCACACCATGTTCAGTCTATGGAGATTTATATAAGTGGTAGTATAATAACCATTGTATACAGTCACACCATGTAAAGTCTTTGAAGATTTATATGAGGGGTAGGATAATAAATGTGGCATGCAGTCACACCATGTTGATTCTATGGGGACTTAAATGAGGGGTAGGATAATAACTGTGGTATACAGTAACACCATGTAAAGTCTATGAAGATCTATATTAGGGGTAGAATAATAACCGTGGTATACAGTCACACCATGTTAAGTCTATGCGTATATATATGAAGGGTGGGATAATGACCGTGGCATACAGTCACACCATGTTAAGTCTCCGGATATTTATATGAGGGGTAGGATAATAACCGTGGTATACAGTCACACCATGCTAAGTCTATGGAGATTTATATGAGGGGTAGGATAATAACCATGGTACACAGTCACACCATGTTGAGTCTTTGGGGATTTATATGAGGGGTAGGATAATAACTGTGGCATACAGTCACACCATGTTAAGTCTATCGAGATTTATGTTATGGGTAGGATAAAAACCATGGCATACAGTCACACCATGTTAAGTCTTTGGAAATTTATATGAGGGGTCGGATAATAACCCTGGCATACAGTCACACCATGTTAAGTCTATGGGAATTCATGTGAGGTCTAAGATAATAATTTCGGCATACAGTCACACCATGCTGAGTCTATGGACACCAATATAAGGGGTAGGATAATAACCATGGTATACAGTCACACCATGTTAAATCTATGGAGATTTTTATGAGGGGTAGAATAATAACCATGGCATACAGTCACACCATGTTGAGTCTATGGGGATTTATATGAGGGGTAGGATAATAACTGTGGTATACAGTCACACCATGTAAAGTCTATGGAGATTTATATTAGGGGTAGAATAATAACAGTGGTATACAGTCACACCATGTTAAGTCTATGCAGATATATATAAGGGGTGGGATAATAACCGTGGCATACAGTCACACCATGTTAAGTCTATGGAGATTTATATGAGGGGTCGGATAATAACCCTGGCATACAGTCACACCATGTAAAGTCTACGGAGATTTATATGAAGGGTAGGATAATAACTGAGGCATGCAGTCACACCATGTTGAGTCTATGGGGATTTATATGAGGCGTAGGATAATAACTGTGGTATACAGTCACACAATGTTAAGTCTATGGAGATTTATATTAGGGGTAGAATGATAACCGTGGTATACAGTCACACCATGTTAAATCTATTCGGATATATGAGGGGTGGGATAAAAACCTTGGCATACAGTCACACCATGTTACGTCTATGGAGATTTATATGAGAGGTAGGATAATAACTGTGGCATACAGTCACACCATGTTAAGTCTATCGAGATTTATGTTATGGGTAAGAGAATAACCATGGCATACAGTCACACCATATTAAGTCTATGGAGATTTATATGAGGGATAGGATAATAACTGTGGTATACAGTCACACCATGTTAAGTCTATGGAGATTTATATTAGGGGTAGAATAATAACCGTGGTATACAGTCACACCATGTTAAGTCTATGCGGATATATATTAGGGGTTGGATGATAACCGTGGCATACAGTCAAACCATGTTAAGTCCATGGAGATTTATTTGAGGGGTAGGATAATATCCATGGTATACAGTCACACTATGTTAAGTCTATGGCGATTTATATGAGGGTTAGGATAATAACTGGCATGCAGTCACACCATGTTGAGTTTATGGAGATTTATATGAGTGGTAGGATAATAACCGTGTTATACAGTCACACCATGTTAAGTCTATGAAGATTTATGTTATGGGTAGGATAATAACCATGGCATACAGTCACACCATCTTAAGTCTATGGAGATTTATATGAGGGGTCGGATAATAACCCTGGCATACAGTCACACCATGTAAAGTCTATGGGAATTCATGTGAGGGCTAAGATAATAATTTCTGCATACAGTCACACCATACTGAGTCTATGGACACCAATATGAGGGGTAGGAAAATAACTGTGGTATACAGTCACACCATGTTCAGTCTATGGAGATTTATATAAGTGGTAGTATAATAACCATTGTATACAGTCACACCATGTAAAGTCTTTGAAGATTTATATGAGGGGTAGGATAATAAATGTGGCATGCAGTCACACCATGTTGATTCTATGGGGACTTAAATGAGGGGTAGGATAATAACTGTGGTATACAGTAACACCATGTAAAGTCTATGAAGATCTATATTAGGGGTAGAATAATAACCGTGGTATACAGTCACACCATGTTAAGTCTATGCGGATATATATGAAGGGTGGGATAATGACCGTGGCATACAGTCACACCATGTTAAGTCTCCGGATATTTATATGAGGGGTAGGATAATAACCGTGGTATACAGTCACACCATGCTAAGTCTATGGAGATTTATATGAGGGGTAGGATAATAACCATGGTACACAGTCACACCATGTTGAGTCTTTGGGGATTTATATGAGGGGTAGGATAATAACTGTGGCATACAGTCACACCATGTTAAGTCTATCGAGATTTATGTTATGGGTAGGATAAAAACCATGGCATACAGTCACACCATGTTAAGTCTTTGGAAATTTATATGAGGGGTCGGATAATAACCCTGGCATACAGTCACACCATGTTAAGTCTATGGGAATTCATGTGAGGTCTAAGATAATAATTTCGGCATACAGTCACACCATGCTGAGTCTATGGACACCAATATAAGGGGTAGGATAATAACCATGGTATACAGTCACACCATGTTAAATCTATGGAGATTTTTATGAGGGGTAGAATAATAACCATGGCATACAGTCACACCATGTTGAGTCTATGGGGATTTATATGAGGGGTAGGATAATAACTGTGGTATACAGTCACACCATGTAAAGTCTATGGAGATTTATATTAGGGGTAGAATAATAACAGTGGTATACAGTCACACCATGTTAAGTCTATGCAGATATATATAAGGGGTGGGATAATAACCGTGGCATACAGTCACACCATGTTAAGTCTATGGAGATTTATATGAGGGGTCGGATAATAACCCTGGCATACAGTCACACCATGTAAAGTCTACGGAGATTTATATGAAGGGTAGGATAATAACTGAGGCATGCAGTCACACCATGTTGAGTCTATGGGGATTTATATGAGGCGTAGGATAATAACTGTGGTATACAGTCACACAATGTTAAGTCTATGGAGATTTATATTAGGGGTAGAATGATAACCGTGGTATACAGTCACACCATGTTAAATCTATTCGGATATATGAGGGGTGGGATAAAAACCTTGGCATACAGTCACACCATGTTACGTCTATGGAGATTTATATGAGAGGTAGGATAATAACTGTGGCATACAGTCACACCATGTTAAGTCTATCGAGATTTATGTTATGGGTAAGAGAATAACCATGGCATACAGTCACACCATATTAAGTCTATGGAAATTCATATGAGGGGTCGGATAATAACCCTGGCATACAGTCACACCATGTTAAGTCTATGGGAATTCATGTGAGGGCTAAGATAATAATTTCGGCATACAGTCACACCATGCTGAGTCTATGGACACCAATATAAGGGGTAGGATAATAACCATGGTATACAGTCACACCATGTTAAGTCTATGGAGATTTAAATGAGGGGTAGGATAATAACCATGGTACACAGTCACACCATGTTGAGTCTTTGCGGATTTATATGAGGGGTGGGATAATGACCGTGGCATACAGTCACACCATGTTAAGTCTGTAACGATTTATATAAGGGGTCGGATAATAACCCTGGCATACAGTCACACCATGTTAAGTCTATGGAGATTTATATGAGGGGTAGGATAATAACTGAGGCATGCAGTCACACCATGTTGAATCTATGGAGATTTATATAAGAGGTCGGATAATAACCCTGGCATACAGTCACACCATGTTAAGTCTATGGAGATTTATATAAGGGGTCGGATAATAACCATGGCATACAGTCACACCATGTTAAGTCTATGGAGATTTATATGAGGGGTAGGATAATAACTGTGGTATACAGTCACACCATGTAAAGTCTATGGAGATTTATATTAGGGTAGAATAATAACCGTGGTATACAGTCACACCATGTTAAGTCTATGCGGATATATATTAGGGGTTGGATGATAACCGTGGCATACAGTCAAACCATGTTAAGTCCATGGAGATTTATTTGAGGGGTAGTATAATATCCATGGTATACAGTCACACTATGTTAAATCTATGGCGATTTATATGAGGGTTAGGATAATAACTGGCATGCAGTCACACCATGTTGAGTTTATGGAGATTTATATGAGTGGTAGGATAATAACCGTGGTATACAGTCACACCATGTTAAGTCTATGAAGATTTATGTTATGGGTAGGATAATAACCATGGCATACAGTCACACCATGTTAAGTCTATGGGAATTCATGTGAGGGCTTAGATAATAATTTCTGCATACAGTCACACCATACTGAGTCTATGGACACCAATATGAGGGGTAGGAAAATAACTGTGGTATACAGTCACACCATGTTAAGTCTATGGAGATTAATATAAGTGGTAGTATAATAACCATGGTATACAGTCACACCATGTAAAGTCTATGAAGATTTATATGAGGGGTAGGATAATAAATGTGGCATGCAGTCACACCATGTTGATTCTATGGGGATTTAAATGAGGGGTAGGATAATAACTATGGTATACAGTCACACCATGTAAAGTCTATGAAGATCTATATTAGGGGTAGAATAATAACCGTGGTATACAGTCACACCATGTTAAGTCTATGCGGATATATATGAGGGGTGGGATAATGACCGTGGCATACAGTCACACCATGTTAAGTCTATGGATATTTATGTGAGGGGTAGGATAATAACCGTGGTATACAGTCACACCATGCTAAGTCTATGGAGATTTATATGAGGGGTAGGATAATAACCATGGTACACAGTCACACCATGTTGAGTCTATGGGGATTTATATGAGGGGTAGGATAATAACTGTGGCATACAGCCACACCATGTTAAGTCTATCGAGATTTATGTTATGGGTAGGATAAAAACCATGGCATACAGTCACACCATGTTAAGTCTTTGGAAATTTATATGAGGGGTCGGATAATAACCCTGGCATACAGTCACACCATGTTAAGTCTATGGGAATTCATGTGAGGTCTAAGATAATAATTTCGGCATACAGTCACACCATGCTGAGTCTATGGACACCAATATAAGGGGTAGGATAATAACCATTAAACGGAATCAATGAGAAATGTCCGATAAAAACAAAATCGTTAAGGACCCATAAAGGGCTAATTCTGCCAATAGATCTTTGTAAAAAAATGGATGTGAGACAGAAATGTCTGAAAAGAATATCAACACTGGACTGTAAAAGTGAGAACTATCAATTGACTTTAAACAAGATACGTAGACTAAGAAATGAGATCAGAACTGGAATACGGAAGGTAAAAGGAGATGAGGTTCGGAAGAACCTGGAACAAAATAAGCTTTATCCCCGGAAATTCTGGAGAAGTCTCAACAAAACTTGGGTAGGTATGGAAAAAAAGGAAGCAACGTATCCAACTGTTGAAGGTCAGAATATAGATGAAGTACGCAATAATATGAACAAATTCTTTTCGGAAATAGGAAAAACAAATTATGAAGTAGAGGACCATATCTTGGAAGATGAGAGTATGTTATTAACAGATAGAATCTTAGAAGAAGAAATTGATACTGGCATACCAGTAGTTACAGATAATGCAGAAATAATTAAAATAGTCTCCAACCTTGATAATGACAAAAGCACTGGTCTAGAGTTAATTAAAAGCGATTTAGTTAAGAGACTAATACTCTTAAAGCCTAATCTTATAGTGCTAATAATAAACGATATTTTTGAGCGGAATTATTTTCCAAATTGCCTAAAAGAAGCAGTGATCACACCACTACCTAAAGAGGGAGACTTAAGTCTATTTGGAAACTGGAGGCCAATTTCTGTCCTACCATTAATCTCTAAAGTAATGGAAAAGGTATTGCATAGATGTTTATTGAGTTTCTTAACCAGAAATGAAATTTTAGTAAAAGAACAATATGGTTTTTTGCCGGGGCGTTCGACCTCACAAGCAATTTTTAATCTAACAAATATTATACTAGAAGGACTGAATGATAGGAAGATAGTTTTAGTTAGTTATTTAGACATGAGCAAAACGTTCGATAGTGTCGATCATAAAATTTTAATTAAAAGATTTGAGGAAATAGGATTAACTGGTAATCTGTTTTATATTCTACAAGATTATTTAAAAGCTAGGAGACATCAGACAAAATTAGAATGTAAACTATCAAATAGTAGAGCAGTGACTACAGGGGTCCCACAAGGGTCTGTTCTTGGACCGCTGCTTTTTATATTGTTTATTAATAATATCACTAAAGTTTTACACTTCTCGAGAGTAATTTTATATGCTGATGACATAGTTGTAATACAAGAAGGTTTAAAACAAGAGGAGATTCGCCAAAATATGGAACTAGATTTAGAAAATATAAATAAATGGACTAAAGAAAATTGCTTAGCTATAAACTATAAGAAGTCAAAAATAAGTTGGTTTACGAATAAAAGGAATATTGTAACAAATCAAAAGGTTAAAATGGGAGAACACTATTTAGATGCGGTTAGCAAGTATAGATATCTGGGAGTTGTAATCGATACAAATATGCGACTAGATGCACATTATACTAAAATAACAAGTGATTACAATATGAAGTTATTTGAATTAAGAAAATTAAGTTATTTGTTGGATTATGACAGCAGGTTAAAAGTTTTTAAACAAATGTTGTTACCGATATTAGAGTATGCGGACGTGGTGTATTGTCTAATGTCAGAGGGGAATCTAAAGAAATTGCAGGTCCTGATGAATAAAGGGCTTCGAACAGTAATTGGCAAATATAGAAGTAGAGAAATGAGTACATTCAGCATACATGAACGTTGTAGAGTGAGAGACCTAGTAACTAGACGGAGTAGTCATCTCTTAAATACTATTAAATGGTGAGTAGTGATCCAAAAAATGTTTTTGAACTAAAAGATAAAAATTTGAGGAGCAATGAGAAGATAAAACTGAAGATAAAAAGACCGAATTTGGAAAAATTCAGGAGATCACCAATTTATGTGGGAAATATGTTGTGGGAACGACTAACATGTGAAACTCAAAAACTGAATATGGGGACACCTTTCAAAAATAGGGTTAAAGATGAAATTCTAAGTATTCTAGTGTAACTGAGAATAACTGCCATGTAGACTGCAAGTACGCTGTATATATATGTTTACTGTCTATGTGAACTGTCCATTTGTACGATTGTTATATGTTTCATGTGGTTGTATATACGTGGACCCATGATATGGAAGAACGGTGCAAGATGTACCGAATATCAGCTTTGGTGTCAATAAACAGTTACCAAAAAAAAAAAAAAAACCATGGTATACAGTCACACCATGTTAAATCTATGGAGATTTTTATGAGGGGTACAATAATAACCATGGCATACAGTCACACCATGTTGAGTCTATGGGGATTTATATGAGGGGTAGGATAATAACTGTGGTATACAGTCACACCATGTAAAGTGTATGGAGATTTATATTAGGGGTAGAATAATAACAGTGGTATACAGTCACACCATGTTAAGTCTATGCGGATATATATAAGGGGTGGGATAATAACCGTGGCATACAGTCACACCATGTTAAGTCTATGGAGATTTATATGAGGGGTCGGATAATAACCCTGGCATACAGTCACACCATGTAAAGTCTACGGAGATTTATATGAAGGGTAGGATAATAACTGAGGCATGCAGTCACACCATGTTGAGTCTATGGGGATTTATATGAGGCGTAGGATAATAACTGTGGTATACAGTCACACAATGTTAAGTCTATGGAGATTTATATTAGGGGTAGAATGATAACCGTGGTATACAGTCACACCATGTTAAGTCTATGCGGATATATATGAGGGGTGGGATAATAACCGTGGCATACAGTCACACCATGTTAAGTCTATGGATATTTATATAAGGGGTCGGATAATAACCCTGGCATACAGTCACAGAATGTTAAGTCTATTTTTTTTTTTTGAAAAAGGTTTTATTGACAGATGGCATCATACACTAGGTCCATGATTTTCAGCCTAACCGTCAGTTAGGTGACAAGAAAAAAAGCTCAAAAGAGCACAACAAATACAGACGTAGACTAATACAAACAGCGGACGATAAATCAGCTTCCAGGTTACCGGTTATCATTCTTAAAGATCTCTTCACAGTCATTTCCATGTGTTGGTATTCTTCAGTATTTGTGGGATTCATCAAGTCATTTTAACCTCCTAAGGGGTTGTATATTAGCTCCTTGGGTGCTGATGTCATGTATAGACAGTTTTGCCATTCATTGTTATCATCCCATACTGTTTTACATGTAGTTACATTAAGAACGGCACACATGTGTGTTATTACTCACAGGGCGGCAGATTACAGGACAATGACCTACATTAAAGGAGTCTGTCTCGTATAATAGAGCTGGTTTTTAGATTACATATACAGACACTTTGGTTACCGGGTACAAGTCAAGATATTTACAGATTACATCACATTACAGACACAGACTCAATTACAGGGGGAGGCTATAAACTCTTGTTACTTTTTCTTGAAATTATTATCAGGTACTCACATAACAAAAGTCTATGGGAATTCATGTGAGGGCTAAGATAATAATTTCGGCATACAGTCACACCATGCTGAGTCTATGGACACCAATATGAGGGGTAAGATATTAACCATGGTATACAGTTACACCATGCTAAGTCTATGGAGATTTATATGAGGGGTAGGATAATAACCGTGGAATACAGTCACACCATGTTAAGTCTATGGAGATTTATATGAGGGGTAGGATAATAACTGTGGTATACAGTCACACCATGTTAAGTCTATGGAGATTTATATGAGGGGTAGGATAATAACTGTGGCATGCAGTCACACTATGTTGAGTCTATGGGGATTTATATGAGGCGTAGGATAATAACCATGGTATACAGTCACACCATGTTAAGTCTATGGAGATTTATATGAGGGGTAGGATAATAACCGTGGTATACAGTCATACCATGTTAAGTCTACGGAGATTTATATGAGGGGTAGGATAATAACTGTGGCATGCAGTCACACTATGTTGAGTCTATGGGGATTTATATGAGGCGTAGGATAATAACCATGGTATACAGTCACACCATGTTAAGTCTTTGGAGATTTATATGAGGGGTAGGATAATAACCGTGGTATACAGTCACTACATGTTAAGTCTATGGATATTTATATAAGGGGTCGGATAATAACCCTGGCATACAGTCACGCCATGTTAAGTCTATGGATATTTATATGAGGGGTAGGATAATAACCGTGGTATACAGTCACACCATGTTAAGTCTATGGGGATTTTTATGAGGGGTGGGATAATAACCGTGGTATACAGTCACACCATGTTAAGTCTATGGGGATTTTTATGAGGGATGGGATAATAACCGTGGCATACAGTCACACCATGTAAAGTCTATGGGGATTTTTATGAGGGGTAGGATGAAACTACTTACAGAGTGATATGATAGCCTTGATATCCACCATAGAGAGGTATTCTCCAGGTGGTCACACTTCATCTAACTTAACAAACCTTAGCTCTTTACAACTCAGAGCCATAAAGTTAGACAGACTTATGGAGAGGCCTACTATGATTTGCCGTAAACTCAGAATTTGTTTTTAGGAACCCCTCCCATGCATGCACCCACACACTGGGCAGTGATCTACCACCATAACCTTACCCTGAACAAACTCCTCAGTCAATATCGTGGCCATCTGTGTAAAGAATTCAGGCTCTAGAATGAAATGATAATTTTCGCACAGATAATTCTGGTCGAATTCATCATCAACTATTTTAAACCAACTTGGTTTCTTTATTCCTATAAACCTTCAAATGTAGTTAAATAACGATAGTTATAATGATATAATGCTCGTCTCTGTAGCTCTGCTGGCGTGAACAGCAGTTAATAATCTGTTCACCCTCAGACTTTGTTGATTCAAGTCCCACTGCAGCCACTTTTATCCTTCACTTCCAGCAGTGGTAGATTTACTGCTATATCAAAGTCCAATCCTTCTAATATGTCTATGTGGTGTGGGAAGTAAAAGAACTCTCACCTCGGTTCATGTGTAGGGGCGGGAGTTCTACCTAAATCCAGTACATAGATTCGATCACCACCCCTGTGATTTAAAAGAACCTTGAGAAAGTCTGGTGAGAACCTGCAATGTCTAACTGGACATTAAATCAAACTAACAAATCAACAAACCCAACTTGCTATCAAATACAAAGCCAGATCCAACCTTATCGAGTAACTTGTCACTCTACGTTTTCTCCCCAAGGCGCTTTTCATGTGAATTTTGTAAGAGATGATCTGATTGGTCAATCTTGGGTAGTGAACGTCAACCTAAAGTAGTAAACGTCAGCCTAGGGTAGTAAATGTAAGTTATTCCACCACCCTAACCATAGAGTGTTCAGCCATAGGTATATAGGAATGATATGCATACATACATAGAAGGACATTTCTACCCCATTCTGTAGTAATATTGAGAGCTCTCCATTGTAACTGGATCGATGTGAACTTTCTCACAGATGTTAAATCACGCAATGCCAACTCGACTCTGCATAACACAGCGCTGAGGGGAGAGTAGACGTGCTCAAGTCTTTGATTATGAACATTCATTAAATGATTAAACACAATAAGAATAAAGTATGTATCCTTCTCTGACTGGTCCATGAATCAAATACTTGTCCAGTAGGAGCAGAATCCTGTTTATGGCCCCAAGCCGTTCCATGTAACCCTACACCTCCTCCTACCCCTCCCCCTCCCCTCCTACAGCTCCCTGGCCGTCTGTGATATCATAGCAATACATTTCGTCTGCTCCTGACTGTAACCTGATTGAGATCAAAGTGAGAGGGTATCCCAGCGAAGAGGGTAGCCATAGGATGCAGGGACTGGAGCCAGTATCCCAGTGAGGAGGGTAGCCATAGGATGCAGGGACTGGAGCCAGTATCCCAGCGAGGAGGGTAGCCTAGGATGCAGGGACTGGAGCCAGTATCCCAGCGAGGAGGGTAGCCATAGGATGCAGGGACTGGAGCCAGTATCCCAGCGAGGAGGGTAGCCATAGGATGCAGGGACTGGAGCCAGTATCCCAACGAGGAGGGTAGCCATAGGATGCAGGGACTGGAGACTGTATCCCATCGAGGAGGGTAGCCGTAGGATGCAGGGACTGGAGCCAGTCCCAACTAGGAGGGTAGCCACAGGATACAGGGACTGGAGTCAGTATCCCAGTGAGGAGAGTAGCCACAGGATGCAGGGACTGGAGACTGTATCCCATCGAGGAGGGTAGCCGTAGGATGCAGGGACTGGAGCCAGTCCCAACTAGGAGGGTAGCCACAGGATGCAGGGACTGGAGTCAGTATCCCAGTGAGGAGAGTAGCCATAGGATGCAGGGACTGGAGCCAGTCTAAAGGGAGAGGAGAATGCCTGCAGGCGAGGGAAGGCCACGAACCCGTCACAACACACAAAGTCCCACCCATTTACAAACAGCTATTGTGGATATTTATGTAGGCCAAGCAATAACGAGGAAATAATAGAGGGCCGCTTCGATACGCATAAATAGTCTCACCGACAACATAGTAACACCAATTGTAACGGCATTTCCGCCATTTAGTTTTCTTTTGTGGCATTCCCATGCTTAGTTTTCAGGTGGAAATGAAACTTACGGACATGAACTTTTAAAGTAGAAATGAATTGAAACTCGAAATAAGACCATTTCATCGCACCATACATAATTTCAGCTTCCCATAGGTGGATGAAATATTCACATGCACCTTACAACTTTAACACGAGTTCAGGAAAGATATAACCTGTAATCGCTGGAAATGCGAAGAGGATCGGCCACTCCGATCTGCCGATATAACCAAAAGGTGCCCTGGATCTTTGATACTGTGAGAACTTAATGCTGTTGCCGACGTGCCATTAGAGAGCCGCATTGGATGTTCATGTTTATTCACTTCTCATAGAAATTAAGACTTTACTACAAAATATAACCTATAATCGCCCCAAGTATGAAGAAGATCGGCTGTTCCTATCTGCCGATATTTGTGTTTGAATTCGAAATATTGGGCTAGACTTGTACTGTCCAAGTCCGATAGAAACTACAACAATTCTATACTTGTCCTTACAGGCGACACTTTTAGCACTGATTTTTCATGGCGCACTACGACACTGTCTACAGAACACCGGCCATCTTGTATCTTAAACATATGTCGTAGATTGGCTCTGCGATGTTAGGCTTGCGACACTCACAATTGTCGTGACTAAAAAGCAGGGCCCGGAGCCTGCTGAACGACTCAGTCTCTGACTGACCCTGAACGCCGACGAGACCCAGCGACGAGTCGTGTAACCTTTATGGACGACCTTTGGTCGGGTAGAATGGTCTTAGCTGAACGAGCATGAATATCGTTAAACGACGACCCTCGGACTAGGTCTCTGCACACACAGGTAGAAGTTATTAAACAGACCCCACGAGCAGTTTACTTCTGTCACAAAAGTAAACATCAAGATGAGTCCACGAACGATGTTTACCGCCACAAACTATATGGGATAGAAATAGTGCATGAGGGAACAATATCCTTACAACAAATGTACGTGCATGATTGACAAATACGCGTCATCATGGGTATAGGAGCAGAAAGGAATAACTGATTATCATGGTCGAATGATTAGAAGATAATAAGTTTATCATTGCCTTATCATCCACTGATAATTGCAGAGTAACCTTTTACAGGATTTTTCTGTAGAGTAATAATTGGATAGAAGACAATTAAAATTTGTTTAATGGAATGTTGAAATAATGTTGTTTTTTCTGTATAATTATTGTACAATATTCGTAACGATGTTTATGTGTTAACTAATGTATGATTAAAAGTAGATGATAAGATCTCAGATAACATCACCAGTTAGCTGATAATCTCCATGGGTTTCTGTAACCTGTCTTTCCGGTGTTGTTAATGTGTAAAGTTGTGCTGTTAGTTAATGTTTTGTTTGTATCATCTGTCCATGACTATCAATCCACAATAATGACTGGTTTTGTGTACGAGTGGCCGTAATCTCAGAGTTGACGCGCAGTAATATCCAAGCGATTAGCGAGGATATTACGTCGTCAATTTCCCATCTACAAGATTAATAACAAATTTATTGCAATATGTTTCTGCAAGACATTTAGTTTCAGACACCACAGCACTGTCAAGTTGTGGCAGCAATTCGGTGTAGACTTACACCAATAATGTAGTTCGCCATTTCCCCATGATTTTAGCATAAAAAGCATGTTATGACTGATTTCTGATGGTAAATACGATTATCATGACTGATTAAATATAATTAACATTGAATGAACATTCAAGAAACTTATTTTGAAGTACATGATGATTTAGTCTCATTATGGATGGGACTTTTTTCCGGAATCTCCTGCCGGTTGCCGATTCCAGGTGCCCTATACATTTACTATGGATACTCCGTATTTGGTGGGCAATAATGTGGAACGAATGTAATATGTGATTGAAAATAATAATAATGATAATAATAATGATGATAAAAATAATGATTATAATGATAATGATAATAATAATAATGATAATAATAATAATAATGATAATAATAATGATAATAATAATAATGATAACAACAACAAATGAGTTAGTTTCCTTATAAACATATTCCACCATGATGGCAAGCTAAGGAGATTACTAGAAGTATTCAGATCTATCAAACAGAAGTGAATTCAACTCCCGTGTTTTATCTAAGTACATAAGTAAAGATTCAGACTTTTCTGAAACACTTGAAGAGGCGGAGTAGCGCAGTGTTTGAACACAGCACCACTTGATAGCGGCACTGTTGACGGGAGGAGAGGGCCGTCAAACTCACAAGGCTACCCATAACATTGACTGACCCCGCTACCCAACACTTACCGACTCCCAACGTCTCCAGACGAACAAAGGCCGCCTTGTGTAATAGAAACAAACACTAGATGTATGAAGTTTGACCGGTACTCGCCAACCAGAATGGTAGAACTGGGGCCTCCAATGACATGACGTGTTTCAGTTCGCCAGAGGAGAGTAAGGTCCGGTTACACCAGGCCTTTGGAAACCACTGACTCTCCCTGTAAGATTGACCACTGAATGTACATATTGTGTATAAATACCGCCTGCCGTCATGCCTGTATCAAATACATAGCCCCATGAGTAAATGTCATGTTTGATTGCTATGGGCATGCCAAAGAGTTGTAGGGAATACACAAGAAACTGGTTGGAGATTCCTATTTATTATCCACATAATACTTCCATAGAAAACACATGGGGTGTGTATCACCATACCCAGAGCATATAGATATATCCACCTAATACAAAGTGTCCATAGAAAAAACATAGAGAGTGTATATCACCATACCCGGAGTATACAGACATATCCACCTACTACAAAGTGTCCATAGAAAACACATAGGGAGTGTGTATCACCATACCCGGAGTATACAGATATATCCACCTAATACAAAGTGTCTATAGAAAACACATAGGGGGTGTATAACGCCATACCCGGAGTATACAGATATATCCACCTAATACAAAGTGTCCATAGAAAACACATAGGGAGTGTGTATCTCCATACCCGGAGCATACAGATATATCCACCTAATACAAAGTGTCCATAGAAAACACATGGGGAGTGTGTATCTCCATACCCGGAGTATACAGATATAGCCACCTAATACAAAGTGTCTATAGAAAACACATAGGGAGTGTGTATCACCATACCCGGAGCATACAGATATATCCATCTAGTACAAAGTGTCCATAGAAAACACATAGGGAGTGTGTATCACCATACCCGGAGCATACAGATATATCCACCTTATACAAAGTGTCCATAGAAAACACATAGGGAGTGTGTATCTCCATACCCGGAGCATACAGATATATCCACCTAATACAAAGTGTCCATAGAAAACACATAGGGAGTGTGTATCTCCATACCCGGAGTATACAGATATAGCCACCTAATACAAAGTGTCTATAGAAAACACATAGGGAGTGTGTATCACCATACCCGGAGCATACAGATATATCCATCTAGTACAAAGTGTCCATAGAAAACACATAGGGAGTGTGTATCACCATACCCGGAGCATACAGATATATCCACCTTATACAAAGTGTCCATAGAAAACACATAGGGAGTGTGTATCTCCATACCCGGAGTATACAGATATATCCACCTAATACAAAGTGTAAATAGAAAACACATAGGGAGTGTGTATCACCATACCCAGAGCATAAAGACATAAACATAAAGACTTTTAAAGAAATGCAAAAAGCTGCTGGAATCAGAGACTTATATACTAATCAGAAAGACACCTGGTTGGAAGGCCATTCGGTGTTTTTGTTTTTTTATGTTATAAAGGTCAGATTCTAAAGGCACTCTAACTTGAGTGAAAGATATCAATAAAACTGTTAGAATTACGCAACAATATGTAAGAAATAGCAAAACGGTATTTATCAGCCTAATAACACCATGCATAATAGGTATAATGTTATAATAGTTAAGGCTTGTATTATTAATGTTAGAGCTTCTATATGTATGAGATAGAAACTTCTCAGAGTTAGAAATAACTAATGATGGTACACAAGCATGTTTATTTATTTACTTATATTTATTTACTGTGTAATATTATGTATAAGAAATTGATATTGTATTGTAAATTGATATTGTATTGTAAATTGATATTGTATTGTAAATTGATATTATATTGTAAATTTATATTGATATTGTATTGTAAATTGATATTGATATTGTATTGTAAATTGATATTGTATTCTCTGTCATCATTTGTTACAATTATACACCTATATGTACCATATAACTGCAAGGAACAAATACAAGATGATCTGATTTAAATGAAACTGATGGCACATGGAAACCAGCCGATAAATAGGCTGAGTGCTGCACAGGATAAATAAAAGTATTAAAAAAAAACTAAAAAAACTCCCGACATGCCACAACACGCCACGACAAGGCTCTAAAATCGAACATGTTCGATTTTGTCGTAGCCTTGTCGGAAGGCCCCGACAACCTCCCGACAAGCTTCGTGTTGCAGCCTGTCGGGGCCTTGTCGTAGCCTCTTGTCGGGAACTGGGGTCCACCAACCACGACAAGGCTACGACAAGCCTTCCAATCGTAGAGCTGTCGTGGACCTTGTCGGAAAGCAGTTGTCGCAGCCTTGTCGTGGTTGGTGGACGCACCCTCTTAAGGTGGATGATGAATACTTTACAAACTGGTTTCAGATAAAAGCGATTATATGCTCCGAGGAGTTGACGCGTAGTAATATCCGAGCTTATGCGAGGATATTGCGTAGTCAACTCAAAGATTGTTATCAATCTTGTCCATGTGTAATTGACGACGTATCTGAATTCAGTTAATATTGTGTGTGTATATATACATACATTCATACACACACATAGATATATATACAATACAATGTGTCTCCCCTTCACCCCTGTACACTCAGTAGTGCCCCTAGCTCGATAGAACATCAATTTCGCCTTCATACTTCTACCAAAGGTAAGTACTCGTGTAATAAACCACAAATCCACAAATGATCCTTGCTCATTTCAAATTGAGTTCAGATTGGTGTGGAGAAGATATGGCAGGTAGTTGTCTCCCCACTCGGGTTTCAGATTCACCCAAACACACTCCTGGCCACCCGTTTTGGCGTGGCGTCGGTGGCTCTTGGTGTAGGAGTAACTTCTGGCAGGACACCAAAAGGGCCGACAAGTCGTGTAAAGTCAGCACGGCGAGGGTAAACATGGTTATCAATGGTAAACGCCATCTTGAACATAGCTACAAATGTCACAACAGGTCGGTGTTCAAGTGGACCCGTCTGACACGAGAAGCTAATCCAGTAAGTGGTGCCACGCGGTGCCGGCTCCGCACGCCGTGGCCGCCCGCTCACTTAACGGTCTTATTGGAGATCCATTTCCCGGCGTGCACTTGACTGTACCACGTCGATTCATGCTCCTTTTCAATGGGACTAATCCAATATATGCGATCACGATGTTAGCCCCCAATGAAAATAGGCAGTGGGTGGTAAAAAAAAAAATCTTTGGGGGGGGGGGCTCCTTTTAATCTTTTATTTATCCTGGAAAATCCACTAGGGTGAGGGATACCTTGTTTTTGTTGGGCTCAAGTGGCCATTTCTGATTTTATCTCACCCCTAGTATTTTTGTCCCATAGGATTAGGGGCCGATTCCACCAGCTGGATGGATTTGCCGTGGTATATCTTGATATGTCTTGTAGTGTCTTACTGTGTCGCAATGTGTCGTACCTCACTTGTCTCAGAACGTAGGCTAATGGTGTCGGGTGTATATTTTGGTGCTCCACCACCGCGACACCTCAAGACACATCGCGACAAATAGGGACGCGATTATTCAAACCTAGCCCGATCTAGCAAGACACCCAAATCGGGCCGAATCTTGCTACATCGTGTGTGTTGGTGGAATCGGCCCTTTAACATTGGTGCCAGCAGGCTCCATGCTTAGATCTGTACGCACTGTGTGTAGCCGATCACACACGCCGCAACCCGACGACCCCCGACAAGACCCAACAAGTCCAGATCTGTCTCAATCGCTGCAGGTCCACAAATGACCTCATCTTTAGTTTTATCTCACTCCTGGTATTTTTGTCCCATAGACTTAACATTGGGAACTCATTCTCCATGCCCCGACCAGTATTGCAGTCTGTTCCCCATGGTCTATATCCTGTGTTTCATCCATTCGTTTGGCATGTCTAAGGGTGAGATAGATACAGGAAGCAACTCGTTTTGGTCAAAGCCGTTTTTCTCAAACTCATTTGAATGCTACGTGATATTCACTGGGCTCCCGCCTCGTTCATATTACTCCGCATCAAACTCGTGGAGAATGAAAACTTAGACCAAAACTTGTTGGTTTCTTCTTTAGTACTTCATGAGGATTTTTAAACAACAACAACACAACAACAGCCAAACACATTAGTGGGCATCTTAGAGTATCAACATTTATGAAGAGGTTGACACAAACGTACATTGATGATATTTACAATGAGGTTATAATGTTTTCATATGTCGGAGGTAGGTTTTGTTTTTATTGTAATCAATGTTCTGTTCTTATGAGTCATCTAGAGAAGGTCAAGGTCAAATCCAAGAGAAGGTCAAGGTCAAATTTGGCGAAATACAGTGATTGGCAATTCATGTAAATCGAAGAATGCAAATAAATGTTTATACATAAGTCATAGTACCACCGAAGTGATGATTACATTACGAGAATGGTAAGAACCGGGAATAGACTGCCTTAAGCCTATAAAGCCTATAAGACACCGAAATGTGTTCCCGACTCATCCCGACCATCGGCTCGGAGAGACGACACCTCCTCCTTTTATAACCTCGTAAATTACCCGGGTTAAGATCAAAGAGTGCCGCCGAGGGCCGAGCCGGGGTGAGCCATGGGCCGCTGGTGTGGAATCATAGAAATTAATTCAAAGTTTAATAACTTCGGATCCAATTAAGATATCGGGAAACCCTAACCCTAACCCTAGGTAGCATTGCTATTCAAATAGCCAACTCAGAATCGGTAACAATCGGTGAAAGTGCGTACACCGAAATCTTAAGGTCGGGGATAGTCGGTCATATCTGACATGGTAGTAATGCCCGACGCGTCGGGAAAAGCAATAAAATCGGGTCGGTGAAGTGCGTACACCGACCCGATTGATGCAGATTGTCACAGACCCGACGGATCCGTCGGGGAAAGGTAGAATCGGGCACAGCCGTTGTGTCGGTGTCTAATAGGATTTATTCTCGTCTTCAAAACATTCAGTCAGCAACAATATTCGTGACGTGACATTCAGTCAGCAATAATATACGTGACGTGACATTCAGTCAGCAACAATATACGTGACGTGACATTCAGTCAGCAACAATATACGTGACGTGACATTCAGCCAGCAACAATATACGTGACGTGACATTCAGTCAGCAACAATATACGTGACGTGACATTCAGTCAGCAACAATATACGTGACATGACATTCAGTCAGCAACAATATACGTGACGTGACATTCAGTCAGCAACAATATACGTGACGTGACATTCAGCCAGCAACAATATATGTGACGTGACATTCAGTCAGCAACAATATACGTGACGTGACATTCAGCCGCAACAATATACGTGACGTGACATTCAGTCAGCAACAATATACGTGACGTGACATTCAGTCAGCAACAATATACGTGACGTGACATTCAGTCAGCAACAATATACGTGACGTGACATTCAGTCAGCAACAATATACGTGACGTGACATTCAGCCAGCAACAATATACGTGACGTGACATTCAGTCAGCAACAATATACGTGACGTGACATTCAGTCAGCAACAATATACGTGACGTGACATTCAGTCAGCAACAATATACGTGACATGACATTCAGTCAGCAACAATATACGTGACGTGACATTCAGTCAGCAACAATATACGTGACGTGACATTCAGCCAGCAACAATATACGTGACGTGACATTCAGTCAGCAACAATATACGTGACGTCAAACTGTTGATGCCATTTAACAGCGGAAGTTGAGCTTTTACATGGCACCAGACTATGGCAATCAATACCACCATACTATGATGGTATGTCATTAATACCAATACCGTGGCAGAGGTTGGTATTTGTGTAACTTAATGACTTAGGTATATAATAATCGATTCTCCCAAATGTTTCTTCTGCGAAGAGGTGGGGACCGTTAGGGAATTCCTAGCAGAGTCTAAAAGTATTCAAACCATACGGGACAAATACATAAAAAATATAACTGCAAAATGCAGCAGAATTGTCATTCGATATATCAAACTCACAAGTATTGTTTGCTGTGATCGATACTAAGAAGTGGATCCGTAGATTTCTACATTTATAGTGAGCGTTACATTAATTCTATGGATAGTTTTCTGTAACCCACTTGTACTCAGTCAAATTGTCATTTCTGCAACTACCTGAGTCTTGGATCCAAACATATCAAACACCAGTAGGTCAATGAGGTATTTCGGCGTCTAGTGGTTGGTCATGGTCAGCTGGGCATGCCTCTAAAACCCTGAGACACTGGCACCCTGCTCCTTTCCCACTACCACAGTGAATTACATGCAGATAGTGAAGGGATAGTTATTTTGCTGTACGCTGGAAGTCTCTATGTGACCCTTCTAACCTTTAGGCGATGTATTGAGGCGTGCAAGCACGCTCTAATAACTACACTCAACACTATCCCTACTCATTAGCCAGTTTTCTTCAGCATTGGTATTTATTGTTTATTTTGTCATCTGGCATAACTGTGGATACCTACTTTGCAGTTTCTTGAAACTTGAAACTCATTGATAATTTCAGCGAATAAATGGGCGTCATTAGAAATCAACATTAATGTAAATGCAAGGATCACCTGCTAGTGCCTCCATAGACTTAACATTGGGAACTCGTATCCAACGCCCATGAGATATTTAGGACAAATATTCAATGGAGGATTATGTCACTAAAGTTAGGCCATGAGTCAATGTAAATGGTGAGTTAAATTCGGAAACCTATCCAAGTTTAGGGTTAGAGCTCGATCCCATCTCGTTTGAATCGCTACGTACCTTGTGAATTACTTCGCGATTCAGACTCGATGGGCTCCGAGCTCTAACCCCAAACTTCCACCGGTGTCCTCTACAGACTCATATCGATGTCTCTGACTGACCCGGGATGGGCCGCTGATGGAGACTGCTGACTCGTTCTACTTACTCAACCCTGGACATCTCCTGCAGCGTCCTCATGCGGGAATCGAGAGCATTTTTATGAATAATTAACAGGATTGTGCCCACAGAGGGAGCTGCGGTCGTCAGGCTCGCAGCGCCAGCGTCCACCAACGACCAATGGAAACCGTCGATGGCCTGTAGGCGGCCAGTCAGCCATTTTGCACCACCTAACGACTTTCCAGCTGCTAATGGCTAAAAATCGGTACATATAAGAAGTGTAAACACTTGAGGAAATTCTTGGGTTGATGATTACTGCGGTCGATATTACGTTATTGAGCACCACCTGACGACTATTGGCTGACGATCTACAGTCTCACGTTTTTAGTTGTCTAGTGTAAACGCCGGGTTAGAGCACCACCTGACGACTATTGGTTAGACGATCTACAGTCTCACGTTTTTAGTTGTCTAGTGTAAACGCCGGGTTAGAGCACCACCTGACGACTATTGGCTAGACGATCTACAGTCTCACGTTTTTAGTTGTCTAGTGTAAACGCCGGGTTAGAGCACCACCTGACGACTATTGGCTAGACGATCTACAGTCTCACGTTTTTAGTTGTCTAGTGTAAACGCCGGATTAGAGCACCACCTGACGACTATTGGTTAGACGATCTACAGTCGTCACGTTTTTAGTTGTCTAGTGTAAATGCCGGGTTAGAGCACCACCTGACGACTATTGGCTAGACGATCTACAGTCGTCACGTTTTTAGTTGTCTAGTGTAAATGCCGGGTTAGAGCACCACCTGACGACTATTGTCTAGACGATCTACAGTCGTCACATTTTTAGTTGTCTAGTGTAAATGCCGGGTTAGAGCACCACCTGACGACTATTGGCTAGACAATCTACAGTCGTCACGTTTTTAGTTGTCTAGTGTAAACGCCGGGTTAGGGCACCACTTGACGACTATTGGCTAGACGATCTACAGTCGTCACATTTTAGTTGTCTAGTGTAAACGCCGGGTTAGAGCACCACCTGACGACTATTGGCTTGACGATCTACAGTCGTCACGTTTTAGTTGTCTAGTGTAAACGCCGGTTTAGGGCACCACCTGACGACTATTGGCTTGACGATCTACAGTCGTCACGTTTTTCGTTGTCTAGTGTAAACGCCGGTTTAGGGACTGTGGTGGAATCCGAATTCAAACAGTGTCAAACACCATGCCTAACTTTTCACATTATTTATGGGAAAATACGTCAAAAATGAAAACAGATAAATTATCGAAATAGCTAATAAAATCTGGTTTAATATACTACCGTTTACAGTCTAAGTTATGAGAATCTTTGTATACTAAGTCCAAAAAAAGTAGTTTTCTGTCACCTATATGGTTCATGGCCTTTACCGTACCCCGCATATAAACCTCCATAGACTTAACATGGTGTGACTGTATGCCACGGTTATTATCCTACCCCTCATATAGATCTCCATAGACTTAACATGGTGTGACTGTATACCACGGTTATTATCCTACCCCTCATATACATCTCTATAGACTTAACATGGTGTGACTGTATACCACGGTTATTATCCTACCCCTCATATACATCTCTATAGACTTAACATGGTGTGACTGTATGCCACGGTTATTATCCTACCCCTCATATAAATCTCCATAGACTTAACATGGTGTGACTGTATACCACGGTTATTATCCTACCCCTCATATAAATCTCTATAGACTTAACATGGTGTGACTGTATACCGGTTATTATCCCACCACTCATATAAATCTCCATAGACTTAACATGGTGTGACTGTATGCCACGGTTATTATCCTACCCCTCATATAAACCTCCATAGACTTAACATGGTGTGACTGTATGCCACGGTTATTATCCTACCCCGCATATAAACCTCCATACACTTAACATGGGGTGACTGTATGCCACAGTTATTATCCTACCCTTCATATAAATCTCCATTGACTTAACATGGTGTGATTGTATACCACGGTTATTATCCTACCCCTCATATAAACCTCCATACACTTAACATGGGGTGACTGTATGCCACAGTTATTATCCTACCCCTCATATAATTCTCCTTTGACTTAACATAGTGTGATTGTATGCCACGGCTATTATCCTACCCCTCATATGAATCTCCATAGACTTAACATGGTGTGACTGTATACCACGGTTATTATCCCACCTCTCATATAAGCCTCCATAGACTTAACATGGGGTGACAGTATGCCACGGTTATTATCCTACCCCTCATATAAACCTCCATAGACTTAACATGGTGTGACTGTATGCCACGGTTATTATCCTACCCCTCATTTAAATCTCCATAGACTCAACATGGTGTGACTGTATGCCACGGTTATTATTCTACCCCTCATATAAATCTCCATAGATTTAACATGGTGTGACTGTATGCCACGGTTATTATCCTACCCCTCATATAAACAATTATGAGAAATGTTTCATGATAATATCCAGTTCTATGTTTTCACCCCAGAACTGGGTCAGAGAGCTACGTTACACTACGTTCCTCTACGGATCGATCCACGTCCCAGGCCTGCCTGCTAACTTCTGCTTCACGACCATCCCGTTTATGTCACGTTTGCTGTCCCGGCTCAATACGTTCCCGACGGTGAGTGGCGGTCAGCTGCGGCCCCGAAGACCGGATACTAGCTGATCTCACATTGATTATTACCATCATAATCTCAAGTTAGGGCGTTGACTCTGGTTAAGTGTCGGCCATCTTGGAATGTCTTATGAGTTTGACTGGTGTTGCCTTTTTTGTTTGACATCTTACAGTGACGTATATGAAGCTGCACAAATAACTGCGGTTACAAAGACGGAGAGAAAGAGGCCCCTGAATTAAGCCCGGAATGTAATTTTAATTTCTTATATGCTCTTTCTGATCATTTTTTTTTCTTTTTTTCATAAGAGAGCTGAACTCTGATAATTTATCCAGAAAAAAGCAGGTACATAGTCAAAGTAGTAACTTGTCTATTCTGTACGAACATGTGAACAATCCATCGATGCACAATTGTATATCCAATAGACCACACTTGCTCACTCCAACGATGAACAAGAAATGGAAAAAGAAAACATCATCCCCCTTCCTTCTGCACCTAATCATTTGCCCCCCCCCCCCCCTTTCATTTGCGAACATAGGAAGAGCATAACATTTTCACCACAGAAACAGTCATCTAGACCCCACGTAATTCAGTCCAGACAACGTATAAGTTTACATCCCAAACTACCATGTGAAGAAGTACCTCATATAACGATGTATTGTGTGACAATCCCTAAAATACCCTAATGCAGTAACCCATAATATCATAACCAATGCATCATAACGTTAAAATCAAACCCCAATCCCCAAGAATTACCCAATAAAGCCCAAGATGACAATACCTACAGTAAAGACATACATAACAACTGAACAACACACGACTGCAAACAGAAGACAACAACAATTGTCAGGTTTCCATCCCCCTTTTGTCCTTTTCACATACATTTCGTCAATAAAAGATACAAGACAATGATTCAAGACAACCTGGTGAGGAAGTGCCTCCATTTATCAAACTTACACTCTCTGTTTTTCAGATCAGTTTTGTCACATAGGCCTATTACTTTGTGCTATTTTCTCGGGAACTGTCACTAAAGCTACACCATGTTGTAAATTTGTGAAGTCGTTTCAACCTTTGTGTGTGTAGGAGCGCCTCTCCCTCTGAGTTCCTGTTGGGGTGCCGCGGGCGTGACCTCTGGGGATGTGCGGGGTCACTCCTGACCGCCCCCTCCCCCCCTCCGCGGGGTGGCGCCCGCTTCTTACAGGGTGAGGACCCTCGACTCGGGGACTGGGTGACAGACACCCTCCCCCCTCAACACACACACACACATACACACACACACCTACACACACACCAACACACACACACACCCCCCCCCACACACACACACACACACCCCACATACACACACACACACGCACACACACACACACACACACACACCACACACACACACACATACACACACACACCAACACACACACACACACATACACACACACACACACACCAACACACACACACATACACACACACACACCCCACACACACACACACACACAGAGCTACAGGCGTCGGTACACGCACTCCATGTAGAATTAACACAACAGCATGTAAAGTTCCTAGGCTATACCATAGCGGTTCTGCTCCTAGCGGTCGATATACGTTAAATAAGGTTTGGAGTCAACGCATAGATGTTGTAGGTAACAGAATCCAGGTAAGACTGAATGGTTCTTTAATTTGGGCCCGGGTTTATATACAATCGTAGCGCCTTTGTCTCCAGGTGGGGGACGCTTATACGGGCGGTCGTGTTAGGCGCCAGTTAGCGTCACCTTTGTAACAACGAGCGCGCCCGCATCTCCAGGAAGTTGGGTTAACAAACAACCGCCGGCCAAAGCCGGGTTCAAAGGGGGGATTATAGCTACAGCAGGAAGGACCAATTAGCCTGGCCAGTGTCGGCCATCTTGGATTCGGAGGAAAGAATTTAGAATAGATTGAATATATATATTATAATTAATAATGCTGCTTTTTCAACGCAAAAATACCACAAAGTTAGAATTATCGACTGCAGATCTTTACAAACGTCCCTCACTCTGAGTTCGAAGAGCAACGGAGAACTTTAAAAGAAAAGAAAAAGATGTGCAGTCGCTAAAACCAACCTAACCGCCTTGCTCCGTCTCAGAGCAGTCGTGCGGCTGCTGAGACCAGCGCGGGAACGGTTAGTTCGTCGAGCGAACGCGGAGGCGCCACCAGCGCGCGCTCACGATCTCTCGACCAATGAAAAGGCAGCAATTCCCAACTTCCGGTCACCACCCAGAAACAACAAAAATGGCAGCGCCCACATCTCGGCGTGCTAAACAAACGGGTCTTACGCAAACAATGGCGGCCATCGGGTCTTCAAATAAGGTAGGTTCAATCATTAACACATATAGATCACACAGGTAAAGAGTAACAGAGATGATAACAGAAATACAGGTTATATTTTGAAAAAATGTCACTGCGGCCCGCTCGGCGTCAGAGCTCCGACCGTGTCCGGGTTATGGGTACTCGGCTGTACAACCAGTCGCGAGTGTAGAAAATGGCCAGCGAATGTCTTTATAAAATATAAATGCGTAGTCCATTTTGATATAAAGCTGGGATACGAGTGTCTGTATCCTGTTGCTTCAGGATGGTGGTTATGAATTTAAAAAGATAGATCACGGGGATCTCACAGGGTATGGCGAGCGGTCTTCGGCGTCAGTGTCTCTTGGTTGACTCGCTCGCCAATCGTAGGGGTGGAGTCAATCGCGCTAAAACACACTTTAGCACGATTGACACGATTGTTACTCTTTGTAGAGGTATATACACGTAGGAACGGCCTGTCAAGTGCAGAACACACCTTTGTTCGTTGTTGGCAGGCCGCCGCGACGGAACTCCGCGTCCCGGGCTACCGAAGTGCGACAGCTGGCGGTCCGAGCGTAGGCGCCAGCCCGAGACCGCCGCCCACGCGAAGCACTTCGCGGGAGGATCGGAGCCCGTCATGTCACAATCAGGTCATAAAAGGTTACAGAAAAATAGATGTGAGTCACACATACTCAGTTGACACGTAGATTACACGTTTTCCTCAATAAAAACGGTAATTCAAACAATTTTACACATCTCAGGCTCCTCACCAGCGCACATCCTGGCAGCCATTTTGATAGTACAAAAAAAAAGATAATATCGCCGTGAAAGGCATGACATATAAGTAGCAGCGGGGTGCTTAACGATAAAAATAGACAATTTGGTCGCCGCTGAGGACGGTAAATCTTACGATAAAAATTGATAAGGCGGTAAATGA
Source organism: Alentia gelatinosa (assembly GCA_950022655.1). Lineage (NCBI taxonomy): Eukaryota > Metazoa > Annelida > Polychaeta > Phyllodocida > Polynoidae > Alentia > Alentia gelatinosa. The sequence continues at coordinate 341,470 of OX465588.1, read as the reverse complement.
CACCAAAAAGGGGACGAGCTCCCGTAATCTTGATAAAGATTGTAGAAATATGCTGTGGCCGTATTATATACATATATGTACAGGGTTATAACATATAAAAATGGGTGTTTTCAGCGTGGATCTGATCACTTCGTCAAGGCCTGGACATCGCCATTCTACGTATAGACTGCAGCTAGCGCCCGGTTTCTGGTGACGACGGGAGATCAAGCCGCGCCACCTCTATCCCCCTGACGTTCGTCTGCCCCTACCCGAGTCTACTCAAGTTACCGAGGAGTGGTGAGATAACACTGTGGCCTAAACAAATAAATCGTAGAGCCCTCCCGATTAACCCCGATTTATAGAAATTTTCAGCGGCCTAAAATATCGGCCCATCTCCAGCTATTGCATACCTGACCGATAGTAACTCACTGTATCACTACTTGTCGCCTAATTTAGTGTCTAGAAATTAATATAAACGATATTTCTCGTTATTTAATTAAATTTTATGGTTAATTTCCGAGTAATACTTACTATTCGCACGCGGCTGGTATGCACTAGATGATTATAATTTCTAAAATTTTTGGTTTGTAACTAATATTTCTACCTGTCTCAGATCCACCTTGATACTAACCATGTCGCCTCGTTGGGCTATTCCAAAAGGACATAAAAATAATATTTGAAAAATACATAATATTAACAATTCTGGCCAATAGACTAAGGAACCGACATTAATTAAGAGAATCATTTTAGAATTAAGTAATACTTAGCGCAGGGCTGTGATTGTAGTATGGTCGGTCCCTTATAAATATAAAGCATAGCATATTATATATAGGCAGGAGCTCGTCAAATAAATAAATAGGTGTCATTGATATACATTGTAAATTGAAAAAAAGAAAATAATATCTTGCTGCGTGGCCACGTTAAGTATAGGAAAAACCCAGACATATAGTCGTGCAGCGTGGCCACCTTAAGTATATAAGACTCGTGCAGCGTGGTTATTAAAAAATAGGGGGTTGTGAAGCAGCTGAGAGTGGTTCCTTCTAGAAAATTGCCAAAAATTTCAACCGGTGCCAGGGGATACGTAGGCATCATACGTACTTCACTCCCCCAACACTCTAAATTTTTGCAATACTCAGATTACTCTGAAAATAACTCAACCACTCTCGGCGTGCCCACCCAAGAAGAAAAAATTAGCGCGGCAAAGCACGGTAAGTAACATGTTTGACATATGTAAAAAAATTGTTTTCAGACTAGTAGGGCAGGTCCCATCATGGACTCCTCCCTGGGCGCATAGGCCCTTAAAATCGTTCCTACGATAAACGATAAAAAACACAAAACGATATCGTACACACACGATATTTAGACAAACACACACAGACGATTTAGGCTGAGCTAGGTCGCGAACCTCTCGTGCTCCTCGTGCCTCTTCAAAATCGTCGTTTCTCCACATAAGCATCCTTCGGCCAAAGGGTCTGGGGCGAAGGGGCTGGCCGAGTGGCCACAAGGCCAGCCTTTGACCGCCAAACACAGGGCCAAGGTCACTTCGAATAACCAAGGCCCTTACCGATGGCCGAGCACATAAAACAAAAAAAACTCGTGGGTCTCAGCGAGGCTGCAAGCACCCCACGGTTTTCACCATGCTATCGGTCATAATCATTCCAGTTTCACAATCGTGGGTCAATTCCTTATCGTCAACGTGTCATTCATAAAAAAAAAGGTTTTACACGGGGGGAAGCCTGGGATATATATCTTGGGGGCGTAAGTCCGCGAAGGAGCCTGCCAACCGCTCCAGGGTTGGGCGTAGGCGGAGAGGGGGTATGGGGGCGGTCGCGGTTTCTGATCGTATAGGAATTACGGGTAGGGATTGGGGGAAGGGTTCAGTGGGGGGATCCTCGGTAACGATGGTGGGGGCAGGGAGGGACAGAAAGGGGGATGCTGGTGCTGCCTGTAGGCTCTGTAGGCTGATCTCCTCGCGTGGGCGTTCCTCTTCAGCCGACCTCGGCGGACTCCGCACGCAGAGCAACCTACAACACCAGCGAGTGACGGGGATACAACAAAGCTTTTTGTATCGAACGCAGCAAACCGTCAGGAGGATAAGGACTATTAGCAGGGTCACAGAGGAGGTGGACACAAAGGGGACCGAGGATAATATAGAGGTCGGGGAGCGTAAGCCCTGTAGGCGGCCTACTTCCATTACGGGAAGGACTACGCGGGGGAGGAGTTTGAGTGGTTCGGAGAAGGTGGGAGGTAGGGTTCGGGGCCAGGATATGTTGAGGGGGGAAAGCTGAAGGGGGCGCCGGAAGTGGAAGTTGAGGGTATGGTGCCCAGCCGCGATGCCGTGTAGGCGCCACCCACGCGACTCCAGCGAACATCCTGGGGGTAGGTCGACGAGGGTGGGGCCGTTGACGAGCAGGTTCACGGGTGGGCGGCCGGTGCAGAGACGTAGCACGGAGGTCGACTGGTAGGCGACTACCACAGCTTGTCGGCCTCCGGCCTCGGGCCTCGACACTACGGCCGTCGCGTTTTTCCGGGCGGTGATGGCGATGTGGCACGAGGTCGGCTTGGTCCCGCGCACGAGTGCCGACTCGCAGGACCGTTCGGTGTACACTACCGTAGGCCTACACACTCGTGGCTGCCGACCTACGCAGACATCAGGGACGAAGGACGTGGAGGACGACGAGCTCACGGCCAAACGGGGCCTACCCTGGACCGTCCGCAGGTGGGACGCGTCCAACTGCACGGGGAAGTACTGCAGCTTGTACACCAGGTAGGCCTCGCTCGTGAGCCCGGGAACAACAACACGGTAGATCAACTCCCGTCCCTCCTCCCAGATGGGGTCGATGTCCACGTAGTTGTAGTACCACATCGCCGGGAGGGTGTGGTATCCGGCGTCTCTTAGGCGGCGGAGGACCTGGAGCAGGTGTTCTCGGGGGAGAACGTCCTCGGTCAGTTGGCCCCGCTCCAGCTCCATCCGTTGATTATGGAACTGTACTCGCCGAAGTTCGTGTTGGCGCACCGTCTCCTCCAAGATCCGTAGGCCCAGCTCGATCTGCCGGGCCATCCAGACCTTGTTCACCTTTTCGTCGGCCCCGACCGCGATCGTACCTCCGGCTTCCGCGAGGTGGATCGCGCGGGCGGCCTGCTCATTTATTGTGGCGATGTTATCGGCATTCTGTAGAACGCCTCCACGAGTGGCGTTTACTACCGATACCATCTGCTCCAGGTGATGGGCTATTTGCTGCTGCTGGACCAGCGTGTCGCGTGCGACTCCTCGCAATGATGCGACGTCGCGGTCAGTCGCCAGTCCAAACAGCGCCTTTCCAGCCCACCCCACAATATTAAGTAGGCCCCGACGCCGTCGGCCGGCCTCCGGCCTGCCGTCGGTTACTATCCGACTTGCCCTGGGTAGTTCGGACAAGCGGGCTAGCAAACGCGACAGATGCCGGCGCCAGTAGGGGACGTGATTCGGCTCCATCACGTCCGCGACAGCGTCAATGGCGACAGTTAGGTTGTGCACGAGGTCATCTACACAGGGAGGGGACGGTGGTCGGATCGTGACGGCGACAGTCCAGGCGGCCGCGACCGCACGCGCACGACCGTCCGTGTAGACCAACACGCCATCGTCCGAGAACAGGTCCGCGTCGAGGAAGGGGGCGTATAAGCATAGCAGGAATACGGGCATCCACATGATGATAACACACAGTTTGATCTACTCACTGGGTTTTTAGACGTGTCGGGGGCGACAATGCTGGGCGACGGCTGCAATGCACAGTCGCTTCTCCGCTTGTAGCTCGGCCTCGTCCGGTGGCTGGAGTGTTTGGCGTTTCGCAGTCTCTGCTTCCAACGACCGGGTGAACGAGCGCGTGATACGGGTGAAGTGACTGAGCGGGGCCGCCGCCCGCCTTTTAAGATCGTCCCGCGTCGCGTGGGTGGGTCGGCCCGAGAGCGGGAGGGAAGTGACCGGACCACGCACCAGTGGGGGGGGAGGGGGTGTCTCAGGTTCAGCCGCACGTTTACGATCTCGGCGGACATCAGGGGGATTAGGGACATGTGGGACGGGCGTGATGGGGTCGATTACCGGGATGGGGGTGTTTGCTCGAGGAGTGGGGGCGGCCGAGGGCGCAAGGGAGTTTGGACCTGTAGGGGGAAGTGGGGGCAGATCGATGGCCATGTTGTTGGAGGAGTTAGGCCGGGCCGGGACATCTGTGGGAGTTGATTGCATGGGAGTTGCAGAGGGGGGACGGGATGCGTCGTTGCCGGGGATTAGCTGCATGGGGGACGCGGGCCGGGTTGGTGGGATAATTGGGGTTTGAGGATTAGCGTTTACAGCTGGCACGCTGGGGTTGGGTATCCAAGCAACGCGCGTCTGGGGCTGGCGGCCGCGTGGCCGTGGTGTGGGTGGAGGCATCGCAGTCGGGGGGCGCGTCCGCTGGGCTCGGGTTAGGCGTGGGCGTAAGCCCTCCCAGTCGAGGCCCGGGTCGGCCGCCTTGACATGACTGCGATTAACCGTCCGCCGTTTGTTTGTTGGGCCCACCACGTGTACCACGTTGCCGGATGCCCGCGTCACGAGGTATCCGGGGTCCCAGCGGGGGTCCAGCGGTCCGGGCTCGTGGACTCGTAGGAACACCTTGGTACCGGGTTCTAGGGGGAGGGCGTTGGCGTGTTTGCTTAGGCGATTAACGTTAGCCTGCCTCGCTATTTCCGCGTTGTGGGCGGCCTCCTTCAAAGCACGCGAGTGCTCGTCCACACGGAGGGCGAGGCGGGCCGACGAATCCCCTAGCGGGCGATCTCGGAGGTGGGAAAAAGGGGGAGGAGGGCAACGACCAAAGAGGAGGTAGTAGGGGGAAAAGCCGGTGACGTCACTGGGGGTCGTCCGGTGGGCGAGGAGTACATCCCCGAGGTGGTCCTCCCACTCGCAAGCACGGGCGTTTACCACCTTACGCAACATATCCTTTAGCGTGCGGTGGAAACGCTCTACGCGACCGTTGGCCTGCGGGTGGTAGGGGGTGGTGTGTCGCACCTCGGTCCCGAGCTGTCGCAGGTATCCCTCCACTGTCGCGTTTTTGAACTCTAATCCGTTGTCCGTTAACACGACAGAGGGGGGGCCGTAGCGGGGGATGTACTCCCGGGATAGGGAGGAATAAACCGACTCAGCGGACTTATCCTTGAGGGGAAAACAATCAACATAGCCAGTGGCGTGGTCTATGATTGATAATAGATAACGAGCGCCGCTGCGACTCAGGGGGAGGGGGCCGGTCAGATCCATTGCGACGACTTCTCCCGGGTTTTCGGCGACAGGCATAGGGGCGGGGGTTGGGCGTTCTGCACGGACGCGATTGGCTCCGCAGGGGGCGCATCGTGCAAGAACGGAAAATACCTGTCGCTTCATTCCTGGCCATTTAAAATGGTCGTGAAGTCGTCGCAAAGTTTTCCTCATACCTTGGTGACAGACCTGTAGATGGGCGGTCTGGACCAAGTTGGCGCGAATTTCCGACGGGGGGACGAGGCGAGGGTAAGCCGCGAGACCCGAGGGCGGTTTGAGGGTAAAGAGGAGGCCATTACTGACCAGATAATCCTCCTGTTCCTCGAGACCGTACCGGAACTCAGGCATCGCTGCTTGTCGCACTTTCACCTCTGCTTCCGTCAGCCCGTACGCTTCCCACGGCAACTCCCGCTCTTCCTGGACCGAGGCGATCTGTGCGACCTCCAGCGGCAGCTCGGCCGGTGAATCGGACCGGAGGCGCGAGAGCATATCCGCCCACACATTTTTGGCACCAGCGAAGTACACGATGGGTGCGGCGTATTCCGCAAGGAGTACGGCCCACCGTTGTACTCGCGTATTTTTCATTTCGGCCAAAAATAAGCTTTTGAGGGGCTTGTGGTCGCACAGAATCTGGAAGGTCGCACCGTACAAATACGCCCGTAAGCGCGTAAGCGCAAAGACTATCGCGTAGGCCTCCTTCTCGATGACAGGGTATCGGCGTTGCACCTCCGTAAACTGACGTGAGAGAAAGTGTACGGGTCGCTCGATACCCTGGTCATCCTCTTGTACCAAGATGGCGCCTAGGCAATAATCTGAGGCGTCGGTGTATAGTTTGTACGGGCGACCGGGGTCCGGGTAAGCGAGGGTCACCGTGTTCACGAGGGCGTCGCGCAACTCCTGCCACGCGGTCTGGCACTCGGAATCCCAATGAAAGAGGGCGTATTTCTTTGTCAGTGCGACGAGGGGTCGGACAATATCGGCATATCTGGGTATGAGCTGCCGATAATAATTGGCCGACCCTAGCAGCCGTCGCACCGCCTTTACGTCCTCGGGTGGCACCATGTCACGTATGGCTTCCACCTTGTCGGGATCCGAGGAGACGCCGTCCGCGCTGACCACATAGCCAAGGAGTTTCACGCGGTCGACCCCGAAGTGGCACTTCGATTCTTTGACCACGAGGCCGTATGAGCGCAGGGCCTCGAGGACGGCCGCGATGTGGTGGTGGTGTTCTTCCTCGGTCCGGCTGTAGATTACGAGGTCGTCGAGATAGACCATAACGAACTTACGCAGCGGGGTTATAACCTTGTTCATAAGCCTCTGGAATGCAGCTGGCGCATTGCACAAGCCAAACTGCATCCGCTTAAATTGAAAAAGGCCCCGATGCGTCGCTACGGCCGTCTTCTCGACGCTGTCAGGATGCATCGGCACCTGCCAGTATCCGGACTTTAAATCTAGGGTCGAGAACACTTTCGCACCACCTAGATTATCAACAATGTCCTGGATACGAGGCAGGGGGTATGCATCGCGACGAGTAACTGCGTTCAGTCCTCGGTAATCCACACAGAACCGGACCGAGCCGTCTTTCTTAGGGACGAGGGTGAGGGGCGAGGCCCAGGGGGAGGAACTGGGCTCGATTATGCCTTCCGCGAGCATCTTGTCCAGCTCGCGGTCGACGACCTCGCGCTTGGCGAGGGGAAGTCTGTACGGCCGTTGATTGATGGGGGGGTGATCGCCCGTATCGATCCTCATGTAGACCTCCGTGGTGCATGTGAGGGGGCGGCCGGTGACCGGGAACACATCGGGGTATTGCCGTTTCCAATACTCGGCCTCGTATACCAGCTGACCGATGTGTCCCTCGCGTCGCACCGACCGTCGCACCGCATGGCGACGACCACAGAGGGTTACAGATTTATCAGGGGAAGCATAGTCTACGATCGCGTGAGTAGCCTCCAACGCGTCGTCCCCTAATAAAAGATCGTGGGACATATCACCCACCACATTAAAGTCGCACGGCCGGCCGTACAACTTCAGGTTAACCGCCTCGCGGACGGAGATGCCGTGGCCGGTGAGGGACTTGAGTCGCGCCGGGGGTCTTGCACTCTTACCCACCGCGCCCACCTGTCGCAAGGCATCCGCCGCGGGGACGGACACCAGGGAGCAACACGCACCCGAGTCGACGAGGGCCTGCAGTGCCACGCCTCGAAGCTCGAGGTCAATGCAGGGTCGTCGGTCGGACGCGCGTTTTAGTTTCCCTGGGTCGCGGCGGCTACGATTTGATCCTGGGAGTGGGCTAACGACCGTGCCGCGTCCCTGGAGGCCTTCAGGCTGGGGCATCCAGCCACATAATGGCCTCGTTGATTACACGCGTAGCAGATGATGTCGTTTATGGGCGTCATCCGCCGGCCGGAGTTACGCTGCCCCGGCGCGACGGCTGCTACCGTGGAGGCGACGGCTGGGGGCGGCGGAGCTGGAACGGTCGCAAACAGCGGCTGGGGGGCGGGAACAGGCGCGGGGGTCGGCGCGAACACAATCGTGGATTGTGGTGGAGCTGCCGCGGGCATCACAGCCGCGACCGTGTGGCCCTTGTTGCCCTTTTTCGCCTTCAATTCCCCTTGGATGGACTTTATCGCCTGCTGCATCTCCTCCATCTGTCGCTGGTGGGCGGTTTGCGCGGGGTGGTTGGCGGAACGGGCGGCCGTGGTCCTCGAGCCGACCGCGCCCACTTCCATGGCCTCCTCGACGCGAGTGTCGTCAGAGTGCGCCTCCTTCTCGACCGCCTTCGCCAACGCGTCGACCCTCGAGAGAGCCTCGGCGATTGTTTGGGGCGTGTTGAGATTGAGGTCCCACCGCAGAGGGCCTCGCGACAGAGTACTCACGAACTGTCGCATCGTCGGCCGCAGTACGAAGGGAGATTCGAGTTCAAGGGGCGAGTAGGCTTTCTTTGCCGCCAACCAGAAGCGCTGCGCGTACTCGGGGGCGGTCTCGTGGGCCGTCTGGGAGAAATGCCCGAGTGCAGCGCGCAGACTCTCCATTTCCTCCATGCCGAGAAGCGTCGATGTTATCTTGCGCTCGACGGCCTCGAAGTCGGTGACGCCGTCCTCGAAGCAATCGTAGATTATCGACTTGAGGCGCCCCGCCGAGTAGGCCAGGGCCTCCGATATCAGCTTCTCGTCGGGGGCCTTGGAGACAAAGCGCGCCTGTCGCACATCGTTTAACCACGTGCGGAGGGCGGCCTTATCCTGACCGTCGACGGTCGGCAGTGCCCGAAACAGCCGGATGAGCTGCTTGACCGAGGCCAACTCATGGGTCTCGGGCCGCGACCGGGGGGCGGAGTCAATAATGATCGCACGGGCCTCGGCGAGCTGTCGCGCCGCCTCGGCGAGTTCCATGGCCTGCTGCTGGGATTCCAGAGCGTGTTGTTGAGCCCGGAGGTCGGCCTGTCGCGTAAACTCGGCGCGAAGTCGCTGCTCCAACTCGTAGATAGCGACATCTTTCACTTCCTTACAGGTCTGGGCCAGGTACTGCTTCCACAGTTTGCCCAGCAGCTCTGTGTTGGCGACAGTAAAGTCGGTCGGAATGGTCCCCGCCAACTTCCCAGCGTTAAGCCACACCTGGAAATCCTCAGGCAACACACTGGGTTCGGCCATCCTTCAGAATTGCGTAAATAACCACACACGTTATATATACGTCAATCACTTATATGGCACGAACCTGTTGCGATTCCCACGTGCGACAGCTGCTGGTCCGCTCGGTCCGACTGTCGCTAACACAGAACTACTGGCATGCAAGTACCTTCCACGCCCACATCAAAATGTTATATCATAGCAGAATGTCACTTCCCTGCATGAGTCCGTGTCTTATGACGTCGGTCCTTCCGCGGTCATTCGTAACTCGACCGGCAATCTGTCCTCGAATCACACTAAAAGCGTCTCGTCGTGGTCACCAATGTAAAGTTCCTAGGCTATACCATAGCGGTTCTGCTCCTAGCGGTCGATATACGTTAAATAAGGTTTGGAGTCAACGCATAGATGTTGTAGGTAACAGAATCCAGGTAAGACTGAATGGTTCTTTAATTTGGGCCCGGGTTTATATACAATCGTAGCGCCTTTGTCTCCAGGTGGGGGACGCTTATACGGGCGGTCGTGTTAGGCGCCAGTTAGCGTCACCTTTGTAACAACGAGCGCGCCCGCATCTCCAGGAAGTTGGGTTAACAAACAACCGCCGGCCAAAGCCGGGTTCAAAGGGGGGATTATAGCTACAGCAGGAAGGACCAATTAGCCTGGCCAGTGTCGGCCATCTTGGATTCGGAGGAAAGAATTTAGAATAGATTGAATATATATATTATAATTAATAATGCTGCTTTTTCAACGCAAAAATACCACAAAGTTAGAATTATCGACTGCAGATCTTTACAAGCAGTTTAATCAGGGTAACAGTTTAACGGGTAAATGCCTCATTCACTTGCTGATAAACACTTCATCTGTTTCTCTTCTCCTCCTTCACTCTGAGACTATTAGTTTAATCTCCACACATAATCAAGTAAAGGCCTACAATACCAGCAAGAATGACACTCCCAAAGCTCCTGAAGCCTTCTATCACGCGACTTCCATCTACTATCACGTCACTCCCTCCTATCTCTAATGGCCCCTCCCATCCCACCTATGGTGTTCCCTCCCTGCCTATCTATAATGGCCCTCCCATCCCACCTAAGGTGTTCCCTCCCTGCCTATCTATAATGGCCCCTCCCTGCCTATCTATAATTGCCCCTCCCAGCCTATCTATAATTGCCCCTCCCAGCCTATCTATAATTGCCCCTCCCAGCCTATCTATAATTGCCCCTCCCAGCAATCCATCTATACAGAGACCTTATAGTAAATGTAAGGGGACTCAGTAAACCGAAACCCATTTTGTAAAACCTGTCAGATACCATAACTGCGGTACATGGATTCAAATCTGTGCTTTATCTCACCCCTGGTACAAGCTTCGCCATAGAAATAACATGAGGAAAAAATACTCAACGATCACCCCCGTAAAGTGACGATACTACGCCACGGCCGTGGCGTAGTGAATTTGAGATGACGTCATATGGATTCGCTAGGTATATTCGATCTGTTCTGATATTCTGATACTATCTAACATCATAGAAATGGGTGAGATAAATCCAGAACCGCACTTGAATCGTAAAATAGTCAATATTCCACGAGTTTGGATGTGCCATAATCATCACTCGGCTTCGCCTCGATGACGATGCAGGCACATCCATACTCGTGGAGTATTGTCTATTTATACGATTCTCGATGCAGTTCTATATAAGTATGGCCTCGAAGCCATGATATATGAGAAAATAGTTCCTTTAAGCTATAGAGCAAAGACATAGTCCCCATTGTTATACCCTTTTAATATGGCAATTACTGGGTTTGATTTATTCGAAAAGATGGATAATAAATACAACAAACGATGGTTGCGTGAACAGGTGGCTTTGGATGCACCGTAATCGTCACTTGGCTTCACCTCGATGATGATTGTGGCGCATCCAAACTCGTGGAGTATTGTCTATTTGACGATTCTCGATGCAGATCTATATATTATCTCAACTCTGGTATATTTTCCCCATAGATTTAATTGAGAACTCATATCCAAGACCCATGGAGTATTTAGAAAAAAATACTCAATGGGGGATCGTGTCAGAAAGGTTAGCCCATTAGTCAGTGTGAAGGGTGACACAGATTCAGAAGTCAACTCAAGTTTACAGTCAGAGCTCGATCCCATCTCATGTGAATCGCTATGTAATTCACGCAGCTTTGCCTTGTCCTAGAATATGTCACAAACACTGGAGTAAGTTATCACTAGAATGCTGTAGTTTAAGTCCATGGGGATGTAGTAGGTAGAGAACTTCTTCTTGGCTGGTCAGCCCATCACAGAAAAGATCTGCTCACAAAGGTACTTGAAATGCTTCTTTTATTGGTAATCCACATAGGTACAGGTTCCTCACACGCCAGAATAAGAGCCAAGAATGATGGGTGTAGCTGGCTTATATGGCTAGTATTGAGGTTGCTGCATTAAAGTCTCAAGGTTGTCGCCTAGATACAGCTCTCTTGCTACCAGGGCGTTACATTTATGGTACACTTCTGCTATACAAGAGCTCACAGTTTTACTTATACTTTTCTTAAACCTTTCTTATACATTTCATCATTTGTGCTTGGCTCAGGTCCAGAGCAATAGTATCTACAGACGCATGACTAAACCTGGCAGACTAGAAATACAGGTTTTATATGCTCATGGGACTCTGACCGTACACCATCACAGGTTTCCTCTGTAGTATCTACAGACCCGCTACTAAACCTGGCAGACTAGAAATACAGGTTTTATATGCTCATGGGACTCTGACCGTACACCGTCACAGGTTTCCTCTGTAGTATCTACAGACCCGTTACTAAACCTGGCAGACTAGAAATACAGGTTTTATATGCTCATGGGACTCTGACCGTACACCGTCACAGGTTTCCTCTGTAGTATCTACAGACCCGTTACTAAACCTGGCAGACTAGAAATACAGGTTTTATATGCTCATGGGACTCTGACCGTACACCATCACAGGTTTCCTCTGTAGTATCTACAGACCCGCTACTAAACCTGGCAGACTAGAAATACAGGTTTTATATGCTCATGGGACTCTGACCGTACACCGTCACAGGTTTCCTCTGTAGTATCTACAGACCCGCTACTAAACCTGGCAGACTAGAAATACAGGTTTTATATGCTCATGGGACTCTGACCGTACACCGTCACAGGTTTCCTCTGTAGTATCTACAGACCCGTTACTAAACCCGGCAGACTAGAAATACAGGTTTTATATGCTCATGGGACTCTGACCGTACACCCTCACAGGTTTCCTCTGTAGTATCTACAGACCCGTTACTAAACCCGGCAGACTAGAAATACAGGTTTTATATGCTCATGGGACTCTGACCGTACACCGTCACAGGTTTCCTCTGTAGTATCTACAGACCCATTACTAAACCCGGCAGACTAGAAATACAGGTTTTATATGCTCATGGGACTCTGACCGTACACCGTCACAGGTTTCCTCTGTAGTATCTACAGACCCGTTACTAAACCTGGCAGACTAGAAATACAGGTTTTATATGCTCATGGGACTCTGACCGTATACTTTCACTCTGTAGCGCCGCGTCTTGTTCCCAACTGCCTTTGTCACTGGATGTTGACTCTTACTCTGACCGCCTCCAGCGCCCCTCCCTCCTCTCCCAGCATCCTCCACATCCCCACACCCTCCCCTCCCCCCCCCCCCTCACTCCCCCGCTCACACGGAGCGGTCAGTTGGCGCCGGACGCTCAGACAGGTAGGTCAGAGAGACGCGCGGGTTGGTGAGACAGACGCGCGGAACGCTCACGGGACGCGCAGTGAACGCTCAGTGGACGCACCCCATGATGGGCGTCTACACGGGAGACAGCACCAGAACCAAACCCACGCATCGGGCCGTGGAGCAGGCGGAGGTGAGGGGCGAGCCCCCGGAGCGCAGTAAGCGGGTGGTGGGGCTCGGAGCCCTCACCTCGGCCTTCCTCTCCGGAACCTCGGCTCACGGCCTCCCGAGACTCGTCTCCGAGAAGTCCCTGGTCCGCAAGTTGGCGTGGCTCGTCATCTTCTGCGGGGCGACGGGCGTCTTCTCCTTCCTCATGTACGACACCTTCCTCACCTACTTCAGTCACCCGGTGGAGATTAACGTCGACTACCTCGTGCGGTACGTATTAACACGCTCAGTCGGTCGGATTAAGAGATTATCCTGGATTATCCAGGAACCAGATGGATGGCATTTGTCGGACCCGGCAGGTAGTCACACCTGCGTGTATCGCTTTACTTCACTCCTCACTCGATCCTCTGGCTTTTCATATCGAGAATCCTACGTGCAGAGGAATCTAAATGATCTCATTATCACTGATGTTCCATGAAAATGTTGTTTGATTGGGAGTTGTGCCATCATCTCAGCCCTCGTACAAGTTTAGCCATAGGAATAACATTAGCAAATATACTCAATGATCACCCCCGTAAAGTGACATTACTACGCCACGGCCGTGGCGTATTGAATGTGAGGTAATTACAGTATGTTCGTCAGTGATGAATGAGTGGGGAACCATGAACAAATAATGATTAAAAGGTTTGGGTTATATTCCGTCTTTAGGTCAATTTCTGTAACCCACATATACCCAGTCAACATGCCATTTCTACAACTGTCTAGGATCCAAATATATAAAGCACGAGTAGGTCAATGAGGTATTTCTCTCTCTAGCGATTGGTAACGCTCAGCAGGGAGCACCTCTAAGCCCCTGAGACACTGGCTCCCTGCTCCTTTCACAGTATCATCGTGAATAGCACCGAGATAGTGAAGGGATAGTTTTTTTCAGCAAGCTCGAAGTCCATGTGAGCATTCTAACCTTTAAGCACCGTTTATAGAAGGTGCAAGCAAGTTTTAAATGGACATAAAATTCTGAAATTCTGCACAGGTATACTAAATAGATATATAGTCACTGGAAATATGGTATTATATGATCAAGTATAATGGTCTCGAACTAATAATTTCTTATCGGAATTCTGATTCTGTAACAATTTTTTTTTAATTTGATTGTTTTAGTGTCTGATAAATGACATAATGATAATATGTCAAACGATACTTAAAGGTCCGAGAAGAGGTGTTGGTATGGTTTGGGTTTACAATCCGATATATCATGGACAAGGACAGTTGTGGCCGACGACCCACGAGGTCTGACTGCAGAAACCCAGTATAATTTTCATTTCTGCCGTCAGATTTCAAATTTGAAGATTTACAAAAACCGTTAAACTGCAGTAATTGTGGGTTGTGGGTCAAGGGTCTATCACCATACACCACGGCAACCAGCGAATACCGGGTCCTGTAAACAGAGTGAATTATGGGATACCTCAATAGGGTCTATATTTTCTATGTAATATCCCGACCCCCGCCTTGGTGCAGCGTATATGGACGTGTGGCCCGCGCTAAAAGAAGCCACCGCTGTGAGTCCAGCGTCCACTGAGTTACAAGGCGTCCGGGACGGGCGATAGACGCACCTCCCGACCCCCTGTGAGCCCAGCGTCCACTAAGTTACAAGGCGTCCAGGACGGGCGATAGACGCATCTCCCGACCCCCTGTGAGCCCAGCGTCCACTAAGTCACAAGGCGTCTAGGACGGGCGATAGACGCACCTCCCGACCCCCTGTGAGCCCAGCGTCCACTAAGTTACAAGGCGTCCAGGACGGGCGATAGACGCACCTCCCGACCCCCTGTGAGCCCAGCGTCCACTAAGTTACGAGGCGTCCGGGACGGGCGATAGACGCACCTCCCGACCCCCTGTGAGCCCAGCGTCCACTAAGTTACAAGGCGTCCGGGACGGGCGATAGACGCACCTCCCGACCCCCTGTGAGCCCAGCGTCCACTAAGTTACAAGGCGTCCGGGAAGGGCGATAGACGCACCTCCCGACCCCCTGTGAGCCCAGCGTCCACTAAGTTACAAGGCGTCTAGGACGGGCGATAGACGCACCTCCCGACCCCCTGTGAGCCCAGCGTCCACTAAGTCACAAGGCGTCTAGGACGGGCGATAGACGCATCTCCCGACCCCCTGTGAGCCCAGCGTCCACTAAGTTACAAGGCGTCCGGGACAGGCGATAGACGCATCTCCCGACCCCCTGTGAGCCCAGCGTCCACTAAGTTACAAGGCATCCGGGACGGGCGATAGACGCACCTCCCGACCCCCTGTGAGCCCAGCGTCCACAAGGCGTCCGGGACGGGCGATAGACGCACCGCCCGACCCCCTGTGAGCCCAGCATCCACTAAGTCACAAGGCGTCTGGGACGGGCGATAGACGCACCACCTGACCCCCTGTGAGCCCAGCGTCCACTAAGTTACAAGGCGTCTGGGACGGGCGATAGACGCACCTCCCGACCCCCTGTGAGCCCAGCGCCACTAAGTTACAAGGCGTCCGGGACGGGCGATAGACGCACCGCCCGACCCCCTGTGAGCCCAGCGTCCACAAAGTTACAAGGCGTCTAGGACGGGCGATAGACGCATCTCCCGACCCCCTGTGAGCCCAGCGTCCACAAAGTTACAAGTTGTCCGGGACGGGCGATAGACGCACCTCCCGACCCCCTGTGAGCCCAGCGTCCACTAAGTTACAAGGCGTCTGGGCAGGCGATAGACGCACCGCCCGACCCCCTGTGAGCCCAGCGTCCACAAGGCGTCCAGGACGGGCGATAGACGCACCGCCCGACCCCCTGTGAGCCCAGCGTCCACTAAGTCACAAGGCGTCTGGGACGGGCGATAGACGCACCGCCTGACCCCCTGTGAGCCCAGCGTCCACAAGGCGTCCGGGACGGGCGATAGACGCACCTCCCGACCCCCTGTGAGCCCAGCGTCCACTAAGTTACAAGGCGTCCGGGACGGGCGATAGACGCACCTCCCGACCCCCTGTGAGCCCAGCGTCCACTAAGTCACAAGGCGTCTGGGACGGGCGATAGACGCACCGCCTGACCCCCTGTGAGCCCAGCGTCCACTAAGTTACAAGGCGTCTGGGACGGGCGATAGACGCACCGCCCGACCCCCTGTGAGCCCAGCGTCCACAAGGCATCCAGGACGGGCGATAGACGCACCGCCTGACCCCCTGTGAGTCCAGCGTCCACTAAGTTACAAGGCGTCTGGGACGGGCGATAGACGCATCTCCCGACCCCCTGTGAGCCCAGCGTCCACTAAGTTACAAGGCGTCCGGGACGGGCGATAGACGCACCTCCCGACCCCCTGTGAGCCCAGCGTCCACAAGGCGTCCGGGACGGGCGATAGACGCACCTCCCGACCCCCTGTGAGCCCAGCGTCCACAAGGCGTCCGGGACGGGCGATAGACGCACCGCCCGACCCCCTGCGAGCCCAGCGTCCACTAAGTTACAAGGCGTCCGGGACGGGCGATAGACGCACCGCCCGACCTGCATCGGTAGGAAAGCCAAAGTCGCCGTCACTTTCTACGAGTCAATGATTTGCTTCCGATAAAAAACTCAATCTTAAGTGGGATTCACACGTAGAGACCCACGTTCCTGAGACGGGTGTACTTCACACCTTTCCCCTAGTCACAGACAATTCTCAGTTGGTACAAAATTCTCATGGCAAAGTGGGGTTTTTCAGTCTCGAGGAAAAATGTCAAATTTGATTCACATGGGAGGACACAGCTGGTACATAGTCTCAGACACAGTCACAGTGAACACTCACCCCGGGACTTGAGTACCTTTCAGGTGAGGGGTGTTATTGATTAGGGGCCATCCATAAAGTACGTACGCAGAACTTCAGAAATTCTGGACCCCCCAACCCCCCTCCCGATCTTGTACGCAATAGAACAAAGAGGGAGCAAAAGCAAAATCTCCAACATGTTTACCCCCCCCTCCTACCCCTCTGCGTACGTACTTTATGGATGACCCCTCATCAATAAACCACGTGTCTACCAGGCCATGCTTTAATTGGACCCTGCATAAATGTGGTGGACATTCCACGCCCACGCATAGCACGTACGTCTATGAATATTACAGAGTCCCATAAGACCCCAGCCTGGTCTCCACAGTATTACACAACCCGACAGGCCTCAGCCCTCTGCGATATGAACAGCCGAGAATGGCCGTTACACCTATCAGCCCCCGCTGTGGACACTTATTACCCTGACGTCGCCGTTCTTACAATAAGGTGAATGATCAATAAAACAGTCTCTCCCATTATACCACCTAGAGTTATAAACCAACGGAGGATTGATTCTGAGGCCAGAGCGCTGACTTTGGGGGGTGACTTTGTGACCTTGGCGATCTATTTTACTAAATAGAAACCTATACAAGAAGTCAATACGGACATCACTAGGCTTTGTTTCTGGTGAAAGACTTTTTATTTGTGACATCCGCGATAATGAATCTAGAAAACATTTTTTTGCGAAAAAAAAAAAAGGAATATAATATATTTTTAGAACCGCAAGAGCTGAAAAAGAAACAGATTGATTGTTTGAGAAGCTCATTTAACAATTACAGTATTTCCCAACTCACGACATGAGTTTTTTTAAGTTTTATAACGTATGACAGTTACTTTGTTTTGAATCGGAAATGTTGGCTGGTTCCGTCTGTCCTTAGTGGATACCTGGGGAACCAGCTTTGGGTTGGGGTAGAGATTAAGCCAGCGCTAGCGCCGCGGAAGATCTGGGGGGAGAGTGCCCGAGGTACTTCCCCAACTGGAAACAGGTCCCCCCTCCCAATGAATTATGGGACTGGTAACGCCTTCCTACGTTATACTAGAAGGCGACTTTCGCTTGTTCCCTGCTTATTTGGAGTTGCAAGGATAACCAGCACAAGCTGTCTGCCTCTCCCCCGGCAGGATCTCCGCTAGGAGAGTGCCTCTCCCCCAGCAGGATCTCCGCTAGGAGAGTGCCTCTCTCCCTCACGATGTTCCCCAAATACCCTTTTTCTACTTGTTTATAATAAAGGATAACAAAAAATGAAGTAATGGTAACTTATCAATAGATAAACGATAATTTACTAAAAATGCTTCTCTAAAAGCCAGCGTAGTCCTAGCTGGACACTGTTAACCGTGATGCACCAGAAAGATGGCGGCGGTACCCGGATGATTCAATATGGCGATCCCCAGGTACCGTGGAAGTTGTTGCTGAACTCTTAGCACTCTTAGGACCTGTTAGCTTCAAGGTTGTCAAACGTAATTGGGGTCTGTTACCGTCCTCTTATTTTGGGAATATCTACTGAGGTATGCAATATAAGAAAACATAATAACTGAGCACGTAGGGATTGTCGTTTGAGGTCTTTGAGTAAAAAATACGGCCTGATGCCACAGGCGAAGGGCCATATTTCTGAGTCAGAAGACCGAGAATACCGTCCCTATTGGGTCAGTTACTACGTGTTCTTATCATGTACCTCCTAATCATTTAAGACGCCATTTTATCAACTATCCTGCTCTGTGATTGACACTCCGTTTGCTGTACAAGTCACTGTCATTCACGACGGACCGCTGAGTTAGCGGACGTCAACATTATTTATACTATACCTACAGCAGCGGGCAGTGTTTCATAAATACCACACACACAGGTATATAAGGATAGTAGGATTGTGGAGGAAAAAAGCTTTTTTCATAAAAATATAATAGTAGGAAAACTCATTTAGGCTGACCGCATTCTATGAAATACAGCTCGTAATATATCCATCCGGTCGCAGTAACTCAGTTTACTTATGATACTAATAGCACGGGTGTATCTGAGGTTCGTGTAGAAAATCCTGATTGCCACTGGCCGCGAGACTTGTCCATCTAGTATCTACAGATAATCCACGACTTGAGGATCTACGCCACGATGACAAATTGACATATTGATTGAGGACACCACTCCATGACACCTGATACAAGAAGAGAGCCTCCCGTCAAAAGCCGGGCGTGTCCGCCCCTTCACAGTGGTGTGATGTTATTCTTCAGCTGCGTAACTGTGTGTACACAAACCTCAAAGGTCGTACGTAATGTGTACACAAAACTCAAAGGTCGTACGTAATGTGTACACAAACCTCAAAGGTCGTACGTAATGTGTACACAAAACTCAAAGGTCGTACGTAATGTGTACACAAAACTCAAAGGTCGTACGTAATGTGTACACAAACCTCAAAGGTCGTACGTAATGTGTACACAAAACTCAAAGGTCGTACGTAATGTGTACACAAACCTCAAAGGTCGTACGTAATGTGTACACAAAACTCAAAGGTCGTACGTAATGTGTACACAAAACTCAAAGGTCGTATGGAATACCTTTGTTGAACCTTGCCATTGGGGATTGACAGGGTTAAACAGAAATCACTTCTAACCGAGACACCAACAACTAGCTTCTTAGCCCATGTCAAAGATCTGTGCACATAAAACCTAATCCTATCCACAAATGGAACAGTTAAGAGCGTACATAGGTCAGAACTTTATACAGAAAGAGTCATGAATTGGTTTTAAATAACATCTTGAATAGCCTACGGGTCGAATTAGCCCTATTGGTAGGAGTATAGTTCACGATAAATCCATACTTTATCCACCAAAATCAGTTTTCAACATGACATTTCGCCATCTATATGAAACACAGTCTTTGTCAAGGTGTGTCAATTGCTCCTTTGATATATATGGTTATTCGTTAGTAGATTATTTGCGTTATGGCGGAAGGAGAATTCATTGGAGAACAACAGGGAAATTTGAGCATTAAGTAATACAATGCAAAATTTACATTTAGGGAGTATTATTTTAAAATAAAAACTATGAAGCATCGTTTTAAAAGACGGATATTGAGATGTGGCCGGCCTGCTGGGGGGGGGGGGGGGGTTGCTCTGAGAAATGAGGGGAAAGCGTTGCTTCTGTAATACCGAACCATGCCCTGTAGTATCGTTATTTTCATGTTGTATCGCTACCTTTTGCACCACCGCAATTTGATAGATCGTAGGTGAAAGGTTCACTAAATGTGTAACTGGATATAGAGGGCGACATAATTATGATGCGATCCGGCAAAACTCTGGGGGACACTTGAGACCTGGTATCGCGATTCTGCGATCGGCAAAACGTGGATAAATGATGTGTGTGTCTACATCACGAGGTATATACAATGGTCGGCCATCTAAACAGGCGCAAAGTGATACCATGTAAGGGAGGAATAGACACAAAATGACATTTCGATAAGATATATACTCCTAGAAATGGAGGTGATGAAAAGATGGTGATGAAAATCCGCACTTCATGAGTGTGCCCAGCGAATTTTGTTTTGAATATTGAAGAACAATACACTTATATTGAAATTAAATTTAAAAGAAATATACCAAGTATCTCGAGCTTAAAAGCTGTATATGCTGCAGTTTAGTGTTGCCCAACATGCGATTTCAAATGCACACTAACTGTGTACCTAGTTCAGTGTTTCCTATATCATGTGAGATGTGACACATTGTTTGGGCTCCTGGTTCTATATACGTGTGCACGTTTACATGTCTTGAGAGCCGGGCATTGAGACTAATCTGCCAAACACACACAGACATACATGATCCATGACACACACACAGACATACATGATCCATGACACACACACAGACATGATCCATGACACACACACAGACCTACATGATCCATGACACACACACAGACATACATGATCCATGACACACACACAGACCTACATGATCCATGACACACACAGACATACATGATCCATGACACACAGACCTACATGATCCATGACACACACACAGACATACATGATCCATGACACACACACAGACATACATGATCCATCACACACACACAGACATACATGATCCATGACACACACACAGACATACATGATCCATGACTCACACACAGACATACATGATCCATGACACACACAGACATACATGATCCATGACACACAGACATACATGATCCATGACTCACACACAGACCTACATGATCCATGACACACACAGACATACATGATCCATGACTCACACACAGACCTACATGATCCATGACTCACACACAGACATACATGATCCATGACACACACACAGACATACATGATCCATGACACACACACAGACCTACATGATCCATGACACACACACAGACATACATGATCCATGACACACAGACCTACATGATCCATGACACACACACAGACATACATGATCCATGACACACACACAGACATACATGATCCATGACACACACACAGACATACATGATCCATGACACACAGACCTACATGATCCATGACACACACACAGACCTACATGATCCATGACACACACACAGACATACATGATCCATGACACACAGACCTACATGATCCATGACACACACACAGACATACATGATCCATGACACACACACAGACATACATGATCCATCACACACACACAGACATACATGATCCATGACTCACACACAGACCTACATGATCCATGACTCACACACAGACATACATGATCCATGACACACACACAGACATACATGATCCATGACACACACACAGACCTACATGATCCATGACACACACACAGACATACATGATCCATGACACACAGACCTACATGATCCATGACACACACACAGACATACATGATCCATGACACACACACAGACATACATGATCCATGACACACACACAGACATACATGATCCATGACACACAGACCTACATGATCCATGACACACACACAGACCTACATGATCCATGACACACACACAGACATACATGATCCATGACACACAGACCTACATGATCCATGACACACACACAGACATACATGATCCATGACACACACACAGACATACATGATCCATCACACACACACAGACATACATGATCCATGACACACACACAGACCTACATGATCCATGACACACACACAGACCTACATGATCCATGACTCGAGTTGTCACCCTTTCTATGATGTGTGCCTGCAAAAGACAATATTCCGTGGGTGGCCCGAGGACAGCCGAAAATCAAAGCTGCCCAGAATCAATACTGGTAGGACTAAGACTTCTACGCAGCAGTCTGGTCATCAAACAAATCATGAATACATGTAGGTGTGTAGGTATGAGGTTACGACGGATATCTAAACAGACTGATGTCGGGAAGTATTACATCAAGATCGTTATTTGTCTTTCTGATGCAAATAGTTGTTACATTTATATTCGGCCTTCCACGTATGAGCCATTGTCCACTGGTCGCCGAATCCGGCATCGAGTTCTGCTAATAGTCAGTGGATAGTCGATCAGTGGATAGTCGATCAGTGGATAGTCGATCAGTGGATAGTCGATCAGTGGATAGTCGATCAGTGGATAGTCGATCAGTGGATAGTCGATCAGTGGTGGCCAACGACTGCACGTCTAAACATCGGGAGGGTTCTGTGGAGTCGTTGTTTCTGCTGCAGGGGGGGGACCTGCAAATACAACAGAAACAAGGAATACACAAAGCAAGCTTAGGATTCGAACATTTCTATCGTAGCAAAGTTGTAGCACTTTCAGCGTGTGTCGGAGTGGTGGGAGGCCCACCTAACTCACAGACTAACAAGTTTCATCTTAAAGCGAAGTAAGCGACATGGCCACACAAATATGGAAAATCCAAGTTTAAGTGTATCTAACACTTAATAAAGTGTTGCTAATCCTAGGGATATTTGTGGAACTCTTTAATTGTGGTTTTACCTCAACCTGTATCCCAGAACCTTGGAAAGTTTCTGTAGTCGTCCCTATACCAAAGGGTGGTGACCCCTCAAAGGTTACCAATGTATTACCCGCCAAAGGAGAGGTTACGGAGAAGACAGTACACCAAGGTCTGTGTGACCTTCCGCTGGTCAACGACATATTGACTTGAATCAATTCGCTTTTCGAGAGGGTTATTACACTATGGATGCTAGCTGTTACCAAACTCACTGATGGTATTATGATTGCTAGACATGTGGGAAAGGACACGATTTCTATTTATATTGATTTTATGAAGGCCTTTGACACCGTGGATCTCAGCATTTTATTCATGGAATTAAAGGAGTAAAATAGGTTTTAGCTCCTTTGTTGGGCTCAATCAATGTTGATAGTTTGTAACGTCAAAATACGATTGTGTAATATTTTAATGAACCCAATAAAGAAAGTGTAACCAAAATAAATAAAAGGGGATTAACCTTGTTGGTGAGGGTCATTGAGTTTGGGGACTGTTCCGTCGGTCTGGACCTGCCCAGTGCGGTAGAAACAAGACATACCCTGCGCCATTACCCGCATTTAGATCCCGACGGGCAGTCGTCGGCCACAAACCGACTCTGAGGAGAACTCAACTAATCGGTGCCGTTTTTGTCGGCCAGTGGAAAATGTCTTCTGGACAGTGGACCTGACACAGGTTACTGAAGGAGGTGGTTCAGCAGGATGCCTCGCCTGAGACAAAGTACCGTCCGGGTTCAGTGGGATGCCTCGCCTGAGACAAAGTACCGTCCGGGTTCAGTGGGATGCCTCGCCTGAGACAAAGTACCGTCCGGGTTCAGTGGGATGCCTCGCCTGAGACAAAGTACCATCCAGGTTCAGTGGGATGCCTCGCCTGAGACAAAGTACCGTCCGGGTTCAGTGGGATGCCTCGCCTGAGACAAAGTACCGTCCGGGTTCAGTGGGATGCCTCGCCTGAGACAAAGTACCGTCCAGGTTCAGTGGGATGCCTCGCCTGAGACAAAGTACCGTCCGGGTTCAGTGGGATGCCTCGCCTGAGACAAAGTACCGTCCAGGTTCAGTGGGATGCCTCGCCTGAGACAAAGTACCGTCCGGGTTCAGTGGGATGCCTCGCCTGAGACAAAGTACCGTCCGGGTTCAGTGGGATGCCTCGCCTGAGACAAAGTACCGTCCGTTTGTCGCCGACAAAGGTACATAAATGTACGAAATCGTCGGATGTGTATTGGGCTTTATATTGTTTGTCTTACAGTCATGAAGATAAGGCACATTATGCAGATGGACACAGATGTGGGTTTGCTTTCTTCATCTCAGCCCTTGACATTGGGAACTCGAATCCCACGCCCATGAGGCATTTAGGACAAATATCCAATGGGGGATTATGTCACAAATGTTAGCCCATTAGTCAATGTGAAGGGTGAGATGAATTTAGAAACCCATTCAAGTTTATAGTCAGAGCTCGATACCATCTCGCTTGAATCACTATGTAGTTCATGCGGCTTCGCCTTGTGAATTACTACGCGATTCAAACTCGATGGGATTCTAACTCTGACCTTAAACCTTCATAGGCTTGCTCTATAGTCTGCTCCCATCTACAACTCTGCCGTCATAGCTCTCTGTGGAGTCCATTTAGTCCCTCTACCTCTGTCCAGTCTTTGTCCTTTCCGCTGTCATCATGTTCTGATGGCCCCTGGGCAGAAACACCTTTACGGAGCGTGCCCGCACGCCCTATATACATTGTCTAAAGTTTAGAGTGGTCACATATAGACTCCCAGTATGCTCCAAAAAACCATCCCTTCTCTATCAGCATGCTGTTCAGTGTGACATGGAGACAGGGTCTCAGGGTCTGAGAGGCGTGCTCAGCTGACTATGACCATCACTCATGATCAAAATACCCTCTGGTGCTTGATATATTTAGATCCTGGACTCAGGCAGTTGTAGAAATGGCAAGTTGACTGGGTGCAAGTGGGTTATAGAAAACTATCCATAGACTGAATGTATCCCAAACCTTTTGATTGTTATTCCTTTATAATTGCAGGCTGATCACCATATACCATTTGCTCCTGGTTAACTATCTGTCAATTAAAACAAACAAAAAGTCAGAGATGGGAAAGCGGTTCTTTGCTCTTGTGTCTGATGTGTGTTTGATGTGTGTCTGATGTCCCTCCGGTGTGTCTGATGTGTGTCTGATGTCTCTCCGGTGTGTCTGATGTGTGTCTGATGTGTGTTTGATGTGTGTCTGATGTGTGTCTGATGTCCCTCCAGTGTGTCTGATGTGTGTCTGATGTGTGTCTGATGTGTGTCTGATGTGTGTCTGATGTCCCTCCGGTGTGTCTGATGTGTGTCTGATGTGTGTCTGATGTGTGTCTGATGTGTGTCTGATGTGTGTCTGATGTGTGTCTGATGTCTCTCCGGTGTGTCTGATGTGTGTCTGATGTGTGTCTGATGTGTGTCTGATGTGTGTCTGATGTCCCTCCGGTGTGTCTGATGTGTGTCTGATGTGTGTCTGATGTGTGTCTGATGTGTGTCTGATGTGTCTGATTGCAGGACGGAGGGCGAGTTTCCCGCCGTCACGGTCTGCAACCTCAACCCCCTCAAGAAGTCCACACTGCCGGGTTCCGACTACTCGGCCCTCTTCGACATCGACAGGACTTACCTCATGATGATAAGACAAAACGGTCAGCACTCCAGTAGTAAGTATATCGTACACACCATCATGGGTGATCCAATCTGTCGTAAATTACGTGATATTATTATTACCCACCTCATACGGAGTCTCCAAACTGAGACTATTGATCGCTACAGATGCACGGCGCTTGCGTCGAAGTTCTTATTATCTACAAGATTTTTTTTCTCAATAATTAGTCAAATATGAGTAATGAATACAACAATGCCATGATTTGTGTATGTGTGGCCGTATTCTCCTTGTATTTGACATTACGCAATACCCCTCGCTTTACTTTGTGTCAACTACGCGGAGAATACGACCACGCAGATCCAAATCATGGTAATAGTGTGTTTTTATCTGTGCGTGCCCATATTGTTTTGATAACTTAAGTCAGTGTGAATGTTCTCATAGTGTTGGCCCTTACCTATTGATTCTAAATAAGTATTCAGTTGTTCATTCATAGAATAGATAAAGATTCAATACGCATATATGCTGAAATATCTGGAATATCTGGGATAGTGGTCAAAATACACGCAGACATATGCATAAATGTCTGAATATTTTGTGTTCCACTCATATCCTTATTGACTCTTATTGGGTCCACTGCCTTCATTGTAATTCCAAAAGTGGCCTACTATTAATACCATATTCAGTGCGACTTCAAATCTAGGGGTTCAGTATCTCGAATCAATATGACTCACTTGAAAGGCACGTTATCAAAAGTAAGTATGTGTAAATTATTAATTGAAAACAAAATTGCTATTGCAGTCACAGCTGCAATCCCAGGGTCATTGTAGTTTGTTCCAGAAACCACAACCCTATGGCAATTCTGTGATTATCTATGTGACACAGTTGACAATCTAATCTCTATCCTTTTAGAAAGTCTTGTCAGAAATTACAACCCTCGGCAATCTTAGGATTCCTAGGCTTTGCTGTCAAAACCCACAACCCAAGGTTTTGATAGATTTAGCCTGGAAGCCTGGCCAATGTGCACTCACATATTAGGCCAGGTAACTATCACCATTTTTTCTGATGCATTGTGGGATTGCATTCAGCTGGTACCTGACTGACACTTGTTGGTGTTGGATTTCATGTTGGTTCTCCACTAGAGGGCAATCTGTCATGTTCTAAAGAAACATTCTAATAAGTTATCTTTTATCTTTTGATAGGTTGCTATTACTTTATTTTGTATCATAGTTCATTATAAACAAGTAAAAGTAAGTTATTTGGGAAACCTCATGAAGGAGAGAGGTTGTACTGGTTTAACTTGTCACTGCAAATCAGCGGGGAACCAGTGACAGTTCTAGGTTGCTCACTTGTTGCTCAAGCTATGCCCTAGTAAACACAAGACGTAGATCTACGTGGCTCACTGGTAGATTCCCTCCGTAAAAAACGTACAAATGTTAAAGTTTACATTTGAATCACATAGCAATTCACGCGGCTTCGCCTTGTGAATCACTATGTGATTCAAACTCGATGGGATACGAGCTCAGACCCTAAACTTTCATGGGTTTTTTCTATAATATACCATTATATTCATATAACAATATAATTGCGGCAGAGGTATGGTCCCTAACTTGGTAACCAGTCGGTAACTATCAACAACTGGTAACATGGTAATCTCCCCGTGCCGGTTACGTCATGGTTCTATAACGGTTGCGCTAGTTGCGCCTCCGATGTTGACCTGTAAACACCATTTTCCATTCTGTGAAATTTCTTTTAATGTTTACTGTATTTAATAAAGTGTGGTGTGTCTAATTATTCCGCCAAACCAATTTCCTCGCATCTCGTTATTATTGATAATATAATTAATGAATATTTATAACAGTGAATGTCTATGAAAAACTACCCGCTGCTAAGGGTGTAGTATAAATAATGTTCGCGCCCGCTGTGACAGCAGGCCGTAGTGAATGGCATAGGCTTTGTACAGTTAATAAAACGGTGTTTTAAAGGAATAGGAGGTATATAGTAATAAGAAAACGTAGTGACTGAGCCCGTACGGTGTCGTTCTTGGTCATTTGGTGAAAAAATAGTAACCACGTTTTCTCATAGTATGTCCAAGCACGCCCTAATAAAGGGTGCAAGGTATCAGCTTATATCTAGCTTGTTTTAATCATAGGTGTGCTTCTTGTGTGTAGTTTTCAGTCGCGTAGAATGCTATCCAGTCCAGGACCACAGAGGAATTGCCTCGGACAACTGTCCTTGGAGGTGCATGAACCATACTGTGTGAATAGAACAGCACTGTCCCAGGCTGTTCCATAGATAATAAAAACTCACATCTTTCAAACATGCCATTAAGGATATTGGAGAGGTAAGTTGTCTTGAACACCTAACCTGTTCATCGTGATGCTATTGGTGAGACACACTCCGTGTACTTCACTAGGAAATTGTCAAATGGAATGTTGTTGTAGGTGTTTTCCTGTCCATCTCATTATTTGTTCACCATACTAGTACTATTAAAAAAAGACGTCCTGTAGGCAGTGTGCTGTATAGCAGGTTTTGTATGCCGTTGAATAATACTCAGTAGAAACTGAACGAGCGTTAGTAGTGTTAGTGTTTATCACACGATGGGCAGGTCGCGAATTACTGCGCGAGGCGTTAGCTGACCGTAGTGAGAGGCAGACCTAGGACCTGTCTCACTAGTTTTATGACATGTCTAGATGGCGTCTAGATGGTGTGTCCGGTTTCATAAGAACTAGACATTAGACTTCGTTTTGTCCGTTCTTGCTTGCACTATTGGTGCCGCTTTTCATATCTGTCTAACACTTTTGTCACGAAACTAGTGAAACAGGTCCATGATGTGTAGATTTGTCTAATTCCTATGTTTGGGGTCTGTCTTTACCTAAGGGCAGCTACTTGTGTTGTCACGAAACTAGACAACCCCAATCTGTCTGTATGGCGTCACAGACATGTCACGACACTAGTGAAACAGGTCCATGTTGAGTAGATTTGTCTAATTCTTATGTTTGGGGTCTGTCTTTTCCTAAGGGCAGCTACTTGTGTTGTCACGAAACTAGACAACCCCAATCTGTCTGTATGGCGTCACAGACATGTCACGACACTAGTGAAACAGGTCCCATGATGTGTAGATTTGTCTAATTCTTATGTTTGGGGTCTGTCTTTTCCTAAGGGCAGCTACTTGTGTTGTCATGAAACTAGTGAAACAGGTCCCTGGTGCCTCACTGAGGCAGGTCTCACTGAAACGTGTGAAACAGGTCCCTGATCAGAGAGCAATGAACACTCACACTACTAACTCGAGTTCAGTTTGGTATTCATCCTACCCCGTCTCCAATAATTCATTTGTTACCCGCGTGCAATAAATAGCGCTTTACTGCACGCTCGCCAGAATACAGTCGGCCAAATTTAAATCCTATCTGTAACTGTATCTGCGGTGTCATCCTTTACCGCTCTCTCGGAAGGAGAGAGGGTTGTGTGATTTGTGACGGCGTTAATGAGATGATGTGATTAGATACCTCAACCGGTCTCTTCATTTACACACGTTTTGCTTCTCATTTTGACATTCATTTTGAACAGGTACAAAGATTGTGAATGCTGCACTTCACTAGCAAGCCGGTTCTAATTTAGAGCGCTGTCTAGTGCGTAGTCATCGGAACCAATCAGATCTTGTCAAACTGATGCTATAAATAGAACAGCGAACCACGATATCCCTTTTACCATCCAGCGAGGAAATCCAGGTCGTCAATATCTGACGTGCTCTCTTTGACCATCACGGACCTATGTCTCTACTCTGTGCCGTACGAACCGGACTTTTGTAAGCTGCACTGTGATTGGTTCTGACGTATACGCACTAGGCAGTGGTGTTAGCATCCCCATGTACAGAGGATTCTCCCTGAAAAAAAAACCTGTTCTTGGCCGCTTTAATTGTACTTATTTCTTTGCCTGTACTCTTATCCTAGGTTCTTTTACCGGTTTCATATTCTTTGTATATCCTTTCATAAGGAATAGAGGAAAACGATGTTCTGGTGAGATAAAGTCCAAGTTACGAGGTACGGCTTTGAAATATTACTGCCCACGGCCTTGGCCAGAGATTTGTATCAGCCTTACCGAGTAACTTTGACTCTCTCTCTCTCTCTCTCTCTCTCTCTCTCTCTCTCTCTCTCTCTCTCTCTCTCTCTCTCTCTCTCTCTCTCTCTCCAGAAACTTGGTTTCCCTATTCCTATATACCTTCAAATGTGGTTTAATAACAATAATTAGCGATATTAGTGTTCCATAAATCTTGACATTATTTTCTTCAGTTTCTTTCTTACTTTTGATAGTTGGAATAATTTTTGATTAGCGGCGACCACCTATTATCGCTGCAATACACTATTGGTGAACCTGTCTTAGTTCGAGGTCACATGAATGTCTTCTATGTTTAGGTTTATTAGCTAGATGAATAAATGCTTTTCAGAGCAGGTTCTCCTCGATGTAATGTTCGACGTCACTCATGTCCGCTGACCGAGCTACGTGGCTCTGGTATTGTCAGTCTTTGTATGTCGATATTCTTATTTCAGCTTTCCTAGTCCCATGGGGCAATCTTTTATGGGGTGGGGTGGGACAGTTATCTCAACCCTGATACAAGTTTAGCCATAGGAATAACGTTAGAAAAATATACTCAACAATCACAGCAGTAAAGTGACAATACTACGCCACAGTCAGGGCGGTTATGAGATAAATCCAGAACCGCACTCAAATCGTAGAATATACAATACTCCAGACGTTTGGATGCGCCACAATCACTCACCTTCGCCCCGATGACGATTGTGGCGCATCCAAACGTGTTGTGTATTGTGTCTTTATATGATTCTCGATGCAGTTCTATATAATGCCAAACAGGGCGTGGCCATTCTTTTCTTCTGACACCAGGAGGCTGGCTCTGGTTCCAAGTTGACAGAAGACATATCGTACAGACACATGGCTATCGTGTTATAGAGGCGGCCCTCCCGCCCCCGATACCCAACAATACACCAGGTGTCAGGTCCTGTTTTCAATATCATTCAAAGAAAATTTGGGGTTTGTCATAAAAGGGTTTTAGCCTTATCTAATGATTATCTATAGGTTATGACAGCAACAAGATAGTGGTTGTCCTCTGCAACTTCCTGGTGGATGGTGGCGGAACTAGCAATCACTCTGTGTGATATACACAAAAGCCCAGGGACCTGTTTAACAATCTAGGCCCGTATATGACGACTATTTCCTCGTACAAGGGTTATAGTTTGATAATATTCATGCTTGTTCACTAAGACAGTCTTAGCCGTCCACAAGGTCGTCCTTAAGTGTTGAGTAAAGTTGACCCACACCATCCCCAGGTCTCTATGGCGTACAGAAAAGGGTCTACATGTACGACCTTAGATTATTAAACGGGCCCCTGTCTCTATGGCGTACAGAAAAGGGTCTACATGTACGATCCTAGATTATTAAACGGGCCCCTGTCTCTATGGCGTACAGAAAAGGGTCTACATGTACGATCCTAGATTATTAAACGGGCCCCTGTCTCTATGGCGTACAGAAAAGGGTCTACATGTACGATCCTAGATTATTAAACGGGCCCCTGTCTCTATGGCGTACAGAAAAGGGTCTACATGTACGATCCTAGATTATTAAACAGGCCCCTGTCTCTATGGCGTACAGAAAAGGGTCTACATGTACGATCCTAGATTATTAAACAGGCCCCTGTCTCTATGGCGTACAGAAAAGGGTCTTCATGTACGATACTAGATTATTAAACGGGCCCCTGTCTCTATGGCACACAGAACAGGGTCTACATGTACGATCCTAGATTATTAAACGGGCCCCTGTCTCTATGGCGTACAGAAAAGGGTCTCCATGTACGATCCTAGATTATTAAACGGGCCCCTATCTCTATGGCGTACAGAAAAGGGTCTTCATGTACGATACTAGATTATTAAACGGGCCCCTGTCTCTATGGCGTACAGAAAAGGGTCTACATGTAGTGGCTAGATTATTAAACGTGCCCCTGTCTCTATGGCGTACAGAAAAGGGTCTCCATGTACGATCCTAGATTATTAAACGGGCCCCTGTCTCTATGGCGTATAGAAAAGTGTCTCCATGTACGATACTAGATTATTAAACGGGCCCCTGTCTCTATGGCGTACAGAAAAGTGTCTCCATGTACGATCCTAGATTATTAAACGGGCCCCTGTCTCTATGGCGTATAGAAAAGTGTCTCCATGTACGATACTAGATTATTAAACGGGCCCCTGTCTCTATGGCGTACAGAAAAGGGTCTTCATGTACGATCCTAGATTATTAAACGGGCCCCTGTTGATGAAGTCAGTCACACAATGACGCGTCCTGTTTTTCAGGTTCCGAGTCCTCCTCTTCCTCGATGGCGGGAAAGCCGATGTCAGAGACGCGCCAATCAGAGGTGAACAGCGCCCTCACGGGGGCGAGCAGCGACTTCGCGCTCAAAAACAGCGACTTCATCAAGAACGCGGCGAGCGACCACGACTTCGAGTCGTTCATGAGCTACTCGCAGACGGACGACTACAGCGACCTGACGGACCTGCTCAAACCCAGCATGGCGGACCTCGACAACTACGGCCACGCCGCCCACGACCTCATTCTCCAGTGCAGCTTTGACAAGACCAACTGTTCCCACTTGTACAGCAACACTCTTCTACTACTAGTTACAAATTCATCATAACTCATCATATAATCAGAGTGTTCTATAAGAGTAGGAATACCATACCATTCACCCTACTAGACGTTTTAAAATGTAGACACAACATCACATGGAAGGACAATAGATAGTCATTAAACGATGGCTTTGTTGACAGGCGGCCCGAGACCACGAGAGGTTGACGCGTATTGTGATTTCAACCTCGAGTGGTTTACAGAGTCGCCTGTTCACATAGCTATTGTTTGTTGCTTTTATCATGCATCTTTTCGAATAAATTAAACCCAGTAATTGGCATGTTAAGGGGTATAACAATAGTCCACAACGTGGTGGTAGGGGCAGGGTGGAATTTCAGGAATATAAGATAATGACAGTCTTTTCTCATTTGGTTTTAGGAACTTTACAAAGGTATACAACAGTCGGTACGGCAACTGTTTCGTCTTCAACATGCAGGGGGCTACGACGACGCTCTACGGCTCGCGATATGGTGCGTCTGATACACTCCAAAACCCTGCTACTTTACAAAGGTCTTCCAATATGTATGTACATGCGAATGTCGCCTCTTCATGTTGACAGGGCCGCTATGTTATCTCATGTTATAACATCTAATCGCCTCTTCATGTTGACAGGGCCGCTATGTTATCTCATGTTATAACATCTAATCGCCTCTTCATGTTGACAGGGCTGCTATGTTATCTCATGTTACAACATCTAATCGCCTCTTCATGTTGACAGGGCTGCTATGTTATCTCATGTTATAACATCTAATCGCCTCTTCATGTTGACAGGGCCGCTATGTTATCTCATGTTATAACATCTAATCGCCTCTTCATGTTGACAGGGCTGCTATGTTATCTCATGTTATAACATCTAATCGCCTCTTCATGTTGACAGGGCCGCTATGTTATCTCATGTTATAACATCTAATCGCCTCTTCATGTTGACAGGGCTGCTATGTTATCTCATGTTATAACATCTAATCACCTCTTCATGTTGACAGGGCCGCTATGTTATCTCATGTTATAACATCTAATCGCCTCTTCATGTTGACAGGGCCGCTATGTTATCTCATGTTATAACATCTAATCGCCTCTTCATGTTAACAGGGCTGCTATGTTATCTCATATTAAAACATCTAATCGCCTCTTCATGTTGACAGGGCTGCTATGTTATCTCATGTTATAACATCTAATCGCCTCTTCATGTTGACAGGGCTGCTATGTTATCTCATGTTATAACATCTAATCGCCTCTTCATGGTGACAGGGCTGCGGCTGACATCTAATCACCTCTTCATGTTGACAGGGCTGCTATGTTATCTCATGTTATAACATCTAATCGCCTCTTCATGTTGACAGGGCTGCTATGTTATCTCATGTTATAACATCTAATCGCCTCTTCATGTTGACAGGGCTGCTATGTTATCTCATATTATAACATCTAATCGCCTCTTCATGTTGACAGGGCTGCTATGTTATCTCATGTTATAACATCTAATCGCCTCTTCATGTTGACAGGGCTGCTATGTTATCTCATGTTATACCATCTAATCGCCTCTTCATGTTGACAGGGCTGCTATGTTATCTCATGTTATAACATCTAATCGCCTCTTTATGGTGACAGGGCTGCTATGTTATCTCATGTTATAACATCTAATCGCCTCTTCATGTTGACAGGGCTGCTATGTTATCTCATGTTATAACATCTAATCGCCTCTTCATGTTGACAGGGCTG
This sequence comes from Alentia gelatinosa, assembly GCA_950022655.1. Taxonomy (NCBI): domain Eukaryota; kingdom Metazoa; phylum Annelida; class Polychaeta; order Phyllodocida; family Polynoidae; genus Alentia; species Alentia gelatinosa. The sequence continues at coordinate 307,940 of OX465588.1, read as the reverse complement.
CTATGTTATCTCATGTTATAACATCTAATCACCTCTTTATGGTGACAGGGTTGCTATGTTATCTCATGTTATAACATCTAATCGCCTCTTCATGTTGACAGGGCTGCTATGTTATCTCATGTTATAACATCTAATCGCCTCTTCATGTTGACAGGGCTACTATGTTATCTCATGTTATAACATCTAATCGCCTCTTTATGGTGACAGGGCTGCTATGTTATCTCATGTTATAACATCTAATCGCCTCTTTATGTTGATAGGGCTGCTATGTTATCTCATGTTATAACATCTAATCACCTCTTCATGTTGACAGGGCTGCTATGTTATCTCATGTTATAACATCTAATCGCCTCTTCATGGTGACAGGGCTGCGGCTGACATCTAATCGCCTCTTCATGTTGACAGGGCCGCTATGTTATCTCATGTTATAACATCTAATCACCTGTTCATGTTGACAGGGCTGCTATGTTATCTCATGTTATAACATCTAATCGCCTCTTCATGTTGACAGGGCTGCTATGTTATCTCATGTTATAACATCTAATCGCCTCTTCATGTTGACAGGGCTGCTATGTTATCTCATGTTATAACATCTAATCGCCTCTTCATGGTGACAGGGCTGCGGCTGACATCTAATCGCCTCTTCATGTTGACAGGGCCGCTATGTTATCTCATGTTATAACATCTAATCGCCTCTTCATGTTGACAGGGCCGCTATGTTATCTCATGTTATAACATCTAATCGCCTCTTCATGGTGACAGGGCTGCGGCTGACATCTAATCGCCTCTTCATGTTGACAGGGCCGCTATGTTATCTCATGTTATAACATCTAATCGCCTCTTCATGGTGACAGGGCTGCTATGTTATCTCATGTTATAACATCTAATCGCCTCTTCATGGTGACAGGGCCGCTATGTTATCTCATGTTATAACATCTAATCGCCTCTTCATGGTGACAGGGCTGCTATGTTATCTCATGTTATAACATCTAATCGCCTCTTCATGTTGACAGGGCCGCTATGTTATCTCATGTTATAACATCTAATCGCCTCTTCATGGTGACAGGGCTGCTATGTTATCTCATGTTATAACATCTAATCACCTCTTCATGTTGACAGGGCTGCTATGTTATCTCATGTTATAACATCTAATCGCCTCTTCATGGTGACAGGGCTGCGGCTGACATCTAATCGCCTCTTCATGTTGACAGGGCCGCTATGTTATCTCATGTTATAACATCTAATCGCCTCTTCATGGTGACAGGGCTGCGGCTGACATCTAATCGCCTCTTCATGTTGACAGGGCCGCTATGTTATCTCATGTTATAACATCTAATCGCCTCTTCATGTTGACAGGGCTGCTATGTTATCTCATGTTATAACATCTAATCGCCTCTTCATGGTGACAGGGCTGCGGCTGACATCTAATCGCCTCTTCATGTTGACAGGGCCGCTATGTTATCTCATGTTATAACATCTAATCGCCTCTTCATGTTTGACAGGGCTGCTTTGTTATCTCATGTTATAACATCTAATCGCCTCTTCATGGTGACAGGGCTGCGGCTGACATCTAATCGCCTCTTCATGTTGACAGGGCCGCTATGTTATCTCATGTTATAACATCTAATCACCTGTTCATGTTGACAGGGCTGCTATGTTATCTCATGTTATAACATCTAATCGCCTCTTCATGTTGACGGGGCTGCTATGTTATCTCATGTTATAACATCTAATCACCTCTTCATGTTGACAGGGCTGCTATGTTATCTCATGTTATAACATCTAATCGCCTCTTCATGGTGACAGGGCTGCGGCTGACATCTAATCGCCTCTTCATGTTGACAGGGCCGCTATGTTATCTCATGTTATAACATCTAATCGCCTCTTCATGGTGACAGGGCTGCGGCTGACATCTAATCGCCTCTTCATGTTGACAGGGCCGCTATGTTATCTCATGTTATAACATCTAATCGCCTCTTCATGGTGACAGGGCTGCTATGTTATCTCATGTTATAACATCTAATCGCCTCTTCATGGTGACAGGGCCGCTATGTTATCTCATGTTATAACATCTAATCGCCTCTTCATGGTGACAGGGCCGCTATGTTATCTCATGTTATAACATCTAATCGCCTCTTCATGTTGACAGGGCCGCTATGTTATCTCATGTTATAACATCTAATCGCCTCTTCATGGTGACAGGGCTGCTATGTTATCTCATGTTATAACATCTAATCACCTCTTCATGTTGACAGGGCTGCTATGTTATCTCATGTTATAACATCTAATCGCCTCTTCATGGTGACAGGGCTGCGGCTGACATCTAATCGCCTCTTCATGTTGACAGGGCCGCTATGTTATCTCATGTTATAACATCTAATCGCCTCTTCATGGTGACAGGGCTGCGGCTGACATCTAATCGCCTCTTCATGTTGACAGGGCCGCTATGTTATCTCATGTTATAACATCTAATCGCCTCTTCATGTTGACAGGGCTGCTATGTTATCTCATGTTATAACATCTAATCGCCTCTTCATGGTGACAGGGCTGCGGCTGACATCTAATCGCCTCTTCATGTTGACAGGGCCGCTATGTTATCTCATGTTATAACATCTAATCGCCTCTTCATGTTGACAGGGCTGCTATGTTATCTCATGTTATAACATCTAATCGCCTCTTCATGGTGACAGGGCTGCGGCTGACATCTAATCGCCTCTTCATGTTGACAGGGCCGCTATGTTATCTCATGTTATAACATCTAATCGCCTCTTCATGTTGACAGGGCTGCTATGTTATCTCATGTTATAACATCTAATCACCTCTTCATGTTGATAGGGCTGCTATGTTATCTCATGTTATAACATCTAATCGCCTCTTCATGGTGACAGGGCTGCGGCTGACATCTAATCGCCTCTTCATGTTGACAGGGCCGCTATGTTATCTCATATTATAACATCTAATCGCCTCTTCATGTTGACAGGGCCGCTATGTTATCTCATGTTATAACATCTAATCACCTCTTCATGTTGACAGGGCTGCTATGTTATCTCATATTATAACATCTAATCGCCTCTTCATGTTGACAGGGCCGCTATGTTATCTCATGTTATAACATCTATTCGCCTCTTCATGTTGACAGGGCTGCTATGTTATCTCATATTATAACATCTAATCGCCTCTTCATGTTGATAGGGCTGAGGCTGACCCTGAACGTGGAGCCCGACGACTACCTGGGACTCTACTCTCATGAGGTCGGGGCGCGAATCGCCGTTCACCCGGCCAACGTGACGGGCTTCCCGGAGGACGAGGGCGTCAACGCCGGGTCCGGGATCTCTACCTCCATCGGGGTTACGGCGGTGAGTGAGCATAGACCATTAAAACTGAGTTACGGCGGTGAGTGAGCATAGACCATTATAACCGAGTTACGGCGGTGAGTGAGCATAGACCATTATAACCGAGTTACGGCGGTGAGTGAGCATAGACCATTATAACCGAGTTACGGCGGTGAGTGAGCATAGACCATTATAACCGAGTTACGGCGGTGAGTGAGCATAGACCATTATAACCGAGTTACGGCGGTGAGTGAGCATAGACCATTATAACCGAGTTACGGCGGTGAGTGAGCATAGACCATTATAACCGAGTTACGGCGGTGAGTGAGCATAGACCATTATAACCGAGTTACGGCGGTGAGTGAGCATAGACCATTATAACCGAGTTACGGCGGTGAGTGAGCATAGACCATTATAACCGAGTAACGGCGGTAAGCATAGACCATTATAACCGAGTTACGGCGGTAAGCATAGACCATTATAACCGAGTTACGGCGGTAAGTGAGCACAGACCATTATAACCGAGTTACGGCGGTGAGTGAGCATAGACCATTATAACCGAGTTACGGCGGTGAGTGAGCATAGACCATTATAACCGAGTTACAGCGGTGAGTGAGCATAAACCATTAAAACCAAGTTACAGCGGTGAGTGAGCATAGACCATTATAACCGAGTTACGGCGGTAAGCATAGACCATCAAAACCAAGTTACAGCGGTGAGTGAGCATAAACCATTATAACCCTGTAACAGCAGAATGATGCCTCCAGGTATTCCCCTGTCTACAGCAGCATGATGCCTCCAGGCATTCCTATGGCAGCATGATGCCTCCAGGTATTCCTATGGCAGCATGATGCCTCCAGGCATTCCCCTGGCTACAGCAGAATGATACCTCCAGGCATTCCTCTTTCTATAGCAGCATGATGCCTCCAGGCATTTCCCTGGCTACAGCAGCATGATGCCTCCAGGCATTCCCCTTTCTATGGCAGCATGATGCTTCCAGGCATTCCCCCTGGCTACAGCAGCATGATGCCTCCAGGTATCCCCCTGGCTACAGCAGAATGATGCCTCCAGGTATTCCCCTGTCTACAGCAGCATGATGCCTCCAGGCATTCCTATGGCAGCATGATGCCTCCAGGTATTCCTATGGCAGCATGATGCCTCCAGGCATTCCCCTGGCTACAGCAGAATGATACCTCCAGGCATTCCTCTTTCTATAGCAGCATGATGCCTCCAGGCATTTCCCTGGCTACAGCAGCATGATGCCTCCAGGTATCCCCCTGGCTACAGCAGCATGGTGCCTCCAGGCATTCCCCCTGGCTACAGCAGCATGATGCCTCCAGGTATTCCCCCTGGCTACAGCAGCATGATGCCTCCAGGCATTCCCCTGGCTACAGCAGCATGATGCCTCCAGGTATCCCCCTGGCTACAGCAGCATGATGCCTCCAGGTATTCCCCCTGGCTACAGCAGCATGATGCCTCCAGGTATCCCCCTGGCTACAGCAGCATGATGCCTCCAGGTATCCCCCTGGCTACAGCAGCATGATGCCTCCAGGTATTCCCCCTGGCTACAGCAGCATGATGCCTCCAGGCCGTAGGAGGGCTGTTTCTGAAGGCAATGCCTGCCGTGTAATGCTGAGCAGGGAAAGATGGAGGTCGTAGCGAAATCTCTGAAGCATTTGTGGGCAGATATCTGGAGGGAAAAGGGAATAGGAATCACACGGATTTCTAGACTATGCAAAAGCAGTTAACTGCAGGGAAATGCACAGGATATTGAGCCTGTACAAGTGTTGTGCTGAGTGTGGGAAGGGTGAATGACAATAGGCCACAGGGACACCTAACCTGCACAAGGGATAGGCTGAATGGGAAAAACCAGAAGAAGAGAATTTAACCTATACAAGGTCATGAATGAGCCACTTCTCATTAGTAAATATTAAAGAAAACCCCAAAGTTTATGGAGATGGGGATGGTAGTAGTATATGGTTCAGGATTTGGGATTTTGTAGCTGGCGATATTTGTTATTCCACAGTTGTATTTATCTCACCTCTGGTACAAGTCTAGCCGTAGGAATAACATTGAAAAATACTCAACGATCATCATGGAGATTTAAACGTTCCTAACTGGATTTGTGAAGTAATGTGAATAAGGTCCGGCGTCCACTGAGCTCCCGATACCCTCCGATAGCCGCAACTGTTGTAGGACGTCTCAAAGTCGTACAAGAATTATAAATCTGGAGACTAAGGGTAACTTGATGAGTAATAAATGTCAATAGCTGCACAGGTTGATGGTTGTTGTATATATGAATATGTTATGTTATTTGGTAGTGTGTATCTGTCATTTGATTCTGCTGTTCAAAACTGCTTGAAATAATTATACTGAAAAATAACCATATATGCCGGTGCCGAATGTGGGTAGTTGGTAAATTACAGCTACATTATATGTATATCCTATGTTGTACTTTTGCGCAGTCTGCCTTCACTCGGTTACCAGCTCCATACAAAACTGACTGCGCAGATGGCTCCAACCACACATTGCTGGACAGCAGGGAGTACACAGTGTGGGTGAGTAGTGTTAGAGATATTGGAGACCTCCCTCCCCTCCATGCAGCCAACACACTGACCACCTCTCTCCCCTCCATGCAGCCAGCACACTGACCACCTCCCTCCCCTCCGCGCAGCCAGCACACTGACCACCTCCCTCCCCTCCGCGCAGCCAGCACGCTTACCACCTCCCTCCCCTCCACGCAGCCAGCACGCTGACCACCTCTCTCCCCTCCACGCAGCCAACACACTGACCACCTCTCTCCCCTCCATGCAGCCAGCACACTGACCACCTCCCTCCCCTCCGCGCAGCCAGCACACTGACCACCTCCCTCCCCTCCGCGCAGCCAGCACGCTGACCACCTCCCTCCCCTCCGCGCAGCCAGCACACTGACCACCTCCCTCCCCTCCGCGCAGCCAGCACGCTGACCACCTCCCTCCCCTCCATGTAGCCAGCACACTGACCACCTCCCTCCCCTCCATGCAGCCAGCACGCTTACCACCTCCCTCCCCTCCACGCAGCCAGCACGCTGACCACCTCCCTCCCCTCCGCACAGCCAGCACGCTGACCACCTCCCTCCCTCCGCACCTCCAGCAGACTGACCACCTCCCTCCCCTCCATGTAGCCAGCACACTGACCACCTCCCTCCCCTCCACACAGCCAGCACACTGACCACCTCCCTCCCCTCCGCGCAGCCAGCACACTGACCACCTCCCTCCCCTCCGCGCAGCCAGCACGCTGACCACCTCCCTCCCCTCCACGCAGCCAACACACTGACCGCCTCCCTCCCCTCCACGCAGCCAGTACGCGTACCACCTCCCTCCCATCCACGCAACCAGCACACTGACCACCTCCCTCCACGCCTACCTCAGTAAAAGTTTGTGCTTAAAACGTTTGTTATGCCCACAGAGATGATACATGGACTTGCGCCTTAGTGCTTTCCAGCCAGCTAGAACACAGACTGTTATAACTGCTTAGATATATTATGCAGGTGACATGATACTAATAGCGTTAGACCATGTCTACCAATTTATGGTTTGTGTAAATTCAACATGGGCTGTGTGCACCTTAATTATTAGTAATAAACTAGTGTTCTCTCCAGCTCACAGTTTCCTTATCTAAATCTGCATGCAGGCCATGATCTCCTGGTCCCAGTACAGGTCAGCCAATCTGCTGATAGATTCATCGCAAAGCAACATGAAATAGAACAGTAACAAAACTGGATGAGCGAATAGTATGGTAAAAGTTACATACTCTTACTGAAGCCATGTTAATGCCCTTATTTGTTACCGCTATATATTACGAAAATCTATTTTCAGAATATAGACACAACAGTTTGTTCAATTGCATCATAAAACACTCATCCGTATCCCAATCGCAGATTCTTACCAATTGAGTGGTTCCAACACAATTAACACTGGAGAAACTATTGATATGACTGTGTTAATTTTCAGGCGTGCGGCCTAGCCTGCTTGCAGAATAATCTGAGGCGGGAGTGTGGATGTTTAGACCGTGTGGGACTGAGTGCGACAGAAGTAAAATGCAGTCTCACTAACGCCACCCAAGGTAATCAGGACATTTGTCATCAGCCCGCTGCTCCACAGAAAAGTAGATTCTTCTCCCTGACACCCTAGTTACAATACAAGTGTTTCATATTTCATAAGAGACAGTGAAGTAACTTTAAGCGCCTTACGATCACTAGCCCGTATAGTGAGGAGCACTGTAGAGTCATAACCTCCCGCCGCTGGTGACGGTTCGTAGGCCGCCTATTGGTTTGAGTGGCTCGCTTTCGCGTTCTCCCCTTCATTAGCCTGGAGATGCTCTATAACTTTCTCCCAGCCTGCCGCCACATCCAGGAGTGCTGTCTCATTGCTTTCTCCTTTCTTCGGGTCTGCTGTGTCACTCTTCTTTTCCTCTTCTTCGTTCTCAGAGGCTGTACTCTCCTCCTCGATGAACTCCACAAACCGGCAGTTGCCTAGTGTAGCCAGTGCCTGCTGCAGCCTCCTAGCCTGTCCCGGAGGGAACAGAGTTTTCCTTCACATCCTGCTTTGTCATGATCATCAGGACATCATAGTCTGCGTAGTCGTCTTGAACGAGGACTTCCGTCATTTTCCGAAGCCTTGGCCCTTGTGGTGAAGTCAAAGTCGGAGGCAGACTCTATCCTGTCTGCCATAATGATGCTAAGAGCACAAAGTGAAGTGTGTGATGACTCCGCGAGCACCATGGGGCAAGTGGCCGAGCCCTGGAGGTGTCTGGTCTCGCCAGCCTAACCCTCAGCGAGGGGAGTGGGGGGACCCCCTCTCCCCTGAGACTTGTCTCCCATTTAAACCTATATATACTTTATATATCTCCGACAACATGCATACAATAAGGCTTGTACAAGCAAAAGATGGTACATTGGTGGTATATCGTGAAAAACGTATCTTGCCAAAAAAAAGTAGCAATTGTTATCCTATACCGACCAACAGAAATGATAGGTCTAAAAATAGGACAAGACAATACTATAGACAAGAATGAACAAACACTGTTTTAGAATTGAGAAGTATACTCTGAGAAGCACCAGTGTTGTAAGTAGGCAAATGAGCAGGTAAGCTCTCTGTTAACATTGTTCTTAGGGATCTGAACAATGACAATATTCCTACCTTAAGGATATGTTCCTTCACCAAGATTTTACACTGTTCGATATTCCTGAATTTCTGTTGGTAACTTATTCCACGTTTTCATACCCCGATACAGTGGAGACTTGACATACTTTTCAGGGTTAGTTTTTTTAACTGTGATATGATGAAGTAATTTAACATCTTGACCCTATTACCTTGTGTTTTATTACAAATATCTGCTTTGACATTCTCAGAGGTATGCAGGCAGGGGATCTACAACTTGTACAACAAGGGGCAACTTGGTTGTTACTGCCCTCTTCCTTGCAAGTAAGTGATTGAAGATGTCCAAACTATTTGAGTTAGGCACCAGAAAAAAGGTTTGATATCCCATATCATAAGATTTTTTTTTGTAGCAAATGTTTATTTTTCTATCAAGACATGTTTTCTCACTCAGCTCCAAACAGATATCTCTAGAAGATTTACTAGTTTTGTTGTAGGAATGGCAACAATTATCAAAAGCTCTTGATATTTTAAGTCCAAACTTGCTGAATCGTGATTTTTCTTTGTAGTTGTCTGACATATAGTTGTCTGTCATTTTGGATCCTTTATTCTAGATAAAATTAACATTTACCATGACTGTCACACTGATGAATCTAGCCTCCTATACTTCTGTAGATATTTTAATCTTTCATTGTATATAAAATTTTTCAGTGTAAATGTTTCGAGTAAAAGCAAAAAAGAACACAAAAGAACCAACGGTGGATCCCCCAAAAAAGCTAAACCTCAAAGAACAAAGACCAGAGGAAGTTGAAATAGTCCCTCCAGTTTGGAGTAACACAAAGTTAAACAGACTTAGACACAGGGATGGAAGAAACTAACAATGGATACGACATTAACACTGTTGTAGGGGTCAGGTCAGTCGAGCGGTGGTGCATTCTCTCTCCGACAGAGGGTGTGGGAAGTCAGTCCCTGCTGTGTAGTGATTCAGGTGAGCCCGTGCACGCAGGTCTTACGGGTTCTCCTGGATTACGTAGCTCAGCTTCCAAATAGGCCAGGTTCACTGCAGATCGGCAGGCATTCTTGTGCATTCTTTCTGGGGCCTCACTTGCTGGGTTTCCCCGAACCTTTTGGTGGTAAGGTGAGTCTATGTGCTCTGGCACCTAGATAAGCCTCCCCGGCTTTACTTGGCACTCCGGTGTCAAGGTACTTTACACTGTGGTGATACGAACCGGATTACTTAGAAGATGAGCCTAGTAAACATCCAGGATCACCTAGAACATGAGCCTAGTAAACATCCAGGGTCACCTAGAAGCAAGCCTAGTAAACATCCAGGATCACCTAGAAGACGAGCCTAGTAAACATCCAGAATCACCTAGAAGACGAGCCTAGTAAACATCCAGGATCACCTAGAACATGAGCCTAGTAAACATCCAGGATCACCTAGAACATGAGCCTTGTAAACATCCAGGGTCACCTAGAACATGAGCCTAGTAAACATCCAGTATCACCTAGAACATGAGCCTAGTAAACATCCAGGATCACCTAGAAGACGAGCCTAGTAAACATCCAGGATCACCTAGAAGACGAGCCTAGTAAACATCCAGGATCACCCAGAAGACGAGCCTAGTAAACATCCAGGATCACCTAGAACATGAGCCTAGTAAACATCCAGGGTCACCTAGAACATGAGCCTAGTAAACATCCAGGATCACCTAGAAGACGAGCCTAGTAAACACCCAGGATCACCTAGAACATGAGCCTAGTAAACATCCAGGATCACCTAGAAGACGAGCCTAGTAAACATCCAGGATCACCTAGAAGACGAGCCTAGCAAACATCCAGGATCATCTAGCGGACGAGCCTAGTAAACATCCAGGATCACCTAGAACATGAGCCTAGTAAACATCCAGGATCACTTAAAAGACGAGCCTAGTAAACATCCAGGATCACCTAGAAGACGAGCCTAGTAAACATCCAGGATCACCTAGAACATGAGCCTAGTAAACATCCAGGATCACCTAGAACATGAGCGTAGTAAACATCCAGGATCACCTAGAACATGAGCCTAGTAAACATCCAGGATCACCTAGAACACGAGCCTAGTAAACATCCAGGATCACCTAGAAGACGGGCCTAGTAAACATCCAGGATCACCTAGAACATGAGCCTAGTAAACATCCAGGATCACCTAGAACATGAGCCTAGTAAACATCCAGGATCACCTAGAAAACGGGCCTAGTAAACATCCAGGATCACCTAGAAGACGGGCCTAGTAAACATCCAGGATCACCTAGAAGACGAGCCTAGTAAACATCCAGGATCACCTAGAAGACGGGCCTAGTAAACATCCAGGATCACCTAGAACATGAGCCTAGTAAACATCCAGGATCACCTAGAAGACGGGCCTAGTAAACATCCAGGATCACCTAGAAGACGAGCCTAGTAAACATCAAGGATCACCTAGAAGACGAGCCTAGTAATCATCCAGGATCACCTAGAACATGAGCCTAGTAAACATCCAGGATCACCTAGAACATGAGCCTAGTAAACATCCAGGATCACTTAAAAGACGAGCCTAGTAAACATCCAGGATCATCTAGAAGACGAGCCTAGTAAACATCCAGGATCACCTAGAAGACGAGCCTAGTAAACATCCAGGATCACCTAGAAGACGGGCCTAGTAAACATCCAGGATCACCTAGAACATGAGCCTAGTAAACATCCAGGATCACCTAGAACATGAGCCTAGTAAACATCCAGGATCACCTAGAAGACGAGCCTAGTAAACATCCAGGGTCACCTAGAACATGAGCCTAGTAAACATCCAGGATCACCTAGAAGACGAGCCTAGTAAACATCCAGGATCACCTAGAAGACGAGCCTAGTAAACATCCAGGATCACCTAGAAGACGAGCCTAGTAAACATCCAGGATCACCTAGAACATGAGCCTAGTAAACATCCAGGATCACCTAGAAGACGAGCCTAGTAAACATCCAGGATCACCTAGAAGACGAGCCTAGTAAACATCCAGGATCACCTAGATATGAGCCTAGTAAACACCCAGGATCACCTAGAAGACGAGCCTAGTAAACATCCAGGATTACCGAGAACATGAGCCTAGTAAACATCCAGGATCACCTAGAAGACGAGCCTAGTAAACATCCAGGGTCACCTAGAACATGAGCCTAGTAAACATCCAGGATCACCTAGAAGACGAGCCTAGTAAACATCCAGGATCACCTAGAACATGAGCCTAGTAAACATCCAGGATCACCTAGAACATGAGCCTAGTAAACATCCAGGATCACCTAGAAGACGAGCCTAGTAAACATCCAGGGTCACCTAGAACATGAGCCTAATAAACATCCAGGATCACCTAGAACATGAGCCTAGTAAACACCCAGGATCACCTAGAAGATGGGCCTAGTAAACATCCAGGATCACCTAGAAGACGAGCCTAGTAAACATCCAGGATTACCGAGAACATGAGCCTAGTAAACATCCAGGATCACCTAGAAGACGAGCCTAGTAAACATCCAGGGTCACCTAGAACATGAGCCTAGTAAACATCCAGGATCACCTAGAAGACGAGCCTAGTAAACATCCAGGATCACCTAGAACATGAGCCTAGTAAACATCCAGGATCACCTAGAACATGAGCCTAGTAAACATCCAGGATCACCTAGAAGACGAGCCTAGTAAACATCCAGGGTCACCTAGAACATGAGCCTAATAAACATCCAGGATCACCTAGAACATGAGCCTAGTAAACACCCAGGATCACCTAGAAGACGGGCCTAGTAAACATCCAGGATCACCTAGAAGACGAGCCTAGTAAACATCCAGGATCACCTAGAACATGAGCCTAGTAAACACCCAGGATCACCTAGAAGACGAGCCTAATAAACATCCAGGATCACCTAGAAGATAAGCCTAGTAAACATCCAGGGTCACCTAGAAGACGAGCCTAGTAAACATCCAGGATCACCTAGAAGACGAGCCTAGTAAACATCCAGGATCACCTAGAACATGAGCCTAGTAAACACCCAGGATCACCTAGAAGACGAGCCTAATAAACATCCAGGATCACCTAGAAGACGGGCCTAGTAAACATCCAGGATCACCTAGAAGACGAGCCTAGTAAACATCCAGGATCACCTAGAACATGAGCCTAGTAAACATCCAGGATCACCTAGTAGATGAGCCTGGTAAACATCCACTGTTTACTAAACCCGAGGAGTCTAGTTTTGTGTGAAGATGGTCCTTGATGTATCCGCCTCACTGCTGCCGGGTCTAACCTCAGTAAAGAGAGATCTCGTCAGCGCAGTCAGCATGGACCAGGTCAAGGGAAATGGTCCGCGAGGGATACATTGATGTATTCACTGGTTTGGGAGATAAAGGGTCGTACAAAATTGGGTTGAGGTGCAAATCCGAAACAAGATTTATGCAAAGACAAAGACTTTCCAAAGTCAATATCCTGAAAAAGAGAGAGAACCAGCAGATTGAGTGAATTCGGCAGAACATGTGAAAAACCAGGGAAGAAACTTGGAGTTTGTTTCTACCCACAAGAGTTAAAGAAGTCCATAATAATTCCAAAACACTGTAGGCCAATGCTGGATGATATCTCCTCACAGCTACGCAAAGTCTTCACAATGTGTGATACCAGATACCAGGGACCTGTTTCACTAGTTTCATGACAAAAGTGTTAGACAGACATGAAAAGGGGCACCAACAGTGCAAGCAAGAACGGACAAAACGAAGTCACGTTTCATAACAAAGAGTATTGGTCTATCCATGTAAACAGTAAGTAAAAGTTACTAAGTAAAAAAATCTCAATACCTTAAAAAAAAACTATAGACATACTGTGACAATATCATAAACCCGAAATGATGTGTGAATCCTGTGATGTGTACATTTGTCTAATTTTTACGATGTGTAGATTTGTCTGATTCTTATGTTTGGGGTCTGTCTTTTCCTAAGGGCAGCTACTTGTGTTGTCACGAAACTAGACAACCCCAATGTCTGTATGGTGTCACAGACGTGTCACGACACTAGTGAAACAGGTCCCTGATCTCAACAGATTCAGTTTGCCGAAGACTCATCCACTTCAACAATATCCCACACCTCCTCTGGAAGGTATCAGTGGATTAAGTTGCCAAGAACAGAATTCTTGAGATTATCGAAAGCCTTAATGGAATTGCTGATGACTGTATCTTAGTTTGCCAGGGAGATACTTCAGTAGGCTGATGGGTGTGAATGATGGTGTTGGAGGGTGTTGTTGTTGATGGGTGTGAATGTTGGTGTTGGTGGGTGTTGTTGTTGATGGGTGTGAATGTTGGTGTTGGTGGGTGTTGTTGTTGACGGGTGTGAATGTTGGTGTTGGTGGGTGTTGTTGTTGACGGGTGTGAATGTTGGTGTTGGTGGGTGTTGGGGCTGATGGGTGTGAATGTTGGTGTTTGTGGGTGTGAATGTTGGTGTTGGTGGGTGTTGGGGTTGACGGGTGTGAATGTTGGTGTTGGTGGGTGTTGTTGTTGATGGGTGTGAATGTTGGTGTTGGTGGGTGTTGTTGTTGACGGGTGTGAATGTTGGTGTTGGTGGGTGTTGTTGTTGATGGGTGTGAATGTTGGTGTTGGTGGGTGTTGTTGTTGACGGGTGTGAATGTTGGTGTTGGTGGGTGTTGTTGTTGATGGGTGTGAATGTTGGTGTTGGTGGGTGTTGTTGTTGACGGGTGTGAATGTTGGTGTTGGTGGGTGTTGTTGTTGATGGGTGTGAATGTTGGTGTTGGTGGGTGTTGGGGCTGATGGGTGTGAATGTTGGTGTTGGTGGGTGTTGGGGCTGATGGGTGTGAATGTTGGTGTTGGTGGGTGTTGTTGTTGATGGGTGTGAATGTTGGTGTTGGTGGGTGTTGTTGTTGACGGGTGTGAATGTTGGTGTTGGTGGGTGTTGTTGTTGATGGGTGTGAATGTTGGTGTTGGTGGGTGTTGTTGTTGACGGGTGTGAATGTTGGTGTTGCTGGGTGTTGCTGGATGTTTATTTGCTACTTGTTCTATTTTACAGCCAGGTGAGGTACAACACCAAAGTGTCCACTTCGACCTGGCCGAGTAATCCCTACATCCCCATCATGTGGAGCAACATCGGGACCCAATTACGGCAATTGGGTTATGACAGTGTCGGCGATGCCAAGTAAGTTGTCCACCTCGTAGTGCTCTTCTCCAACGTCTTTCTGTCAGAGAATCTATACGATAATAAGAGAAATCGTGGTTTCTGAGCCCGAAGGGATGGCTGGTCGAGTCCTTTTGATGCCATAAGTATTTATGTCGACTGTAATCATAAGTATTAAATAAGTATTTATGGCATCAAAAGGCCGAGAACATTATTTATACTGCACCCCTAGCAGCGGGTAGTATTTCATAGACGTTCGGCCATAGGTATGTAATAATATACGGAAACAGGGTTACTGTGGCTGTACGTGATAAATACGCGGTGAAATCGACAATAAAACGAACCGATGCCGAAGGAAGAGGTTTGTTTCATTGTCAATTTAACCAAGTATTTATCACGTACAGACACAGTATCCCTGTTTTTGTATCATCATATACCTTAAAATATCCAATTTAGCTTTACTTCTGAGCGAGTTTTTTTATTTTGCCGCTGTACGCCACATACATACCCTGTATGTCACCTAGGTGTCGTACGGATATAAATACGACATTAGTAGGAGGGGGCAGTATGTGTAGGATATACTACCACAGGTATATAATGATACCCCGTACGTCACCTAGGTGTCATACGGATATAAATATGATATGGGTAGGAGCGGGCCGTATGTGTAGGATATACTACCACAGGTATATAATAATACCCTGTACGTCACCTAGGTGTCAAACGGATATAAATATGACATGGGTAGGAGCGGGCCGTATATGTAGGATATACTACCACAGGTATATAATAATACCCTGTACGTCACCTAGGTGTCATACGGATATAAATATGACATGGGTAGGAGCGGGCCGTATATGTAGGATATACTACCACAGGTATATAATAATACCCCGTACTTCACCTAGGTGTCATAAGGATATAAATACGACATGGGTAGGAGCAGGCCGTATATGTAGGATATACTACCACAGGTATATAATGATACCCCGTACTTCACCTAGGTGTCATACGGATATAAATACGACATGGGTAGGAGCAGGCCGTATATGTAGGATATACTACCACAGGTATATAATAATACCCCGTACGTCACCTAGGTGTCATACGGATATAAATACGACATGGGTAGGAGCGGGCCGTATATGTAGGATATACTACCACAGGTATATAATGATACCCCGTACGTCACCTAGGTGTCATACGGATATAAATACGACATGGGTAGGAGCGGGCCGTATATGTAGGATATACTACAGCAGGTATATAATAATACCCCGTACTTCACCTAGGTGTTGTATGGATATACATACGACATGGGTAGGAGCGGGCTGTATGTGTAGGATATACTACCACAGGTATATAATAATACCCCGTACTTCACCTAGGTGTCATACGGATATAAATACGACATGGGTAGGAGCAGGCCGTATATGTAGGATATACTACCACAGGTATATAATAATACCCCGTACTTCACCTAGGTGTCATATGGATATAAATACGACATGGGTAGGAGCGGGCCGTATGTGTAGGATATACTACCACAGGTATATAATGATACATAATACTCTGAGTCACTATTCCCCATCCCTATTTCCATAGCAGTTGACTGGTAAGCTTTACACGTATAAGTGCAAGCGACGAGGTTTTTATGGTGTTTTATAAGTAAAATTCTCTTATTTTACTCATATCATTCCTTAGTTGTCCTTGACCCTATATTGGTCACCCATTGGATGAGCTCAGAGATTTGGCTTGCCCACTGAGAGGGACATTATGTATATTGCATGGAATGTGATACATAGTGAACTGAGTAACTAAAGGCCCGTTTTCATTGGCCGACGAAAACGGTGTAGATTTTTTTAGTTCTCCAAAAAGCCCATTTCCACAGTCAGGAACCACCGACGGACCATTAGCACTGCTGACGTAAAATGGGGTTTTAGGATAGTCCGTTCACGCACCGCGCCGCCTCCGGGTTACGGTACGTGAAGGTCTAACAGAGCATGGCTCTGACTGGCCAGCCACCTTTAGTTAGAGGAATTGTAGGGTTGGCTGTCCTATTTATAGGATCAGTTTGACAAGAGGGATACTGTATCATATTGCTGGTTACTGGGTCGCAATACACATGAGGTTAGAACCAGCGATCCGCCATTTTCCAGGTGCATGTTGGGAAGAAGGTAGGAATTCCCACCTTAAAATGGCAGTGCAAAACAGTCCCAGTATGAGAGCCTGTGTGCCCTGGCCCTGGCGACAACTGGCTGTACTAGAGTCTAGTTTTAGGAGAGCTCAAAAGAAATCTACACTGTTTTCGTCAGCCAATGGAAACAGGCCTTTAGAGAGCTAACCTCAATTCTGCTTGAGCAGAAAAGATTGTATACCCAATCATTGATTATATATTATTATGTGTGTGTAATGTAGATAAACCAACTGCTAACACTCAGTTGCCCTTCCCATCTAGAATGGCGCTGGCACGAGTTCACGTGTACCTTGAGGATCTCGTCATTCAAAACACAGAGGAATACGCTGCGTTCACGGTAAGTGCCGATAGGGGACAGCACCAACACACAAACGACACAGACAATAGCATATTGTAAAGTCTTGGGCCTTACTCACGTAAGGAGTCGGCCTTAAGAGAGAGAAGGTCAGAACTCAAACACAGATGTACTAGGTAATACTCTGAGTCAGAACTTGAGACTAACTATTTATTGACAAGAAAGGGTCCTTGTTTTATACCCTTAGCAGGGGGTTGACATGACAGGCTTGGCATCTGTGAGCTCTCATTGGCTGTTGTACCAACAGCCAATAGGGGGGTGAACAGATCGTTCCGGTTGAGTGCCAGTTCCGGTCTGTCGCACATGTCAGGCCGCTCATGACACTGAGCAACTCAAGGTGTCATTGGTAGAGCACCCTGCCCTCATGTGGACAGACTAGGAACTAGAGCTGAGTGATAATACGGGTATTATATGCCATTCAAAGCATGGCAGCCAAACTGTAAACATCAGGGAGGAGAGTACTAACCAAAATGGGGACTGTTCCAATTCAGTCAATTTGCTCATCTCTGAGCATTACAGCCACCAAAGGAGTCGTAGTCTTCACACCAAAAACTGTTAAACGTGCATGATAAATCCACACAGCGTCATGTCAAGATTATTGAATGTGTTACATAAGACACATAGGACTTTATTTTGAGGTGTTTCTGATGCATTAGGGCACACTGGTTTTAATACCAGTAACCAGTTTCCATGTGTTCACACTTGTAAATTTCTATAACTTGTAAATTTCTATAACTTGTAAATACTCCGTTAAGAATAGTCAAAATTCAGAATTATTCATACCGAACCCTGGACTTCCGGTGTGATTTCCGGTTCAGCTATGATGGCGGAATATCCTGGTTCCCTAGTTGTAAAGACTTTGGAGATCTTACATTTGTCTGTTATCATTCCGGTGGAGAACGATTAGAGAATTTGAAAATGACCCATAGACTAAATAAACCCTAACCCTTTAATTGTGATCTTATATAATTCCACACTCATTCAGTAATAATGAACACATGTGCTGCTCATGGTCATAATTGAGCGTGGGCCACACGCTCATACACTCAGCTGACCATGACCAACCACTAGAGACCGACATACCTCATTGACCCACTGGTGCTTGATATATTTGGTTCTTAAAAATGCTGTTGTAGAAATGGCAAGTTGACTGGGTGCAAGTGGGTTACCATAGACAATATATCATACCAAATGTGCCATAGACTGAATATAACCTAAATCTTTAATTTCCATTCATTTGTAATTCCACGCTCATCTGTCTACGATGAAGATGCCATTTGTTGGTAGTCATTAATAGCAGTATTTTTATGCTTTTACCAAATTTATATCTCAATTCAATAATCTATACATAAATTCACCCTCTGCATCTACATCCATCAATAAATCCTACTTTCCAGTTCTGCTCCTTCCTTTGCGATTGTCATATGAAAACTGGTTGCCCGTTAGATGTCTCCCTCTCATCTCTCTGTCCTCGTCTCTGTCTGTCTCTCCCTCCATCCCTCCATCCCTCTCTCCCTCCATCCCTCCATCCCTCTCTCCCTCTCTCTCTCTCTCTCTCGTTTGATTTATGACCCTAAGATATCTGGTTACTTTTTTATGTAATCCTATACTTTCCCTTTCCCTTTCTGGTATTATTGCGCTCATATATCATAATAAAGGCCAGTCCCTGTACTCTAGATATTGCCTCTCTTTGTAGGAGAATAAACTGCCTGTCAAATCTCTAACTCTCACTGTCCCTCCCTCCCTCCCTCCCTCTCTCTTTCTCTTTCCTTTGATTTATGACCCTAAGAGATATGGTTCATATTTGATATAGTCCTATAACCTTCCCTGTACGCCTCTTGGTATTATTGCGCTCATATATCATAATAAATGCGAATCTCTGTACTTTAGACTTTGTCTTTGTTTGTAAGAGGAAAATATACTGCGCATCAAATATCTCTCTCCCCTCTCCCTCTCTCTCTCTCTCTCTCTCCCCTCTCTCTATCTCTCTCTCTTCCTCTCTCCCTCCCTCCCTCTCTCCCTCTCTCTCTCTCTCTCTCTCTATCTCTTTATTATCCATCGTATACAAAGCCCCCATTGAAAATGTATGGGGACTCAGTAAACCACGACCAATTATATAAAACCTGTCAGAAACCATAACTGTGGTATACGGATTCATATAACGATGGTTTTGTAGACAGGCGGCTCTGTAAACCACTTGCGGTTGACGTCGTAATACACTCGCTAGCGCTCGTGTATTACTACTCGTCAACCCCTCGTGGTTTACGGCTGCCTGTCCACAAAACCATCAATTATTGTCTATATCCTGTAATGATTTTGTGTAGTGCCACCTTACGCACGGCCGCTACTTCTGTTTTCGCCATGTCAATAAAACCAAGCTACAGTCTCTCAACATGAAGTGTCTTCTTCTGCAAGTATATAACATATCCCTCCCTCTCTCTCCCCTCTCACTCTCTCCCTCTCACTCTCTCCCTCTGTCTTTCTCTGTCTCTCTCTCTCTGTCTCTCCCTGTCTCCCTCTCTCTCGCTTCATCACTCTGTCTATATATATCTCTTTCTCGTTTGATATATGACCCTAAGATGCAAGGTTCATTTTACTGTACTTGTAGGAATATACTGCCCATTTAATAGCTCCCTCTGTCTGTTTCTCTCTGTCTCTCTCTGTCTCTCTGTCTGTCTGTCTCTCTCTCTGTCTGTCTCTCTCTGTCTCTCTCTCTCTCTCTCTCTGCCTCTCTATTTGTCTGTCTCTCTCTCTTTCTGTCTGTTTGTCTGTCTGTCTGTATCCCCCTTTTTTTATTTCTAACCCTAAGGTATATGGTTAATCTTTTATATTTAATCCTATAACTTTCCCTGTATGTTTCTTTTTATCATTGCGCTTATATATCATAAAAAATCTCTGTACTTCAGATGTTGCCTCTGCTTGTAAGAGGAGAATATACTGCCTGTCAAATATCTCACTTTCTCTCTCCATCTCTCCCTCTCTCTCTCTACGTCTCTCTCCCTCTCTCTCCCCCTCTCTCTGTCTCTGTGTCTTTCTCTGTTTCTCTCTCTCGTTTGATCTATGACCCTAAGATGTATGGTTACTTTTACTGTACTTGTAGGAGGAGAGCATACTGTCTGTCTGTCTGTCTGTCTGTCTCTCTGTCTGTCTGTCTGTCTCTCTCTCTCTCTCTGTCTCTCTCTCTCTCGTTTGATGTATGATCCCTCTTACTGTACTTGTAGGAGGAGAATATTCTGCCTGTCTGTCTGTCTCTCTGTCTGCCTGTCTCTGTCTCTCTCTGTCTCTCTGTCTCTCTCTCTCTCTCTCTCTCGTTTGATGTATGGTCCATATTACTGTACTTGTAGGAGGAGAATATTCTGGCCAACATGGGGGGCTACCTGGGACTGTTCGTCGGCATCTCGGCCTGCACCCTCATGGAGTTCTTTGAGTACATCCTCGACGCATGCGCCTACGTCATCATCGCCTGCGGGGGAAACGTCACGGATCGTCTAGAACAGAGGAAGGGTAAAGGCGCCTGGCTGCCCACTAACAAGACGTACGTGGAGACGGTGAGGCTGCCTCCAGACCCAAGGCCACCGGGCACACGCAAGGCCAAGGTCATCTCGGTGGACGCAGTGCACGACGTTGGAGGTGTGGAGATAGGCTTCAACCCGAGTCGCCCGTCACAGTGGTAGTCGGGGAGTCTCACCTCCATGTCACCAAGGTGGAGATCGCCATCGCCCTCCGGACATGACTAAACTCCCTAATATCGCCCGTCACAGTGGTAGTCGGGGAGTGTCACCTCCATGTCACCACTGTGGAGATCGCCATGCGCCCTCCGGACATGACTAAACTCCCTAATATCGCCCTGGCTACGTACAGGATCCGCTCCTGACTCGCTGGCCGCACCTCGGCCACCTGTCTCCTGATGAATTACCATTTTCCGATTTCTAACTGGAGAAACTGGATATAATTACGCATGTACATGTAGAAATATCTAAAAATTCCATTTCTGATAGGATTTCCGATTTGAAGAACTGTAAAAACCGATTAACCACACAATTGTGGGATATCGGTCAAGGGTCTATGACTGTCCAATGACTGGAACCATAGAACTAGAACCCCTGGAAAGCCGGCTTGCGGCTGTTCAGCGTTGTGCCTGTGGGACGAACTCGTGGCAAGCCTCGTTTTCAAGATACAGGGGAGGTGGACTTCCGGTCACCCATTCAACACATGTAAACAGTGGCGTGGGTACATCTCCGTCAAGACCCCTAGCGGATACCCCGGGAACCAGTGTACATTATTAGCAGATCCAGTTGGCCATGCCAGAAGCGTGATCCGGATGTTTTACTCCCCTGTAGCACTCAGCACATGCGCGCCACTAGTTCACAGGGCTGCCCAATGAGTGGGTTTTCCAGGGGCTCTGGTTCTTTGCTGGAACCAGCTAACATCGGATCCTGTAAACACACTAAATTATGGGATACCTCAATATGATCCATGTAGGAAACACCATCTGGATTCTGTATCATGAGGAGGACATAGATTGGCCACCACCTTTGTCTTCAACTTAGAGGTTGGTCAGGTCCGATCGCTTTTTTGACCAAGAGTTCAATAAAATTATCTCAAAGCAGAGTATGATTTGGGTATCATTAGATATAAACTAAGGCTATTCACTACAAGACATTATTAGCTTAGATAATTGATAACAAGCAGAGTCTAACTTCCTGGCCTCTTCATCGAACTACTCAAATAAGAAAATAATAACATGAGTAAGGGGCTTCGAAAGTACTGCAGTCTCCAACTACAATACCCGTAGTGCGAGACTACAACCACAACATTAGATCTGCTTGATGAATGATTCACTCTTCTAGCATGGATTCAGATTCTGGTAGTAAAAATATCAGCTTGGAGAGTACCAGTGAAGGTGGTGCAGATTACAACCATGACGAATCTGTTGGAAGAATGATTCACTTTTCTAGCAGAGATTCTTATTCTGGTAATTAGAAGATCAGCTTGGAGAGTGTCACAAATCTTGTGTATAATGTGGGGATTAGATCAGTGGATAACTCAGAAGCAGTCTACATTTCAAGTTCGCCAGCATTGACTGTTTATTACAATAGTACCCCAGATACACTGTAGGGGGCGCCCTGGTGCTGGATAACGTTTTAGAGGCGATCCCGCCACTACACAACATCTCCCTTTTTTTTTTCAAAACTTTCTTAAACAAGAGTCTTTATGTTTCTCTCAAATAAGTCTTACTTCAGATAGGGAGTTTTTTATCTCTTACTTTTACTACTACTTTGAAATGTCTTTAGAATGTCTATATGAGTCTCAATATTAATCAGCTGTAAGAGAATATTTATAGTAGCAACACAACATGAACAAAACATATCCTGCGAATAAGGAGTAGACTTCTCCCTTTCGCGCCTTGTCCCGGGCATTATTCTTAGCCCATGTCGGGGGACAAGACTAAGCTTCAATCAGTCTCTCTGGCCTCCTGATCATCCTCAGAGACCGGCGTAGCACAGGTGTTTCTGTGAGAGCTGGAGTAGGTGGACCAGCTGATGTAGCCGGATTAGGTGCAGAGACCACAGAAGGCTTATAGTGATCAGGTCGAGTTGTAGGACTCTGCACTGCAGAACTTGGCTGGGAGTCTGCAGTCTCAGTTAGCTGCAGATGTCGACGATTTCTTCGGAAAATGCCTGACTCTGTCTGCACATTATATGACCTTGGAGTCTCGGCTGAGGTGGTTATCACACCTTTAGTCGTCCAAGTCTTTTCCTGGTCGGTCTTCAGCCTAACCACATCTCCTGGTTCTAGATTAGGCAGGGATTTGACACCATGACGGTTGTTGTAGTGGTGCTCATATCCTGCTTTTGTTGCTTTATCAGTGTCTCTAATGACGTCTGGGTTAGGCCACGATGGCCTAAGTCTGGCACCAAGAGTTGGCAGATTCGTACGAATATGTCGGCCCATGAGGAGCTGGGATGGGCTACACCCTGTAGCGGCGATGACAGTGTCCCTGTAAATCATCAGTGCCAGCCATGGATCGTCTTGTCTCAGGATACTTTTGGCTGTTTTCACAGCACGTTCTGCCTCTCCATTAGAACTTGGCAGATGGGGGCTAGAAGTGACGTGGTTGAAATCACACTTCTTCGCGAACTGTTTAAACTGATCAGATGCAAACTGGGGCCCGTTGTCTGAGACTACTTCCTGTGGGAATCCCAGTCTAGCAAACACATCCTTCATCTTGGCTATCACTGCTGAAGATGTAGTCGTTGATAGATGAAGTATCTCAACCGTGAATGATAGTCAACCATAACAAGATACTCTTGACGCTCGAACTGACACAGGTCAACTCCTATTTTCTGCCAGGGTAGATCAGGGAGCGTAGTCGTCATGAGTGGTTCCTTGTTCTGGGTCGGTCTATAGGTTTGACAATGGTCACAAGTGGTCACGATACCTTTCACATCCTTGGCGATACCAGGCCACCACACAGACTCCTTTGCTCGTTCAAGGCATTTTGTGATACCCTGATGGCCTTGGTGTATCTTGTCGAGAATATCGGGTCTCATCTTTTCCGGGACGATGATCCTGTTGCCATAAGTCAGTAGACCATTACTAACTGATAGGCTCCCTCTCACATTGAAGAGCTGTTTCAGCTGGTCTGGGACGTCCTGTTCGTACTTCGGCCATCCAGCCAGGGCATACACACTTGCGGCTCGGAGGACATCATCCTCGTGTGTCGCCTTCCGAAGCTCTGCCATCCGGTGGTCGGACATGGGAAGACTCTCCTCTACCATTGCCACGTGTATTGCAACCTCTGTGTCCGTCACAGTTGCATTATCCCACTTAGGGCTTCGTGAAAGCGCATCAGATATCACCATCGTCTTTCCAGGTGTATACTCAGCCTTCGCATTAAAGCGGAGCATGCGCATCAACAAACGTTGACATCTCAAGGGTGCTCTGTCTAAGTCCTTCTCGTTGATCAGAGTCACCAAGGGCTTGTGGTCTGTTAAGACCTTAAAGTTCTCCAGTCCACAAAGGAAACGATCAAACTTCTCACAGGCCCAAACACTAGCGAGACATTCCTTCTCAATCTGGGCATACCGTTGTTCAGCTGATGATAGGGTCCTTGAACAGTATGCAATGGGCTTCAGCTGACCATCATGGTCCTGAAGCAGCACACCACCTAGACCATAGCTACTCGCATCAGCGCTCACTACGGTCGGCTTGCAAACATCGTAGTAGGCAAGAGCTTGGGCTGATGATACCAGCTTTTTCATCCTATCAAAGGCCTCCTGCTGAGGTTGTCCCCATGACCACACAGTGTCACTTCGAAGCAGGTCGTTCAAAGGCTTAGTAATGTCATGAAGATTTGGGAGGTAGGCTCCGAGGTAATGTACCATCCCCATGATCTGGCGTAAAAGCGGCACGGACGTTGGTTCGGGCATCTCGATTATCGCTGATACCTTGTCGCTGTCTGGTTCAATACCACTTTTGGTGAACTTATGTCCTAAGAACTTGAGTTCTGACTTGCCGATCACACACTTCTCCTTGTTCAGTTTTAGGTCAGATTCCTGAAGACGTTTCATGACGTTGTCTAGCCTCCAATCGTGTTCCTCTCGGTCTTTACCATAGACGAGAATGTCGTCCATGTACACGAATGTACCCTCCAGTCCATCTAAGACCTCAACCATCTTTCTCATGAAGATTTCAGGTGCGGATGTTATCCCGAACGGGAGTCGTCTGAAACAGTATCTCCCGAAGGGCGTTATAAAGGTTGTCAGCTCACAGCAGTGGTAGAATCCACTGGTCGCGTCCAGAGAGGAGAATACTGACGCACCATTCAGCTTGGATGTTGCATCTTCTAAGGTCGGTAACACATACCTTTCACGTTTAACACTTATGTTTAGTTTCTTCAGATCTACACAAAGCCTCACTTTACCTGACTTCTTCACCACAGGTACCATTGGAGCACACCATGCCGTAGGTTTTGTAATCTTATGAATTACATCGTTGGCCTCTAGCCTCTCGAGTTCCTCTTTAACCTTTGGGAGCAGGGGAATGGGTACACGTCGTGCAACAGTCAGAGCATATGGCTGGGCATCATCGTGGAGCACAATCTTGACAGGCTCTGTCTTGAGGCATCCCAAACCCTGGAAGACCTCCACTTGATCTATCTTCTTGATCAGACCCATACGGCAGGCGACGCTGCGGCTCATCAAGCAGTCAATCAACTTTGGAACTACGATCACTCTAAAGAAATACTTTGTACCTTTAAAGTGTGTTCTGGCGACAAACTGTCCCAAAGGCCTGACTGCACCACCCAGACTTGACAACTCGATGTTGACAGACTTGAGTTGTGGCTTATTTCTCATCCTCTTGAATGTCCCTTCTGACATAACGCTGACGTCGGCTCCAGAGTCTAGTTTCCATTTGACAAATTTTCCGTTGATGTCAAGCTCAGTAAACCAAGCTGGGTCGCTGTCGGGGCAGTCAACGGCTCCAAGGAAGTACCCACTGGCTCCTCCATCGTCATCGTCATTTTGGTTGATAGTCACTTCAAGGTCTTCAACAGCTGGTTTATTTTTACAAACAGAAGCGAAATGGTTCCAGCCCTTGCAGAGCACACACTTCTTTCCCTGAGCTGGACACTTCTGGGTCCTATGCAAGTAACCGCACTTTCCGCACTTTGAGCTGTCCTTCTTTGGTGGGCCGCCACTTTCCTTCTTGGGTGGTCTGCTTCCACCAGCAGGTTTCTTCGGCTTTGGTTTATGTACAAAGTCCACCTTTGTCTCGTTCTGCTTTTTAACCAATTCGGAGTGTCGCGCCATCTCTACTGCCTTATCTAGCGTCAACTCGTCTTGTTCCAGCTGTAGTTTCAATGACACCTCCTTGTCAGACATTCCGCTGATTAGACGGTCTCTGATGTTTTCGGTCTCACGATCCCCGAAACGACAATTTTCCGCTAACTCATGAAGGTTACGCACAAAACACTCAACGGATTCTCCTGCTTGTTGAGTCCGCTGGTAAAACC
This sequence comes from Alentia gelatinosa, assembly GCA_950022655.1. Lineage (NCBI taxonomy): Eukaryota > Metazoa > Annelida > Polychaeta > Phyllodocida > Polynoidae > Alentia > Alentia gelatinosa. Next base: position 281,736 of record OX465588.1, on the reverse strand, counting down.
GTGTCCTCTCATGAATAGTATTTCTCTTAGGGACGAAATATGCGTTGAATTTATCGAGCACTACATCGTAATCATCTTTTGGGTCAAGCGGATTAGGCTGAGCTTCGGTCGCGGCTGGTGGAGGATTGAACGTAAAGGACTTATAGATATTTTCTGCCTGTCTACCCATCGCGTAAATGAGTGACGCAACCTGAATTTCACCGTCATCTTTGTGAAGTTTTGTGGCAATTCTAAACCTTGCAAACCTTTCCCTCCACTCTGGCCATTTAGCAGGGGCATCAAAAGTCATAGGCTCAGGGGGGTTAAATTTGGGCATGTTGACAGTGACAGTACAGTCTTAAACTCAGATGTCAACACCACAACTTCACTCAAAATGCCACACACAGAGAGATTTCACTCAGTACTAGGATTCTACTAGTGTATAGCACTACAGTTGGATAGGTGATTTCAAAACATTAGACAGTCTTTATCCACTCCAGTTCATCTACTCATATCTGTTCACAACAACAATGTGCTTCCTCACTTGACCACTTTGCTTTCAGAGTTATCTCCTCTGATTTCAATGACAATGTAGGTTTATACATTACCAACTTGTTCCAGGAATGTATAACCACTTAAGAAGATCCCACTAGCTGCCACCATGTCACAAATCTTGTGTATAATGTGGGGATTAGATCAGTGGATAACTCAGAAGCAGTCTACATTTCAAGTTCGCCAGCATTGACTGTTTATTACAATAGTACCCCAGATACACTGTAGGGGGCGCCCTGGTGCTGGAAAACGTTTTAGAGGCGATCCCGCCACTACACAACAGAGAGTACCAGTGAAGGTGGCGCAGATCGGACTCCACCAGATCTGACGTCAGTGTGCTCTGGTGGCCAGAGTAGAGAATGACACAGCTAGAAAATGGTGGAACTTTCACTGGCGGGTCCAGGATGTTCGAGAGGAGATTGAGGAAACTCAAGCATTCAATGAAGTTCTTAGCTACGTATTTTGATGTTCTCAGACTATTTATGACCCAATATGGACAGTGGCAAGGACATCCTCTTTTATTGTTTTTGGAAAACTAGAATATTTAAATATGTTCACAATGATGAACATACATATTTTGAAACTGTGATATTGAATTAGATATCAGACAGATTCTTTGAATTTTATATCTAACGATTCATTTTCTTCTGTTGTTCTTTTTAATAAATGAGCTAAGCTCTCTTATTTGTATCTAGAACCCGTTGAGAATGATGAAATATCATGTCACTACCCCGCATTGCTACTTGTGATAATTCAGCGCTGTCGATATACTTGTGCTCTTGCAATCTATTTTTATTTAATTTCGTAGACTGTGTGGGTATGCTTTATTTCTAGAATAGAGGTTTTTTGTCTTGTATATGTGGAATATGTTTGGTGGTTTATGGTTATAAGTGGTCAAAAGGTTGAGATTCATTTACGAAACCACAAGAAACCCACGTCAAGTGTTTTCATAAATAAGATTCCACTCCCATCCATTTCTGGCAGAAGACTGCAAACATTTTGCATCTTCTGCAGACTCCACTTTTCAGTAGGTACCAGGGTATGCCTGTCTTATATCGGCCCTAGTAATGACACGTCACCTGAGATGGATAGAAATGTATGTATGTTTCCAAAAGACGATGGAGAAGTTGAGTTTCTAATTTATATTTCCAAACGCAATTCATTTAAAAGAAATATGAATGAAGAGATTTTACGAGTATTCCAAT